>CM050508.1:202261601-202861601 GCA_027563665.1 Antrozous pallidus
CACACACACACACACACTCACACACCCCCGCCCCCCAACACCACACACACACACACACACTCACACACACCCGCCCCCCCACACCACACACACACACACACACACACACACACCCGCCCCCCTACACCACACACACACACACACACACACACACCACACTCACCCACACACACATACTCTCACACACACACACACACACACACACACCACACACACACACACATACACACACCACACACACACATACACACTCACACACACACCATACACATTCACACACACACCACACAACACACCACACACACACACACATACACACACCACACACACTCACACACACCACACACATACACACACCACACACACTCACCACACACACACATACACACACACCACACATACATACACATACATACCACACACCACACACACACACACACACACACCACACATACCGCACACACTCACACACTCACACACATACACACACACCACACACACACACACTCACACACACACACACACACCACACTCACTCCCCCACACACACACCACACACACACACACACACACACACCCCACACACACACATACCACACTCACACACCCCCGCCCCCCCCACACCACACACACACACACACACTCACACACCCCCGCCCCCCAACACCACACACACACACACACACACACTCACACACCCCCGCCCCCCCACACCACACACACAGACACACACACACACTCACACACCCCCGCCCCCCAACACCACACACACACACACACACACACACTCACACACCCCCGCCCCCCCACACCACACACACAGACACACACACACACTCACACACCCCCGCCCCCCCACACCACACACACACACACACACACTCACACACCCCCGCCCCCCAACACCACACACACACACACACACACACTCACACACCCCCGCCCCCCAACACCACACACACACACACACACACACTCACACACACCCGCCCCCCCACACCACACACACACACACACACACACACACACACACACCCGCCCCCTACACCACACACACACACACACACACACACCACACTCACCCACACACACATACTCTCACACACACACACACACACATACCACACTCACACACCCCCGCCCCCCCACACCACACACACACACACACTCACACCCCCCCGCCCCCCAACACCACACACACACACACTCACACACACCCGCCCCCCCACACCACACACACACACACACACACACACACCCGCCCCCCCACACCACACACACACACACACACACCACACTCACCCACACACACACACTCTCACACACACACACACACACACACCACACTCACACCCCCCCGCCCCCCCCCACACACACTCTCACACACACACACACCACACTCACACACCCCCGCCCCCTCCCCCCCCCCCCCCACACTCAGCACTCTGTTTTGCCATTTGCTTCTTTCACTCTCCAGCATCAGTGAGCACCCACATGTGTCATCCTGTTTCATGGCAGCGGGGTGCTTTTGGCCACACGGTAATTTATTTCATCTTTCTTTCATCAATAGACAGGAAGCTGTTTCCGTTTTTTTTCTACTGTAAACAATGCTCATTCGGTATTTTGCACCTACAACTTTTCCCACTTGGTTTGGCACTGATTCTTAGGAGCAGAAATCCAGAGTCAGTTTGGCCTATTCATCCACTCGTCCACTCATCCACTCACTCATTCACTCGCTCTTTAAGACCGGCTGGGCCCCGAGGCCAGGCCGCACACTACCCTGGACACTGGGTCACCGCTGTGAGGAAAGCAGGCCGAGGCTCGCCGGTAACGGGCCATATACACAAAGCAAATGATCTAGAAGGTGGCATTGGACATACGTTGTCAAATTTGTCTCCTCCATAAAGCCGGTGCCAATTTTCGTGTCTACCAACAGTGACAGAGGGTGCCACTGCCCCCTGAACCCTTGTCACAGCTAGACAGCGTTCGTCGCCCCCATAACTCCCGAGCTGTAGCAAACGGCAAATCCCTGCTGACTCTGTCTAACGACTCACAGTCACTGAGCATCCACTTAGGTGCCAATTACACGCCCCTTTTTAAAGCTCCCATTTGCGGCGTAGCGGGCACTGGTCTATGGAGGCAGGTGCCATTGCGATCCTGGTTTTGCAGATAAGGAAACCGAGGCCCATGGCCGCACGGCCGGACAGTGTGGGGCAGGGACAGGAACCCCGGGCTCTCGGTCTCCGGCGTTTAAAGACCAAACCACCCCGTGAAGTACCTCTCCCCATCCTGCACTGTTGCCTGGGTGTCCCTAGTTCTTTTCTAGTCAATTGCTATGCATGCCCTCATCTTCTTATGAATGTAGAACCTTCCAGGCCCTCCCAGTTCTCATCAGTAAATGAGGATAACAGTGTCCACCTGGCCCTCGAACAAATGCTGGGGACTGAAGGGAGATGGCAGAGGGAACACTCGGCCCAGCGCCTGGTGCATGTTCTTTGGAGAAAGAAAAAGACAGACAATGCATCGGAAGTGCTCCGTAAGCAATGCCTGTGCCAGCGGGGGGGTTACCGCTCAGCCGGGGAGAGGTGACTCGCCGGCCTTCCTGGGAGGCCGGTGTGGAGGCTGGACCTCTGGGGCTGGGCAGTTGGAGTTGGGCCACCCGGGGTGCATTCCTGCCTCCCGAAGAGGAAAAGCCCAGCCAGGGGGCAGAGGGGGCTCCGGGTGAACATCCCGATGCCCAGGACCTGGGTGTCAGAGTGACATTGGGGCTGAGGCACTTCTGCATCTATAGAAGGGGCACGGAGAGGTCGGGGCTCCAGGAATGGGGACCGAGATCTCGCCGGACAGGGCTGCTGAGACAGTGGACTCGGAGTGGGGACCAGAGCTGGGTGCAGTCACAGCTCCAGGACTTACTTACAGGCGCCAGGAAGATGCCAGTGAGCAGACAGATGGGGCCCGGCTGCCCGAAGGCAGACCCTCTGCTCCCTCCATGGAGGATGAGTGGAGAGAGGGGAGACCGGCGGCTGGGAGACCAGCCAGAGAGTTCAGGCCCAGACAATGGGGCGCAGAGGCTGGAAGAGAGAGTTTCAAGGCGTAGAACCAATGGGAGTTGTGATGGAGGAGGAGGAAGATGCCCGGGTTCAGGCAGGGAGGGAAGGGGAGCTGATCTGAGGTGGGGGGTCCAGGGCATTGGGGGGACACGAGAGATGGTAGTGGGAGAAGCCACAGGGCTGTTGATTGGATGTGGGCAGTGAGGAAGCGAGGCCCTGAATGACTCTCAGCGCTGGCCTTGCTGACTGGCTAGAGTCGTGGTCGACACACCTCAGCTCTCGAGCCATATGCCACTCTTTGGCTCCTTGAGTGTGGCTCTTCCACAAAATGCCACGGCCTGGGCGAGTCTATTTTGAAGAAGTGGCGTTAGAAGAAGTTTAAGTTTAAAAAATTTGGCTCTCAAAAGAAATTTCAATCGTTGTTGATATTTGGTTCTGTTGACTAATGAGTTTGCCCACCACTGGACTAGAGCAAAGCCATTTTACTGAGACAGGACCTGGGTGAGGTGGGGCGGGAGGGAGGTGGGTGAGGCAGGTGGGAGGTGGGAGGGGCTTCAGTGTTGGACTTTGAACCAGATGTGCCTAAGAGAACAGCCAGGTGGAGATGTCAGCTCTTGAAAGTCAGTTTTCCTGGAATATTGGGGCTTCTTTCTCCCCGCCTCACCCCTGGGGGGTGGGCAGTTTGGGGAAACTCCTGATATTAATCAGAGCTCCTGAAATGGTTAGAAAGGGCTGAGGGTCTTTCTACAATGAGGCCAGACAAAAATGACTCAAGCGGAAGACGGGAGCGTTGCCAGGCTGTGCCCACTTCCCCAGATCATGCAGAGAACCCCACAACTGTTGGCCTGGATCCCCCTGTACCCCTCTCCTGACGTGCAGAAGTTCTGTCTTGCTGAGAGGCGAGGAGCGGGGGGCTGCAGTGGGGCTGGTGCTGAGAAAGCCACGCCTGTGGAGGAGAGAACTTCTCTGGGGGCGTCCACCTGAGAAGTGGGCTGAGGGGTAGATGGGAGATGAACAGGGCTGTGGGTAAGGTTGGGGACTAACTTTTGGGTCACCTTGGATATACCCTGAGAGACTTTGGTAAAGAATGCAATTACTTTAATGATCTCCGGCTGCTAGTGTGAGGTTTTGGAGGGAAGATGGCTCTGAGGCTGGGCCAGGGAAGGAACACAAACAAGACGCATTGTAATTATAACCGCCTTCATTTACTGCGGGATTTTGGCACAAGGACTCTGGGCCAGACTGCCTATGGCTTCATCTTATTTCTACCACTTACCTGTTGTACCTCAGTTTCCTCAACTAAGAAATGGAGAGGGGAATAACTTCTGATGATCTACTGCTGTGTACGAAGCATCCCCAAACTCTAAGGCACGGAGCACCCACCTTTTATGATGGTCTGGATTCCTTAGGGCAGGAATTTGCATGGGGCCAGACTTTACATGGGACAGGAAGGGGGCAATTTGTCTCTGAGCTCTCAGCTGGGAAGAGGTAACAGGGTGGGGTTGGGGCAGAGGGAGCAGGGCTGGACTCTCTGAGACTGCCGGCTGCAGCATGCCCATGAGGCTTCTCCACGTAGCTTGAGCTTCCTTGCAGCATGGCGGCCTCAGTATAGTTAGCGTCACGAAGAGTTAGGGTTCCAAGAGTAAGTGTTCCTACCAGCAAGGCAGACACTGCTGCTGTTTCGCTGATCCAACCTCGAAACTCAAGAGGCATCACTTACCACTGCGTCCCATTAGTTGACATATAACCCACCCTGGGACGATGCCAGGGTTCGGGGCACCAAACTACTGTGCCTTCGAAAAGCCACGTGTTACATGGGCCCATCACATGGTCGGATCCTTGGACAACGTGGGTTTGAACTGCTCAGGTCAACTGGAAAAAAACCCTCATCAAAGTAGACTCTTGCTGTTCAAACTCGTGCTGCTCACGGGCCAGCTGTGGTTACAAGCCCACCCAGACCCAAGGAGATGCGGGGACATAGACCATGCCTCTCGGCGGGCTGAATGTCAAAGGATCTGGGGTCAAGTTTTATCGTAACCGCTAGTCCTGCCCTCCCAGAGTTGTTGCGAGGGGTAAATGGATTAGTTAATACACGGAAAGCCAGTAAGCGCTCAGGGGACAGTCATGGCGATGATCGTCAGCGTGTCATTGGCAGACGCCCTCGTCTGCACAGAGGAAGGCAGGTCAGGTGCTGGGTGCTGAGGCTGTCTGCTTCCTTTAGCCCAGCGGTCGGCAAACTCATTAGTCAGCAGAGCCAAATACCAACAGGACAGCTTTTGAGAGCCAAATTTTTTAAACTTAAACTTCTAACGCCACTTTAAAATAGACTCTCCCAGGCCGTGGTATTTTGTGGAAGAGCCACACTCAAGGGGCCAAAGAGCTGCATGTGGCTTGTGAGCCGCAGTTTGCCCACCACAGCTTTAGCCTGATGGCCCCAGTGCCCAATGATCCCTTCCTGATGCTCCTGGTGTGTACCCACTTTTGATGTCTTTCTCCCCCCGCCCAACCCCGACCTCCAGCCCTGAGGCAGAGATCCTCTGGGAACCATTTCTGGTGAATGTGCTCCATGCCAGGAGCACACTCATATCTGCACTATTGTCACTACTGATTTCATGTCATTAAAACCAGTGTTATTAGCCCCTTCTCCAACAGGTGATGGCGCCGCTTCAACTCCAGCTAATGAAGCTTCCTCCGGCGGCTGCTCTTGGGCGTGCATTCAGCCATTTCCTCAGGCCTCCCTGGCTCTGAGAGGACAGGGTGCTCAGACCCTGGCTGGGCCTCCTGCTGCTGCTGGGGTCCTGGGGCCCCATTTTCACCCTGATTCTCCTGCTGGAGACCCAGCTCCTGACAATGACCTGCAGCAGGCATTGTGGATGCCCATTATGAGCTCCGTGGGAGCCTAGATTTTGTCTCGGCAATAGAGCCTGTGAGCTGGGTGACCCTGGACAGCTTCTTATCCCCTCCCAGCCTCAGTTTCCCCAGCTGTGAAAGGGAGAGAGCACTGCCTGCCTGAGGTACTTGCTAAAAATGCAGATCATTGGTTCTCACCTTGTACCCAAAGAATCGGCTTCCTCTTGCCCTGAGGATGAGGTGGGAGTGCAGGAACGGGGAGGGGGAGTAAAGAAGCAAATTCACTCACCTGGACCTAGCACCTTGAGGTGCAGGCCCTGCTAGGGGGGCTCCAGAGTTGAGGATGCCCTGGTCTTGCCCTCAGCAGGGAGCTGAGAGTTGTGTGTGAATAATGACCACAGCTAGGTCAGATGAACAAACTGTAAAAATATAGTCTCGATTGTTGAATCATTCACTTAGAGCAGGATACTTTTATGGAATGTATATAATAAAGAGCTAATATGCTAATTAGTCCAGACCGCAGAACGACCTTCCAGAAGGACCTTACAGAACGACCAGTGGGTGGGTGGGGGCGGGGCCATGAGGCAGCTGGGCCGTGAAGGCCTA
Source organism: Antrozous pallidus (assembly GCA_027563665.1). NCBI lineage: Eukaryota > Metazoa > Chordata > Mammalia > Chiroptera > Vespertilionidae > Antrozous > Antrozous pallidus. The sequence continues at coordinate 202,268,108 of CM050508.1, forward strand.
CTCTTGCACGAATTCTGTGCATCGGGCCTCTAGTGGCTCAATAAAGCTCTTAAAATACAGTCCAAACCACAACCGATAAGCAAAGGCTCTGGTGGCCTTTCAGAGTAGGAAACCCTTGTTATAGCCCGGGGCATGGTGATCATGGAAGGCTTCCAGGAAGAGGTGGCATTTGCAGTGGACATCCCGGAGTGGGGAGAATTTGGACACTGAGGTGATGGGAAGCAGGGACACTGGGCAGCAGGCCCCGTGTGAAAAGCCTGGGTTTGAGAGTCACATTCTGCTACCCTCAGGCTAGGCTGCGTGACCCTGAACAAATGTCTTTACATCTCTGAGCCCCTACTTCCCTCCTTTGTAAAATAGAGAGGGTCTTTAGGAAAGCCCAGAACAGTCCCACAGAGCGCCTGACACAAAGCGGGCAGATTTCAGGGGCAAGCACGCAGAGCCAGGGGCCCATGTGAAGGTCCTTCTTTATTCAGTGAACGTTCACGCGATTGCTGTGTGCATGAGCCTTGCTGGTTCACAGAGCTTACGTCCTAATGGGCACTCACCACAGAGCACCAAAGGAGGAGCGCTAGCTGGGGGTTCAGGGGTTTGTGAGACAGGGGTGGGGACTAATGTTTGGGAGAAGTTGGGGTTTATTGGAGGCCTAAAACACTTTGATTTCTCTCAGCTTGTACAGGGAACAGAGTCTGGCGTAGAGGAACATTCTAATCAGCTCAAGTGTGCACCCTCCCTCTTTCTGCCCTTCCTCCCTCTCCCTTCTCCAACCCTCCCTCTCTCCCTCCCTCCCTCCCACAATGTCCCTGTGCTGACCCTGGGGTTACCAGACACAGTCTGTCTTCATGATGCTCCCCAGGCAGACTTTAATCAAACGATTCTCTCAAAAACATGTGAAATTTGCGAAATTGCACTCTGATTAGCAGTAAGAGGAGAGAGGTCTGTCGCTATGAGAATTCATGAGAAGAGGACTAACCTCATCAAGAGGGTCGGGACAACTTCTGGCAGACATGGCCATTGGGCAAGACAGGAAGGATGAACACCAGTGCAGAGCAAAGGAGGCTGGGACACGGAGGCACAGTGCTGGCCCCAGCTCCAGGGTGAGACTGTCAAGGTGGACATGAGGGTCCAGAGGGCAGATGCATGACAGGGGACAGGGTTGGAGGGGACAAGGCACAGGGTTGGAAGGAGACAGGGGACAGGGTTAGAGGGGACAGGGGACAGGGCTGGAGGGTGACAGGGCACAGGGCTGGAGGGTGACAAGGGACAGGGTTAGAGGGGATAGGGGACAGGGTTGGAGGGGACAGGGCACAGGGTTGGAGGGCGACAGGGGACAGGGGTGGAGGGGACAGGGGACAGGGGACAGGGTTGGAAGGGACAGGGCACAGGGTTGGAGGGAGACAGGGCACAGGGTTAGAGGGGACAGGGGACAGGGCTGGAGGGTTACAGGGCACAGGGTTGGAGGGGACAGGGGACAGGGTTAGAGGATACAGGGCACAGGGTTGGAGGGGACAGGGCACAGGGTTGGAGGGGACAGGCACAGGGTTGGAGGGGACAGGGGACAGGGTTGGAGGGCATAGGCACAGGGTTGGAGGGGACAGGGGACAAGGTTGGAGGAGTTGGGTGATCCCACTCTGGAGGCCATGTGTGGGCTTTGATTTATCCCGAGAGCACTGGGAAATCTTGGCAGGTTTTGGCGGGAGGAGGTGATCAGATGAGTTAGTGAAAACCATTAATGTAGGGGGGAGAGCACTGCTAAGGGGTCCGGAGGGAAGCAGATGTCTTAGCCTGGGATCACTCAAAAGCAGCGCAGAGACGAGGACTTGGGGGCCAGTAGTTTATTGGGAGCATGTGTGATAAACTGGGAGAAGGGGTTCGAGTTACTGGGATCTGATCTAGGCAACGGGACTCCATCCTGTTAGCACCCCCTGGGAATCGAGCACAGGCCTCCCAGAATGGCCTAGCTGCCTCCAGTGGGAGGCTAGGACCTCGTCCATCTGGGGGTCGACCTTCCCAGACTTCAGTGTTGAGCAGGTCCCCCAATATCAGAGGAGCCTCGGGGCCAGCCGAGAAGACTATCACGGCACATGCTTGAGGCCAGACCAAGTGCCCACTCCAACCTCAGGGGAGTCCCCGAGGAGGGGCTGTGAGTGAGGCAGGAGCCCGGCAGCATCTGATGTCCGTGAGGACGCGGCTGAAGTCATCCGGTGAGAGGCGATGGTCTGGACCAGGTGGGGGCTCGGGGAGATGAGGAAAGTGGGTGTCCAGGCGCTAACTCGGCAGGTCTTGGTGATGGATTTGGCTGAGGGTGATGCTATTCAGTTCACTAAGACAGAATCCTGGGGCAGGACCAGGTATACAGGTGGGGAGGATGGGCGCCTGGGAGGTCACTTTGAGTGGGAGGTGCCTTTGAGACATCCCGCAGGAGGTCCTGAGAAAGCAGCTGAGCACTTGGAGGAGGCGCTCTGGGGAGAGGTCCAGACGGAGCGATAAATGTGTGAGTCATCGAAGACCGGGTGGTGACTGGAGCCGTGGGTGAGCATGAGATCAGCTGGGGAGACAGCTGCAGAGTGAGGCCAGGCTCCCCGCCCCGCCCCGCCCCGCCGTGCCCACCTGCAGCCCCTTCCCTCCGGGCCACCTCCGTGCCCACGTCATGGGAGGCAGTGACAGGTGGGCACGTGTGATTCTAATTGAGTTTAATTGTCTCTTCCCAGTTACGCTAAAACCTTTTCAAAGTCCCCTGAAATTAGGGAGCATCGATAACACCGCTCCTTGGGGCTTTAATCTGTGTCCTCCCCAAGAACAGCGATTAATTTTTTACGAGCTAATCATATCTCTTCGGCGGGCTGTCGGCAGAGGCCCCATCATCTCTCATCAATAATGAAGTGATCCCAGCTCCTGCCTCTCCGGCAGCCTCCTGCATAATTCACCAGGAGGGCTTTCAAACAAGAAAGCCCGGGGGCTGGTCCTCTTAATTGGTGTCCTTGTAATTACCCTCTAGGCGGGGCGGGACAGGAGGGGCGGGCAGGGGGGGCATAAGGACTGATTGATGAGCCCACCTCTGCCACCCTGATTCAACATGCCCTCCCCGGCCTCTTCCATCAGCATGACTTCTCTGTACCTCTCCTTGGAACACCTCACCTACAAGCTTCTCACTGTTCCCTCCTCCCCCTCGCCTTACTCCATCCTGTCTGTCTTTCTTGACATTGTCTTTTGGTCCCCACAGCTAAAGTCCCTTGCCAAGCTTTGGACTCTATTTGACAGATGAGCAAACTGAGGCCCACAGAGGAAAAGCAACTCACTCACCATCACAGAGCCCGAGGGTGCCATTCGGAGCTGGACCCAGTTTGGGGCCTCCCAGACCTCAGGTCCGGGGAGTGCATGGGCCGCCCCATCGTTGCCCCAGGAGTGTCTCTCTACGTGGGGGCTGAAGAGGAATTTGGTATTTCCTTCTCCATTAACCCCGCGGGCATCCCCTGGGGATGTGCTGCCCTCTGTGCTCAGCTGGCCCTGAGGCCTGGCGCCCTTGGTGGTCAGTCTCCGAGGCCAAAGGTCAAAAGCACCCAGAGGCCAGAGATGGAGTGAGCCGGAAGTGGAGAGACAGAAGGAGAAACGGGACCACACCTTGGTGCCAAGAAGGGACTGTGTCTCTGGCCACCTGGACGGATTCCAGAAACACGGAAGCCGTGGAGACAAAGCCCTGGGAGGGTCAGTAGCTAAGACAGCATCGAGGGAAGCGTCTTCCCAGACCCCCACGTCAGCCTCCGGAACCGGGTCCAGGGGTCTCCGTGCCCTCTCTAGCCTGGGAAGGAAGACCCCCTCCTCAGGATGGACCCCTCCCTCTCTCTAGGTCCCCAGTTCTCTGTGGGTGGACCCCAAATCTGGGCCTCTGCCCTGACCTTGTGCGGAAGCAGTGAGCAGCCTGCTCCCTGCGGGCCCAGCTCTGCATGTCAAAAACGTTATCCACCCCTTTCCCAGTCCCCCCCTCCCCCCACACACACCCCAGTCCCTTTGTCCCATTTATCTGTTGTTGCTCCGGTGACCAATGGTCCTGGTTTGCTCAAGAGAAGAGTGTCCAGGGACACAGACTTTATTTTAAGCCGGAGGAGAGTCCTGAGCTAACCAGGACGAGTTGGTCACCTGAGGGTCCCCTGACCAACAGGCACCCAGACCGGAGGTGTGAGCCTCAGAGAGCAACAGTGCTGGGGTGGGGGTGGGGAAGGGCGGGGCCAGCTCCACCTCCCCCACCCGGTGACCTTGGGAATGGTTCCTAAGGCCTCTGAGCCACAGCTGGCTCCTCTGAAACAGAGTAATAGAAATAAAGACCAACACTGCTGAGGAGGGAGTGAGGTCCCTATGAAGCCGACTGGGCACAGCATCTGGCTCATACGTGCTCACTCTCCTGACCACAGATCCCAGCTTCCCCTCCTTCACCCGCCACACTGTCTGTTGCCAAACACTGCCAAATCTATCCCTTTCCATCATGGGCAAAATACAGTCCCGGCTTCCCAGCTTGGAATTCCAGGCCCTCCAGCTGGCCATAGATGAGCTTTGCCCCCTCCTGTACCTTCTCCTTGTGGGTGCCACCGGCGTCAGCCTGGCAGGACAACTGCCCACTTCCTGACTCTGCCTTAGACGCTCCAGCTGTTCCCTCTCCTGCCCGGCTCTCCTGCCCCCCCTCTCCCGCCCACCCCTGAGGCCCAGTGTGAGGGCTGCCCACTGCCAGGCGCTGACCTTGGTTTCACTCTGAGCATGAAATCCGAGTCCTCTAGAATCCTCCCCACAGGGCGCAGTCCGAACTTCTCCTGAGGCACCCCCACTTTCTAAGTGTGAAGAATATAATTGTTGCTAATTCTGCATTTGTTAAGTTCTTTGTGTGCCCCAGACACTGTTCCCAGATTTGGGGCTTTATATTCACTCACTTAATCCCCAGATCCAAGACCCTATGAGGTGGATGTGTTCTGAAGTCTGTGTTAGACCTAGAAGCAGCAGCAGAGAGAGAACCCCCCTTCCCAGAGGCCACACAGGAGCTGGCTGGATGGCAGGGTCTGGAGTCGTGGTCAAGAGCTTAACTTTGGGAGTCAGACAAACGTGGGTTCAAATCCAGATGCTGGTACCTTCTCCTTGAGTGACCGCTGCAGCCTCCTTGCCTCTCTGAGTCTCCGTTTTTCCTTCAACAATGCGGATGCCAAAACTTATCTCCTAGGACAGGGATGGGCAACCTTTTGAGCTTGGTGTGTCAAAATTCGCCAAAAAACACAGCATAACTCGGGTGGTGTGTCACTTCTAGAAAAAAAAAAACAACAAACCGTAATTTAGCGATATTTATAGTTTAAATAACAAAAATATGTAATTGTAATATATAACTGTATTTAATAAACCAAAAAATAATTATTTAACTTACCTGCAATGTTTCATCCTCTGCTACTGCACCTGGCCGTGCAGGAGCCGAAGATGAAACGTCCCTTTCAGCATGTGATCCCACACTTCTCTGTATGCGACCGCATGCGGCCGCGTGTCATCGAAAATGACTACCCATGTCAGTGCTGACACGCGTGTCGTAGGTTCACCATCACGGTCCTAGGACCTTGCGAGGATGAAATGGCATGTTCTCTGCCTATCGCACTGTAGATGCTCAATAAAATGGCCCCGTTGCTATTAGCTTAATTTATGTGGTAGGTTTTTACTTGCTTTCAACTCAAGGATGATTTCTTGGGCCTCTACCCGCCCCCCCCCTTTTTTTTCTGAGGACTCAGGTGGTGCCACTGGACACACAGCGTGGCCTTCTGGGGTTCCAGAGCAGTAGGAAGGCTCAGTCCTGGTTCCAGGATTTCCCAGCTGAGCGTGACCTTGACGAGGTCTTACAGCCACAGACAGGGCTCGAGGTTAACCCCTGCCCACCAGCCCAGGTCACGGGGGGCCCCTGCACTGGAGGGAGGCAGGGCACTGATTCAGAGTCCATTACAGGGCCCCTGTCCCCTGTCCTTCCCAGCCTGGCTCCAGCAAGTGCCTGCAGCACCCGAAGGATTAAATGGGGGCTCAGAGATGGCCCAGCTGAGCAGGAGATACGGGACCAGGGACCAGGGTGACTTTAATGCTGTTAGGACCCGGATCTCTGGTTCTGGAGCACCAACACTTTATTTGCATTTAAATGGAGGTTTGGAAGCCTGCAAATCTCCATTTCCCAACCTCAGAGGCCTCATGGTTAGATGAACCCCCTGGAGCCCTGGGGGTTGGTGCCTCTCGATCAAATGAGGGGTGTATGGGCAGAGGGCTCTTCCCTCACCTCCGGGCCCAGCACTGCTTGGGGGCGGGGCTGACTGTTGCTTGTTCTTCAGGGGCCTGGGTAGGAGATACCCGCCACCCCAGCCAGGATGGCATCCGGGATTGCTCAAAAGTAGCGGTCACCTGACACTCCTGCGGCCTCCCTTTCACTGCACTGCAAAGAGGAGAAGCGTGGCTGCGATGCGGATTGGAAACCCCCCTGTGGCCGAGGGCAGGTAGGTGACACAACTGTTCTGGGCCGCACCACTCCTAACTAGAACATATGCTTCCAAATCATGTATGTGAAGTCCCTGGCACACAGTAGGGATTTTCCAAACAGAATTCAGTACAGCTCCAAATCGCCCCTCCCTTGAAAACGACTGGCTTTCAGGCTTTCAGGCGAGCTCCTGGGAAGCTTGTCCAAAATGCCACCTCAGCCCCGTTCTGATTCCAATCCCAGGAGTATCTAGAAAGAGAGCCGTCTGCAGAGCATGCGCCACTTCAGCCTCCTCTGTGCACCGGTCTTTTCCTTGGGCGCCAGCTGCACTGACTTGTCCTACTGTGTGCACATGAATTCAAGTGGTGCCGTGTGGCCCAGAGTGAGGAACTGTGCTTTCTGTGCTCAAATAATGTCTGACCGCCCTGGCCGGTTCGCCCCGTGGTTACAGTTCCATTCCGGTCAAGGGCATGGACCTGGGTTGCAGGCTGTTTCCCAGGCCCCGGGTCAGGGCACGTGTGGGAGGCAACCAATCTTCTCACATTGAAGTTTCTCTCTTTCTGTCTCTCCGCGTCTCTAAAAATCAACGGAAAAATAACCCTCGGGTGAGGATGAACAAAACAAAAATAACGCCAAATGGTTTTTTGTTTGTTCCTTTTCGGTTTGTTACTTAGATTCCACATATGAGTGCGATCATGGGATATTTGTCTTTTTCTGACTGATTTATTCCACTTGGCACAATATTCTCCAGGTTCTTCCAAGCTGTCTCAAAGAGTAAGAGATTCTTCTTCTTCTTCTTCTTCTCCTTCTTCTTCTTCTTCTTCTTCTTCTTCTTCCTGCTGCATAGCATTCCGTGGTGTAAACGTACCACAGCTTTTTCATCCCCTCATCTACTGATGGGCACTTGGGCTGTTTCCAGATCTTAGCTGTTGTAAATTGTGCGGCTGTGAACATAGGGGGTGCATACCAGGTACATTCTTTCTGATGAGTGTTTTGGGTTTCTTAGGATATATTCCTACAAGTGGGATCACTGGGTCAAATGGCAGTTCCATATTTATTTTTTTGAGGAAACTCCATACTGTTTTTCATAATAGTCACACAGTCTGTATTCCCACCAGCAGTGTATGAGGCTTCCCTTTTCTCCACATCCTCACCAGCATTCGTCATTTGTTGATGGTAGCTATTCTGACAGGTGTGAGGTAATATCTTGTTGTAGTTTTAATTTGCATCTCTCTGATGGTCAGTGACTTTGAGCATTTTTTCATGTGTCTCTTGGCCATCTGTACATCTTCTTTGGAGAAGTGTCTATTTAGATCCTTGGCCCATTTTTTAAATTGAATTATTTGTCTTCCTTTTGTTAAGTTGTATGAGTTCCTTCTGTATTTTGTATATTCACCCTTTATCAGATGCATCATTGTCAAATATGTCCTCCCATATAGTGGGCTCTCTTTTCGTTTTGCTGATGGTTTCTTTTGCTGTGCCTGATGTTTTTGTGGCCCCTGATGATGTTCCGTTAGTATAACACAGCCACACCCACTATCTAGTGAGATCCTTAGAAGAACCTCATGATACATATATCACTATCCCCTCATGTGGATAGAGATAAAGGCTCAGAGAGGGAGATCTGCTTTCTTGAGGTCACACAGCTGGGAGTAGAACTAAGGCCATTGTGGATTTATCCCCCTGTCCCCCCAGGGCTGCTCCCTGTGCCCTGTGCCACCTCACACGGTCTCCAGGGAACACCTCCTGGTCTGCGTTGATGGCTTTAACAGGGAGGACAAGGTGCCTTCTCAACCTGGCTGGGTCCCAGGTTTTGGGCCAGGGCAGGGGACTTTACAAGGTGACATTTTCAACTTTCTTTTGTCCCTCCAATTCCAGGCTGGGCCCACCAGCCACAACCAGCTCATTCTGGAGCCCAGCTAGGAAAGTCTCCAATTTCAGAGAAATTAATCAAATGCTGGCCAGAAAAAGCAGCAAGGCCTGGGGCCAGGACCCTCACTGCACACCCGAGTTACCTGGCAGCCAGAAGAGCTTGCACTCGGGCTTGGCAGACTGTGCCCTTTCACCCCGAAACTGAGAGGTCGTAGGCAAGCTTCTGCTTCTCTGTGCCTCAGTTTCCCCACCTATAAAATGGGAATGATAATATGGAGACTCAGTGAGATGATGGATATACTAGTAGATAGCACTGATGGCCCAGCTCATGTTGAATAAGGTAAATACTGAGTAATACTGATGTTACCATTATTGTTGCCACCCTCTGGTTGAAGGTCTCTGGGGACTGAGAAGGAGCAATGGGCGCAGAAGAACTATCCAACAAGTAGGAGTTATGACTTGGACATGTGCAAGGGACATTGTCCAGCTTAGTAGTTAAAGACACCATCCTTGGCATCAGAAAGACATGGATTTGAATCCTAGCCTTACCCTTTATTAATTACTAGAGGCCTGTTGCATGAAATTTGTGCACAGGGGGTGTAAGGTGCCTCTCAGACCAGCCTGGTACCCTCTCCAATCTGGGACACCTTGAGGGATATCCGACTGCCCATTTAGGCCCAATCCTACCAGGCAGTCAGACATCCCTCTCATAGTCCAGGACTGCTGGCTCCCAACTGCTCACCTGCCTGTCTTCCTGATTGCCCCTAACTGCTTCTGCCTGCCATCCTGATCACCCCCTAACCACTCTCCCTGCTAGTCTGAATAACGTCTAACTGCTCCCCTGACAGCCTATTTGCCCCTAACTGCCCTCCCCTGCAGGCCTGATCCCCCCAACTGCTCTCCTCTGCAGGCCTGGGTTCCCCCAAACTGCCCTCCCCTGCTGGCCTGGTTCCTCCCATCTGCCCTCTCCTGTTGGCCATCTTGGGATGTCCATCTTGTGCCCACATGGGGGCATGATCTTTGACCACATGGGGCAGCCATCTTGTGTGTTGAAGTGATGGTCAATCTGCATATTACTCTTTCATTAGATAGCATAGAGGCCTGGTGCATGGGTGGGGGCCAGCTGGTTTGCCCTGAAGGGTGTCCCAGATCAGGGTTGGGGTTCTCTTGGGGCATTGGGCAGCTTGGGCAAGGAGCCTGTAATGGTTTGCAGACCGGCTATGCCTCCTGGTGACCTAAGCAAAGGCCCTGGTATCTGAGATTTATTTATCTTCCACAATTGAAACTTTGTAGCCTTGAGTGGAGGCAAGCCTTTTGCTTGCTCCATGGTGGCTGCAGCCATTTCTATTGGAATTTATTTATCTTCTGTAATTGAAACTTTGTAGCCTTAAGCGGAGGCCAAGGCAGGCCAGGGCTGCGGAAAGCTTGGCTTCCTCCATCACCAGGGAAACTCAAGCCTCTGTCTTGCTCTCTCTGTGGCTGTAGCCATCTTGGTTGGGGTTAATTTGCATACTCAGTCCTGATTGGCTGATGGGCATGGCTTGTGGGTTAGTGAAGGTATGGTCAATTTGCATATTACTCTTATTAGATAGGAGGATATGAACTTGCAACAGTTATGAGTTTCTCTAAACCCAGTTGCCTCATCTTTGAAATGAGGAGGAGAACTCTGCTCATGTACATAATAGGTTTACTAGGATTTGAAGCGACACAGAGCAAGGACTCAATAAACTGGGGGCTTATTGAGTAAATTGGTTCTCCGGCTCTCGGTGGATGAATGAACCATTTTCCCTGTGTCTTTGGCAAATAGAATATGCACTTCCATTCTCTCACTTGTAAACAGAGAGGATACTCCTGTCATAGGGTTGCTGTGAAGATTAAGTGATCAGTTCAGGCAATTCTGTGCCTGGTACACAGTGAGCACTCCATAAATGGTAGGCAGCATTTCCCCTTGCTGGGAAAGCTCCAGGGGAGAGTCTCAGCAATTAGCTCCCCCCATCACAGTGGGGCAGAGAGTCCTGGCCTGGACTGGACCGGCCTGAAGGGCAGAGTGCGCCCCCCACCGCCGCCTTTCCAGGGTACACCTCAGGTCTCCAGCACCCCTTCTCCACCTCCCATCTCCTCCCTCCTGATCAGAGTCCACTGCTATCGGCCATCAGATTGGCGGCCCTGACACAGCTGATTGGGAATTTGTTTTATTTCGGTGCCTGTCCCCTGCCTCCTCTCCCCCCTGAAAAAGCAATTAAACTTGTGTTTACCAGAGTGGGTGTCTGTAATCTGTCGTTTGCCCATCTTATCCTTTTGAGCTGCCTTACTTCCAAGCTGATTTGCTTGGGATGGGAGATTTGCATAATCAGTGGAACTCAGGAAAGGGCAGGAGTGGTTTCAGGCCAGCAAATTGTCAGCCACGACTCTGGGGACCCGATGAACCTGAGCGTCTTCTCTACCTGCTAGGCTCTTTCAGGGTCTTGTCTTCCTGCCCCTGTTGGGCAGCTCATGGCCTGTCCCTCACCCGGCCTGGTCCATCCCTGGAGGCCAGGCCAAAGCGTCAAGGGGCTAGCGTGTCTGCTGATCATGCCCCTCTCTGCATTCAGCTTGCAGTGGCTCCCCATTGCCCTAGCTGCCATGTTCTCATCTCATCTTGTCCTCTGCCCCCACCCCAGTCCCTCCAAGGGGCCACGTGGGCAGAATTGAACACGTGCTTCGGATTCCAACTCCTGGCTCTGCCATGGACCCTGTGTGGGTTTCCTCCAAGTCAAACCCTGAACCAGGATGTGGGTGCAGGGACGTTATTTGGGCGGGGATGTCAGGAAACACAGGGGGTGAGTAGGAAAAGGGAGTCAGGAAAGAGAGAACAGTCCGTGATCAGGTGCATGGTCATGAGTGGGTTACAGCTGTGGGCAGCTGGACCCACGTCCTGTGGAGACTCTTGAAGAGCCCAACACCCAGCTGAGAACTGTCCCACGGGGGGCCGGGGAGCTGGCCCACTCTGCACCAGGCGAGGTTGCTAATGAATAGCTCCCCCGGGGGGCCTCCCTTCCCTATCCGCGCCCTGGCAGGGGCCTTCCGACACAGATGCTGGGCCATGTGACTTGCTTTGGCCCATGGACATCAGCACATGTGACCCAAGTAGAGGCTTGACCCAAGTGGGGCTGAGCCCCTGCGCACTCTGCGTCCACCCTGTGAGAAGCCTGCTGTGGACATGGCCCCATCCTAGGTGGTGAGGAGGCTGGACCGGACAGGGAGGGAGAGGGAACCGCCCCTTTCCCTCTGTGGATGGGTGGCCCGGTTTGGGAGGCGGCTTTCGGCCCCTGATTTAACACGGAGCTGGAGTGATCAGGCTGCTGCTCGGCCTGGCTGGCGTCCCATTTCCAACTCTTTCATTTGCAAAGCCGGTTAGGAGGAGGCAGTCTTTTTCTTTTACTTTATTTAAATTAAATTGGAAAAGTTCTACAGAGATCTTTGAAACGTTCAGAGCAGCGGCTTTTTAAATAAAAGGGGAGATGAAGGAAGCGGGCCCAGTCTCTGGGTCCCACAGGAATCGTGTGGCCCCAAACGTTGTTTGAAATGACAACCATCACCATTATCCAGGGACCCACGTTATGACAGAGGAGATCCTGGGGTTCGTTATCAAGGGTTTGCCCCCATCTCACCCCCCGCCTCTCTGGAGAGCGCTTCCGAGGAGCTGCGTTTCCTATCCATTAGAGCTTCACTCTTACTCATCGAGGCGGGAGGCAATAAAACCCGGGAACACCCGTCCGCGGAGCTTCACAGAGCGTGCTCAGCGAGGCCCATTTGACATTGCTGAGCGTTTCCAGGTGTACGGTACTGTTGTTAGTGGGGGCTGTGATGCCCGGAGAGGAAGTGCCCTTCCTAAGGTCGAGGAGCAGATGGTGGAGGAGCCAGAGAAAGCAGCAGAGCCTCTTGACCCCGAGGGTCGGACCTTGACTCCTTTCACTCACTCTGTCACCGAATGCAACACAGCAAGTTACCTGTTCAACGTGAATAACATCAGCGTTGTCCAGTGAACGAGTGAGTGAATGAATGATGCTGTAATGGCCCCGAAGCAGGAAGGACACTGTGACCCATTCCTGTGGGACCTTTCAATCCCCTAACAGGCATCCTGGACTGGCTCCTCTGTCCTCCCACCCACAGAGCACCCTCCCTCTGCCCACCAGCGGGAGACAGTGACCACATCCCACTCCTCAGGCCTCCCCAAACCCATGCCCTTTGCAGTTTCTCCCGCTAAAAGGTGGAGGGTAGTTCCCACCCTCTGGCTTTGAGATGTGGGAGCTGGGACCTCGCTTGGCGATAGGACCGGGTGGCTCTGGGTGAACAAGGTGGCAGAGCTGGCGCGACTCGCTGGAGGCTCATTAGGTTGGGGGGCTGGGAAGAGTCTTGGCATGTACAGAGGTCAGCTGCCGCCCGAGGAAAAGGTGACGGTGACACGCCACCCCAGGAGGTTGTGTCTTCCTATCAGCTGCCATGGCGCCTCCACAACGCCGGTCACTTTGCCAGAGATGACCTTCCAATGACCTTCACTGGCCCCGCCCCAACGGCCTGGCCCGCAGGCACGGGGCCTCCTCCTGGGTTCTGAGGGGCTTGAGGAGGAAGCACCATCTCAGACACCTACTTCCCTCTCATCAGACCTGTTTCCTGGGCAGCCAGTTGGACCCCTTCCCTCCCACCCCACTCTGAGCCGCTTCGACTGACAGCATCTAGGGGGTGACGTCACCACGAAACGCTGCAGGGGCGAGGCAGCCAGTGAGACAGCCTCAGGCCCGGGCTCTGGCTGCCCTCGGAAGAGGAGCAGCGTGGGGAATTGGGGATGTGACGTATCAGAAACAGCTCCAGCTTTTCCTGGCTCTCCCCTCCCCTCCGCCCCCTCCTCCACAGGCGGCCTCTAAGCCAGCTCCCCCAGCCACACTTGCCTCCGTGTGCCCACCATCCAACCAGTGAGTGGTGTCTCAAGGATGGGAATCTCAAATCACCCTATTAGTGCTCCCCTTCCCCCGCCAGGGGGACCCTTCGCCAGAGCCCAAGCCTCCATCTGCTCTGGGCACTGGACTGAGCAAGGGCGGCAGAGGAGGGGGGAGTCCTGTATGGAAAGCTGGCCGGGACTCAGGATCTTGGGACTCCAGGGGCGAAGTCCCTGCTCTGCCATCGATGGCACCTGAGACCTTGTCCACATCACATCGCCCTGTCCAGGCCCAGGTGCCTTCTCTTCAAAACGGGGCTTGGATCCCGAAGAAGTGGAGAACGTTTATAAAAATTACAAAGGATAATGACAATTAAAAAAAAAAAAAAGAATAAGGAATGGTTTTGAAGGAGCTTCGTAAATGTCACAGGCACAGAGAAAATTCTGTGTCTCTGCCGGTCCCTCCTTCCAGGCCCGGTAGAGAGTGTAGATGCCAATCTTGCCCACCACTGACCCCAGGACACGGAGTGATTTCCACCACCTGACCTTTGCTGATTTGGGGCTGGCTCTGTCACTGATTTGCCTGCTGACCTGGCAAGTGTCTTCCCCTCTCCAGGCCTCAGTGTTCCCATCCACAAAATGGGAACGGGCCTCCTCCTGTCTGTCACCTGACCAGCCCTGCAGGTTCTTTCCTTGTTCCAGGACTGCCCTCCAGACACGTGTGCTGGAGGCCTCGGACCAGCGTTTCTCCGAGGGACATTCCAAAGGAGAGTGAGAAACGCTGACTCAGATGGGCCTTGGTGGAGACTCTGGGGCACATCAGTGCAGTAAGGGCTCCGAGAAGTCCTGCAGTGGGAACATTGTCTGAAGCTCATGTGCTCACATACCTCTTTTAGGTAGGACGCCTGTCAGTATCCTGCAGAACACTCCCTGGCTACCCTTGGGGGTTGTCAGCCAGGAGGACCCAGAGACGCTAAGGCCCAAGCACAGATCCATGGGCTCTCCCAGGCCTCCGTCCACCTCAGGAGACAATCTCCCCTCTCCCCCCGGCCTCAGTCCACCTTTGGAGACGATCTTTGAGGCTGAATCACAGTCATCAACTCCAGTACCTCCCGCTGCTCTTGTTCCCAGATGCCTGCAAGTCCCTGAAATTGCTGCGTGCGCTAGAACTCCAAGGCTCTGATGCACCAGGTTAATTTTAGTGCCCGTGGCCACGAGCGGCCGTCCTCCCTGGTGGGTTGGTTGGACTAATGAGTTAATTTTGTCCAAGCGCCAAGTGTCTCAGGGACTTAAGTGCTGAGGGTGCACGCACGTGTTGGGGGAGTGGGACTGGCTTGGCATGTGCTCGGGGCCCCGGGGGATGCTGGGAAGGGGAGCTGTGTGCTCAGCAGAGCAATTAAAGGTGCTAATAATGGCCCGGAGTTAACCCAGCGGGCGCTTGGCAGGTGGGTTGGATGTTCCTTGGGAAATCTCGTGTCAGCAGCCTCACCTGTGGGGCTGACCAGGGCGGGAGGCAGGGGGGCGATTGGGGAACCTCAGTGCCCCAGCCTGAGGCTGGGAAAGGCAGGCTGAGGCCACAGAGAGGGATGTCCTTCCAGCTGGCCCAGGCATGGCCAGGGACCGGTACGGGGCCTCTGAGCAGACGGCACCCAGCTGATGAGCTGTGTGTCCCTGGGCAGGTGCCCTGCATCTCCCTCAGTTTTCTCATCCGCAAATGGCAGCAGTGCTCCCCTCCCCCTTCCCTCCGAACAATGAATGAGAGGACCTAGAACTCCAGGTGTGGCATCTGTATTCTGCTGCTTCCCTCCTCTCTTTGCAGGCACTCAGAGAGACTGGCAGGGGCTTTTTTCCCCCTTCACGATTAATTGAAGTATAACATACATGCAGAAAAGTGCATAAATCTTTTTTATTCGTTTTTTAATTTAAAATTCATTGCAACTCTTCCGGGGCTGAAAATGGTACAAAACCTTAAGATAAAATGTCTCCCTTTCATTGTGTGTTTTTTTTAAATAGCATTAAAAAAGTTATTTTGAAATAATGTAAGTCACAACGAGTTGCAAAAATAGTGCAGAGTTCCCAGCCCCTTTTACCCAGCTTTTCTCCATGAGCTCTGAAACAGCCATGGAACCCCGTCACAGCCAGAACGGTGACATTGGTGTGATATTACTGACTAGACTAAAAAGGGCATGTGGCCCAGTGGATCTGCACAAAATGATCCCAATTCTGCACCCAGGCCTAGATGAAGAGGGAGAAAGACAGCACCCCCTCCAGGCAATGCTCCCCTCCTCCCAGGGTAACTTCCGGCAGCAGAGATTCGCTCGGCCCATGGTTGAACGTGGTGCGCAGGGAGTCACATGATGTGCTCCTACCTGCTTGCATCTCCTGCTCACCCTCTTGTCCGGCTCCTCCGTGCTGTGGTGTGTGGTGGTCGCTGGCTCATGCTCCTTGGGATCATGAGACAGAGTCACCCCCCCCCCCTCCCCCCACACACACACTCACACACCTGCCCCAAAGAAGGTCCTTCAAGGCCTCTGGTCCCTCAGTCTGAGGAATATTGCCGTGGGCTGTGCTGTGTCCCCTCAATATTCACATGCTACAGCCCCCGACCCCCACACCCCAGTGCCCTGGAATGTGCCTGTGTTTGAAGATAGTCCTTAAAGAGACAGTTAAGTTAAAATGAGGTAATCAGATGTGTATGAAGGGAAGACCGTGTGATGACACGGGAAGAGGTGGCCACCAACCAGCTGAGGAGGAGGTCTCAGAAGAAACCAGCGCTGTGGACACTGGCCCCCCTGCCGGCAGAGCGGCGAGGACGGAGATTTCAGGGGTCTGAGCCCCTTGTGTGTGGAGCTCTGTGATGGCAGCCCCAGCACATGACACAACGCCTTCTCCTCCGTCATCTGTGTTTGGAAACCTGCTGGTGGTGCCCGCAGATGCCCAGATCGTGGCCTCCCTGCTTGTCCCAGGCCTGGTGCAAACTGAGCCCAGGGAGGGGTAAGCTGTTCCTTTATTGGCAATTCCAGCTCAGCCCCGAGGCTGGGGGCGCGGGAGCTGCTCAAACGTTTCCTGCACCCCAGTTGTGGGTGGGGGCTTGGGTAGCAGAGCTGCCCTGTTAAGCGTTGGAGGATCCCTCAGTGGCATTTGAGAGCATGCATTTTTAAATTATGGTCCAGCTGGCCCAGGCTGGCCTTGACCCGGCATCTCTCTTCTTTGAACCTGCACTCAGGCATGGCCCTGTGATCGGCAGAAGCGCCAGTGGGGAGCAAGCTCACAGCAAGCACACTTGAAGGGCCAGCTCATGGCGGGTTCACTAACAGCCCATCAGCCAAAGCAAGTGCCCTGGCCCCATTCGATATCAATGGGGCATGGAAGAGGAAGTTCGAATTACCTGGGAGGTGGTGGTGGGGAGAGAAAATGTGCTGCACAACCATCTGATCTACTGCATTCAAATGTTTGTACCCGAGAGAAGGATTCTGCCCGCCCCTAAAATAATCCTTAGAACCACTGATTGGGATGCTTGCATCCAGCTTGTATCTCTGCAGTATCATCTTGGGGCCGCAGTCCCCACCTGGAATATTCCCTAGGGACCTTGTAGGTGACACCAATTGACACAGCCTGCCTGGCCCGGAGTTCCCTCCTGGCTCACCTCCGCCCCCTGCTGGCAGAGGAGGGCACTGGCGAGGTCTGACCTTGACCTGCAGGAAGGACCTCCTTCAGCCTCAAACAGGTTGTTGGAGAGACAACTTTTCAGAAAAGCCGTCAGGGTTCAAATACTGATTCTGCCACTTAGTGGCTATGTGGCCTTGAGAAAGTGCTTTAACCTCTGTAAGCCTCAGTCCATCGTATATAAAATGGGCATACATCTAGAACTTTCGTCTTGGAGTTTTCGTAAGGATTAAGAACAAGAACATGCCCAGCTGGCATGGCTCTGTGGCTGAGTGTCGACCAGGAGGCCACGGTTCAATTCCTGGTCAGGGCACATGGCTGGGTTCTGGGCTTGATCCCCAGTGTGGGGCGTGCAGAAGGCAGCCAATCAATGATTCTCTCTCGTTGTTTCTCTCCCTCTCCCTTCCTCTCTGAAATCAATAAAAGTACATTAAAAAGAGAAATCGTAAGAAAATAACACCTGCAGCCCCTCTGTAAGAGCGCAATAAACATGTGCGTTTGCTAGGTATGATGCCATAGCAGCCACGCCCTCACATCCGGACCCGCCATGCCCTCAAACCCAGGGAGGGATACATGCCGTGGTGCTGGCATTCAGTCATTGAGGTGACTGACTCCCAGAGGCTGCCCAGACGAGTCCCTGTCCTCTTAGCCCAGAGTACCCTGACAATGTGAACCACAACAACGCCTTTCTGGGGATCCTGGCCATTCATCTAGGACAGAGCCTCGAACGTCATGTCCACTTTCGGAGCTGCCCCTCTCAGTAGGCATGGGCCATCTGTTCCCAGTTTAGGGAGAGAGAAGCTGCCCGGAGGCTGTCTGGCACACACCTGGGCTCTGTGAGCAATGTGGCCCGTGAGCTGAAGTGGGCGGCAAATCCGTGTGCCCGGCGTGGCTCAAACCTGCTGGCGCACTGCAGTAAAGCCGCCTTCGACTTAATATATGCTAATTAGATTTTAATGGGATTCAGATTTCCAACAGTAGTGCAGTGTTAGCCAGGGTAAGTTATAATCATATCTAATTGGTAATTCTAACATAACAAATTTCTTGGATAAATTATTCTTAGTTAATAGTCCCCCAGGAACAACCTCAACACACACACACACACACACACTCACTCACGCACACACACATATTTTAGGAAAAACTGAGAAAAAAGAGCATGGTGGAAGCAGGCAGGCTCACAGCTAGGCTAGCTGCTATTTAAAACCTGGACTCTTGCCCTAATCAGTTTGGCTCAGTGGATAGAGCATCGGCCTACGGAGTGAAAGGTCCCAGGTTCAATTCCAGTCAAGGGCATGTACTTTGGTGCGGGCACATCCCCAGTAGGAGGTGTACAGGAGGCAGCTGATCGATGTTTCTCTCTCATCGATGTTTCTAACTCTCTCTCCCTCTCCCTTCCTCTCTGTAAAAATCAATAAAATATATTAAAAAAAATAATAAATGAAACCTGGACTCTTCAGGACCTTGGCCAGAGCGCCCCCAGGCAAAGCCTTTGTGTTGCTAGAACCCAGAGTTCAGAGCGCCCGAAGGCAGGACTGGTGATGCGGTTGGGTACCTTCTCTGGTGGACTGCTCCCATCCCCAGGAGGGGGCACCAGGTTCAGGCCTCAGCCCCTTCACAGGGCGTGGACCCGACCCTATCCCTGGGGAGGCCCTCCCACCGCAGATTCCTCCCCCCTCCCCCCAATCTGTATTGGAATCCTTCCCCAGTGCAGATTCCATGGCTCCAAAGGGATCCAAGGAGGCTCCGCTGGCTGAGTTCATATTTTCTTGACCAGGCAGATAACTTAGTGTTTCTCCAGAAAAAGGGGTGGACCAGCCATCCTGCCTTCCGGTTGTCACTTTGCCACCAGCCTGCTGTAGGCTGGGCAGCTGCCCGGGCTCTGCTCTCCCAGCAACATACTGACCGAGACGCGGTTCAGCCGGAAGAAGGAGGAAGCCTGCTCTCTGGTGCTGGGGGGAGGGCGGACCTCCTGCAGCCCACAGAAGGTCTACAGGCCAGGCCTCCCTTTTCCCTTCTGCCTTTTCTGTTGGCCACTCCCTGTCCCCCTCAAGGTCTGCTTTTGAGGGAACCCACTTCAAGTATCGTATCACCTGTGGTTTGGTACAAGGGAAAGATTGCCAGCTCTTTACCCAGGCAGCTGTAGGCTCAGATGCCAGAGCTGTGCCTGTAAGCTGTGTGATCATAAACAAATCACTTACCTCTCTGAGCCTCTACTGGTGCATCGATAATGTAAGAAACACCCATTCACAGAGCCAGTGAGATGGATGGAGTGGCCGGCAAGTGGTTGGTGCTTCATGAATGCTGGCTGTTCTCAAGGCATGTGGTCCCAAATCAGCATCTCTCTTGCACCCCAGACCTGCTGGGCACCACCACTGGCACGTCCCTCCTCCCCCAAGGTCAGCTGGTCCAGCATCAAGCTTATCACCCTCTGGGTTCCTTCCTGAGTCTCTGCCTGTGCAGGCCAAGGTCCTCTGGCTTGTGTCATGGTGCCCCCTCCCTCATGTTTCACAGCCTCCATTCCCGGGGTCCCGACCTCCTCCAAACCTGCACCCCTCCAGCCCCATTGCTGGCCCTGGTCCCTGTGGTCAGACTTGCTCCTGCCCTGGCAATGCCTCACACGGAGGGCTCATCCCTGGGCAAGGTATGCAGCCCCTCCGAGCTTCAGCTCCTCATTTGGAAAGTGGGGTGCAGGTTGTTTTAAGGGCTAACATATCCAGCACAATGTGCAGTAAGTCATCAGGGCTTGGCACACCTAGGGCCTTCCTCTCCAGCCGGGGCCACTGCCCTTCACGGACACTCCCACCAGAACTGGTTCAGTGAGCCACTAACTGGCCTCCTTATGCCAAAAGCAGGCTCCTCAGACATGACCACACCCCCGATGCTTGTGATTCTGATCTAGCAGGTTGAGATTGGGCCAAAGGTTCTGCAGATCTAGCAAGTTCCTGGGGGGCGGGGGGGGGATGCTGGGAGCACACTGAAGGAGGAGGCTCTGGAACTGCCCACTCAGTTCTCATGCTCCCACCAATACTGCCTCCCTGTTGCACAGTGAGCCCAACGGCAGCTAACACTGAACATGTATAGTGTCCCAGGGCCTGTTCTCTGAGCTTCCCATGTACTCATTCATGTAATTCTCTGATGAGCACATGGGCACCGGTATGCCCATGTTACACATGAGGGAGGATAGGCACAGAGAGATTGATTAAAGTGCCTGAGTCCCAAAGACAGTGAGTGGCCGAGCTGATTCAGAGCCAGGCTGGCCTGTGTGCTTGACCTTGGTGCTTGACCTTGACCTTGGCAGTGCTGCTGGCTCCTCTTACAGCCTGGAAGTTAAGGGACTTGGGGAGGGACAGTCCCTGCAGTCAGAGAGGGAAGGTCCCAGGGGGAGTTCGAGTTTGAGAAGGTGGGGTGGGGACCCCAGTTTAGAAAAGGGCTCCTCCAAAGAGCTTTTTGTCTGTGCCCCTCCAGGATCAAAGGAAGGAGAGGCTGGAGGGAATGGAGGCCTGGGGCTGGGTGGGTGGCTGCCTGGGGCAGGGGAAGGGGAGAGGGGAGAAGAGCAGGGGGAGGCAGGCCAGGCAGCTGCCAGGAAACTCTGTCACAGGGTCTGATGCAGCTGGCAGCCCGGGGCTCTGCTGTGCGGGCTGACATTTAGGCCTGCCACTGATGATTGGGCCCATTTCAGAAAAGTGCATGCATTTTGCACATCTATTTCTTCCACCCGTCACTCAGGCTGCCGTGCCCACAGGGGGCCAGGGGCGCAATCACGGACATAACAGCCTAAGTGCCTTTTGGAAGGGCTGCTCTGGCCTGGTTTGCCTCCACCTCCCCTGGCTGCAGGCTGGCCTCTCCCGCTCCATCTGTGTCTCTCTCTCCTTTGCTCCTTGCTGTCTCTCTGCATCTCACCCTCTTCGTTTCTGTGTCTAAACTAGCTCCCCTTCCCCAACCCGTTCCCCCACCTCTCTGTATGGCCTGGAAAGTTCTCTTTCAGAATCTCTCTCCCAAGTGACCCCTTCTCAGTCCTCTCCATCCCCCATCTTCAAATCCCTCCGGGGACCCTCCTGTCTCCCAGATGTCTGATCCCAGGGTGAGCCTGACCCAAGTGTGCAAACAGCTCTCCTTGGCTGGGGGCCCCTTTCCCCTCTCCCTCCCCTATACTCCTCCCTCCCACACTTCCCTTCTCCATGCCAGCTCCTCCCTAGTCCCCTCTCTGCTCCTTCCAGCCTCTTCCCCTCTCTGCTCCCCTGATTTACCTGTGCCCTCAGGACCTCTCTCTCTGCATCTCCCTTTCATCTTCCTGACCCTGGCCCACCCGCCTCTGCCCTGGAAATAAACAAGTGCAGATCCAAGTTGGGGCCCTCCTGGGGCTGTCAGCTCTCCTGTGAGGCAGAGCCCAGGGCTTTGTTTTGGGTTTGTTTTCTCAGCTCCTGTACACGTGTACACACACCCATTTCATAAAGCCGAGGGCCTTTCTGGTCAGCAGAGCTGGGCCCTTGACCCTGAGGCACCGGACCCTCCAGGAGCCACTGCTCCATGTCTCCCCACAGACAAGGTCGTCATGGCCCCGGGCGGAGCTGGCTGCTGGCTTCTCTGGTGCCCCGGGGTGTAACCGAGCCCCCAGATCCTCTCCTGCTTGGCTAATAGCTCAGCCAGAGAAGAAGTAGGAGGGGCAAATAATCTCCATTCATGGAGGTGCATGGGGCAGAAAAGTCACATGACTCTCCTTGGGGATGCTGTGTCACCCCATGATAGAGGAGAAGATGGTGATCCCAGGCTTTACTTCTCTTGCAGATGCACAGGCCTTGGGACCCCCAGCAGAGTCACCTTCTCCCCTCCTCCCCAGAAGGGGCAGCCCTGGAATGAATGCCGTCTGCTCCCCCACTTCCCATAACCTGTTCACAGCTCGGAAGCCCAGACAAGGACGGTCCATCGAGGAGCTGCCACACATGAGCCAGCTAAGAGCTCCACCAACCAGAGGTGGGCGGACGCCAGGCCCATGTGCTGTGGATAGGGGTTCTCTGCATCTGCCACATCGCCTGAGCACCAGAGTCAGTGGGCACCTGGCAGAGTGGCCCAAGGGGCCATTGGCCAGCTCGAGGGGCCTCTGCAAAGCCAGAGTGCCATGGAGGTAGGGTGTCAACCCATGCTGGGCAGGGACAGGCCTGGATTGTGCTGGGAAGAGCAGTGGGCAGAGTGGGAGCTCCCAGGGGACCAGGACTGAGTGTCAGGCCCAGCCCAGCTGCCATGCACCTGGCTGATGTGCCTTTGAGCCAGGAGGTGCCTCAGGGGACAATGCAAACTGGACCAGAAGGCGAGGCCCTCTTTCTCCCGTGACTGCAGGTTTGGGCTGGTGCCTGAGAGACAGCTGAGGCATCTGAACTGACCTGGAGCCAAACTGTGAAGGTGGCAGCATCGACTCTGAGGCCTCCTTCTAGCTTTCGAGTCCTGGCTGCGTGTCACACCTCCTGGGTGCCTCCCTTGGCCTCCCCAGGTAGAACAATCCTTCACGCATTCTGTGACCGCACTGCGCTCTCTCTCTTTTCCTTCAATGCTTACTACATAGGGCAGTGGTCGGCAAACTCATTAGTCAACAGAGCCAAATATCAACAGTACAACGATTGAAATTTCTTTGAGAGCCAAATTTTGTAAAGTTAAACTTCTTCTAATGCCACTTCTTCAAAACAGACTCGCCCAGGCCGTGGTATTTTGTGGAAGAGCCACACTCAAGGGGCCAAAGAGCCCCATGTGGCCCTCGAGCCGCAGTTTGCCAACCACGAGCATAGGGTTTCAATTCATTTTCCCTCTGTCTGTCATTCCAGATGGATCTGGGGCTTTCCATGGCAGATTGTGCCCAGGTTGTCTTTTGGCCTCCCTGCCTGGTGAAGAGCCAGGCCAGGGGTGCTAAGGGTTCATCAGATGAGTGAATGAGCCAGTGGATGAATACGTGAAGCATCCATCTCCCTTCTCGGGCTGGGCTCTGTTTTAGTCATTCTCGCCGCTCCCCTCCCCCCAAACCCCCATTCAATCCCAGGTTGAATGAAGCACGCTCTCCAGCCTGCTCAGGACACAGAATCCTCAAGTTCAGTCCCCCATCCGCTGTGGTACCCAGCTGCCTTTCTCCGGGTGTGTTCCCCACCACTTCATGCGGCTTATCCACTTGCTGCTGAGATATTAATGCACCTTCGGGGTCAGTGGAGCCCGATGACTATGATGTTAATAGGGCAAAGCAATTTCAATTTCATGCCTACATGGGCTTCCCTCTATTAAAGCAAAGAAAGGGAACAAATCCCTTTTTATTTCTTCCAGAAAACAGTCAAAATCATTGTGTGAAAGAGGCTTAGGTAGGATTGCTGGCAGGCAGCAGAGGGGCCAGGACGCTCATGTGAGACAGAGCAGGGGAAGAAGGAAGTAGGCTGAGGCGGCCAACAGTACTATGTGGTTGTTGCGGACTGATCTGGCCAGGGTGTTTCTACTGATGCCTATCTGAGAGTCTTCAAGGCTTGAAAATCATCTGCTTCAGTGTTGCTATCAACTTTTGAAACGTGGAGAGGCAAATAGTCATGGAATGAATGGATCATTTATTTGTTACATTTTTAGAAGAGGCGTTGCTATGAGGAGTCATTTGGGCTTCTTCGTTTAAATGAGGGTATGTGAACATGGAGGGTAGCAAACCAAGACTCTAGAACATCAAGTTCAGAATGTGGGGCTGCTGAAGATTGCAAAAGATGGCCCTAATTCTGCCTCCTGCTGTATCCACCCATTAAGCAATGCGACTTTGCAAGCTATTCTCATCAAAAAGTGCCACTTATTTCTTCACCCCTTGAATCAGGGCTGAACTGACGACCTGCGCTGGCCAAAACAATGTAGCGGAAGTGACACAGGACAAGTTCCTCCAGGCCAGGAGAGTGTGTGCTTCAGCCCTTCCTGGCTCCTCTGCCTTCACCAGGCTCGTCTGCTGGAGGATGAGAGTCCCTATGGGGCTGGGCTGACCCATCTCAGCAAAGGCCGCTGTGGACCAGCCAGACCCCAGCTCAGCAGCTGACTTAGATGGAACGGGGGGCGGGGGGTTTAGGGGTGGGGGGCAGCCTCCATAGGCCAAACGTGGCCCAGATCAGCCGCTGACCATAGCCTAATGAGGAATAATAAATAGCTGTTGTTTTAAGCGACTCCGTTTTGGGGATGTTCATTATACAGCACCACTGCGGCAATAGATAACTGATACAAGAGCCATATGACAGTGTTCCCATTTAATATGCAGCATCCATCACGCTGCAAGCTTGGCCCATGGTGAGTAGTTAATAAATATTTGTTGAGTAAATTTATGTGCTGTCAGAAGCACTGATGTAACAACTTGTCTTTCCCCTAAATATATACTGAATTGTCTGGTCTCCAGGCCTCTGCTTGTGTTCTCTTTGTCTAGAATATCCTCCATTCTCTGCCTGGTCAGACTCCATTTTTCTCTCAAAGTTCTGTCACCTGTCACGTGTTCTCTGTGGTCTCCTCTGACCCCCTCGATGCACCCTGACCGCAGAGGAACGAATCTCTAGGGCCGTGGTCGGCAAACTGCAGCTCGCGAGTCTCATGCAGCTCTTTGTCCCCTTGCGTGTGGCTCTTCCACAAAATACCGTGGCCTGGGTGAGTCTATTTTGAAGAAGTGGCGTTAGAAGAAGTTTAAGTTTAAAACATTTGGCTCTCAAAAGAAATTTCAATCATCATTCTGTTGATATTTGGCTCTGTTGACTAACGAGTTTGCTGACCACTGCTCTGGAGCATGGGGGAGGTACTGCACTGAGCACCATGGCAGTGTGCAGTTCCTTGGTTGGTTGGATAAATGTTCTCCCCTCACTGGGCTGTGAGCTCCTTTAAGGTGGAGGGCACCTCCTGCTCACCCCTGCAGCCTGGATGCCTAGAACAGAGCCTGGCCCTTAGCATGTGCCCACTCACTCACTCATTCACTTAATAAAAGGTTGTTGAGCGCCTGCCACGTGCCAGGTCCTGGCCTAAGTGCGGAGGATGCAGAAGTGGGGGATGCGGGTGGGGTCCCCACACTCATAGGCTGACATGCTGGCCAAGGGCAAGGGAGAGACTGGCAATGATAAGTAAGTAGGAAAAGCATCTGATCGTGATGTGTTCTCTACAGAGAATGGCATCAGGATGGCGTCATGGGGAGAGGGCAATGGTGGTCAGGCAGGTCCCTCTCCTCTGAGGGGCTGACAGTGAAGCTGATGTGTAAATGGAAAGGAGGAGTCGGCCCTGCAAAAGCCAAGGGGGAGAGAACAGAATTCTAAGCAGTGGAAACAGGCTGAGCAAAGGTCCTGAAGCAGGAATGGGCTTGAAGAGTTTGAAGAATGGAAAGGTGTGTGTGAATTAAGGGGGGGGGGGCGCGGGAGAGAGAGAGAGAACCAGGAGAGTGTGACTAAGACAAAGCCAGCAGGCCTTGTAGGACTTAAAAGGGTTTGGGTTTATTCCCTATGTTTTAGTCGATTTGGGCTGCTATACCAACATACCACAAACTTGGTGGCTTTGAAACAATAGGAATTTATTTCTCATTGTTTTGGAGGCAGGAAGTCCCACATCTGGGTAACAGCACGGTCCGTTTCTCCCAGGCTGCAGGTTACCAACTTCCTTCTGTGTCCTCACGTGGTGGAAGGGGCGAAGGCACTCTCTGGGGCCCTTTTTTATAAGGGCACTAATCCCATTCATCAGGGCTCCACCCTCGTGACCTCTGCATCTTCTCGTATCATGACATTGGGGGTTAAGTTTCAGCATGTGGATTTGGGGAGAACACAGATATTGGATCTATGGCAGGTGGGAAACCATTGGAGGGTTCTGAGTTGGAGGGCACTGTGGGATGACTTATGTTGAGAAGGATCACTTTGGCCGCTGTGGCGGACCAGATTATTGGGGTGGCAAGACGGCAATCTCAAGACCAATCAGGAGGCGGAGGCAGTTTCCAGGGGCAGGAAGCTTTGTGTAGAGTGGTGGCAGTGGACAAGGAGAGAAGCCAGTGAATTCAGGATGAGTTTTGAGAGCAAAGTCAACAAGCTATTTGATTGGCTGTGGAGGGGGGAAGGAAAGAGATGAACAGAAGAGAACAGCTAAATGTTGGACTTTGCTCAGCTGGGTTGACGGTGGTACCATTTCCTGAAAAGGGGAAACACCATGTTTTGCACGGGAAAAATCGAAGGTGGGTTTCAGCCACATGAAGTTGGAAATGCAACGGGAGAGGGGAAAACAGGAGGAAGTTGGACATCCGAGTCTGGAATTCCAGGGAAACGTTATGGAGTCAGAGATGTGATCGTCAAGGTGGAAGTTAATTGAATGGGTCATCCAGGTCCTGACTTGGGCAGAGGCAAAGGGGCAGTGATGACAAAGCTACTGCTTTATTCCCAGCCTGGTGTGTCGGGGGGGCTTGGAGGTATTGTAGGCAGGGGTTCCAATTCCCTGGGACATCTGCGTGGACTGGGAGAGGCACAAAGGGCTCAGTGGGGTCACGTATCTCCTGGCTGGGAAGGGAGGGGCCAGGGCACTCTGCAGCAACAGAGGCAGGTGAGGACCTTCCTCCCAGCACCCCCTCCTCTGGCTCCTCTGGCCTGTGTCCCTCCATGACAGACCCAATGCACTGTGCTCACCCCATACACAGGAAAACTGCATTTTCCAGCCTCCTTTGCAGCTAGGTTGGGGCCATGTGACTACTCTGATCATGGGATGCAGGCAAAGCTGATCTATGCTGCTACTAGGCTTGGCACTTTAAAAAAATCCTATGTTATTTTGTAAGTTTCCTATTGCTGCTGTAAGGAATTACCTCAAGTTCAGTGACCGAAAACAACGCAAACTTACTTCCTTGGAGTCCTGGAGGTGAGAGGTCTCAAAAGAATCTATGGTGTAAAGTGCTGGCCGGGCCAGTTCCTCCATGGGGCTCCAGGGGAGACTCACTTCCCTGCCTCTGTCAGCTTACGGAGGCGGCCTGCCTGCCCTGGCTCGCAGCCCCCTCCTTGCATCAGCCCTGCTAATCTGTTGCTACTGCTATCACATTTCCTTCTAGTGCCTTCTCTCTGCCTTCTTATGAGGCCCCCGTGATGACCCTGGGCTCAATATGATGACCCAGAGCAATCTCCCCATCTCAAAACCCTGAAATGAATCACATCACCAAAATCGATTTTGCCACGTAACATAACAGGCTCACCGATTCTGGGGACTAAGACGTGGACATCTCTCTGGGGAACCGTTATTCTGCACCCTGCACTGACCCTGGAGCCCCCTTCTCCTCTGCCCTGGAGAAGATTCCAGAAGCCACATGTTCCAGCTGGTATAGCCACAGGTGAAAAAGGACTGTCTAATCTACCTTGGGCTTTTCGTAGCCACAGATAACTTTTCTTTGTGTGGGTGCAGTAAGACTCTGGGTTGGTGTGTTCCTGCAAGCTAGCCTCTCCCTTCCAGACATTAGTGCAAGGCGATGGGTTCTCTTTGGTGACACTCAAGTCTCGGCCACAGCTCCGAGAGGCCAACCCAGCCCGCCAATGATGCATTCTTGCCCCAGAACTAACCACTGAGTGGCATGGGGACTCTTCCAGTGATTGATTAGAGAGTTATGGAACTTCTGCCCTTGACTTACATGTGACCTTGGCCATGTGACTTGTTTTGGCTAAAGGAGTGGTCATAGACATGACAGGCAGATGCTTTCATGGTGGCTGCATAGTTGGGTTTATTTCTCCAGCTTTGGCGATCTACCATCGAATGGCCAAACGTCAGAGAGCCACTTCACCTTTAGCCTGAGCCTCAGAGCAAACACCCTGGAGGCTCGCCAGGAATTTAGGAACAACAAGAATTTAGAATATTCTACTGGTCCCCTGAAGCAGAGGTGCCCATTGAACCCAGACCGGATCAGCGTTACCACGTCATCCTGAATAGGAACACAACCATAAATGCTTGTTGTTGCAGGCCACTGAGATGGGGGTTGGTTTGTTACGCAGCATGATTGTGGCAATAGCTGACCATTACACTTGGCGCTAAGGAACCTTTCATTTCTCAAACATCTCTGGCTACTCCACACACCTGGCTGTTAGGATATGCATGAGACTGAGCTACATCTCCACCCCTCATCCAGGGAGGAGCATGCTCCATCTCCTTCATCACCTCCCTGCATCCCAGTGCCTGTCCCGAGGCTGGAGGCCAGGAGGCACCCAGTTGCCGTAATGGAACAAATGAGGAACACAGAGCCACAGACCCGAGTGGGGAAAATCATTCTGTTTGTTTTAATTAAACCGACTGAAGAAGCCAAGACACAGACGGAAAGAGACTAAGAACAAGACTGGAAATAGTTTAGAAAAGAAATGAAAAGCGATCGCAGAGGTGTCAGTGCCGGGTGGAGTGGCGGGAGCCGGGCCGAGCCTTCACGTCAGCTCCAGGACCACTGTCAGGGCGAGCACCAGGATGAGCCGGACACCAGCAGGGCCAGAGGCGGAACCTGTGCCGGGCGCAGGGAGCAGGTCAAAGCCAGCAGACCCGCCGTGGCGCTGGCCGATGGAGCCTGGGAACAGCGGAGCCTCACAGGGCCCAGTGGAGCCTCACAGGGCCCAGCAGAGTCTGGACTTCAGCATCGGGAGGCACTGCATCCGATCCCAGCTCGGCCACCTGTCCCACCTGCGGTGACCCCTCATTGCCCTGGCCTGCTGGGCCGAGGTCAGGCTCCCTGGTGGCCATCAGGACCCTCCAGTGGGGACCAGGACTGGGGGCCCCCATTTTGAATTGTGAGATGGGCCCAGTGTGGGGACAGGAGGGCTGGTGGCCTGGGAGCAGTGCCTAGGTCACTTGGGGTGGTGTCCAGATTGGGGGAATCCTGGGGAGGACAGCCTGAAGGGCCCCAGCAGAGCCCGCTGTCTGTGCTCCCAACAACCCTATGGAGTGGTCTCGTGTCCCAGACACAGCCCTATTGTCAATGCTGGACATGTATCCTTGGGATCAGGGAGTTGAGTTCTCTGAGTTAAAAACACTGGAGTCGCTGCCCTGGCCAGTTTGCTCAATGGCTAAAGTGTCGGCCAGTGGACTGAAGGGTCACTGGTTCGATTCCTGGCCAAGGGCATGTACCTCAGTTGTAGGTTCGGTCCCTGGTCCAGGTCAGGGCATGAGCAGGAGGCAAACAACTGATGTGTCTCTCTCATGGCAATGTCTCTCTCTCTCTCTCTCTCTCTCTCTCTCTCTCTCTCTCTCTCTCTCTCCCTCCCCCTCTCCCTCTTCTCCCTCCCTTCCCCTCTCTCTAGAGAATCATGGGAAAAATACCGTCAGGTGAGGATTAAAAAAAAAACGGGGGTCGCTGGCTGTGGATGATGTTAGGGACACACTTAGTTGCTGGAAATCCCTGCTGCTACTTTGGGATGCCAAGTCCCCTTTATCGCCTCAGTGCCCACTCCTGACCACCTCTGACGAGATTCTGTGAACTAGAGGCCAGTCTCCTATCAAGGCTGAAGGGGAGGGGCCTGGGTGGGCAATGGGAGGTTTGGGGACCTAGAGCGCCCAGCCTTGAAAAGCACACTTTCCAGCAAGGAGCTCTGGGTGGAGACTTACCATTGGAGTCCTCCGTTCCTCTTGGAATATTTGGGTTTTCTGTGGGAAGGAACAGAAAGAGAACTAGACAGTGGATGGCTTCAGAAAGCAGTGAAGGAGCACCCCTTTATCCCACACCTGCCGTGTGTTTTCACCTGCTGTCTTGGTGCGGACACACCCCTGTGGGCTGGAGGTGGCAGCCCATTGTGCAGATGGAGAAACTGAGGGAGGTTCTGTCATTTGCCTGAGGTTGCCCCGCTGCGAAGTGGTGGATCTGGGGTTTGAACCCACAGATCTCTGGTTATAACTGCTGAACCCCAGTGCCTCCCTGTGGGGCACCCTCCCAGGCCCTCCCTGTCCCCGCCTCCTCGGGACAGTGTCCGGCAGAGCCTGGGGGGCCTCCCGGTCCCCAGCTGGGCAGCGTACCGAACACAATGAGCCGGGTGTGCGTGTCGGTGGAGCCCAGCGGGTTCTGGGCTGTGCAGCGGTACATGGAGCCGTTGAGCTCGGCGGGAACCCGCTCCAGCACCAGCTCCCTCCCATCGAACTCGGTGCTGCCGTCCAGGAGGCGGCTCCCGACCCGTGTCCACGTGAACAGCGGCTCTGGGAAGACCTCGTTCTGTTGGCCGGAGCAGGAGAGAGTCTGGTCACAGGAGAAGCCATTCTGCCAGAGCAGCAGGGGGTCAGAGCCACGGCCCGGCCAGGCCTGGGACACATGCTTATGGGTGGGTTCGGAGGGGCTTCCCACAACACCAGGCAGAGGAGGACTTAGGGCTGGGAAGAAGGTCAGGTCCATGAGTATGTCTACCCCGGGCTCCAGATGGGCAAGCAAAAACGCAGGAACCTCTTGCCCTTTCTCATCGAATTAGCAGACAGATTAGCAGACTGAGGCTCACCGGCAGAGCAGGGCTGGAGGTGGAGGGGAGGGTCTCAGAGGCTGGTTGGGGCTGCTCCCACCTCCCACACCCTCCCTGGGGCTCAGAGAGAGGCCGACCTGGAATCCATGGACTAGAATCCTCACTGTGTCTCCGACCCGGGCTCTGCTGGGTGTCATCACGATTTTGGGTCCTTTAGGGGCAACTGTAGGGAGGGGAAGGCCAGGTCAGAGGTATATGTATGTGTGTGTGTGTGGGGGGGGGGGCAGGGTGGGGAGGGGCGACTGGGCAAGGAAAGCAAGGACAGGAAAATGGAGGAGAAGGTGCCAGTCCAATTCTAGTCCAGTTCCAAGATGCTCATCATTCATTCATTCATCCGTTCGAGCCTGCCTGCATTCATCACACACATTCCCCAAGCCCCTGCGATGAGTCCGACCCTGGCTGGGAGCTGGGGATCCAACGGCCCACAGAACACGGTCTCTGCCCCAGTGGACAAGGTGTGGGGGGTCCTGGGTCTCCCTGCCCCTCTTCCTTACGCCCTTGTGTCACTTCTCCAAAACCCCCTTGCACCTCTGAGCGTGGGAGACAGGTGTGTGTCCCAGGGCACTGCTGTCCTGTGGACAGTCAACATCAGGATGGACGAGCCGCTGGGATCACGGGGTCTGTCCCCTCAGGTTTCAGATGGGGAAGCCGAGGCCCATGGGTAACAAAGGGGTCACCCGGAGCCAGCTTCCCACATTTCCTCACTTTCAGGCCAGAACTCTGCCCCAGAGTCATTCACTTACTCACTCACTCCTTCTTTCAACAAGTAATCATTGAGCCAACCCTTTGCCAGGCTGTGGGCAGGGCTAGGCACAGCGGTGAACAAACCAAGGGCCTGCTGACTTGAGCTTGCCATTCAGTTGCAAACAAGTACACAGACAAGAAACTCCCAGGGAGTGTAGCGTTATGCACAGAATCTGGCTAAGGGTGGCTAGTGGTCAGTGTCTCTTCCAAGGAGGTGGCATTTCAGCTGGGACAGAAAGATCCTGAGGAGGGTTCCAGGCGGAGGGAACAGCCAGGGGGTGGCACTGAGGCAGAGGGTCAGGGGGTCAGGAGGGTGGGAGCTGGGAACAGATCAGTAGCCTGGGCCATGGTGTTCTGACCAGAGTGCCAGGCCTGGGCCACTCTCTGTGAACCCCTCACAGAGCTGTTGGAGGACAAAGCTCTGTCCCGGGTCCCGGGTCCTGGGGCCCGGGCTGGCCTGGGACCTCCCCCCTCTGCCCTTGCCTGCTCGCCTAGCCTCTCCTTCCCACTCAGATGCTCCGAGCGAAATCAGAGCAGTGGGCGATGTGGGTGGTCTCCCAGGCCCTGCCAACTTCGTTCTCTGAGAAGGAGACCAGAGGACTGTTAATTAAATCACAAGCAAGACATGTGAGGTGCCCCAGGGGGCAGACGGAGCCTCATTGGGAAGAGCTGGGCCTGCTTTGAGGCAGGAAGGGCAGGGAAGGCCTGTGGTTGGTTTCTGAGTCTGTATCCACGGGAGCGAGGGGGGTCCTGGCCCTGGGAGGAGAGAGCAAGTTCTGCTCTATTCTGTGAGCCTTGGCCCAGTCACACCACTTGGTAACTCCCTCCCTGTCTCCCTCCCCCCACTGCAAATGGGAACAGTGATAACAGCCTGTGTCCACCCCCTGCCCTGGATGTTAGGAAAATCAGGAGGCAAAGGTCTGAGGGCCGAGATCTGTCGGGGCACATGAAGTGCCAAGCACTATGCTCACTGCTTGTGAGCATGATCTCATTGAACTTCTCCATCTTTCGAGATTGTCCCAAGGAGACCCAAGCTTAGGGGCTCAAGACGCTTTCCACCTTCTTTGTTCACACTCTGTAGGTCGGTCAGCAGGTGGGAAGCGCTGCATGGGGCCGGCAGTGCGGCCCTGGGTATTCTGTCGGCTCCCCCTGTCCTGCTGGGGCAGCACTGTCAGGCTGCGGCCAGCAGAGGGCGAGGAAGGGCGCCCATGTCCAGGCAGATACCTTACCCTTCCAGGTCAGATTCCTCAGGGCCCCTGTCTTCTAAAGGCCCCTCTCCTCCCTTCAGGCTTGGGCTTAGGCACCCTGGCCCCCAAAGAAAGGGACCCTGGTCCCCCCGGCCTCTGGCCTGCCATGTCAATGGCCCTTACCTAGTAACTGCCCCTGAGGTAACGGGCCTTTCATTCGATGCAGAAAACCTCTGTCCCCTCCCATGTTCCTGGCTGTGATGGGGAAACCCTCCCTGACCTTCCTGTGACCCGACTCAGCAACTGTCCCTGGGAAGCCCCAGCCCCCTGTTCTTCACTCACCCAGCAGACCACCTATGCTTTCCATGGTCAATTTCAACCTTGAAAACCTTCCATGGTTTTTAAAAAAACGTTTTTATTCATTTTAGAGAGGAGAGAGAGAGAGAGAGAGAGAGAGAGAGAGAGAGAGAGAGAGAGAGAGAGAGAGAGGTGAGAGAGAAATATCAATATGGTTCGGTCGTCTCTTGCACAAACCCTGACCGGGGACTGAATTGGCAACCTGAGCACCTGCCCCGACTGGAATCAAACCGGTGACCTTTCTGTGCAAAGGAAAATGCTCAGCCAACTACGCCACACCATCCAGGGCAAAGGCCTTCCATGTTTTCTAACACTGATGCACATTCTTGATCCTGATGGACCAAACTCCCATGACCTCTCATGTCTTGACCTGACCCAGTGAACTCCGCTGGCCTCCCCGGATCTCCCATGCTCTCCTATCCAGCTCAGCGAAGCTCCTTGCAAACGTAGGCTTTGACCTTCGTGCCTGACTCTGAGTGCGTTTGCTCCACCTCCTCCCTGACCCCATGGCGGCCAGCAGCCCGGGGGCCCTACTCCAAGGCTTCCCAACCCCCAGCTCTGCAGAGGGCCTGCAGAAGGGCACCCCACACCTCACTCACCCAGCGTGACCTCTGCCTGCATGGGCATCGACAGCGCGGGGTGCTTGACCTCACAGCTGAAGAGGGCTTCGTTGTCGATCTGCGGGTTGAGCGTCCAGGTGAGCAGGGCACGCACCTCCACGGTGCCGTCGCTGCCCGGGCTGTGGCTGTGGCGCAGGAAGTAGACGGGCTCGGAGCTGTGGACCCAGCGGGGGAACTCGCGGCTCACCACCGTCTCGGGGATGTTCTCGGTGGTTGGCTGCAGGAGGACGCTGGGGTCTGGGGTCAGGCCGAGGGAGGGGCGCTCCGTGTAGGGACGCCCGCCCCGGTTCTCAGTGTCCATCAGGGACAGTGACCTCTGCACCTTGGTGTCGTCCAGGTCTCGGTGCAGGAGGCTGCGGAAGGGCCTGCTGTCCTGGAGGGGCCCGGAGCTCGCCGCCGCCGGCTCTGCCAGGGGCACCGCGTCGATCGGTTCCCCGTCTCTTTTGAAATAAACCTGAAATGACAAGGTAGGTACAGGAAAAGGTTTTGTGCCGATGACCTTGGCCTCCCACTGGACTCTCAGAGGGTATGGCCTCAGGAGGCCGGTCCTTCCAGAGCCTCCTCTGCCTGGCAGCCTTCCCGACGGACCCCCTTGCTTGTTTCCCTCCCGCACCGGAGAGGGAGTCGGCTGGTTCAGGAGGACAGGCCGGTCCAGGGGGCAGACGCTATGCCCACCCTTATCACCTCCTAGCTACCGTTTCCCTACTTCATGGGGAGTGGGGTGCTGGAAACAGCGGACAGAAGGGCCCTGGACAGCAGGGCAGCCACCAAGGGGTGGTCTGTGCCCACCTGGGGAGAGCAAGAGGGCGGGAGAGCAGGGGGAGGGTGCTGAGATGAAATGAGACGAGGGAAGGATGCGGAAAGGATATCTGTGCGTGTGGTCCCTCTGCAGGTTTTGGAGAGGAGGCGGAGAGCAGGTGTGTGTGGGGGGAGGGAGCTTGGTGCGGGGGAGGAGGCGAAAGGGACCATCTTCTTGCTTTCTCTGCTAGAGAGGAATTTAAGTTTTGAGAGGTGGCATTTAATTTAATTTGCTGTCTTTTTATTTTGGTACAGGTGCCCAGAGGCCTGTGGGGATTGGGTGTATTTTTAATAAATCAGATAAATAAATAGATCGGAGACAGGGAGAGCGGAGGGACGGAAGCAGCTTTCAGGATGCGGATACAGGTGAGGGGGAGGGAAGAGGAGGAGGGTGGAGGGAGGGAGGAGGGTGAGGGGAGGAGAAGGATGCCTGAGGAGAGACAGGAGGTGGGGGAGGCGGGGGAGGAAGTAGAATGGGCAGCCCAGAGAATCTGTCAGAGTTTATAGCGCCGAGGAGGAATCTCCTATGCACATAATAGGCTGATTTGGATTTTTCCTCTCTTTCTTTTCTTGAAAAGTGCTTCAGAAGCACATTTGTTATTTATATCAAAGAATTCTTTCAAATTCGGACCTTCCAGGCAAACGTAAGATGAGGAATATGTGTATAGATGCTTTTACTATATACATTGTAATGTTTTAGTGCTGAGTCTTAAATGGCATGAGCAGGCACGCTGGGGGAGGGGTGTTCCCACAGTCGCAGTGCCGTGAGGAAACTTCCTTTGGAAAAATGAGTTTTTCTTTGGAGAAAAAGACCAACTTGCTTGACTTTAGGGAGGCCAGGCCTCTTTTTTGGGCTCCACAGGGGAAACTTGGGGCCATATTCTGCTCCCACCAGTGCTGGCTTTGAAGGTACCGACATAGCTGTACCCTTGGGAGGACAGGTGTGAGTGGAGAGCAATAGGCTTCACCAAAGGCTCATCTGTGTCCACATATTTACTGCCCCGCCTGGGCCTGTGTGCACCTGTCTACTGCCCCCCCTGGCCTGTGTGCCCCTGTCTACTGCCCCGCCTGGGCCTGTGTGCACCTGCCTACTGCCCCGCCTGGGCCTGTGTGCACCTGTCTACTGCCCCCCCTGGCCTGTGTGCCCCTGTCTACTGCCCCGCCTGGGCCTGTGTGCACCTGTCTACTGCCCGCCTGGCCTGTGTGCACCTGTCTACTGCCCTGCCTGGCCTGTGTGCACCTGTCTACTGCCCCCCCCCGGGCCTGTGTGCACCTGTCTACTGCCCCCCCTGGGCCTGTGTGCACCTGTCTACTGCCCCACCTGGGCCTGTGTGCACCTGTCTACTGCCCCGCCTGGCCTGTGTGCACCTGTCTACTGCCCCGCCTGGGCCTGTGTGCACCTGTCTACTGCCCCTCCTGGCCTGTGTGCGCCTGTCTACTGCCCCCCCTGGCCTGTGTGCGCCTGTCTACTGCCCCGCCTGGGCCTGTGTGCACCTGTCT
The DNA here is from genome assembly GCA_027563665.1 of Antrozous pallidus. Lineage (NCBI taxonomy): Eukaryota > Metazoa > Chordata > Mammalia > Chiroptera > Vespertilionidae > Antrozous > Antrozous pallidus. Next base: position 202,303,702 of record CM050508.1, read on the forward strand.
ACTGCCCCGCCTGGCCTGTGTGCGCCTGTCTACTGCCCCCCCCTGGGCCTGTGTGCACCTGTCTACTGCCCCGCCTGGCCTGTGTGCACCTGCCTACTGCCCCCCCTGGACTGTGTGCACCTGTCTACTGCCCTGCCTGGCCTGTGTGCACCTGTCTACTGCCCCCCCCGGGCCTGTGTGCACCTGTCTACTGCCCCCCCTGGGCCTGTGTGCACCTGTCTACCGCCCCGCCTGGGCCTGTGTGCACCTGTCTACTGCCCCGCCTGGGCCTGTGTGCACCTGTCTACTGCCCCGCCTGGGCCTGTGTGCACCTGTCTACTGCCCCCCCTGGGCCTGTGTGCACCTGCCTACTGCCCCGCCTGGGCCTGTGTGCACCTGCCTACTGCCCCCCCTGGGCCTGTGTGCACCTGCCTACTGCCCCGCCTGGGCCTGTGTGCACCTGCCTACTGCCCCCCCTGGGCCTGTGTGCACCTGTCTACTGCCCCGCCTGGGCCTGTGTGCACCTGTCTACTGCCCCGCCTGGGCCTGTGTGCACCTGTCTACTGCCCCCCCTGGACCTGTGTGCACCTGCCTACTGCCCCGCCTGGGCCTGTGTGCACCTGTCTACTGCCCCCCTGGACCTGTGTGCACCTGCCTAATGCCCCCCTGGACCTGTGTGCACCTGCCTACCGAACCCCCTGGACTGTGTGCACCTGTCTACTGCCCCGCCTGGTCTGTGTGCACCTGCCTACTGCCCCCCCTGGACCTATGTGCACCTGTCTACTGCCCGCCCTGGACCTGTGTGCACCTGTCTACTGCCCCCCCGGGCCTGTGTGCACCTGCCTACTGCCCCGCCTGGGCCTGTGTGCACCTGGCTACTGCCCCGCCTGGGCCTGTGTGCACCTGCCTACTGCCCCCCCTGGGCCTGTGTGCACCTGCCTACTGCCCCCCCTGGACCTGTGTGCACCTACCTAGTGCCCCCCTGGACCTGTGTGCACCTGCCTACTGCCCCCCCTGGACTGTGTGCACCTGCCTACTGCCCCGCCTGGGCCTGTGTGCACCTGCCTACTGCCCCGCCTGGGCCTGTGTGCACCTGTCTACTGCCCCGCCTGGGCCTATGAGCACCTGTCTACTGCCCCACTTGGGCCTGTGTGCACCTGCCTACTGCCCCGCCTGGGCCTGTGTGCACCTGTCTACTGCCCCGCCTGGCCTGTGTGCACCTGTCTACTGCCCCCCCTGGACCTGTGTGCACCTGCCTACTGCCCCCCTGGACTGTGTGCACCTGTCTACTGCCCCCCCCGGGCCTGTGTGCACCTGTCTACTGCCCCGCCTGGGCCTGTGTGCACCTGTCTACTGCCCCGCCTGGGCCTGTGTGCACCTGTCTACTGCCCCCCCGGGCCTGTGTGCACCTGTCTACTGCCCACCCTGGACCTGTGTGCACCTGCCTACTGCCCCGCCTGGCCTGTGTGCACCTGTCTACTGCCCCCCCCGGGCCTGTGTGCACCTGTCTACTGCCCCGCCTGGGCCTGTGTGCACCTGTCTACTGCCCCGCCTGGCCTGTGTGCACCTGTCTACTGTCTTAGGTTTTTCTGCACCTGGTTACTGCCCTGTCCTGGGCAGCCGGGTGAGGCTGTCTTGAGCCCCTTGTTCATCCCACTGGACAATGCCTGTGAGATAGTCAGGGTCTGGAATGTCTAGCCTCTCCCCTTGAACGTTAACCCTTCCTACCACCCCTCACTGATCCTAGTGATCTAAGAGACTCTCAGGTCCACACTGGAGAGGCTCGGGGTCGTGTAGCCTGCAGGTTCAGGGTGGCTGCGTGGAGCCCTAAGGGCCAGGGTGCTTCGGGGACCGGCACAGGCCACATGCCTCCTTTCCTGTTAAACGTTTCATACACGGAGCTTTTGTGTATTTCATTCAGCCCAAAGCGTCCTGCTGCTTCTTAAAAAGCTGAAACATGTGCCCATTTTCCAGCCTCTAAACCTCCTTGCAGAAATGAGCAGCGGAGAGGAGACCCTCCTGCTCAGGTCATTCAGCGCGTGTGGCAGGCCTGCTGGGGCCAGCCCAGTGGGGCTCCCTCCACCCCTGCCCTTGCATCAGCGTGCCAACAGCTCTGGTGCTGGCCGAGTCGTCAGCACAGTTAGGGTGGCTGCGGGAGGAAGCTGGCCCACACAGGGACTCCTTCTCTTAACTTCCTTCCTTCCTCTCTCTCGCCTCCCTCCTGCCTCCCTCCTGCCTCCCTCCCTTCCTTCTCCGTCCTTCCTCCCTTCTCCCTCCCTCCACACTGGACCTGAGGCTGGAGGACATGAGCTGGAATCCCAGCTCTGACATGAACACCACGGGTGACTCTGAGATGTCCCTTCCCCTCCCTGGGCCTCATGTGTCTGCATCCTGCTCCATAACTGGGGTGAGCACAATGCTGGGATCCCCTAAAAACTGCTCCCACTGTGTCCAGCAGAAGTGGGGTTCCTAGTGCTGAGAGACTGGGAGCAGGCGAGGCGGTCAGCGGAGTGGACAGGGTCAGGCCAGGGCAGAAGCGGCAGAATTAACTTTGCAGGCCTCGCCCTCTCCCCACAGCTGAGCAGCCCGGGGGAGGGTGGCCCCAGGGGCACTCACCATGGGCGCTGGCTTCCCTCCGGACACGATGCAGACCAGCGTGAAGTTCTGGGCCTGGTAGCGGTTGAAGGGGGCTGGCGTGTCCGCGGCCACCACTTCGATGGAGGTAGGAGGAGCTAGCAAAAGGGAAGCACAAAAAGACAAAGGCTTAGCTGGGAGGTTCAGGAAGAATCCACCGCTCACCTAAGATGGGCCAGGCCCCATGCTGAGTGCTGGGCAGGAGTGGCCCAACCAGAGGGTGCCACTGTCATCAACTGTTGTCCCCGCTGGGGGACAGAGAGACCCTGCCCCACGGGGCTCACAGTCCGGGGAAGAGCCTGAATCAAGAGCACGCCTAGTTAAGACAAGTGCACCAGGTCCAGGGAGGTGAACACAGGGCAAAGGGGCGCTGCCCAAGCCTGAGGGAGCGACGCTCCCTGAGGAAGCAACATGTGCGGGACAAGCATGGCAGCTGGCGGGAACAGCGTGTGCTAAAGCCCGCGGCAGGTTGGTGGGAGGCGGGCGGCAGGAGGGATTGGAGGCAGGCCGCTGTGATGGCAGCTCAGGAAGCCAGGGGAACGTGCTGGAACGGGGGGCATGTGCTGGGCACTGACCAGGGCAGCTGGTGGTGGGTCACACTCCTTGGCTCAGGTTCCCACAGCCGCAGGAGAGCCCACTGTGGCGTTTTCAGGAATTCTGTGAGCCGGTGGTTAATGGCAGCCAGCTTGAAACGGGCCACAGGGGGCGTCTCTGCCCCGTAGAGCTCAGCCACAGCCACAGGCCAGGGCTTCCTTTCTTGGTGTTCCTTCCCCGCCCCAGCCGCCCGAGAGGGAGTTTAGAGCAGCCCCCGGGGCCCGAGCTGCCCCTCTTGGTTCTGAGAGCAGTGGGGAGCCACGGAAGGTTTTAGATAAGAGCAGCGACGTGATCTGAGTTGCATTGTGAAGAGACAGGGAGCAGAATTTAGGCCGGAGAGGTAGCTTCGCCCACGGCGAGGGCAGTAGGAAGAAGTGACTGACTCTGACAGGCACTGGGAGGCTTTATTCTGGGGGCTGGCCGGTTGTGCTTTGTCCTGCCTCCCTCCAGCTCTCCTCACCAGCTGCCACCGGCCGCTTTGCCAAAGCCAGCGCTCCAGGCGCTGTGGGGGTTGGGACGAGTGCATATGGAGCCATTGGGTACACCTGGGTCCAAGTCCCAGCCAAGCCAGCATCACTTCCATGTCCTTGGGCAAGTACCAAAATCACCTCCATGCCTGTGGGCAAGTGAGCCGCAGGCCCTCTCGGCGTGGCTCCGTGGTTGAGTGCGGACCTATGACCCCGGAGGTCACAGTTCAATTCCCGGTCAGGGCACAAGCCCAGGTTGTGGGCTGGATCCCCAGTGGGGAGCGTGCAGGAGGCAGCCGATCAATGATTCTTTCTCATCATTGATGTTTCTATCTCTCTCTCCCTCTCCCTTCCTCTCTGAAGTCAATAAAAATAGACTGAAAAAAACAAAACAAAAGATAACTGTGTGCCTCAGTTCCCCAGTTTATGAAATGGGAACCATCCTCGGCAGCCATAGTTGAAGAACTAGCTAATCAATAAAACAGGGCTTACTTAGCACATGGCAGGGTTCCTATCCCGAGATTCCTCCTGCTACTTCCCAACCCCTTGTAATCAGCCCAGAGCCACACTCTGAGGACTTCGCGTGGGAAGCCTGTCGGCTCTGGCTCATCCGGCCTCGGTCCTGAGCAGCGGGGGGAGCAGAGGAAATGAAGAGGTGTGGGCCTTTCCTTCCGGCAGGGAGTTTTCACCCCAGTTAAGTTTAATTAAATTCGACAAACATTTCCCGACACCTACTAGGTGCAGGGCACGGTGCCAGGTGCTCGGGCGGGCGGGCGCCAGCGATGAAGCAGACACGGGGACTCGGAGCGCGCCGGCAGGCGGGGGCCACCGCCGCCTGGCATCTCTATTTTAAGGTCTAGGAAACGGAGCCAGGTATGAGCCATTCACTCATTCGGAGAGCCACCGGTGCTGTCAGCGGGGGAAGCAGAGACACGGGGGACAACGGGAGAACAATGGGCGGAGAATTGTAATTAAGTGTAAGATGGGATGAAGCAGATGGTAAGTGGGGTGGGAACTCCGAGGGGGAAGAATACATGCAAACACTTCAATTACCCTGAAGTCGCAGATTCTGCAATCTAATGTTTCTAGAACTACCCTGAAAACCTGGATCCCACAGCGAGCACCAGCCGCGGCTCACGCTGATGAGCCAGAAGCCCTTCCAAGCCCTTGCCGGTGTTCATTCATTTAATCCTCATTCTTAATCTAGGGCCGTGGTCAGCAAACTGTGGCTCGTGAGCCACATGCAGCTCTTTGGCTCCTTGAGTGTGGCTCTTCCACAAACTACCATGGCCCGGGCGAGTCTATTTTGAAGAAGTGGCATTAGAAGGAGTTTGTTTAAAAAATGTGGCTCTCAGAAGAAATTTCAATGTTGTACTGTTGATATTTGGCTCTGTGGACTAACGAGTTTGACGACCACTGGTCTAGGAGGTGAGGGTATGTATTCCTGTTTACAGATGAGAAAACGTAAGACGTAAGCAACGTGCCTGGGTGACGGAGTCAGGATTTGAACCCAAGGACCCCAGCTCCAGGGCCCGAACGCAGACATGAAGCTGTGCTACCAGACCCGTGGATGGCAAACTGTGGCTCTCGAACCACATATGGCTCTTTGGCCCCTTGAGTGTGGCTCTTCCACAAAATACCACAGCCTGGGTGAGTCTATTTTGAAGAAGTGGGGTTAGAAGAAGGTTAAGTTTAAAATATGTTTCCCTCAAAAGAAATTTCAATCATTATACTGTTGATATTTGGCTGTTGATGAATGAATTTGCTGACCACTCTACCAGACCTTCACAAAGAAGGAAGGAGCTCAGACCCATGGGTGCCCGAGCCCAAGTACGAATGTTTGCCGTTGGGAACACGCATTCACCCGGCACATCTCCACTCCCATGGACGCCTTAAAGCCAGTCCCTTGAAACTGCTTCTGAGGGTGGCTCTGCTTAACTCGTTTGCCCCAAAGATGAAGGGACCATGCCAAGCAGAGTCTGGCACAGAGCTCTGGCATGCTCCTGATGGCATATGTGAGGTGCAAGTGCACCCCCCAGAATTCCTAGAGGCTCAGAAGTAAGTAGCGGGCATTTTCACAATCACTCATTCATTCTTCTCACTTTCATTGAGCAAACAGGAAGCAGGCACCTAGAACCTTCCTTGTGGGATGGCTTTGAGGAGTCCCTGAGATGATGCTGACAAGACGCCTGGCACACAGGAAGCCTGTCTGGCACACAGGAAGACTGCCAGGCAGGTCAGCAATGTTAACTCATATTATTTGTAATACAGGGAGGTAGTCTGGGGTAATGGTTAAGAGTGTGAGCTCTAAACTCACTACCCAGGGATCAAAGACCAGGGGACCACTCCCTGGCTGTGTGACCCTGGCATGTTACCTAACTTCTCTGAGCCTTGATTTCCTCACCCGCAGAGTTAAATTATAGGGTGCCTATGGGGATTCAATGAAGTAGTGCCTGAGAGTGTTCTCAGAGTGCACCCAACCCATGCCAGCTGCGTTTATTAGCAATATTATGTACGAACATCCTTTCTCAGGGGCTCTTTGCTACCGACTGGGAGAACAAACCTGGTGCCCTGCTTTGGGGCACCCACAGTTTGGTGAGGAGACTAGAGAAAGCCCTGGCCTGGCCCTGTTCCATACAGTCATCACCGACCCCGTGTGGCTCCTAAGCATGCAACTGTGGCCTTCTCAAGTTCACATGGGCTGTAAGGTAAAACAGGCACGGAATTCTAAAGACCGTCTTAAAAGAATACATTATGAATATTTTATACTGGGTACCTATTGAAATAACTCCTGGGCTAGTAAATATAAAAATAATCTCACCTTTACAGCTTTTCTCAACGCAGTTATTGGAAAACTTACAATCACACATGTGGCTGGCACTACACTGAGTGGCCAGATGATGATGGATGATGATGATCTCTGAACGCATAATAATCTGGCCACTCAGTGTATATCCTATTTAATAAAAGGCTAATATGCAAATTGTCCTCTCAACCAGGAGTTGGACCAGCAGGCATTCCGTCCAACCATCCATGTCCCCTCCCCTGGCCAGGCTGGCAGGACCTCACCTATGCACAAATTCATGCACTGGGCCTCTAATTTACATATATATATATATATATATATATATATATATATATCACACACACACACACACACACACACACACACACACACACACACTCTGAGTGGCCAGATTATTATACATTCAGAGATCATAATAATCTGCCACTCAAGTGTATATTTCTATTGTGTAGCATCCACAGGTCAGCAAGCTGAGGTCAGAGAGAGGGGGCCACCTGCCTGTGGTCACAGTGTAAGTCCATGGCAAAGCCTGGACTGGCCCCCTGGTGTTATAAATGCAGGCCAGGGTTCTTTGCACAGCACTGATGCGCCCCCTCCCCCAACACACACAGGCGCGCGCGCGCGCACACACACACACATACATTCACACACACATACATCTGCGTGCACACACATCCCCATTCTGGAGATCTGCACCCAAGTCACGCATGCCACCCACACAGAACCTGATTGGGAGCCGTGTTCCTGTCCCTTGTTATATTTCTGAGCAGGTGTTAGCAATATGTACAGTTAATCAAGCTCATAAGACAATAACAGATTTCAGTTGTATGGACGATGACATAGCAGAGCTGCTAATATCAGCATGGATAGCCTGGCTCCCCACACTCCACCTGTCAATGTAGTCCTCAGGCCCTGTGGCTGAGAAACATGTCGCTCTGCATCTCGCCTGGCAGGGCTCTGTGGGCCAGCAGTCAGGCGGTTGCCAACACCTGGGGTCCCCGACTGCTTATGGATGCTCCCCCACATCACTATCATCCTCCCCTCCCTCCTGTCTTTCCCTTCCTTTGATTGCGAACAGCACTCTTTCTCCCACAACCCACTGCTTTGTAGGATTGTTGTCTGCAGCCTTCCTTCACTCTTAGTCTCCCCAGCTATATCCCATCTCCACCTTCATCCTCATCCATTCTATTTCCTCTCTATTTCTTTCTCCACTTCCATCCTCACCTCCATGCTCAGCTTCATCCCACCTCCTCTCTATTTCCTTCTCCACCACCATCCTCAGCTCCATCCCATCTCCTCTCTATTTCCATCCTCACTGACATCCCCTCCCCTTTCCAGTTAGATCTTCATTGCCATTCCCTTCCCCATCCCCATCTCTACCTCCATCTCTAACCTTACTCCCAACTCAATCCCAACTCAATCCTTATTTCTGTCTCCATCCCTTCTCCAACCCCAACCCCAACCCCAACCCCAACCCCATCTCCATCCTCATCTCCATCCCATCCCTGTTACAACCTGTGACCAAGGTTAGAATGAGCAGCCCCTCACACGCCCATCCTGGGATGGGTCCCATGGCCCCAGAGCTGTGTGTTGTGACAAAGGCAGATGGCTCACTGCAGGCACCGGCCACTTCTTGGGCAAGAATAATCCCGAGTTCCAAGCCGGGCTCTGGAATGAGCAGCATAAAGCAGAGCTGCCTGGCGCTCTGGGCGGTGTAGAATGGCAAAGAGTCACCAACCAAGACCCCCGGCTCGCTAATGTCTCTCCATCTCTGCTGTGACAGAGTCCACACCCCCACTGTGAGTGCCTCGTCCCTGTGGGCCTGAGACTGCGTCTTCAGAGATGTCTGTGCTAGAACCAGGCTCTCCGGGGGTGGGCCCTGTGCACCTGAGATGATCCTCCTCTGGTCAAGAGACTCCCACCAAGCGGCATATGTGGCTTGGGGTGGGAGAGGATAAAGAACCTGGACACAGGCAGAACTTCAGGATTTACCTGCCACAATTGGATGCATCCTCGAAGGGTGCACCCCAGTCCTGGGCAGTAGGAAGAACCCTCCCAAGTTCCCCGATTCAACAAGTCTAGCATCATGGTCAAACAGAGGCCACTGCCATAAACTCCCCTGACTCCAAGTCAAGCCAGTGGCCTTCGCAGTTTATTTTTGTCTTCGCCTTAAGCAAAGAGGATTGCGCTAGGAGTGTCTTTGATATTTCATCTTGTCTCTGGAAAGGTAACAGGCTTTGCATCCGACCGGCCCAGCTGTGTGTCTGTTCCTTGGCCACCGCGGGAGGCCGGTGCGGATGTCTCCGACTCCACGGTTAAGACAGACACAGTGAGGTAACGGTCGGGCGAGCAGGTTTATGAAATTAACGCTGAAATATCGCCTGCCTTTCTCCTGAAAGCGGACATTTGTATGGGTCATCATAACTCACTTCGGAGATAATGCGATGGCTCTCTGCTCTGTGAATCATCCCGTAGCCTTTGCAATTTGGGAAACGCAAACCTGGTCTCACGCAGATGCTAGCATTCCTGGAAGAGGAGCCTGCCCCATGCCCGCATATAACTGTATCCACTAGAGTTACGTTCTCTTCCCACATGAGGCCCATCTCCACCCCTCACCCCCACTCCCGCTGGGGGCCTGGCTCTAAGGTTCCTGCCCAGGCTTTGCTACCAACCTCCCGTTGAGAATCTGGGCCAATCAACTGAGCCCTTCCCCAGGTGTCAGTCTTCTCAACCATAAAACAGGTTCAATAAAACACACCCTGCCGACCTTTCATCGTGGGGAATTTTTGAGAGGAGAAGCAAATGAGAAAATGAACAGAAGCCTCTGTAAGGACAGCAAAGTGCTGCGCAAACACAAAGCGATTATTTATGTCACCATCTCCACTTCGATTGCCCACACCCACCCCTGGGCTGAGAGGCACGTCAGGGGGAGTTTGGGCCCCTCCCTGGAACGGCCATTGTCTGGGGGAAAGGATAATCCATCCTGCTCCTGGGGTACCACTTTATGGTGGTGCTTAGCACACTCCTGCTCTGAGTGCCATTTGTCATGGGGTGGTAATCAATTAGGTTTGGAGGAGGGGCGGAGAAGGGAAAAGACAAGTTCAAAATTATATTATTTGCAAAAATCCATTCTTTCCTCTCAGCATGCCTGCTCTATTGACTGCCTTCCTTTTCAATCAGCTCCTAGTCATTACACCATATTTCAAAGAAGAAAAAGGAAAACCACCCTCTTAATACGAGTGTCCATGAATATGAATGTGCCTCCATGTTCCCTATGTGCATTTCTTCCTACTTCTTATTTCGGGTCCCCCATCTCCGCTTTGCTCTCCCAGCCTCTCTTCCCGTCTCTCTCTGTGTCTTCAAGATGCTGCTCGAAAGAGCACCTTGTCCCGGAGGCCTTCCCTGCTCCAGCCATGCTGAGCTGCCAAGGTTCCGTCCTCCCTTTGTTCGCCTCCACTGTGCCCTGCACATCCCAGTCCTTCTGCTAGCCACGCTGCCACATCCTCTAGAGCTGGCATTTAGGTGTTGCCTCCTCCAGGCAGTCTTCCAGGACTTTGCCAGACTCATGTAGGGCTTATCCTCCAGGTTCTGGAAGTATCGTACTCTTGTCACACTCACAGGGGCTGTCTGTCCTGGGCCCCGAAGGCTGGAGCTTGTCCTTCCCCAATAACCCCAGAGCTAGTGCAGGCCTGCCACACAGGACTTCTATTTCCATTCCCGTTGGTTTCCCTTCTTCTTCCGTTTTCCCAGCACAGGCAAGTGCGCAGCCAGTGTGTGGAAGGAATCCCACCAGACCCTGCATGCTGTGGGCCCTGCCCCGATATCTAGCCTTGACTTGATCTTCCCCATACCACCGTGCTCCAAACACAATGACATTCTTTGACGGGTCCTCGAACATCCTAAGATTGTTCCAAACCCAGGGCCTTTGCATCTGTGGCTTCCTCTGTCTGAAGTCCTTCATTCAGCCTTTTGCATGGCTGGGCCCTGTTCATCTTCCAAGTGTCACCCCACAATCTAAGCCAGAGCCTCTGTTATCCCCTGCCATAGCACTTTGCTATTTCTTCATAGAGGCCATCATAAAGGATATATAATTACTTCATGAGTTGGCGTGCACACTTATCTTTTTCTCCGATATCCCACACTAGGATGTAAGACCATGAGGGTAGAAACTCCTTTTGTCTATGGTTGAATCCCGAGGCCTGACACCTAGAATTTACCTTATTTTCCGGCGTATAAGATGACTGGAACGGATGATGATAGGAGGAAGATAACAAACAATAAAGAGAGAGCAAGTGCTGGGCAAGTCCCTGGCGAGTTAGCAACGCCCATCATAACTGCAAGCTACGGAATATTTTTATACCCGGCGTATAAGACGACCCCCCCCCCCCCCCCCGACTCTTGAGAAGATTTTCCTGGGTTGAAAAGTCATCCTATACGCCAGAAAATACGGTACTCAATAAATATTTTATTTGTCACGTGAATGAGTAGAGGCATAGAGGGGAGGGACCCAGGTGTCCTGCCCTCCAGTCCCTGCCCAGTTCGGAAGAACTGAAACCTCTAGCCCAGGCCCCAGTCTCCTGGCAGGAGCTGGAGGAGGCAGATCCCACAATAGGGGTGTGAACTTAAGCAAGAAAGAGAGAGAAAAAGCACAACTCTTTGGTTTATGGGGAAATTAAATATTGAACTGAGTAATAACAGCAGCCAAGGGGAAAAAAACCTGACAAAAAGCCCCCAAATGGAGCCGCCATCAGTGACAAGAGAGATAAACACAGCGTCTGTGCTTATATGGCTGCAACGGGCCCTTTTATGTGGCAGCTGCTGAGCGGGGCCCACCGCCCCCTCTGGCTTGAAAGCAGTGGGTAGCCTTGTGCTGATGCAGTGGCAGGGCAGGGACCCGGGGTCTAGGTCATTGCCAGTGTGGGTGGCGGCTGCCCAGGACCCTCCATGCTAGATGGGGGCCTTTCCTAGTGGAGGGGGGCGGTCACGAGGGAGCCCAGTGGCTGCGGGCATGATCCATCCATTGCCTCCCACTCCACGGGGAGCTGGCTGCAAGCACCCACTCACCTGCCTCGCCCCTCCCCTGCCAGCTGTTGTGCTTTGGCAGCAGTGAAAGATAAAATTAACAACCCAACCGAGGCTCTGGCTGACTGCTCTGGGGGAGCAGGGCGGTGCTGGGGGTGGGGGCAGCATGCTGTGCCTGGCAAGGAGTCAGTAAGGCTGGGCAGAGCGGGAATCTACTCAGGTTACTGCTGAAGAAATAAAACCCTGCACACACACACACACACACACACACACTCACTCACTCTTCGGGGAGACCAGGCTGCAGGTTCTGTGAGGATCTGGATCGGTGTTCTAGAACTATCATGTAGACTTTGATCTGGTGGTTCTCAAAGTGTGGTCCTGGGCCAGCAAGTAGCATCAGCCTCCCTTGGGAGCTTGTTAGGAATGCAAATTCTTGAGCCCAATTCCAGAGGTGCTGAACCAGAAACAGCCTCAGGGTAAGCTAGGGTGAGGTTTGGCCACCTGGGTTTTAATAGGCCTTCCAGGAGGTTCCAATGCAAGTTCAGTGTGTGAACCACTACCTTGACTTTGGAAAGATGCCATCTGCTCACCTGTGTATTAGAGATAGCAAGCCTCACTAGTGTTATGTGAACTAAGGACTTGGCCCACTGCTCAGTGAACAGTAGTGGAAATTATTACTGATGGGAGGGTAAGGCTCAGGGAAGACAGATCTCTCTGATTCTCCAGGCCTAACTAAAGGGGACATAGGCAGAGCTCTCCAGAGACTCTCTGTGCTGATTGGATCAAAGGACTTCAAATCCCCAAAGCCCCGCTCTCACAGCAGGGCAGCTTTCTGCTCACGCCTTCCTTGGCTGTTTGAGTGTTCCCAGTTTTCTGATTGGTCTCCTAGGCAGGCCCATATGCATGTACCCTGCACCTGGGGTTTGCTGGCTACAGGCTACCTGTCTGCGGCCACCAGGTGAGGCTGCCTCAACCCTTCCTTGCGGCCATTGTCGTGTATGTGGCAATAGAGCAAGTGTGTTCAGGCTCAGATGGGTGCCATTTCCGCAGAGATGAAATCTCTGGGGTGTGACATGAATCCGTTTTAAATAGCAGCAAGGTTGGCTATTTGGGGGATGTTTTCAATGGATCCTAGAGGGATATGTTACACACATGGGTGATTTTACCAGGTGCTGTGCTTGCAGTTTTATGAAAGAAGCTTCTGGAAGCCTGAGCGATCCTAGCAAGTGGAGAGGCATGTTCAAGACCTGGCAAGTGGCAGTGGTGCAGTTCAAGTGCTCGCTGCTCAAGTTCAAGTTCAAGTTCAGGGCTGTTCTACGTACCCTGCCTAATCTTCCAGAAAGCTTGAAGGCTCTGGCTGGACCCCACCTCTTCCCCTCCCCCTCCCCAACCCTGGAAAACTTCTGTCCCTTCCAGCAGAACGGTGACCCCCTAAACACCAGGCGTTGGTGTTCTGGGCTCAGAGTAGGACTTACTGCTGACCTTCCCCACCCAGGGCCAGGGACACCTGGCCCCAAGGTCATTGCCCCTCTGTTCACAGGCAGTGTGAACCTTGGGCAGTTGCTCGCTTCCTGGGCCTCGCCCCCAGAGTGCCTGTCTCAGGTGAGGCACTCATGAGAACTAAACTACATGGCAGGAGATACCCCTGCCAACCTCACAGCAGAGCCCCAACCCCTGCCCCCCACCCCTCAGCTCAGAGCCTCCCTTCCAGCAGCAGATTTCCCAGAGGGCTCTGCGGCCAGAGTGTTTCCTGTCCTGTCAGCATTTTAAGATTGATTTCCTAGTCAGAGGGCAAGTAAATCTCTCTTGCTGCTTACTTCTCATAAAGCAATTTCCAGGGGCGAGGAGAGGGTGGAGGGGAGGAGCCGTGGAGAAAGGGCTTTTGGGGGAGGACTCCTCATGCCAGGGACACTGGTTCATGCTGATGATGGGCCCCAGCTCAAGGCAGTGGACAATATGGCCTCCCAGCCAACTCCTTAGGCTGATTAGAATAGTGACCCCAACTCCTGAGGATCCCTGTCAGGGAGACCTGGACCCTCCTCTGCTGACCAGCCCCATGGTCTCACAGCTGGTCAGGAAGTCTCCCTCCTCTCTAACCTTGAACTCTCCGGCCCTCCCTGCACAGAGCAGTGGACTTGAGAACTGGAGAAGACCAGGAATCCCCCAGTCCAGCACCACGGAACCCTCCCCACAGTGACCACCAGTAAGCCAAGAGTGTGATGGAGTAATCTCTCCACCCTCACCCCCTCTCTCCCTGCCTCCTGCATCCCTGGGGGACCTAGTGGGTCACAGCCTCAGGGTGCAGAGAATACTCACTGAGCAGACCCCCCTCCCAGTGAACACTGCAAACATCAACTCAGCACCTGTTTTCCTCTCCTGGACTCTAGAAACTTGTGCCCCTCTCATCTCCCCATCTTCCAGGGCCTCCTCCAGAGCAGACACTGGTCTTACATCCTGTGCATCCTCGGGCTCTGCATTCAGAGAGAGCAACTGAGACTCCATTCAGTCACTCACTAACCATGTGATCTTGGCCAAGTGGCTTCATCTCTCTGATCCTCAGTGAACTCCTCTGTGAAATGGGCATAACCACGTCCACTCTCCCACCGGCTGTCGTGAGAATTAAACATGAGAAGGCTCCCCAAGAACTTAGTACCGTGCCTGATGCATGAAGTGCCTGATCGGAACCAGCTTTTTGTTATTAAGAGTGCCACGATTCTTAAAATTGTTATTAAGATGATCATTCCTAGGGAGTGACATAGTGCTGCTCCTCATGCACAGATGGGGAAAATGAGTCCTGGCAGCAGAGACAGGACTGCTGACTCCCAGGTCAAGCCAACTCAGAGTGTGCTCTTGGTCTCAGTTTCCCCTTTTGCCAGCACCACGGGGCAGAGCTGGTTTTTAAACCCAGACTGGCTGGCTAAAGAGCCCCTCTCCAGCCTTTTGCACGTGAGGCAGTGGGATCCCTTGCTTCCCTCCTGAAGTGTCTACGGGCAGCAGACACTGCCAGGGGCTGGCTCATTGCCTTACATGGTAGCCCTGTCCCTGCTCTCAGCTCCTGACACGGCTATGTTTACACCTGTAGCCTCAGCCTCATGCCTGCTCCTAAAATCGCTGGGCCCGAGGCACTGATGTTTCAACAGCCACATATCACTTGCAATTAAGGGCTCCGTCCTGAGGAGGGAAGGCTCACCTTCTGCCGGAGACACTAAATCCAGCTCCCAGCGGTGGAGAGGATAAAGCATAGCACGGACCCAACACTTGTCAAGGCTTAACGAGGCACCTGCAGGCCTGCTCTGGTGGGGCCAGCAGACTGGAGCCTGCAGGGGTGGGAAGGAGGTGGAGGGAGGCAGCTCCCCGAACAGGAGGCGAGTCCTGGTCTATGAGACACAGAAGGTCCAGGAGCTGGTGAGGGCCTTGGGGCTGCCGGCACCTGCCTACACAATTCCAGGGAGCAGATGAATTCTACAGCTCGGCTCAGCAGGGCAGGATGGGCTATTCCACGAGAGGCTGGAGAGGGGCTCTTTAGCCAGCCAGTCTGGGTTTAAAAACCAGCTCTGCCCCTCACTTGCTGTGCGACCTTGGGCAAGTGACTCAACCTCTCTGGGCCTCAGAGTGTGAAGTACAGTGTTTTTCTCACCTGTAAAAATAGAAATACATACCTCCTAGAGGAGTGAGGAGTAAATGAATATATCTAAAATGCATGGAGCAATGTTTGGCACCCTGTAACTGCCAAACTCACCACTACCGTCGTGTGTCCTGGCTGTCCCATATTAAAAGGAATCTCTCTCAGTCCTTTCCCCATAGCAGGCGCATAGTAGGTGCTGCTAAATATTTGTTGAATCAAGAACTTGTAAGTGTGATCAGATGGTCTTTCTCAGAGAAGGGCTGGTCCTCTCTGTGGCCCCAAGAACAGTGCCTGTTGCTTATATGAGCTGCCCTCTCCCTCCAGCCAGTCTTGAGTCAGAGAGGTTGCAAATCATGCCCACGTGCACATGTGCTATGGAAGTCTTGTCTGCACCCCCAACTCAGGGCCTCAGGTTCTCACGGAGGGAGAGTGGCAACCAGAGAACATTCAAGTTCATACTCCAGGCTTCTTTTTATTAGCAGACTCAGTTTCCTTTTCTGTAAAATGGGGCTACTGATGATGCCGATCATGCTGGGAGGAGCAGCTAATGGTGCAGCGCAAATATTCCCAGCTGTTGAGGGGATCCCTGTCTCTGGTTATGGTCCATCCGGCTGCCACATTGCCCCCTCCCCCACTTGGAGAGGGACAGTGTCCCTCCCTCTTCCTGGCAGCCTCGTGCAGTGGGAGAATGGAGAGCTCTGGCTCTCAGCAGACCTGAATTCAAACCCCAGCCCGCCCACTGCTGTGGGATGCCAGGCTGGCTCCCTGGCCTCTCTGAGCAGCCTGGAGTTTGCCCAGTGTTGGTGAGGCAGCACAGGGAGGACCGGTGGGCCTGATGCTGAGGACACAGTGGGTATCAGTCAAGGGCATCTCTACTTTGCAGGGCCGAGTTCAGAAAGGGAGGGCAGGAGGATTCTAGAAGCTGTCCGGGAGGCAGTTAGCAGGCTCGGGCCTCTGGGGCTGAAGCTGGGAAGTGGCTGTCCTTGGTAGATGACCCAGTAAGCGCCACAGTGTTCCTCCGAGTGCCCAGCCCATCTGTCTGGGCCCTCTCTGAACAGGCTCTCGGCTGGTGACCTCTGCTCACTGGGGACCCATGGGCAGCAGGCGGGCAGAGAGGGCAGCCTGCTCCCAGGTCCCTGGCCAGGCCAGGCCCAGGCACTCAGCACGGCCATGCCCAGTCTCTGAAGACGCTCTTATGTCCAATTGGGAAGGCCCTGGCCATTCCGGCCTCAATCATGGGACCATAACGCCCCTCTGACAGCACAGCCCAGCCCAGCCATCTGTCTCATGCCCCTTCTTCCCAGCTAGCTGCCCCCTCGGGAGCCCTGGTTGGTGAGGGGAGGCCGGCAGAGGTCCTCGGGACGGTACCCAATGGCCCGTCTTCAGTAGTTGCCTCTGCTGAGTGAGATCACAGTTTCTCGGGGGATTGCTCCTGCCAGCTCCGGCCATGTCCTCCACATCTGCTCCCGTCTTTTCAATTGGTCCCCATGTCCTCTGGCTTCTGTCTGGAAACACCTGGCATGTTCCGCCTCTATTGCCTGAGCCCCGGGCTGGCTCCTGTCTCCCTCTAACTGCCCGCCCTGCCCCGTGCCTTTTTCCGCACCATCTCTTCTACAACAGCTCTACGAAACACAAACCTTCCTTCCTCCCAGTTTCCAGAGGAGGGAACTGAGGCTTGGAGAGGAAGAGGCACACCAAGACTGTGGAGGAGGTGGACTGGGGCTCAGGGCTGCTGCTCCATGGCCAGAGTGGGAGCACAGAGGCCGCCTGGCTCAAAGGTCTCCCACTGGCCGGATGGCCCTCCTGCAGCTTGGCACCCATTCTGAGGCCGGCTGGCCTTGGCAGGGTGAAGGTCAGAGCAGAACGGGTAGGAAGAAAGAACAGCTACCCTTTTCGTGGGCTTGAGGAGAGCTGGGGACACAGGCCTTCACCTCTTGTGCTCCAACAGGTCAGGGTTGACTGTAACCCCCCACTTAGCAAATAGAGAAACTAGGCTCAAGGGGCTTACACAACCTGCCAGCGTGCGCAATGGTCGGGCCCAGAGGCCCTGGAGCCCCCCTGCCTGGGTTGGAACCCTGACCCTACCCTCACTGGACCTGTGGTCTTGGGCACATTTGTAAAATCTCTGTTTTCACACTGTGAACGGGGACGGTAGCAGCAGGCCCTACCTCCGAGAGCTGTTGTGACAATTACATGTGTTGACAGGTGCAAAATAGAACTGTGCCTGGTGGACAGTCAGCGTGCAATAAACATTTGCCGCTTTTATTACTAGTCGCTGCACACGGGGTTTAAAATTCATGGCTGAATGCAAGGTTCAGACCCTGAACCACACTCCTCAACTCTCCAAGGAAGTGCTGTGTCCAGTCGACCGTCCTGGGTAGAGGGACAATTCTTCACGTGCCACTACAGCCCACCTTCCAGTGTGGGAGAGCCGGGGCACCTGCTGCCAGCACCCAGGGTGGGTGGGAAGGAGGGCAGGGAGGCAACAGGGCTTGAAGGAGGAGGGCCTGCGCAGCCTGTTGCTGGGGGTGGGGTGAGGTAAGGGGGCCTGGTCCTCGGGACCCAGGGGCTCCTGGGATGGATGGAGGAGGTGGCGCTTGCACCCTCTGCCCCTCAGCGCCCTGGACTCCTGGATCCTACCCTGCCCATTCCTCCTCCTGACAGGCTCTCTGGAGCCTGTGGCCACTACAGTTGCCTGGGGCCAGTTCACATAATTAGTCGGAGCCCAGCAGGAGGCTCAAGTGCTCAGGCTCCCAGGCAGGGGAAGGAGCTGATCATTTCCCACCCAGCAGGTGTCCTGGACTCTGAGACGGCTGGTGCTGGCTCTCAATCTCGCCTCCCAGCGACCCTGCCTGCAGACCCCCAGGGATTCTCATTCAGGCCGCCTCCCTCCAGGGATCCCACCTGCCCCGAGGATGGCCACGTGCACCTGCCACCCCTGCTTCTGCCTGGGAGACTCGCAGCCCCCAGGCTGTCCTGAGCTCAGGCAGGCTCCTTGGAAGGGCAGCCTGCAAAAGGAAGCCCCCTTTCCCACCGGCACCCTTCAGACTCAGTGCTGCGTCTCTTCCGCTTCGCTCAGGCCTGTGGGAGCATCCCCAGGCCGTGGAGGGCACGGGGTCTACCCTCAGCCTGAAGATCTCCCCATCCCACGAGGAGCCATAGACACCTCTGCTTCCCCAGGCAAGAGAGGTCATCCTCCCTCCATTCATTGGTTCTGGGAACGTGCTCCTTTTTCTAGAGAGGAGCCCTGGGCTGGGAGTCCAGAGACTCGAAGTCAAGAATCTGGTCCTAGAAAGCAGAGCTCCAGGTCTCTAGAAATCCTAGGTTTTAGCCTGGCCTCATGAAAGTGGGCTCAGCCTGCTCAACCCCCCCCCCCCCCGCCCCGCCCTCCGCAGCCTGTGGTCTCCCTTTGGGAGCTCTCAACAGCCCCAGGGGGAGCTTCTTGCAATGGGGGAGCTGGAGGGACCGCTACAGGGGGACTCCTCGGCCACAGGCACACAGCAGGGGAGTGACCGGGCCAGACTGGAAGAGGCCAGATGGCTTTAGAAAGCAGCAGAAGTGCATCAAGATGAACATACAGATCAAGGGAATAGAACAGAGAGTACGGAAATAAACCCTCACATTCACAGTCCATTGCATCTCAGCAAGGATGCCAAGGCATTTCAACAGGGAACCAAGAGCCTGTTCCCGAACTGGTGCTGGGACAATCGGATATCCACCTGCAGACCACGGAGGGGGTCTGCACAGAAACAATCTCGAGGTAGACCACCCACCTAAATGCGAGAGCGCAGACTGCAAAAACCGCTTAGCAGCCAGTCAGGAGTAAAGAAAGCCTCCTTCGACCGTCTAACGCACAAGCAACCAAAGAAGAAATAGATAAACCAGACTTCCTCACAGTGAAAACCGCTTTCCCTTTAAAGGACACCATCAAGAAAGTGAGATGCTAACTCGAGAGAGGGTGAAATATATGCAAATTATATATCTGACGAGGCACTTATATCCGGAATAAAAAAACAAAAAAAACTCTTGCAGCTTAATGATTAAAAGACAAATAACTGAACCGAAAATGAGCAAAGGATCCGGAGATATTTCTCCAAAGCAGATATCCAAATGGCCAAGCAGCACATGAAAAGTCGCTCAATGTCATTAGCCATCAGGGGAAATGCAAATCAAAATACCACATTGCAAGGAAATTAAAAATATATGTTGACGCCAAATCTCAAACATGAATGCTCATAGCACAACTATTCACAATAGCCCCAAATGGAAACAACCCCCTGGCCATCGGTTGGTGAGCTGATAAATAAAAGGTCATCCAACACACAGAGACTATTACTCAGACTCAGACAGGAATGAAGTCTGACATATGCTCCAGTGTGGACGCATCTCGAGGACGTTATACTGAGTGATGGAAGTCACAGAAGAGCACATTGTACACCCCCATTAACACGAAATGTCCAGGCAAACCCACAGAGTCAGAGAGTAGGCTAGCATTTGTCTAAGACTGGGGAGTGGGAGGGAGGGGATATGGGAGGGAGGGCGGTGGCTAACGGGTACAGAGTTTCTTTTGGGGCAATGAAAATCTTCTGAACATGACTGCACAACTCTGAATATGCTAAAACCCACTGGATTGTATTCTCTGAGTGATTGGAGTATGTGAATTCTATCTCAATAAGACAATTTATTTAAAAAAGAAAACACGGGGGTGAAAGTACCAGATGTACTTAATAAAAATCTAGTAAAAAAATGCCCTAGCTGGTTTGGCTCAATGGATAGAGTGCCAGCCTGCAGACTGAAGGGTCCTGGGTTTGATTTCAGTCAAGGGCACATGCCCGGGTTGCAGGCTCAGCCCCCAATAGGGGCGTGCAGGAGGCAACTGATCAATGATTCTCTCTTATCATTGACTAGAGGCCTGGTGCACGAAATTCGTGCATGGTGGCTGGTGTCCCTCAGCTTGGCCTGCACCCTCTCAGATCTGGGACCCCTTGGGAAATGTCCGACTGCCTGTGGGACATTCCCTGGCAGTCAGACTTCCCTCTCCCAATCCAGGACCACTGGCTCCTAACCACTCACCTGCCTGCCTACCTTCCTGATCACCCCTAATCATTCTGCCTGCTGGCCTCTCCCCAAACTGGCCCCCCTGCTGGCCTTCTCTCCCACAACTGCCCACCCCCACTGGCCTGTTCGTCCCCATCTACCCCCCCATCAGCCTGCTTGCCCCAACTACCCACTCTGCCAGTCTGCTGGCCCCCAACTGCCCACCCCTGCTGTCCTGCTTGCCCCTAACGCCTCTGCTTTGGCCCCACTACCATGGCTTTGTCTGGAAGGACATCCAGAAGGTTTCTCTGGCTAATTAGCATATTATCCTTTTATTAGTATAGAGGTTCTAT
Organism: Antrozous pallidus; assembly: GCA_027563665.1. Classification (NCBI taxonomy): domain Eukaryota; kingdom Metazoa; phylum Chordata; class Mammalia; order Chiroptera; family Vespertilionidae; genus Antrozous; species Antrozous pallidus. The sequence continues at coordinate 202,324,219 of CM050508.1, forward strand.
CTCTTCCTCTCCCTTCCTTTCTGAAATCAATAAAAAACAATCCAGTAAGATACACTGGAAAACCCCCAGCTGTGCAGAGTTCATTAACAACCATTTCCCAGGGTGGGCGCTGTGTCCCCTGGCCCAGGTCTGGAAAGCATATGGTGTGCTTTGGTGCCATTGCAGCCTCAGGTTCCAAATTCTACCTTCATCTGCCAACCTCCCTTGGAAGCCTGCAGAAGAGAGGCAGGTACCCCGAGATGGGACGTTTTCCTAGAGCCTATCAATCTTTTGCGACTTCCGGCAGAGCAGAGAGGTGACCTGTGGTTGAGGCACGACCCCTGCCCCGCCACCAGCGCCACCGGGGTGGCCCGGGCAGGCGGTAGCATCTCTGGCTTCCTTATCCGACAAAGAGGGAACGGCGTGCCCGCCTAATGGAGCTGCTGTGCCGGCTCATTAAGTGAACTTATGAGGAGCTAGCACGGTGCCTGGCATATTAGTGAATGCTCAATGGAGGGCGACCTCTGTGGCTGGGAGCGGAGAGCGTGGGATTCAGAGCCAGACAGCAGCGACTCCTGCTCGGCTCCCTCCTGGCCCGGTACTGCTGTTGGCTGAATTGTTGCACCCAGAAAAGATTGGTTGAAGCCCTACCCTCCCCCACCCCCACCCCATGGCAATCGGCAGGAGCTGACTTGGAACTGGGGTCTTTGCCGCCGTAACCACGTTCAGAGGGGCCTATTCTAATACGTTTTCACAGGAAAGACATTCTGAAACCATCTTTCCTAGAAAGGAAGTTCACTACCAGACTGTCCTTGTCACAAGAGGAAACCTACCTGGGTTTGGACTCAGGGCTGCCGGACTCCAAGTGCAGTGCTCCTTTCAGGGGCCCTGGCTCGCAGAGGATGGGAGAAGGGGCACACCTATGGGGCGGGGGTACAGCTCTTTGTCCTCCCAGACTCATACAGGTCCCGACGGAAAAGGAGCCCCACATGACGGTCTGAGTTTTGGAAAGGCAACTGCTTCTAGGGAGGCCTCGGTCTTACCGAGGTGGGGTCCCCTCTCTCTCCACTCTGCACCCTACTCACTCCACCCGTAGCTTTCTGGCATTGGAGTTGTTAAAGGCAGGATGGTTCCCTGGGGAGTTCGGAGTTGCTCTGATGTCGGCAGACCTGGGACTGTCCCTCACGTAGGTGAGCCGCTGGAACTTTCAGAGCCTCTGCTCCCTCATCTGGAAAATGGGGGTGACCATGCCTGCCTCGGAGGGCTTTCGTGGAGGTCACAGGGTGACTGCGGGTTGACAGTCAGCACCCAGTGCTGGGCACACAGACCATGTTTGGAGGAACGTGGCCTCGATCGTTAGCTGTGGGTTGGAAGAGGCCCCTCGGTGATGACAGCTCTTCCTGGCGACGGCGGCCGAGAAGCCCTGTGCTCCGATCTTCTGGCGGCACAGGATGGGGGTGCCGGGGCCTCCCTACCTTTAATTGATTGTAACACCGCACCCTGAACATGCTCTCCCGCATCACCTGCACCCCAAGAAGAGCCTTGGCCATGCTCCTGTGACTGTGTGTAATGCGTTCCCGGGGCCCAGCGTGCAGCTTTGAAATTGGCTTACAATTTATCTGCAGCTCGGATAAAAACATTTTAATGACGGCGTGCGGCACGAACCCTCGGTGTCCCCCACGGGGCTCCCAAAATGTCTTTCCCCACCTCATAGCGGGGCTGTTATAGGCGTGAAATTACAGCCACTCTCGAATTTTGATCTCTACCCAGAGGCCTCTGGAAATGGTGCGTTAGAATGTGCTGGTTGCACACTCGGCGAGGGCAGACTGGGAAGCCGGCTCTGCAGCAGAACTGCTTGGAGCTGATGATGCGGGTGGGGGGCGGGGGGGGGGGCAGAACTGCTCGGAGCTGATGATGCATGGGGGGTGGGTGGGGGGGAGGCAGAACTGCTCGGAGCTGATGATGCATGGGGGTGGGGGGTGGGGGGGTGGGCAGAACTGCTCGGACCTGATGATACACGGGGGGGGGGGGGGGGGGGGAGCCTGGGCTGTGCCTGGCTCCCTGTCTCCCCACTGCCCCGGGAGCTTCCCTTTGAATCCCAAATTAGCCAGGGGCGGGGCCATCTTGCATCACTGTTGGCTACCATGGTCCTTAGGATCCCCTGGGGCACAAAAGAGACCCCACTGGCTAGCAGGCAGGGTCTGTGTGCGCGCACATGTGTGTGTGCATGTGTTTGTGCCCGTGTGTGTGTGTGTGTGTGTGTGTGTGTGAGAGAGAGAGAGAGAGAGAGAGAGAGAGAGAGAGAGAGAGAGACGCAATGTCACAGACAGGCCAAAACAATGAGGAGATTTTAATGTCTGAAACCCGCCTTGACATACATTTAAAGGAGCCACGGAGGTGGAGGAGAGGGAGGCACAACTTTTCTCCTAATTGTGCCTGCTTTTTGCTGACATGATTATGATTGCCTGAGACTCTAAGAGACACTATTATTGGGGCTGGAAATTGGCCTGAGCTCAGAGCATTCTGTTCTGTGGGTTATCTCAGTTAACCTCCTACCCTTGGCCAAGCCCCTCCATTCCCTGAGCCCAGGTCTGCGCAGTGGGCACCGTACAGTGCCTGCCTAGCAGCTGGCAAGGTTGCTGGATTACAGGAGGTACTGTACAGAACCCTCCTCATGCTGCAAGCCCTTCCCCCTCCATGCCCTCTCCCAGCCCTCCCTCCCTGTCCCAGCCAGTGCTGAGCCAGGTGGCCATGCCTCCTCCTGCCTTGCTGGAGGCCAGAGCGCTCCCTGTGCAGCCTCCATAGGGATCAATGTCCTCCTGGAGGTCTGGCCTTTGGAGGTTTTCAATTTCCCCAGAAGCCGCGGCTTTCCACGGTGCCTTTATGCTTCCATTGATCGCCACATCCCGCAGCTTCATTTCCCTGATAAATACCATCTGATAAGAAAACGGGGGAACACTGGAGCCCGGTGCTGAGACCACGGCCCTGGAGTTCTGAGGCAGGATCTGAGCATGTTCCTGGCACGGACATCCATGCTCAAGGGGCTTCAGCCACGCTGGCAGCAAGGCCCTTGTTTTCACAAATGGGGAAACTGGGGGGTGGGGGACACAGGCAGCCAGAGACAAGCCTGAGCATCAGCATCCCCACTTTGCAGATTAGAAATGGAGGCACAGAGTCAGCCCAGAACCCAGGAGCCCCGACATCCAGTCCAGTGTGCTTTCTACTTCGTTCCTTAATGCACAAAGGCCCAGGAGGCCCAGGGAGGGGTGTGCGGCCGGGTCAGCATCATTCTTTCTGCTGCAGGTGTGTGTCCTGCCGGGCCGAAGTCTCAGACCCCCTACAGGCTCCTGGATTGACCTCCCTGAGGAGGTCACCCCTGCGCTTCCCCAAGGGTGTTTCTACGAACATGGCTCTCGGCTTCAGCTTGGGAACGGTGCCCTCACAGCTGCTCCTGCAGTGCCCTGTCCCTCCCTCCCTCCCTGAGTCTTCACTGGCTCACAGAGCCGGAGTCTGCCTGGTCCACGGGGATCCATTCATCCTGCATCCCGTCCCATCTAACAGGAGGGACAACTGAGACCTGGGGTCTGCAACAGTCCGCCGACCACTCCCTCATTTCTTCATCTGTGCCCATCAATGTGTCAGGGCCCCTCCAAGGTACCCGGCTTGTGAGGACCTGGGCTGGTAGAAGAAGGGGGTCCAGAGAGGAAGCCCTCAGTGGCAAGGACACACCAGTCATGCCTCAAGGTGGAGGGTGGGAAAGGAGAGGGCCGGCTGCCAGCACAACAGGCATTTTAGCAGGTGGTGCCCGGGACAGCCCCTTGGTGAACATACACGTGAGTGCACTCACCCAGGCACTCACCTGCACACACATGCACACACATGTGTACACACACAGGCAGCTCCTCACTGGGATGCCGGGGCCGCGGCCCTGTACTCACCCATGACGTTGAGGAAGATGTTGCCCGAGGCCAAAACCACCTTCTCCCTCGTGGCTCGGTCGTAGATGCCCACATGACACTCGTAGGGACCGTTGTCTGAGACGCGGACCTCGGGCAGCCTGGGGGAGGCAGAGCAGCAGGGTGAGGCCCGTGATCTGGGGCTGAAAGGCGCCACCCCCACGCCCCGTGGTTCAGCCTTTGCTCAGCAAACGCTCCTGCATCAGCGCCCGCCTGCTGGGCCGAGAGGAGGAGTCACACTTATGGGATGCCGACTGCATGCGGCCTGTGCTCAGAGCTCCAGAGGGCGGAGGTGAGGCTGTGTTCAGCCGAATTAAATCTGTGCTCCTTCCGGCCTCATGAGCTGGACGCCATGGTGCCCACCAGAGGGGGCCCGGGATGCCACGGGCCCGGAGGACCTGGTGTGAGGTGCAGGCTCAGAAGTGCGACCTAGCGCATCCCCTCCGTGGCCGCCTGCATGTACGGATCGTCATTCCCACTTCACAAATGTGGAAACTGAGGTTTTAAAGGGGACACGGCGGCTAATACGAGCTAAGATGGGAATTTGAACGCTGCCTTACTGCCGCTTTATCCCCAGATCTGGGATTTGAGAAGAAACGCAGTAAAAGTCTTGTCTTCAAGGAGCCCCCGCCCCTGTGGATGAGAAGGCAGGGCAGCTGATCATCGCTCCCAATCACATGGGAAAGGGTGGGCCAACTGAGCACAGAGGGAGCAGCAGCTTCTGCCCCAGGTGGGTCAGGAGGGCCTCTCGGGGGAGGTGCCCCGTGGGGACAGGAGAGACCCATTCAAACCTTACTCCTCTAACAGTCCAGAGAGTACATAGTTTAGGCTTTGCTGCTTTTACAGTCTCTGTCCCTGGCAGTGGTTCTCAACTTTTTTAATGCCTCCACCCTTCAATACAATTCCTCATGTTGTGGTGACCCCCAAGCATAAAATTATTTTTCTTGCTACTTCCTAACTGTAATTTTGCTATTGTTATGAATAATCCTATATAATAAAAGAGTAATATGCAAATTGACCATACCTTCACCACACCCAATAAGCCACGCCCACAAGCCAATCAGAAGCGATATGCAAATTAACACACAACCAAGATGGCTGCTGCCCATGGCAGGCCGGGGCTGAGGCAGAGCCAGCCAGCAATGGGCCTGGATCACAGGGCGATCACTTCGCTGGGTGCCCTGGCCGAGGTCCCCTGCCTAAGGACAGCGGCCAGAGTGAGCCATCAGTAGGACATCCCCTGAGGGCTCCCAGTATGTGAGAGGGGGCATGTTGGAGGGACTCCCCACCCCCAGTGCATGAATTTTGTGCACCGGGCCCCTAGTAATGTAAATATCTGTATTTTCCGATGGTCTTAGGCGATCCTGCTAAAGGTTCTCAACCTTTGAGTCATGACTTGTAGGTTGAGAACCACTTCTGTAGAGCCTAAGACCATTGGAAAACACAGATATTTACATTACAATTTGTTAGGGGTCTCTGCAACATGAGGAATTATATTAAAGGATCATGGCATTAAAAAGGTTGAGAACCACTGGTGTAGAGTAAAAGCAGCTACAGATGGGGTTTGGGCAAATCACTGTGGCTGTGTTCCAATAAAACTTTATTGCTATTGCCATTTGAATTTCAAATACTTTCTTGTGCCCTGAAATCTTCTGTTTTTACTATTTCCCATCATTGAAAAAAAGAAAAGTAAAATACATTCTAGTTCACAAGCTGTTAAAAAAAATAACAGCTGGATTTGGCCCACAGGCTGTAGTTTGATGATCCTTGTTCTAGATCCTTCCTCAGGGTGTGCAGGTCAGACAATGCTAAGAATGAGTTGCTATGCAGTTCTTTTGCCCTATGGAAAATGCTGACAGGGTGGCTCTTTCCCTACTCCTGCCTGGTAGACCCCAAACAGGTTCCAGAGAGCCAAGTTCAATTCCTGCCCCTGCAACCTTGAGTGAGTCCTGCCGTCTCTCGCTGAGCCGCTGTTCTCTTATCCAAAGTATTGGGCTAATATTTCCCAGGACCTCAGTAAGGATTACACTAGACTCGGTCCCCACCAGGCTTCTGTAGGCATGAAAGTGGCATTGAGTGGAGAGGCACTGCCCCCTACACCCCTTCATCCTGTGAGGCCCTGAGAGCCTGACCTGCATTAGAGACCACGTAGTAGCCAAATCAGGATATCTGTGTGTCCTCCAGCCAATTCCAACCTCATCTGCGTCCATCACGCAGCCAAAAGGGAGTCTATTCTGACCACAGCTTAGAAGTGGGATCATGTGATTGGCTCTTAGAGGTTTGCCGAAAACCAATTCCAGCATGTAATAATTCAAGAGTCCCATCAAAAGGTTGAGCCACATATGTAGTTTACCTGTTGGAAATGGCTAAATGGCACTTCCCCCAAACCTGAATAGGAAAATAGTTGCTGCTAGACAGCTCAGGACATTTTATCGCCTCCTGTTGGCCAAACACCTGAACAGCTGTAGGCTATTCCCCAAACTGACAATGCTCTGTACCCTTTGATACCGTAACCTTTGAAGTGTGTATCTCCACCTTGCCTTAGGACAAATTGTGTGAATAAAAGCATGGGTCCTTGGTCAAGGGAGAGTCTTCAGTTCCTTTAGCTGAAGCTCCTCTGGCCCCCAATGCCTTTCAAAAATCTCTTTCATCCTTGGACTCCTTCTTAATCATCTACCCGCAGCCCCTTTCTCCAGAATGCTGAATCTTTTGTAAGGCTGGGAATAGAACCCCAACAATTATGGTGCCCTAACGAGGGACACCAACAGAGGTTTTCATGCTGCAGCAGAAAAGTGGGGGAAGAAGCTCATACTTACAAACGCCTAGTAAATGGAGCGCGGTGCCCTTCCCACCAAACTGGCCCAACAGTCCTGTGGGAGACACCCTCTGGGGAGGCCGGGGAGGCGGGGCGCAGTGGTTAAGAGCACAGGCTCCGGGTGTCCATCCCAGCCCTGCCACCCTGAGAAGGGAGGCTCCTCAGTCCAGCTCTTCGCTCCCACCCATCACAGACATATTTTCCACGGTTCCCGCTAAGCCTCTCTCTCCCCATCTGCTTCTGCTGAGCAATCTGACCTCAGATTTACGCCTTCCTCCTCTTGTTTCTACTGTACCCCCTGTTTTTGTCTTCCAGCTCCATTTCCTGTGATTCACGGTCCCCCCTTCCTCCCCCTCGCCACCCCACACCTGGGCCCCAGCCTGGATTTCCACGGCTGCTGTCTCCTTGAGCCTATCCAGCTCCTCTGTAGCTTCCTTTCCTCCCACCACCCAGCCCACATTAGCATAAAAACAAACAAAACACCTTCATTTCCATAGAGTACACAGAGGTTGACATCTGGTCCACGACTGTCTGTCGCAAAAGACTTAAAGGGAGCTTTTCATCAGGGAAACTTTGTGGGGGTGCTGCCTCCTTCTTCCTCCCTCCCTCGGGGCTCTCAGAAACAGCAGGCAGTCATCTCCCCTCCAAGTGTTTTCTTTGTTTGTAACTCAGCTACACACACAAAAAATTGGCCTCTCCATGGGGCACTGTTGACAGTGACAGTCACCTCAAGTGACATGTTTAGGCGACACTCATAGATGTCAGGGATCGAGGCTACCCGCCCAAGTGACTGTGTGGGTGGCAGGTGTGCAAGTGACATGCTCCGGTGCCTGCTCTGCAAAGAACTCGGCTCGGGGGACCCGTGTGGCTGGAAGCCACCCAGGTGATGTAATCAGATGATGATGACATGGGTGTCACGCCGGTGGGACTCTTCAGCAGCCCCACAGAGGTGATCTACGCAGATGTGTTTATGTGCTAGCGACACAGGTGACATGTTTAGGCAATCGCTACACAGATGACATGCTCAGGCGACAGTAACATAAGCAATATGTTTGAGTGACACGTATGGGTGACATGACGCAGATGGTATAGAAGACAGCTCGGGGGACACCTGGGAGGGCGCTGTGTGAAGAAGGCAGCACCTCACACAGATGCTCTCCCACCTCAGATGGTCGCTCTCCTGGTTCCCCTAGCCCAGTGGTCGGCACACTGTGGCTCTGTTGACTAAGGAGTTTGCTGACCACTGTCCTAGCCCCACAAATGGTCCAGGGCTCACACTGGGCTCCATGTTTCATCTCTCCTGTTTCTCTCTCCCCAGGTACAGTCAGGAACCACACCCTGGGGTTCTGCCTCCTAAACAGATCCTGAGCTATCCACTTCCCCCACCTGCACTGCACGCCGCTGCTCACCGGAACAGGGAGGCGGACAGATACCGGCTTCCTGCCCCTGCCCATCTCCCTCCTGATCCATTCTCCAGGCAGCACCCCAAGTGTCTCAAGTGGCATTCATGGTGCTGCCCAACCCAATGCCCTCCAAAGGCTCCTCTCTGCTCCAGGATACAGACCAGGATCCTGATCTTGGCCAAGAAGGGCCACACACGCCCTCTCCAACCACACCTGAGCCTCCCCTTCATCAGCTACAGGGGTGTTCTTCCCCTCACTCCCGGGTGCCAAGTTCCTTTCCTAAAACGGACACTTTTTATTTCGGAATTATTTTAGGTTTACAGAAAAACTGCACAGAAACTAGAGAGCTCCCCACACCCTCGCCAATTTCTCCCGCTATGGGCACCTCACACGACCACGGTGCCATCGTCCGAGTAGGAGACCCACGTTGACATGTCACTGCTAACTCAACTCCAGACTTTACCCAGATGCCACCAGCTTTTCCTTTTTCTGCCCCAGAATCCCATCGGGGTCCCTCGGAGGCGACACTCACAGGTGACTTGAGCACGTTCCCTTTTTGATTCAGCACATTTGCTGACAACATCCTCCTTTCCTGAGTGGATGGCATTTTCTTCCCCTGGCACAGCCTTCAAGTTACAAAGCAGCAGCCATGACCTCCTGGATGGGAAAGGCAGGCAGACTGATGGCTTCAGGAGGGGGATCCTCCCTTATCCCTGCCTCTTGCCATGTGCTGCTGCAGTGCCCCCTGTCTAGGGGTGGAGTCTCTTTCCCCTGCTTGGCCCTGCAACTTGTTTAGACCATTAGTATGTGGTGGAAATGATGACATGCAAAACCTAAGCCTAAGTCTCAAAAGAACACCCCCGCCCACCCCCCCGCACAACCTTCTCCCTTTCTCTGCCCCAAGAACAGGCCTCTGAAGGAAAATGAGGGCACTTGGAGAGAGGCCTCATTGGCCCAGTCCTTCCAGTTAAGGCCACATTCAGGCATGTGCCTAGCCAACCCCTAACCTCATGAGCAATAATACATGGTTGTCGTTTTAAGCTATCCAAGTTTAGGACTGCTTGTTATGCAGCAATAGCTAACTGATACAGCAGGTCTCCTCACACCTCTCCTTAGTAGTATTTATCTAACTTGTAACTTAACTGGATATGTTGTGACTCGCGAATGTTCTCCCCTCCTGGCCATGCTCAATAAGCTTCCTGAAGGCAGTGTCTGCATCCATCTGGTTTACCAGTATCTCTGGGCCTTGCACAGTGCTCCCCATCATGGTAGGTCCTCGATCAATATTGTTACATGGATGGGTGGTGGCTGTAGTGTGAGTATGGAGAACCATGCCTCCTCCACACATCCCCGTGTAGAAAACAGGGCCAACCCCTCCCCACCCCAGGCAGATTCTAGTTCCTATCTTCAGATCCAGCTGCTGCCAAGCCACAGCTTTGATTTGGACCAATCCGCCTCAGTGCTTCATCTGAGGCCTGTGCCGTCAGCGTTATCCTTCCAAAGTGGATTAAGCAGCCCAGAGACCTCTTTTCCCCAGACTTGAGTGGCATTGATCTGCATGCGGAATAGAAGGCCTTCGCAGATAGCAGGGCCCCGAGGGGGCTGGGGAGGAGGCCTGCTCTCATCAGCAGTGGGCTGCGATCAATAAACTATTAATAACGGCGAAGGTTTCTGGCGAGATCAGTAAAATGCAGGTTAGTGGCTGGAGTTTACCAACACTGACAGCGGCTCTGAAGGGCGAGTAATTGTGGTTTTGAAAAGCTGGACTCAGAGATAGCGAGGACCCCATTGGCTCTCTTCGTGGCCCTGGCTCAGCGGAGGCCATGCAAGGGCTGGTCACGGGGGCTTCTGCCAGGCCTGGGGTCAGGGTTGTGGGCTGCCCACCTTTGGCACAAGCAGGTATGCCTACGGGGGGCCATGCCCCATGCTGAGCCTTGGTGGAGGTGGATGCATAGCTACCAAGGATTGGATTCTTGCCTCCATGCCTTTGCCCAAGCTGTTCCCTCTGCTTGGACCACTCTTCCTTGCTGCCTTCATGGCATGCCTCTAGCCATCTTTCAAAGCCTATTTGTGACCCGCCCCATCCAACAGTTGAGAAGATCTTATGGAATGATTTAAGGAGTTAGCTCAGAGCTGGTGTGGCATGAGAGTCAGTGGGCTAGAATCACATAAGCGGTCTGTAAGCTCTATATTCAGATGCTACCTCTTCCAGGCAGGCTGCCCTGACTGCCCTCCCCTGCTCTGTGCAAACAGAGTTCCTCTCCACCTCCCCAGGCTGCATCTCACTGCATTGTTAACCCATCTGTCTCTCCTCCTAGGGAAGTATATGAGCCCCTTGTCTGTGAGCCTAGCCACCTGGTAGGTGCTCAGCCACCCACTGTGTGAATGAGGGCAGTGGGAGCAGCCTAAGCCTGGTTAGGCTGTTAGGCACCCTGGGGGCCTGTGTGTGGTTGGATGAAGTCCTTTGGTTTCTCTGAGCTTGAGTTTCTCCACCTGATAAATGGGTATTACAATACTCGCCTTGTGGAATGACAGCTTTTGGGGGAATGCTGACATGTATAATGAGAGGCTTTGTATAGCAGGCATGTTACCTTATCTCACTGGATCCTTGACACCACCCTATTAATGACATGGGATATAAGTCATGCTCTAATAGGCATTCTGTGGCGACAATAATATTACTATGCTTATGGTATAGGTGAGGAAACTGAGGCACCCAGAACAGAGATAGCATGACTGAGGTCACAGAGTGAGTAGGTGGTGCCATTACTTAAAACCAAGCCCAGTGGAGGCCAGACCCACACACTGTCTTTGGAGCCCCTCTCCCACGCTTCTCCTGCCGCCCTCCTGTGCCTGCCGCCCCCTGTGCCTGCCGCCCCCCTGTGCCTGCCGCCCCCCTGTGCCTGCCGCCCCCCTGTGCCTGCCGCCCCCCTGTGCCTGCCGCCCCCCTGTGCCAGCCGCCCCCCTGTGCCTGCCGCCCTCCTGTGCCTGCCGCCCTCCTGTGCCTGCCGCCCTCCTGTGCCTGCCGCCCTCCTGTACCTGCCTCCCTCCTGTACCTGCCACCCTCCTGTGCCTGCCACCCTCCTGTGCCTGCCACCTTCCTGTGCCAGCCACCCTCCTGTGCCTGCTACCCTCCTGTGCCAGCCACCCTCCTGTGCCTGCCACCTTCCTGTACCTGCCACCCTCCTGTACCTGCCACCCTCCTGTACCTGCCACCCTCCTGTGCTTGCCACCCTCCTGTGCCAGCCATTCATTTGAGTGCTCTGGTTCCAGAGTTGGCCTCCACTGCTCTTGAGCACATTTCTATTCTGAGCCTCACCACCCCTCCAGGTAAGGAGAGTCATCTGCCTCCTCCCACTGGGAGAAACAGGACGGGCTTTTACGTTCCTCCTAGAGGCCTGGTGCATGAAATTTGTGCACCCGGGGGGTCCCTCAGTCCAGCCTGCACCTTTCACAGTCTGGGAGCCCTTGGGGGATGTCTGACTGCTGCGGATTTGGGAGAGGCTCCTGCCACCAATGCGGTGCTTGCCATCCATGAGCCTGGCTTCTGACTGGGCAGCACTCTCCCTGTGGGAGCACACTGACCACTAGGGGGCGGGGGGAGCAGCGTTGAGCATCTGTCCCCTGGTGGTCAGTGTGCGTCATAGCGACTGGTCATTCAGCAACTCAGTTGATTTGCATATTAGCCTATTATTATTTCTATGTGTCCGTCCAGTGGGCCCCTTCTTTCTGATGACTCGATTGGCTGAGCAGGTCATGCTCACATTCTCCAAACCCACATGACTTTACAGCCCACGGTCAGCATTCCTTTCCCAGCTCTGTCTTTCCATGGGGAAGAGTCCTCAATTCTCGAGGATCCAGATCGAGGGCTTTGGTGCAGGGGGTGGGGGGGGGGGCCTGGGAGGACATAGGGTGGACCTGTGAGTTACTCATCTTGTGCTGTTGGGGAGTCAAGGACCGGCCGATGACTTTGCTGGGAACTGCAGTCTAAAGTGAGGAACATCTATAAATGCACTTAGAACAGAGCCTGGCTTGCTGTAGGCATTGTCCGTTTCATCTCCCAGCACTGTTAATGGATTAAAAATTCAAAACAAATGATTCAGTCCCTACTATGTATCAGGTGCTGTTTGGGATGTTGAGCATACAGCAGGCAAGAAAGGGCAATACTTTTAAACAGCAAGAGGACGTTGGCTGGACATGAATTCTGTGGCCTCAGATTCAAGGTCATTAGAAACACCACTCTCATCCTGCCTGTCTTAGGGGTAGTGCAATGTGTCAGGTTGGTTTGCCCATACACTATCCATCTCCTGGCATCCCTGCCTTTGAAAAAATGTGCTTATTGCTTTCTTGAGGTATAACTGGCAAACAATAAACTGTGCGAAGTTTACACATCTGTAGAGTTTTGACGTATGTATACACCATTGAAACCACTGCTACCGTCAAGATAATGAACATATCACCTCCCCAAACTTTCCTGGGTCCTTTTATAATCTTTCCCACCCCAAGCCCCTAGGATTTCCTATCAATGACTCATAGCCTGGGTATCTTCGGTTTAGTTTCGTTCACTTATCGTTCCTGGGAGACTCGTTCATGCCGTTGCCATGATCAATATCTGGGCCCTCTCACGGCTGAGTAGCGTCTCTTGTGTACACCCACCCACTCCTGTCTCCCGGGCCCCCTGCAGGTGGAGGCGTGGGCTGCCCCCTCTGTGTGGGGGGATGACAAACAGCAGTGCTCTGAGCCTGCGGGGACAGACTTGGTGTGGACACACGCTCTCATTGTCCTCGGTAAATACCGAGGAGTGGGAGGCTGGGTGTAGGTTTAACTTTATAAGACGCTGTCCAACTGTTGCGAAAGGGATTGCGTGAGGGCAGCCTTTTATGAGTTTTTGTCTCTCACTCACAGGGCTGGGGCCTCCCAACCACCCACTTCCTTCCCAGTCAAGTGCTGTGCCCCCCCACCCCCAACTTTGTAGTGAGCTTTAACCCCAAAGAACAAGTCCTGTTGGAACTGTGGGTGCAGTAGGGATAAGAAGACTTGGCAGGAGAGTGGGGGCTACGAGATTTCTCTAAGTCAGCTATTTTCAATTTTTTTTTTTATCTCATGGCACATATAAACCAACTACTAAAATTCTGCCACACACCAAAAAATACATTTTTTTCCCCCGACCTGACAAAAGAAATAGGTGCAATTTGGATTCATTCACACGGATGGCTGTGGTGGCGGCTGCTGTCATTTTTTTAATTTGACAGTCCGAGAGAAAAGGGGTCGGTGCCCCTCACTGAAGAGTCAGATACCGCACGTTTTAAAAATTCTCGCGGCACACCCGCTGAAAATCTCTGCTCCGAGAGAAGAGTGCGCCTGACAGCTGAGGGCAGGGATTTAGGCCCTCTTTCCTCCCCATCCGCTCTGGAAGGAGGGGGGCGGGCTGTGGGACAAGTGACGCATGGACATCGCCTTCCCTCCACGCCACTGCCTCTGCTCTGCCTCAAGTTCCCACTGTGGTTTGCTCCTTGCCCGGGTCCCTCCCGCCTGTCCTCTCTCCACCCTGCCGCCAGCGTGACAGTGCGTCTGGCTCATCCTCTTCCAGCTTAAAACTTCCCCTTCCCTGATGTCCACATGCTGGAGAGCTAAGCCTAAACTCAGTCTGATTTCAAGACCTTCCCACATCTGGTCCTGACCCAAAAAGGAGGGAGGGAGGGAGGGAGAAGAGAGGCAGGGGAGGGAGGGAGGGAGGCAGGCAGGCAGGGAGGGAGGGAGGGACCATTCGAGGAATGGAAAGGTGTGTGGCCTCACATCTCTTGTGAAATAAAGCAGTGGAATCAGAAGGCTTGTCAGGACCTAACTTTTATAATCCACCCTATTTAAAAGGCATTTTGTGATTCAAACCTCTTCATTTATATACATAGTCTCTCATTCTGGGCTAATGGGGGAGATTCAGGTAGCGATTGGTCCTTTGAGGCACTGCTTTAATGAAGAGACTAGAGAGGCTTTTCATTTGTATAACCATTGTTTGCATGGAAACGGAGCTTCTAAGGGGCCAGGAAATAGTTCATTCTTGCAAGTAGGTTAAACACACCCCCTGCAATCTTATGAGCTCAGTGCCTGCTCAGCGATGCTCCCCCTCATCCCCGCTGGAGAGCTCTCAGGTGGGAAATAATGAAGTTTTACTGTTTGCCACGCTTCCTCGATTGTCTGCACACCCTCGGGGCCTGGCCCTTTGTTCCTCCCTCCCTCTGACACCTGCTCACCTCCGAGTCCAGAGTCACGCCCCTGGATGCTGGGGCCACGGGTACAGAGTGCCACAGGGCAAAGGCCATAAAAGTGGCTGTCAAGTCAGGTGTGGGTGCTGTTGGGATGTTTGCTGCCGAGACGCTTGAAATAGGATTGCTGCTCTCTGGATAAAGGGGGGGATAAAGGAACCTCTCTGTTCCTGGTGTTGAGGTTCCTGCCCCTCCTCCTCTCACCCATACAGTTCGCAGAGCCTGGCTGGGAGCAGCTGGTTCTGCCCACTGGCCCAGGTGCGCACCCGGCTGCCCTCGGTGCATCCTGCTTTCCCTGAGCAGCTGCATGGGCCCATCAGGAATGTACCGGGTATTAGGGGTGGCATTTGTGGCAACTGGCAGATCAGGGAAAAGCAGGTGGGGACAGGCAAGAAAGGGCCTTGCCTAGACCTAGACTTGGCTTGGCATGGGATCCTCTGTAGGAGACCCTGGGAGGGGGTGGGGGAGCAAAGTGTGGCTCAAACTTGAAACTGAGGCAACTGGGGAGTGAAGCGAGGGTCAAACCAAAGAATACCCATTCTGTGATCCATTGATATGAAATCCTTGGGGATCTGGTTCAAATGCAGATACTGGTAGGGCTGGGTGGGGCCGGAGAGCTCCTAACCAGCTCCTAACCAGCTCCCAGATGGCCCCGCTTTAAGTCTCAGGCCTCCAGCCCTTCTCCGTTCCCCAAGGGTCCAACCACTTGTTTGACCTCCCTCTTCCCCACCAGACACACTGGGTGGTCCCCTCCCATTGGCTTCACCTAGAGCTTGGTATGACTCAGGGTATGTCCCTGGAGAGTATCTGAGAGTATATTTTGCAGCTTTGAACTAGCCCTCTGAACCACTAGGGCTGCCACAAAGCTGGCCGCACACAAACCGTGCTTCCCCCATTCTCCCTCTGCACTGACTTCATGCTGATCCTGCCCCCTGGGCTCCACCCTGCACCCGTCCTCCAGCTTCTGAAATGGACGATGCATTCTCCACATCCCCTGGCCTCCGGAGGTGGGTCTATGCTCCGGCTCACCCCAGACAAGGTGCCCTAGACTTACATCAAAGGCAAATGGTCTCCTTCTGCTTGGTGTGAACAGGGCTAAAATCACCTGAAACGGTAAGACCTGAGCTACCCCTCATCACTATATTCTCGAGGAAGCCACCTGTTCAACCCCACTGGCACAGCGACAGAACTGAGACCCTGAACCGAGTCCCTTGCCTCCTTATGACCATTTGCTGGATTTCCTCCTCTTGCCAGACCAGGCCTTTCCAGGAGCAGACTGGGCTCCGCCCCACCCAGACGCTTCCAGGAGCTTCCCTGGAGGAGGGGAGCCAGGGGGACTATATGAGCGGAGATGCTGATGGAGAAAGGAGACTCCCCCTGAGCTAAGGACCATCCTACGGGCACAGGGTGTATGGAGAGTAGGCCAGTTCTCCTCAGTACCAATCTCCTAGCCTAACCTGGTTTACCCAGGACTTGCCTGGTTTGGGCATGGGAAGGTCCATGTCTTAGGGACTCTTCAGCTCCAGGCAGATCGGAATGGGTGGTCACTTACATTTAACAAAGGAGAAAACTAAAGAGAGAGGCGGGACTGGCCACAGGCCAGACAGCATTCAGGAGCCCATCAAGGATAAAGAGTGCCAGGTGACCCAGCGAGGGCCCTGGGAAATGGGCCAAGGACACTCCTTCCTGGCAGGTGGTTTGAGGGCCGGTGATGGTCTTATAGAGCCCCTCACATGGGGAGGAGGCACATAGCAGGTGCTCACTGAACTGCAACTGTGGTTGCTATGAGCTGGAAGACTTAATAAAGTGGAGTAGCAACAAGCCAGAAATATCTGCTAAGCTAGAGAGTTTGGGTCCAGCTTTTTCCAAGGGACAAGCAGAAGGGCAGGCCAGACCCACCTGGGAGCCCACAACTGGGGCCCCATGGTCTTCCAGCCATCCCCCCCATGCTGGGGGAGCTAGTCAAGGTCCAGCTAGTCTAACTGTGGCAGGCTTGCCTGGCTGGTATGGCTCAGTAGTTGAGCTTTGACCCATGGTTTGAGTCCTGGTCAGAGCACATGGCTGGGTTTCAGGCTTGATTGCCAGTGTAGGATATGTGGGAGGCTGCTGATCAATGATACTCTCTCATCATTGATGTTTCTCTCTCTTTCTCACCCTCTCCCTTCCTCTCTGAAATCAATCCTATCTAATAAAAGAGTAATATGCAAGTTGACCATACCTCCACTAGAGCCACTAGCCATGCCCACCAGCCATGCCCACCAGCCATGCCCACCAGCCAATCAGGAACAAATATGCAAATAAACCTCAACCAAGATGGCTGTGACCACTGAGAGCAGGAGGAATCTTGGGTTTCCCTGGCAATGGAGAAACCTAGGCCTCCACTCAATGCTACAAAATTTCAATTATAGAAGAAACATATATCCCAACAGAAATGGCGGCAGCCATGGAGCTGGAGAGAGCAGAGGCTAGGGTTGCCCTGGTGATGGAGGAAGCCAAGCTTCTGCAGCCCTAGCAGGCCTAAGCCTCCACTCCAGGCTACAAAGTTTCAATTACAGAATTTAAATAAACCCCAACAGAAATGGCTGTCACCATAGAGCAAGCAGAAGTCTTGGCTCCATTTCAGGCTACAAAGTTTCAATTGTAGACCATAAATAAATCCCAGATCCAAGGCCTCTGCTTGGGTCACTGGGGGGCTTGGCTGGCCTGCAAACCACCACAGGCCCCTTACCCATGCCACCCCATGCCCCAAGGGAACCCCCACCCTGATCCGGGATACCCTTTAGGGCAGACCAGCTGGCCCCACCCATGCACCAGGCCTCTATCCTATCTAATAAAAGAGTAATATGCAGATTGACTGTCAGTCCAACACACAAGAGGGCTCCCCCCATGTGGTCAAAGATCCTGCCCCCATGTGGACACAAGATGGCCACCATAAGATGGCCATCAGGGAAGGGCAGTTGAGAGGGACCAGGTCTGCAAAGGAGGGCAGTTGTGGGCCATCAGGCCAGCAGGGGAGGGCAGATAGGGGTGCCCCGCTGGCAGAGGAGAGAAATTTGGGGCAAACGG
Source organism: Antrozous pallidus (assembly GCA_027563665.1). NCBI lineage: Eukaryota > Metazoa > Chordata > Mammalia > Chiroptera > Vespertilionidae > Antrozous > Antrozous pallidus. Next base: position 202,341,701 of record CM050508.1, read on the forward strand.
CTGGCAGGGTGGCAGTTAGACATCAATCAGGCTGGCAGGGGAGTGGTTAGGGGGTGATCAGGCTGGCAGGCAGAAGTGGTTAGGGGCAATCAGGAAGGCAGGCAGGCGAGGAGTTTGGAGCCAGCAGTCCTGGATTGTGAGAAGGATGTCTGATGCCCGTCTAGGTCCAATCCCACCAGGATCCCATCAGGATTGGTCTAAACGGGCAGTTGGATATCCCTTGAAGGGTCCCAGATTGGAGAGGGTGCAGGCTGGGCTGAGGGACAACCCTCCCGAGGTGCACAAATTTCGTGCACCGGGCCTCCAGTAAAAACATATAATTAAATAAGTGAATAAAAAACTGTGAGAACCCTGAGCAGCACAATGAGGGGTGGACAGGCTGTCTCTATCTGGGGGCAGGGACTCCAGGGAGGGAGAGAAGGAGGGAAGGTCTGGTAGGGGGCCCCGGGCAGCTAGGAAACCTGCTTATTTAAGAAGCCTTCTCTTAGCACCAAGAGTTTTAATGCCTTCTTCCCTCCGTGGTTTCACTGTTCTTTCCAGAAACTGCCTGGAGTCTTTTTCAGGGGCCTTTAAAAAGCCATTAGCGTGATTTTTATCCCCCTTTCAACCTGAAAACGGTTCCCATCATGAAACTGCTCAGTGGATGTAAAATACCAGTGGCTCCCAATCAAATTCAGGGCTGGGAGGGAGGGCTAATGAAGACCGGTGGCAAAGGGGGAAAAATTGCAGAACATGCCAGACCCTTCCTGCCCACCCCCCCACCCCCAGCTCCCCTCCCTTCAGCATTCCCTCCCCTGCCCAGGGAGACTTGAACCATCTCAGGCCCCACCCCACCCAGACTCCGGATTGGCAGTGTCACCCCTGAGCAGAGACATTATAATTCGGGCCCACAGCTGCCGTCTCTGGCCAGCCCCCTCCTTACAGGGACAGGGGAGGATGAGGACCCAGGTGAGCCCCATTCTGTCCCTCTCACTTTTCCAAAGAACGGGGCTTGCTTCTCTCACCTCCCCCCCACCCCGCCCAACTCCCCTGTCCTGTATTCTAGCATTTCATGTCCCGGGGACCTTCCTGCTGAACTGGAAGGTGTGGGGGCGGGAAGGAGTCTCATCCAGCCCAGCCTCTGAGGACTGGGACTCGGGCAGGTCACCTGTGGCTCTGGACCTGGGCTTCTGCACCAGGGCTGGCGGGACTCTTTTCTGAGGCTCAAAGGAAGTCACTGTGGAGGCTCCCTCACCCCCGCCCAGAGGGCTGCCTCAGATGGCAGTCATGCTTGCTCAGGGGGGCAATGGGGTAACCTGTTTCCAGTGTGAGAAAACACCTCTGATTTCTGTCTCAACGATGACTTCCCAAAGAAAACACAGCCTCGCTTGGAGGTCCCAGCTCACCCAGCCCAGACCCTGGATGCTGACAGGTTTAGGGTCACTGGCCCCTACCGCTCTGGCCTCCTAATGCCCAGTCACTGTGCCCTCCATCATGGCCCTTCCCACCCTGAGCCTTGAATCCTATTCCTAGCCCATCCTCCATCTCTATCTGTTGACCTCATTTCCCTTGACTCTCTGGATCCCTGCCCCCCTCTCCCTGGCCCCTCTCATTCTGACCCCTTTCTTTCTTCTCTTCCTCCTGTTCCTCCCCAGGCCTCTCTTCTCCAGTCTTTTATTGCTGCCATGGAAACTGCTTTCTCTTCCACATCCTGATTGATCCATTTAGCCCCTCATGGTCAGTCTGCTCAACTCAGGGTCTGGTTGGGAGGCAGGAATGGGTGGGAGGGCCAGGGGTTCAGGATGCTGCCTCTACCTCATGCCATCCCAGGCCCAGCAGGCACAGGGAGGGATTAGGGCAAGTGGCCTCTGACAGAACGGGTGGTAGGGGACTAGAAACCAGGCAGCGGCTAAAGGAAACTCAGACCAGGAAGTGTGGCAGTGAGCCAACCAGAAGCGAAGCAGCAACGCTGAGGGCACGTGGCTTTGCCAGCTGCCCCCTTTCTATCCCTCGTGGTTGCTTTGCTTTTTAACAGGAATCTGTCTGTCTTTGCCTCTCTACGTGGCAGTGAGTGAGAGTTGGCATCATGAAGACCTCCAGCTCCTTGGAGCCAAGCCTGCCTTGAGCAGGAGAGGGGAGGCATGGCAGGTGGCTGTCCCAGGGTACCTGCACTGTTGATCACTCTGATCTTGTGCAAGGCCAGAGTTAGGCCCCTGGACTAAGAAATGCTAGGGGACAGTGTGTGCTTCCTTCCCCTCTGCATGTCAGTGGTTTACTGAGCACCCACTACATGCAAGACTCTGTGTGAGTCACTACGAACGCTGATCTCTTTCAAACCCCACAAAGCCATCTGCAATAATAATGATGATCATCTATATGTGTAAAAGGCTAAGTGACTGACCATCTGTCCATACAATCATCCGACTGACTGACTGGCCCGTACGTATGACGCACGCCGGCAATTCAAAAACAAACATTGGCTTGTACGTGTGCAATACATATAAAGCTCTCGCTGGTGCCGATCGCATGTGTGTGTTTCAATCTGTCACTGTCGGCCGTGAATTTGGTTGACACTTCTATTATAGAGAAAGGGCGAATAGCAATATTAAGATATTTCTTCTAATTAATTTCCTCTCAATGTGCACAAATCTGTGCACTGGGCCACTAGTTAATAATAATAAACAGCTTCCTGTGTATCAGACACTCTCAGCTATAGCTATGGCTGAGTGAGCTGGGACAAGTTATTTAGTAGCTGAGCCTCAGTGTCCCCTTCTTTAAACTCAGTCTTTACAACAATCCCATGAGGTAGGTATTCGTGTCATCACCCCAATTTCATAGATGAGGAAACTGAGGCACGGGATGTGGTTTAGAACGTGACAGTCCCTCAGCCAGAGGATGCCAGAGCTGGGGTTTGCTGTGGGGCCTAGGCCGGCTGGCTCCACAGTTGATGCCCTGAACCCCCTGCTCATAGCCTTGTGAGGTGGGAGTGGCCCAAGCTCCTGAAAGGTTGCCGGGCAGGGGCAGGATGGAAACCAGGTCCCTTGGAGTAAGAAGAGTGGTAAAGGGGAAGCAGGTGGAGCGGGTGCTGTGAGGTAGGCCACCATCTCCACCCCAGGCCTCCTGCCAGCTGAAGTGACATGAGGCCCTGGGTGCCCAGCCTGGCTGTGCCTCTGGTGACCAAGAGCAGATCTCTCCCACGGCAGCGACCGCCTGTTCCCTAGATGCAAGCGCCAGCAGGAATCCATCACCTGGCTGCCTCTCTGGAAGACCAGACCAGCTTGGGGCCAAGCCCTTCCATCACAGTTTGACAAAGGGATCAGAAAAGAGACTGAAAGAGATGGCTCTTGACCTTCAAGAGCAGGAGGCGGGCCCAGTGTTCCAATTTGGAGAAGCCTTCTCTGCCAGAGCCAGCCCGGCCCTCAGGCGTGCTGTCCATCAGCCCAGCTTTGTGCAGGGAGAGAATCGGGGGACGCATCCTCAAAGCCTGAGCTGGCATTCTATCATTTAGTACCACTGACACTGCCACCCCTCAGTGAGATCAAAATGATGAGCCTCGTTGACCAGATTAGGAAACTGAGGCCCAGAGAGGCCCAGGGATCAGAAGAGGCCCTGCAGCCAATGTGTGCAGAGCCGGGGCGGGGAGCCCAGGGTTGTCTGACTCCAGCTGCCCATCAGGAGGAAGAAACATGGAGAGTGGCCCAGAGCTCACTCGCTCTTTTGGGATGGGCCCGGGCCGAGTCGGGGAAGGACCAATCACCCGGCTGGAGTAAAGCCCCAGCACTCCCCACAGCCTGCAGCCGGCCTGGGCCCCACAGGAGGCCTTTCCCAACCAGGTCAGCTGATGGGTGACCCGGGGCCGAACCTGCTTCCCACTGTTTCATCAAAGCCGAGCTAAAAATGGCCCTGCTTTGGCAGTGGAAAATGGAAACTCTCAGCTTCCTCTTAAGGCTCTTAAACAGGTCAGTCCACCAAAAAACCCAATCCTTCAATCTGGGTTCTCTTAAAAAGTAGGGCAGGCCAATTACGCTTTACCATCCTGAGCTCCGTCGGCCGAGAGCAGGGAAGGTCAGGCCAGGGCGCGGGGACTGTGAGCAGATGCGAGGCAGAGGAGCCAGCCAGCCTCTCCCATCAGCCTCTTTGTCAAAACAAAATTAAAACGCCTGGACTCCTGCTGGCACCGAGATCCCATCCAAGGTAATAGGTATTTATCTTCGTGTGTTCAGCTTTGGGCTCGATGCCACGGGCACGTGAAAACTGGAAGATATCTCATTCTCTGCTCTGTCTCTCTCACCAAGCACAGTGCCTAGCATGTAGATGACATTCAAGGAATATCTATCTGTTCATTCGTTCATTCATTCATTCATTCATTCATTCCTTCCGTGTATTTTTACTGGGTAACTACTCTGTGTCAGGGCCTGTCCTGGGTGCTGGGGACACAGCTGTGAGAAGTACAGGCAAAAATCACTGTCCTCATGGAGCTAATGTGCTTGTTTATGGTCTGAGGAAGACAGATCATAAACCAGACAAATTAAAAAATAAATGAAGACAGGCCAGGGATAGAGAGTGATGGGGGGAGGGAGGTGCGGGGTTACATTTTAAATTGCAGGGTGGTCAGGGGAGGGGACATTTAGAAAAGATGGAAGGAGGGGAGTGGACAGCTGGGGAAAGATGGATGAAGCCAACAATCACTGAACTGACATTAAGTGCCACACAGTTGGCTATGCATGCGGACATCCATCATCTTTTTGTGAATTCCTAAGAACTTTATGAGATGAACAACAGTATGTAAATTGCCAATAAAGTAACAGAAGCTCGGAGACAAAGTCAAAGACAAGTTCTCCTCTTCATGGCCTTATGGTCTGTGTAAGGAAGTTCAATAATTCAATAGCTTTTCTTTCTGCAAAGTAATAGAACCCCTGGCAGCTGGACACATGCCTGCCTAAAATAAAGACTACATTTCCCAGTCATCCTTGCAGCAGGGATGGCCATGTGATTATGTTCTAGCCAATGGAATGTAAGTAGAAATATTATGTAGAACTTCCTGAAGGAGGTGAGTCTCTCTTCTTTCCCTCCACTTTTCCTCCTGGTTGGAATGTAGTCCTAATGGCAGGAGCTGGAGCAGCCTTATCAGACTTTGAGGCAAACTTGAGAATGGAGGTTGTGCTTACTGAATATCAAAAGGGAAGGAGCCTGAGTCCCTGACACCAAGGAATACTCCACATGCTACATCGATTTTTAGGAGAAAGAAGAATAAACTTTATCTAGTTTAAGACACATTTATTTTCATTTTATTTTTCATTTTTTCACATAGCTCAAACAAATTCTGACTGATATAACTTAGACAGTAGTGAGTGGTGTGGGCTGTGGGGAATGGAGAGGTCCTTCTTCAGTTTGAGTCCAGTCACTACTTATAGTGGTTGATTGTTATAATTTGGGAATAACTAGTAGAAAAGTCACATATTCAGCTTTTATTTTTAAAGAAAAACAAAAAATAAAGATTTATATGTAAAAAAATCTCCTGATTTTCAAAACTTGTCATTATATTTAATTGAAAACATTTTTAATTAAAAAAAATTCTACGTCAGCTATACAGAACTCGTTACTGGCCAGCTTTGGCCTGGGAGTCCCTGGTCTGTGAGTGAGGCCCCGTGAGAGGAAGGATTTACAGGAGGACTGAGCGAGGGAGGGGCAGAGATGGGACCACCAGGCACTCAAAGTCAATCCTTCCATGGAAGAGTTGGGGTGGCAGCGCCTGTACGGGCGTGTCCCCATTCCGAGCCCCATTAAGTTCAAGCTCCTGGAATGAGCATCTTGGATTCTCACAAAGTCCAAAACAAAAGCAGTCCTGTTTAACCAAGCGCGCGTGTGCGCACGCGCACACACACACATCTCTTATCAGTGGAGACAAGGCAGAAGTGAGCCGTGGCTTGGCAGACTGGAGCATTTAGTGGATGCTCACTTACAGCCGAAACCTCCCACCAGCTGCTCCTTCTATTAATTGCCAATGTAAGGAGATGTGAGTGTCAGAGGAAGGTGAGAAAGAGGAAGGAGCGACGGTTCACCACCTGTGAGCTTGGGAGGAAGGACCAAGGGGTCTCCCTCATGTGCATGGTTACCCTGAGCAAGAGTAGGACCTTCTGAACCCCTGAACAAGAGGTGGGAAAGGGTGGGCAACTGTGCTTTCTGACATGCACGGGGAGACCATCCCCAGTGGCAGCAGGGACCCCACTCTTCAATGTTCAGCTTTGGAATTCACTCTCTGTGGCCCTGCAGTGGCCATGACCATGCTGGGAAGAAGGGGACAGATGGCAGCTCTGTTATAACAGAGCCCAAGGTCTCCAGGGACTCCTCCCCCCAGTACCCTGCATCACTACCTGGCAGAGCCCAGGCCCAGGGACTGGCACAGGCTGAGGATCACAGTGGGCCTCTGCCATACCTCTGTCTTGGCTGGCTCTGGGTTTTGGTTCCCCATCAGGAGCTCTGCCTTTCAGAGAGTGAGCCTGAGGCACAAGTCAAAATCCCTGCACTGGAGCATGGCAGATCTTTGCGTTTCCATCCTAACTAACACTGGGGGTCTTTTCTATGCCAGACACCATGCTGGGAGCTTGGCTCTCATAAAACTACCCAGTGCTTCCATCCACTCATCCATCCATCCAATATCCACTTATCCATCTGTCCGTCCGTCCATCCATCCATCCATCCACTCATTTATTCATCCATCCAACTACTCATCCATATATCCACCATCCTTCTATCCATCCAACCATCCATCTATTCATTTATCCATTCATTTATCCTTCCAACTATCCATCCACTCATTTATCCATTCATTCAACTATCCATTTATCTGTCATCTATTCACCTATCATCCATTCATCTAACAACTCTGCATTGTGTGTCTGCTCTATTCCACTCAATAGCACATGGGGTAATTACTAGAGACAACAGTGAACAGGCAAGCATGATCCCTGCTCTCGTAGAGCCTACTTTCTGGTGCTCCAGTCAGGGATGGACCTAACCACAGAAACATGTGTTTAATTAATAATGTGATGAGTTCCATGAGACACCCAGGGTTCTACTAGCGTTGACGGTGGAGGATCTGAGCAAACCACCCTGGAAAGCCAGGAAAAGCTTTCCTGGGAAGGGACATGAAAACAGAGGTCAGAAGGAGAAGCAGGACTTGGCCAGTGAGGCAGTGGGGGAGGGCAGGTGGTGAGGGTTCCAGGCAGAGGGAACCAGATGTGTGAAACGCCTGGGAGGGTGGTGAGTGGTCACTGAAGGAGTGAAGAAAGGTTCGTGGAGCAAGGGGCAGGGGTACAGGATGCAGAAGGTGAGGCAGGCAGGGGTTGGGCTATTTTGGCCTCCTGGATCATGTTAATGCGTTTGGTTTCTCTCCTAAGAAGAGTAGCTAGCAGCCACTGAAGCAATCTGAGGGGCGATGAGGGCATTGGAATGCCACGGTTAGTCTGCATCCTAGCCCTGTCGAGTAGAGGGTGGGATGAGGAAGGACAGAGTGGGCGTGGCTCAGCAGCCAGGAGGCTTCTGCAATGGTGTGGATGAGATCTGCTGGCGGCTTGGTCTGGCACGGGCAATAGAAACAAGCCACCTTGGAATCAATTCGGGAGGCATCGGGGGTGGGACACAGTGACTGGGTGGGGGAGTGGGGTAGAGAAGCGCCTGCATACATTCCTGACTTTCTAGTGTGGGGAGCTGGCGGGTGATTGGGCCCTGCCCTAAGACAGTGGCTGAGAGGGGACCATACAAGTTCAGGCGGAGTTTTAGTTGCCTGAGACAGACAAAGGGAAATGTTGAGCAAGGGGCTGGGCTTGAGGGTCCAGAGAGAACCTAGGCTGAGGACCAGCCCCCTTGATGTAGGTACCCCCACCCATGTGACACAAGAGAAGGCAGGTTTGGGTTTCGTCTGTGCCCAGGTGCTGGGTTAATGTCTGGGGAGAACAGCATGCCACCCCAGTTCACGTGTGGCTGGTCTTCCCTCCTTTCTCGGTGCTGGTGGTTCCATGTGGGCCAATGTATGGCAGCACATAGACCTCTGTGGGCTGACAGTGGTATCGTCTCCACAGCACCAAGGGGAATACTGGTAACCCCGAGTCTGTGCTGGACCAGGGCAAACGTTCCCACATTCCCCTCCCTTCACTCTGACTACCCATCTCTGGGTGCCCTGCCTGGCTTTTGCCCCTGCTGTGCCTTCCCCCTGAAATCCCTTCCCCCCTGTTTCTTTGTCTGGCCTCCCCATCCCCCACCCCCACCAACCATGGCCTCTGATACACCACCCAAGCCCCTCAACCTCCTGCACCTCTGTCAGCCAGGCTGGGTAGGTGCCTCTGGGCCCCGGGGGCCCCCAGTAACCACCGTCTAAGTGCCCAGATCTCCATTACTGGTCCCCCCACATATACACACCAGGTTGTGAGTGCCTCCCACAACTCAAGCAATGTGTCTCATCGCAGCCGAATTCCTAGCTGCACCCCCAGCCTGAGGCACCTAGTCTGCTGAGAGGTAGGAGTGCCATGGCAAGGCCCAAGGCGTTGGCCTCAGACCACCTGCCTGGGTCCCAGCCCCGCTCCAAGTCATTCTCTGTGTGTGGTCTCAGGCACATCGTCCCTTCTCTGATCCCGTTTCCTTCTCTGCAAAGTGGGGTCGTGAAGGATGCCCCTGCTGGCTTATCACGAGGATTAAGCTAATCCATAGCATACGCAGAAGGCTGCTGCAGAGAGCCCAGCCCACAGCACCAGTCACACACGCTCCCAGCCGTTAGCGCCATTATTATCATTAATTAGGCATGAATCGTCGTTATTCGGAAAGGGTGACCTCCGTGAGCCTCCAGAGAACGAGTCAAATCTTCAGCGCTGAACTGTGTGGCGGAGCAGCGGCCAGGCCAGGCCGAGGGAGGAGGGGAACAGACTCGATATCGTTTTGGTTTAAAAAAAACCATTGCGGGGCTCTGCTCACTGGGAAGCAGATGCAGGAGAACGGGTTTACCAAGGTGGTTTTCAGTTCCACTGCCATTTAGAATAAACAAGTCCATTTAATGTTTATAGAGTGAGTTATGCCTTATTAGGGACACGGTGAGCTGAGGAAACGTGGCCAAGGCAAAATGTGAGGAATTGGCCCCAGCCGAGAGAGTAATCACGGCAACACGTTAGCGTGCAGTCTCGCCCAATGATATTTTCATCCCGTCTAATTTATTAGTTTATTAGCTTTATGGTGAATAGGGGAAGTTATGCCACAACAGGGGGCTGATCTGATCAGAGCCAAATCTTCACAGGCTCCCAAGATGGCCATAATCAGGGCAGAGCCCCTGGCTTCCAAACCGTTTCCAAGGTTTCCAGAAAGACTCGGTTCCCGGGGCCTGAGTCAGAAAGGCGACAGGCAGAGGACCAGACGCTGCCTGCTTTTAAACAGCAGCTCCTTTGCTTCCTGGTTACGGGTCCCCCAGCACTTAGCAGGTCTGGGTCTTGCTTTTCTCACCCATAAAATGGGAGCAATAATAATTCGCTCCCAGCTGGTCATTGAGAGCCATTGAGGACCTGTGCCCAGCTGCTCCTCGCATCTCCCCAGCCCCGCCCCCTGCCTGGCTGCTCACAGGCACTCAGTACTCGGTGCTGGTGATTGTGACCGGGGCCACCATCCCCACTATCACCATGATCCGATGGCGAGGACATTGTGCCAGTTCTAGGAGCTCTGCCAACTCGTTGAAGCCTCACGAGCACTCTACCAAGTAGGCGCTATTATTAGCATCCTGTCTTAGAGGTGGGGAAACTGAGGCACAGAGGGGCAGTGACTTGCCTAGGGTCCCAACCCCAGTTAGTGGTAGAGGCGGGATTTAGAGGCCAGGAGCCAAGTTCCAGGGCGACTCCCATCTGTTACTTCCTGTTCAGCCTTCCTTGTTTCAGCTTTATTATTCATAACTGAGGTCCAATTCCATGACACTGTGATGGTGTCAACTAAAACACCTTTTCCCCAGGAGCCCAAGGCCTCCCTGAGTTGGCCCCGCCTTGCTCTTTCACCAGCCTCCCCCACCCTCCCTCTCTGCCCAGGTAGTCTCCCTGGTCCCACACAGCACCTGTGAGTCTGCTCAGTTCAACAAAGGCCTTTGCGTCCCCAGCCTGCCAGGCCCAGCCCTAGAGAACTGGGGCACAGGGATCGATAACAGGGGCTTTTGCCTTCGAGGTGCTCATGCCGAATTCCTGAGCACCTACTGTGCGCCAGACCCTAAAGAGGGATCTGGAGATACAGAGGGAAGAAGGGAGTGGTACCTTGCACATGGCAAAAGGAACTTTGCGGATGTGAGTAAGGATCCTGGGGCGTGGAGGTGACCCTGGACCATCCCGGTGGCCCCGTGAAATCACCGGTCCGCAGGAGAGCGAGGCAGGAGGGGCAGAGTCAGAGGAGATGTGGCGGCCGAACCAGAGGTTGAGCAATGCTGTAAGGAGCCCCAAGCCAAGGCGTGCGAGCACCTCTAGACCAGTGGTCGGCAAACTCATTCGTCAACAGAGCCAAATATCAACAGTACAAGCATGGAAATTTCTTTTGAGAGCCAAATTTTTTAAACTTAAACTTCTCCTAATGCCACGTCTTCAAAATAGACTCGCCCAGGCCATGGTATTTTGTGGAAGAGCCACACTCCAGGGGCCAAAGAGCCTCAACGTGGCTCTTCAAAAGGCCGAGAAACAGATTTCCCCGGAGCCTTCAGAAGCAGATCAGCCCTGCCCACACCTGGCTTTAGCCCAGGGAGCCCCAAGTCAGACTGCCGGCCTCCAACATTCTGAGCTATTAAATTTGTATTGTTTTAAGCCCCTAGGTTTATGGTGCTTTGCGGCAGAAGCAATAAGACATTAATACAAGAGCTAACGCTGATAGAGTGAGTGCCCGCTGCGCTGAAACCTAACTAAGCGTGGTCTCATTTAATCTCCCAAGCACCACCCCTGGCCCCGTACAAGCTGGCGCTCCTATCCCCAGTCTGCTGGGTCAGTCCGTTCATTCACCCATTCAACAAATAGTCATTGACGGCCTCGGGTGGCTTCCAGGTGCCGGAGATGGGGCCCTGGGCAGGAGACAAGAGGATACTAATTTCTAGTGGGATTGACAGGGGAGAGCTGGACGGTAGGTGGGCCCTGGGGTGTATGCATGTGTACTGATTCCCTGAGCTGGACTTTTGGTCTAAGCACTTTCCTGCCTGCCTGCTATACCACGCTGTAACAGGAAAAGAGTTGACAGGGAGTAGCTTCTGTGGCCTCCAGGGCTGGGGATGGGACATGTTGAGCAGAAGATGAGACGCGTGCAGCCATGGGCAGCACGGGGGCGTTTAGTGGCATCTAAAGAGATTGATAATGAGTCCAGGGGCCCCCTCGTCCCATCAGCAGCTAGAGCAGCTGGCAGGGCCTCCTCATGGTCCTCCCCACGCTGATCTCACAGGCTGGCATCTCAGGCTGGCATCACTGCCTGGCAAGCAGGGAGGAACAGAGCAGGGACAGCTAATGGTGCAGAGACACAGCCCAGGCGGCTCCCTCCTGCCTGCCTCTCCTCATCACCTCGCATGCTGGGCCCTCTCTCTTCTCATCAGCGCCTGTCCCTCGCAGGGCACCCTGGGCTGCACTCTGTCAGACCTCAGCACCTCCACCCGCCTGCTCTTGGGCCCAGACCTCATCACTCGCCTCCTCTGTGGGCGCGTTACAGAGGAAAAAAGGAGGCAGACCTCCAACCGCAAGCTAACACAGCAGATGGAATGGCCACCAGAGTAGGACTGAGCCCCCTGGTCCAGGAAGTGAGGTATGGGGCTCAGACAGGCCAAGAGACCTGCCCAAAGTCCCACAGCTCAGAGGGCAGATCTGAGCTCCCCACTCCTGTCCGATTCACCCCAAAGCCTGGACCCCTCCTCCATACTCCCAACCCTTCCCTCGGGCACCATCCAAATAAGTGAATAGACTTACAGACCAGTGGTGACCAGGGGTGGGGTGACCTAGTGGAGAAACACAGGTACCCTGGCTGCAGGCTGCTTGGGTTCAAATCTTGGCTCTGCCCCTTGCCACATGCTTAACCTGGGGCAAGATACTGACCCTTCCAAGCCCTCATTTTCCATCTGCAACAAGGGGCTAATAGTGGTTGTCTCCTCCCTAGGCCTGAGGGGTGCACACCTGGTCCCTCCCTCCAGCAGGGTGGTCACACCAGGAAAAGGTGACGAGAGGCGCCTGAGACCACGGGGCAGGTGTCCTTGCAGGGCGAGTGAGGACAGCCTCCTGTGAGCCAACCACCTCTACACTCCATTATTGTTATTATTATTGTCATCATTGGACATTATGGCATAAAATATGTCTCATAGAGAAGAATATATGGGAGAGGCCTACACAGTGGGAGTATATTATAAATAAGCACCTGTGAGTCTGCTATTTAAAAAAATTCTCAGTGTGTTTTACTGATTTTACCGAGATTGGGGGGTGGGGGGAGAGAGAGAGAGAGAGACATCAATGTATGAGGAAGACATTGACCAGTTGTCTCCCATATGCACCCCCACTGAGGATCGAACCGGAAACCTAGGGATGTGCCCTCACCACAAATTGAACCCACCACCTTCAGTGCAGGAACGTCACCCAGCCAGCTGGCCAGGGGGTTCAGCTATTGTTTTCAATTAACACCACTGTGTGCTAGACATGAGGGATTTTGAAGATAAGCATGCCTGCGACCCTCACCACAGCTTGGGGAGCTGAAATCAGCCTTTGTTTCTTACCAATGAAGTAGCCCAGGCTCCAAGTCCTGCCCGGGGTCACCACGAATAGCATCTGGCAGAGCAAAGCCCTCGCTGCCCACCTGCTGCACCAGCGCCAAGGTGCTGGGGGTCCTGTATCCCGCACCCCAAGCTGCCGGAACGCTCGCAGAGCAGTGGCTGGTAGCCTGGGTACCGCCTCTGATCTCGGTCAAGTCACTTAACCTCTCTGAGCATACCTTCCCCCTACCAATGAGAATAGGAACAGCACCTGCATCTCAAGGATTTATGAATCAATGCGTGTAAAGTGCTTACAGCAGGCAGGGCACACAGTAGGAGCTTGTTAACCCTGGATTTATGAGTCAATGTGTGTAAGTGCTTACAGCAGGCAGGGCACACAGTAGGAGCTTGTTACTCTGGATGTATGAGTCAATGTGTGTAAAGTGCTTATAGCAGGCAGGGCACATAGTAGGAGGTTGTTATTCTTGATGTATGAGTCAATGTGTATAAAGTGCTTATAGCAGGCAGGGCACACAGTAGGAGCTTGTTAACACTGGATTTATGAGTCAATGTGTGTAAAGTGCTTATAGCAGGCAGGGCACACAGTAGGAGCTTGTTAGCACTGGTGTTGGCATGGTTATCAGGCCTCGGATCCCAGGGCCCTGGCTCTCTCATCACCCTCATGGGGAAGCAACGGTCCGGGGAAGTTCAATTAAAGTGCTCGGGTGAGCTGGGGGGAGAGTTCTGATGGCTTTAGTCTCATGGTACCCACAAAACACTCGACACGCGCAGGAACATTAACGGCGCAGGAACATTAACCTCGCAGGGGACAAGTAAAAGACACGACTGAACAAACGCCCGGTCGGGGAAGGAAATATGTAACCCATTAGCGGAGCCTCCCCAAACCTTCCCAAATAATAATTAGGCATGTCAGCCCAGCTCCAGAGGAAATGGCTGAAGCAAGAGCGAGCCGCTCACCGGAGATGCCACACACAGACGCGATGGGCACTCAGGGCGGTTCCAGCTTGTCTGGGACTCAGCATCTGCCTCCAGGCTCAGTCCTGACTGTACAGGAGCCGGCACCCTGGAGGCTGGGCCCACGGCCTGTCCCCCTTGATAGTGTGGGGAGGAAGATGCGGAGAGGGGTGAAGCTGAGAGGGCTGTCCATCACCCGGGCCCCTCCCATTAGTGCGGTGGTCGGCAAACTGCGGCTCTTTGGCCCTTTGATTGTGGCTCTTCCACAAAACACCACGGCCTGAGCAAGTCTATTTTGAAGAAGTGGCGTTAGAAGAAGTTGAAGTTTAAAAAATTTGGCTCTCAAAAGACATTTCAGTCGTTGTACTGTTGATATCTGGCTCTGTTGACAATAGGTTTGCCAACCACTGCGTTAGTGCACGGGGAGAAAGCGAAACTGAGGCTCAGGGAATAGGGCATCTGGCCACGTCTCACTGCAGCTTCGGGGCAGACTTGGGACTGGACTCGTCCCGAGACCCAGGGCTCTTGACTCAGTCCCGGCAGTGGTGTGACAACCAGCCCTCTGACGGGGAGCTCACTTATCCACGTGAGAAATGTTGCCTGGCCATTGCTGTGGAGGTGCCTGTACTGCTCTGTATGCGGGGGGATCAGGCAAGGGCCAGAGGGACCAAGCCCTCACCCTCAGGGTGGCCTCTGAGAAGAAACAGGGAATATTCAGATACACAAATGAGAGAGTCAGACTGGATAGTAACAAGCCCACGGAGCCAAGGGTGCAGAGTGCCTGGGGCGGGCGTGGGGGCTCCTCCAGGCCAGGGCTCAGGGGACCTGGGATGGAAGAAGAGGGCCCCTAGCAGAGAAACAGCAGCAGCAAAGATCCTGGGGCAGGAACAAGCTGGCGACAGAGTCAGGGGGACCTGAGGAGGGTGAGGGAGAGGGCAGAATGGAGACGGAGACAGATGAGGCCTTGCAGGCCTGATAGGAAGCGGGGATTCTCTCCCCAGGGAGCCAGGGCGTCCTCGGGGGGCTCCAGACAGCAGGGCTCACAGTGTCATGTCCCCGGAGAATGCTCACCTGGCTGCGGGGTGCAGGAGGAACCTGGAAGTGCCCAGACAGGACGCAGCTGTGGGGACCTGGGAGGAAAGGTAGCGCCTGACTGGACGCCAGGAATCCTGAGGCCTGGCTTCTCCATGGCCACTGAGCTGTGTGACCTTGAGCGGGTCCTCACTTTCCCCAGCTGCCTCTCAGCCTCCACGCCCTGCAGCCTGGGGTGGTGATGCTTCGCCATCTCAGCCGATGTGTGCATAGAGGCGGCAGGTGCCCTTTTGTGCAAAAAGCCAGTGGCCCACCGACCTTCTCTCCTTTCTCTCTACCAGTGGTGAGTTTTAGGCGACTCCCATTCCTTGACTCAGCTGTGCGACAACCTGGTGGTTCGGCTGGGAGCACCGCCTCCATTTATCCATCCCTCCCTCCATCCCTCGGTCCGTCCTTCCATCTGCCTGTCCATCATCCACTGTGAGCTCCGCAGGGCACTCACTCTCCTGCCCTCTCCCCACTGTGTTTTCCAGGACCCTTAGGCTCCCCTGCCCCCCTCCCCCCGCCCCCATTCTCCATCAATCCCACCTAATCCTCACCTCCTGAAACACAATTACCTTCCGCGCGAAGAAGATTCTCCCCCAACCTGGGAACTTTATTAAACTGCATAATGCAGTGAAGAGGAGGTTTGAATCACCCGGAGCGAATTCTAATGTGAAGAAACACCACAGCGACAAATACTTTGTTCTGAACTGTTTACTAAATTAAGTCTTTCCCAGACATTTTTAGCCTTCAGTTTTTTTTTTTAATACCAGCAATAAAGTAGTTGTGTAATTAGTAATAAAGCTGACAGCGGCTACTGATTTTTTACTTAGAAGGAAAGGATAATGTGTGTGCGCATGCGCGTGTGCAGATCATTTCTAACAGCTCGTGTTTTCTGGCTGCGGATATCAATTATTTGCCATCTCAGCAACTCTGTCCCTGGGACTGTGCTTGGGGCCAGGGGTGAGGTGGGGGGTGGGGGGGAGGAGCTGCTTCCAGCTCTGTGAAGTGGAAGCCGCCCCATCTGGGAGCCCGAAGGTGAGTTTTAGTGCCATAGCTGACCTGCTGTGTGACCTTGAGGAAGTCACCCCCAGTCTCTGGGCTCTGGTGTTCTCATCTGTAGAAGGAGGGGAGTGGCCTCGGTGAGGCCTGCAGGCTGCTGGCTGTGCTTCCCGTCTGGGAGGGGACAGTGACTTAACCTGGCTCCCACACGTGTATCTGTGACCACAACCTCTCCCTCACCCTGTGCTTCCATCAGCCTACTCCCCGTCTCTGTCCTGGTGTCTAAGAGACGTGCCTTAACTTAGTCCAAACAGACTTGAGAATTCTGCACCCCAGCCCCAGCCCTAGCTGGTCCTCGTGGGTCTCCCCATTTCAGAAAGGAACTCCCCTCCACCTACATGCCATGACTCTTGTCCTATAGGTCACTGTCAATTTGTCTCTTTCTGAGTCCTCCCCGCCCCGCCCCCTACGCCCTGCCACTTCCAGCCCATTCATGAGTCTGGCCAGGCCAGCTCTGTTTTCAAAGTCTCCCACCCCCACTCGCTACCCATCACCTCCTCCCCTCCTCTCCCCTCCCCTCCTCTCCCCTCCCCTCCCCTCCCCTCCCCTCCTCTCCCCTCCCCTCCCCTCCCCTCCCTTCCTGTCTGCTCCTCCATTCTCCAGCCTCCCCTATAGCTCAGATGGGGTTCCCCAATAGCGCAGGTGGGCTTTATTAACAACACGCAAACAAATGAATCCAACTGTGATGCCTCCTCCCCACTCCTAAAACACGATTCAGATGCTCTCTGATGACCCAGAATGGTCTACATCAGGGGCTCTGGGCCTGGCCTGCAGAGTGGGGTCGCCTGGAGGGTTAACCACAACATTCTCATTACCGGGCTGGGCTTGGCGGGCATGTGTTCCGTGAGACCCGAACACCAGCACTGGCCCCACCTGGGACACCATCAGGCCCCATCACAGACCCATTGCATCCAAATCTGTTTTGATAAGGTGAGTCCCATGCCCGGCCACATTCACTGCATGAGACCCTGCCTGTGCAGACTGAGCCCCGCTCTCCTGCACTCTCCGCAGGGCTCCCCTACTCCCCCGCCCCCCCTTGCTCTGGGCTTCTCTGCTCCTGGTTCACAATCCAGCTCGCTGCCTCTCAGGCTCTGCTTTCTCCTCTTCCAGAATATTCATCCTGGTCTTTGCGTGGCTGCGTCATCTCGACATCCAGGCTGCGGAGAGCCCCTCCCCTGACTCTCCCTGGGCTGCCGGCAGCGCCCCGCCGGGTCACCTCTGTGGGGCAGGGGCCTTACCCCCCTTGTTTACTCCTGTGCCTTTTTAAGAAACCTCTGTGGTTGAAATTATTACATTTCCCTCCTTCTAACCCCCTATTACCCCTTCCAGTCCCCTCCTGACCCTTGGCCCAGATACCCCTGTTGCTTGATGTCTATAGGTAACAGAGAAACACACTTTCAACAATAAAGTGAGTGATCAGGACATGTCTCGGTACAGGAAGCATGCATCAGAACCTCCCCCCCCCCCCCCGCCACCCCCCACCATATTATAGCCAGACACGGGGCTTGAAACTCCTGGGGGTGATTCTGGGTGAAGACACTGTCTCCAGAAGGGAAACTGCCACCCAGCGGGGAAAAGGGGTTACCCCCGAGACGCCCCATTCCGTCAGCACAGGCTCAGCCCACTCCCTGGGAAGGCCCCCAGGGGAGAAAGTCCCGCCCCATGGGGAACCTCCCGCTCATGGGCCAGTCACTTCTCTCCGGGCTGAGTGGAGGCCCGTTAATAAGGTCTGAGATCTGCACTTCATAAAATTGTCATTAGGGTTTAAGCAAATGATGGATGGGAAAGAGTTTTGCTGAACGTTTGAAATAATAATTCCACATTTGGATAACCTGTCAGCTCATTAATTTAACAAATCTCCACTGAGACCCTCGCTGGGCCCGGAGGCCCTAGAGATGAAGAAAGGAGGTCCCTACTTTTGAGGGACAAGACCCATCATTCTTGGTAATGGGTGGGGAGCAGCCACAGGCAGGGGACCACCCAGCTAGTTGCAATAGCCCAGTGCATCACCAGAGGGCAGCAGACAGCTTTGCAAGCACTTCCCTCCCCAGGAGAGAAAGTGAGTGAAGCAGGAGACCTGGAGGCCTCCTGTATGCCTGGGGGCAAATAGAGATGGGGCAGATGGAAGGAGGAGACTGCTTGGTGACTCAACATACCCCTTAGGTCCCCTGCTTCAAAGGTTCCACTAACCCAGTGGTCGGCAAACTGCGGCTTCCGAGCCACATGCAGCTCTTTGGCCCCTTGAGTGTGGCTCTTCCACAAAATACCCCGGCCTGGGCGAGTCTATTTTGAAGAAGGGGCATTAGAAGAAGTTTAAGTTTTAAAAATTTGGCTCTCAAAAGAAATTTCGATCGTTGTACTGACTGTTGATATTTGACTCTGTTGACTAGTGAGTTTGCCGACCACTGACCTAACCCAAAACCCAGCCACAGAGAACACCTCTACCCCCACGCCCCCCATGTGGCGAAGGGACCGCATTGATGCTACTGGGGCCTTGAGATCCAGGGTCTGTGCTGCTCGGAGGTTCTGGGCCATGGAGGGGCTCCAAGCCAAGAGATGCCAGGCTGTGCCGGGAAGAGAGAGTCCCACGTGGGCAGCATGAGGCCCAGAGCAGGAGAATGAAGCACAGAGAGCATCGCCTAAGGAAGGACCACCACAGAAGCAGCAGGAAAGACAGAAAGCCAAGGAACAAAAGGAGAAGAATGGACCTTGACTAGTGGGGAGGAGGGTGGTGGAGGAGGGGAGGCAGTGCCCATCCCTCAGAAAGTGCCGAGGGCCAGCCGTGGTGTGGGTGACCCTGGGCCCTGCCCACTGGGCGTTCATAGCCTCAGTGGGGAGGGACAGCATTCTTGCGAGTAGGTAATGGCAACCAGCGTGAGAAGAGGGTGCTCCTAGAGCAGGACTGACCCTCAAGGGGGTGGCATGGGGGGGTCCCTGGGGGGCTGTGCTGAGAAGGGCATTTGAGCGGGCCTGGAAGCTGCTGGAGGAGGAAAGCGGGAAACTGAGATGTGGATGAGGAGAGGGGTGGCGGAGAGGCGGGGAGCAGGAAGGTGTCCAGACCGACAGGGAACCTGGGCAGAGCAGCAGAGGCTGGTTAGGTAACTGGACTTCTCAGCATGTCAAAGGAATGGGTGCTGCCAGCTGGGGTGGCAGAGGCTCCGAGAGCCCCACTTCTGGAGCCAGGATGGGGCACCGCTTGGTAGCCTGGCCAGAGCATCCAGGAGCCTGGGGCTGCCAGGCGGTGGCGGTTTTTAACGTGGTACTGACTCTGGCAGCTTCCTCTCTGGAGGCACCAAGCATCTCAGGCCAGGTATCCAATGTGTGTGTGTGTGTGTATGTGTGTGTGCGCGCACACACATGCCATGTTACATATGTGCATTCGGGGATGGAAACACAAGGTCACATGCCCTCACTAAGTCACCGAGTCTCCAGTGTCTGGTCCTGGTCCTGGCACAGGGTGATCACTCAATGGCTGTTGAAAGACTGCCCCAGCGATCCAGGGACCCAGTGCAGTCCTAACGGCCTGTGGGGACGGACCCAGCTCTATCGTGTGCAACTTGCCAGACCCTGGCAGTGACTGCAGCTCTCTGTTCTTGTGTGGCATCAGCTGTACAACCCAAAAGGATTCTATGAGTTTGAGACCCGCCTGCCCTGGATGCTGTAAGGGTTAAAGCAGATGATGGATGGGAGAGCATTCTGCTGACTGTTTGAAATGGTAATTCCCCATTTGGATAACCTGTCAACTTATTGATTCAACAAACCTTCACTGAGGCCCAGGACTTCCATGCCAGGCCCTGTGCCAGGCCCTGTACCAGGCACTGAGCACCTAGAGATGAAGAAGGGAGTCTCCCCACCCTGGGGGACAAGAGGAAGGTTGGGAGGAGATTTGGTGGCCTCTGCAGAGTGCCACCTGCAGGCCTGACACAGAGTGGGTCGGGTGACTGCATTCCCTAGCGAGTACTCAGGGTGGGAGGCCCAGGATTGGGTTCAGCAAGACTTTGGTTCAGGTAGCAAGGGCATAGTCAGGGAGCATGGGCACACTCAGGGATCGTTGGCACAGTCAGAAAGAAGGGCACACTGAGGGGAAGGACACACTCAGGGGGAAGGACACACTCAGGGGGAAGGACACACTCAGGGAGAAGGGCACTCTCAGGGAGAAGGACACACTCATGGGGAAGGGCACACTTAGGGAGCGTGGGCACAATTAGGGAAAAGGGCACACTCATGGAGAAGGGCACACTCAGGGGGAAGGGTACACTCAGGGGGAAGGGCACACTCATGGAGAAGGGCACACTCAGGGGGAAGGGCACACTCAGGGGGAAGGACACACTCAGGGGGAAGGGCACACTCAGGGAGAAGGGCACACTCAGGGGGAAGGGCACACTCAGGGAGAAGGACACACTCAGGGGGAAGGGCACACTCAGGGGGAAGGGCACACTCAGGGGGAAGGACACACTCAGGGGGAAGGGCACACTCAGGGGGAAGGGCACACTCAGGGGGAAGGACACACTCATGGAGAAGGGCACACTCAGGGGAAGGGCACACTCAGGGGGAAGGGCACACTCAGGGGGAAGGGCACACTCTGGGGAAG
This sequence comes from Antrozous pallidus, assembly GCA_027563665.1. Lineage (NCBI taxonomy): Eukaryota > Metazoa > Chordata > Mammalia > Chiroptera > Vespertilionidae > Antrozous > Antrozous pallidus. Next base: position 202,362,100 of record CM050508.1, read on the forward strand.
GACACACTCAGGGGGAAGGACAAACTCAGGGGGAAGGGCACACTCAGGGGGAAGGGCACACTCAGGGGGAAGGACACACTCAGGGAGAAGGACACACTCAGGGGGAAGGGCACACTCAGGGGGAAGGACACACTCAGGGGGAAGGACACACTCAGGGGGAAGGACACACTCAGGGAGAAGGACACACTCAGGGGGAAGGGCACACTCAGGGAGAAGGACACACTCAGGGGGAAGGACACACTCAGGGGGAAGGACACACTCAGGGGGAAGGGCACACTCAGGGGGAAGGGCACACTCAGGGGGAAGGGCACACTCAGGGGGAAGGGCACACTCAGGGAGAAGGGCACACTCAGGGGGAAGGACACACTCAGGGAGAAGGACACATTCAGGGGGAAGGGCACACTCAGGGGGAAGGGCACACTCAGGGGGAAGGACACACTCATGGAGAAGGGCACACTCAGGGGGAAGGACAAACTCAGGGGGAAGGACACACTCAGGGGGAAGGGCACACTCAGGGGGAAGGGCACACTCAGGGAGAAGGACACACTCAGGGAGAAGGACACACTCAGGGGGAAGGGCACACTCAGGGGGAAGGACACACTCAGGGGGAAGGGCACACTCAGGGGGAAGGGCACACTCAGGGGGAAGGACACACTCAGGGGGAAGGGCACACTCAGGGGGAAGGGCACACTCAGGGGGAAGGGCACACTCAGGGGGAAGGACACACTCAGGGGGAAGGACACACTCAGGGAGAAGGGCACACTCAGGGGGAAGGACACACTCAGTTGGAAGGGCACACTCAGGGGGAAGGGCACACTCAGGGAGAAGGGCACACTCAGGGGGAAGGACACACTCAGGGAGAAGGACACACTCAGGGAGAAGGGCACACTCAGGGGGAAGGACACACTCAGGGGGAAGGACACACTCAGGGGGAAGGACACACTCAGGGAGAAGGACACACTCAGGGGGAAGGGCACACTCAGGGAGAAGGACACACTCAGGGGGAAGGACACACTCAGGGGGAAGGACACACTCAGGGGGAAGGACACACTCAGGAGGAAGGACACACTCAGGGGGAAGGACACACTCAGGGAGAAGGACACACTCAGGGGGAAGGGCACACTCAGGGAGAAGGACACACTCAGGGGGAAGGACACACTCAGGGGGAAGGACACACTCAGGGGGAAGGACACACTCAGGGGGAAGGGCACACTCAGGGGGAAGGACACACTCAGGGGGAAGGACACACTCAGGGAGAAGGGCACACTCAGGGGGAAGGACACACTCAGGGGGAAGGGCACACTCAGGGAGAAGGGCACACACAGGGGGAAGGACACACTCAGGGAGAAGGACACACTCAGGGAGAAGGGCACACTCAGGGGGAAGGACACACTCAGGAGGAAGGACACACTCAGGGGGAAGGACACACTCAGGGAGAAGGACACACTCAGGGGGAAGGGCACACTCAGGGAGAAGGACACACTCAGGGGGAAGGACACACTCAGGGGGAAGGACACACTCAGGGGGAAGGGCACACTCAGGGGGAAGGGCACACTCAGGGAGAAGGACACACTCAGGGGGAAGGACACACTCAGGGAGAAGGACACACTCAGGGGGAAGGGCACACTCTGGGGAAGGACACACTCAGGGGGAAGGACAAACTCAGGGGGAAGGACAAACTCAGGGGGAAGGGCACACTCAGGGGGAAGGGCACACTCAGGGAGAAGGACACACTCAGGGAGAAGGACACACTCAGGGAGAAGGGCACACTCAGGGGGAAGGACACACTCAGGGGGAAGGGCACACTCAGGGAGAAGGACACACTCAGGGGGAAGGGCACACTCAGGGAGAAGGACACACTCAGGGGGAAGGACACACTCAGGGGGAAGGGCACACTCAGGGGGAAGGACACACTCAGGGAGAAGGACACACTCAGGGGGAAGGGCACACTCAGGGGGAAGGGCACACTCAGGGGGAAGGGCACACTCAGGGGGAAGGGCACACTCTGGGGAAGGACACACTCAGGGGGAAGGACAAACTCAGGGGGAAGGGCACACTCAGGGGGAAGGGCACACTCAGGGGGAAGGACACACTCAGGGAGAAGGACACACTCAGGGGGAAGGGCACACTCAGGGGGAAGGACACACTCAGGGGGAAGGACACACTCAGGGGGAAGGACACACTCAGGGAGAAGGACACACTCAGGGGGAAGGGCACACTCAGGGAGAAGGACACACTCAGGGGGAATGACACACTCAGGGGGAAGGACACACTCAGGGGGAAGGGCACACTCAGGGGGAAGGGCACACTCAGGGGGAAGGGCACACTCAGGGGGAAGGGCACACTCAGGGAGAAGGGCACACTCAGGGGGAAGGACACACTCAGGGAGAAGGACACACTCAGGGGGAAGGGCACACTCAGGGGGAAGGGCACACTCAGGGGGAAGGACACACTCATGGAGAAGGGCACACTCAGGGGGAAGGACACACTCAGGGGGAAGGACACACTCAGGGGGAAGGGCACACTCAGGGGGAAGGGCACACTCAGGGAGAAGGACACACTCAGGGAGAAGGACACACTCAGGGGGAAGGGCACACTCAGGGGGAAGGACACACTCAGGGGGAAGGGCACACTCAGGGGGAAGGGCACACTCAGGGGGAAGGACACACTCAGGGGGAAGGGCACACTCAGGGGGAAGGGCACACTCAGGGGGAAGGGCACACTCAGGGGGAAGGACACACTCAGGGGGAAGGACACACTCAGGGAGAAGGGCACACTCAGGGGGAAGGACACACTCAGTTGGAAGGGCACACTCAGGGGGAAGGGCACACTCAGGGAGAAGGGCACACTCAGGGGGAAGGACACACTCAGGGAGAAGGACACACTCAGGGAGAAGGGCACACTCAGGGGGAAGGACACACTCAGGAGGAAGGACACACTCAGGGGGAAGGACACACTCAGGGAGAAGGACACACTCAGGGGGAAGGGCACACTCAGGGAGAAGGACACACTCAGGGGGAAGGACACACTCAGGGGGAAGGACACACTCAGGGGGAAGGACACACTCAGGGGGAAGGACACACTCAGGGGGAAGGACACACTCAGGGAGAAGGACACACTCAGGGGGAAGGGCACACTCAGGGAGAAGGACACACTCAGGGGAAGGACACACTCAGGGGGAAGGACACACTCAGGGGGAAGGGCACACTCAGGGGGAAGGACACACTCAGGGGGAAGGACACACTCAGGGAGAAGGGCACACTCAGGGGGAAGGACACACTCAGTTGGAAGGGCACACTCAGGGGGAAGGGCACACTCAGGGAGAAGGGCACACTCAGGGGGAAGGACACACTCAGGGAGAAGGACACACTCAGGGAGAAGGGCACACTCAGGGGGAAGGACACACTCAGGAGGAAGGACACACTCAGGGGGAAGGACACACTCAGGGAGAAGGACACACTCAGGGGGAAGGGCACACTCAGGGAGAAGGACACACTCAGGGGGAAGGACACACTCAGGGGGAAGGACACACTCAGGGGGAAGGGCACACTCAGGGGGAAGGGCACACTCAGGGAGAAGGGCACACTCAGGGGGAAGGACACACTCAGGGAGAAGGACACACTCAGGGGAAGGGCACACTCTGGGGAAGGACACACTCAGGGGGAAGGACAAACTCAGGGGGAAGGACAAACTCAGGGGGAAGGGCACACTCAGGGGGAAGGGCACACTCAGGGAGAAGGACACACTCAGGGAGAAGGACACACTCAGGGAGAAGGGCACACTCAGGGGGAAGGACACACTCAGGGGGAAGGGCACACTCAGGGAGAAGGGCACACTCAGGGGGAAGGGCACACTCAGGGAGTAGGGCACACTCAGGGGGAAGGGCACACTCAGGGAGAAGGACACACTCAGGGGGAAGGGCACACTCAGGGAGAAGGGCACACTCAGGGGGAAGGACACACTCAGTTGGAAGGGCACACTCAGGGGGAAGGGCACACTCAGGGAGAAGGGCACACTCAGGGGGAAGGACACACTCAGGGAGAAGGACACACTCAGGGAGAAGGACACACTCAGGGGGAAGGACACACTCAGGGAGAAGGGCACACTCAGGGGGAAGGACACACTCAGTTGGAAGGGCACACTCAGGGGGAAGGGCACACTCAGGGAGAAGGGCACACTCAGGGGGAAGGACACACTCAGGGAGAAGGACACACTCAGGGAGAAGGGCACACTCAGGGGGAAGGACACACTCAGGAGGAAGGACACACTCAGGGGGAAGGACACACTCAGGGAGAAGGACACACTCAGGGGGAAGGGCACACTCAGGGAGAAGGACACACTCAGGGGGAAGGACACACTCAGGGGGAAGGGCACACTCAGGGGGAAGGACACACTCAGGGAGAAGGACACATGAGGGAGAAGGACACACTCAGGGGGAAGGACACACTCATGGAAAAGGACACACTCAGGGAGAAGGACACACTCAGGGGGAAGGACACACTCAGGGGGAAGGGCACACTCAGGGGGAAGGGCACACTCAGGGAGAAGGGCACACTCAGGGGAAGGGCACACTCAGGGGGAAGGACACACTCAGGGGGAAGGACACACTCAGGGGGAAGGACACACTCAGGAGGAAGGCCACACTCACGGGGAAGTACACATGAGGGAGAAGGACACATGAGGGAGAAGGACACACTTTGGGGCCAATGCCTTGGCCAGGGAGCTGCAGAAAGTGCACCTCACTCCAGGGCTCCCCCTCCAGCCCTGGCCTCACTTGCTGAGAAGCTCAGCACAGGGGCTGGCACTCAGCTGTGTGTTCTTTTGATTAACTGGTGACAGCTGGGCAAAGGGGTGGCCCAGGTTTGGAGACTGGTCAGCACCTGGGTCACTGGCTGGTCCAGCTAATCTGTTATCTGGCCCTGTGAGGCGGGAGGGGCTCAGGACAATGGCCCATCACAGGCAGCCAGCAGCAGCCAGAGTTCTCTCTGCCTCACAGCTTCCTGCTGAGTCCTCTGGCCCAGATCTGCACATCGGAGCAGATGGAAGGTGTCGTGTGAGCAGAGCTTTCCAGATCTCGCTGCCAATGTCTTCACCTGGAAGACTTTTTAAAAGACTATTTCCAGGCCCTGCTCCAGACCACCTGAATCAAATTCCATCCGGAATTGGTCTTTTCAAGCAACTTCCAAGGTGATATTCATGCAGGTGGTCCCGGGACTGGCCTGCGGGGTGGAGATGCAGACTCAGGGAAGGTGGTTGGCTGTTCAGTAACTCACTCACTTGCAGCCTGTCCTTCCTGGCTGAGGGGAGAAGGGGACTGAAAATTCCCCTGGTGGCGGGGAGGGGAACTGCACCCCTTGCTCCTAAAGCGTCCCCTAGGATTGAGATTGGGACCTGACTCCCACATGGGGTGGAAGACCCGGGGCGCTCAAATCTGATGCTACTGAGAGGCATGATCTGTTCTGAATAACGTGCTGAAAGGGGCTCACGGTCACGCTTACAATCTCACTCCGGCTCATTTGCGTTCCTGGGCGACGTCTGGGTCGGGGAGGGAAGAATGGGTTTATAGTGGATTAGGAATGTGGTGCAGTCACCATGGTCAGTTCCCTGTGCACAGGGCTTGGGGGGTGTCCTGTTTCCCCAGTGCCTAGCGCAAGCCCGGCACATAGTAGGTATTCAACGTATGTGTGTGCCCCACGCCTGGAGAGATGAATGGCGATTTCACGTGAGAGCAGTACGCGTTATGTGCATCTTGGAGAAGAGAGATGCATGTTGTTCAGGACAATGCGAAGAGGGAGTAGCGAGCTGTGGGATTCAGGCTTTGAAACCAACAGGGGTCAGCCCGCATATTTCTTTGTACCCATCGCGAAGAAAGAGTTCGCCGGCTCACTAATGGATGGGACTCAGAAGGGACATTTAACTTTTCAAAGGGAAACAAACCTCTCAGCTCTTTGGACCAGACAGTTAATGCATCTGTTTAAAAAGCCAACTACATTTCTTTCCGTTTGAACAGATTCCAGAGGGCATCTGCTGTGCAACCTCTGTCTGCCCGCAGGACGCCAGCCTCCCGCCCCCAGCCCTTGGCGCAGGCAGCACCCTCCCCCCCCCATCTCCTCCTCCACTAGACTCCCTGCTCCCCCTCTTGTCTCAGACCTACTTCTGCGTCTAGGGCCACTTCGAATGCCACCTTCTCCATGATTTCCCCAGTCTCTCCATCTCTGATTCATCACTGCTTATATCTGAACCTCGCCTATGACAGCTATCACTTTATTACTTGAATCGTTAGCTATTTATCTCCCTGTTTTATCTCCCCTTTCTCTCCTTTCATTCCACAAGTATTTATTGTTCCTCTCGAAATGTCGAGTGGGTTCTGCGGTTACTAAGATGGAAAAGATACAGCGCCACTGCCTCTGAAGAAGCTTACGGGTGGGTGGGAGAGGGTGTGGGCTGCGTTTTCACCCCGCGGGGTGCTGTGCCTCCGGCTCTGAGCCCCCAGCTCCGGGCCTCCAGCGCCGCAGATGCTCAATATGCCCCGTTGAGTGAATACGTGAACCGCTGCATCTCAAAGCAATAAAGGAAGTAGCGCTTCTTTCCACATCTTCGATCCTCAAGGCTCCTTTTTCATTTACTTGATTTTCCCCACCTCTCCCTCCCCCAGTCAGTAAGAACTAGGAGGTGTAACTGTGCTCCTACATTCTCCATGAACCCCCTAGGCTCTACCCCACACAGCTGCTCCCAAGCGCAGTCAGCTTTGGGGGACAGGCATGGAAATCAGACCCCGGGTGAGACAGGGCGTGAGAGGTGGGTGCAGACCACAGCCAGCCGGTGTGCAGGCGGCCCCCTCTCTGGTTTGCCTCCTGGCCCTGCCAGCCCAGGTGAGCTTCCAGCTCCACTCCGACTTGGAAACTGAGATCCGAGGCCTATGAAGACACCTACCTCCCCCTCCCCAGGCTCCGAGGAGGAAGGCTTTGTCCTACCCTCGCACCTCCAACCCACCCTCCACTCAGCATCCGGGGTGAACTTTACTAAACACACACCACAGTGGCTTCTGGGGCGCGGAGAATAAACATCAATGCATTTCCTGAGCTCTGGCCATGCAGCACCCAGACCTGGCCAGCTCCTCCTCACCCAGGACCTTTGCACGTGCTATGCTTTCCACCTGGAATGCCCTTCCTACCCCAGCCCTGTCTGGATGGCTTCTCTTCAGCCCACAGATTTTTGTTTCAATGTCTCCTCTAGGAGAAGCCTTGTAGCCTCCCCCCCATCATTCTTCATTCTCCACAACACCACCTTATGTCCTTCAACACACTCAGCACCAACTGTAAATATTTTTCTTATTATTCCAAACATATTTCTACAGTCTGTCCCTACTCACGAGAGCAGGTCTGATTACGCCTTGCTCACTATTTTATTTCCAGCATCATCTCTGACATACAGCAATTGCTCAATGTCCTGTGATGAATGAATGACGCACATGTTGGGGGAAGGCTCAGAGGCCTGACTTGCTCCTTCCCAATTCAATTCATCCAACACTACAGCTTCCACCACTAACTCATCCACCCCTCAAATGTTTACAAATCATTCACAACATGCGTGTGTGTGTGTGTGTGTGTGTGTGTGTGTGTGTGCGCGTGTGTGTGGTGGGGGAGGGAGGTGTGCTAGGCTGAGGACTGGGGAGATAGTGGTGAAGACATCAGACCCAGTCCTTGTCCTCATGGGACTTCGGGTCTAGCTGGGGAGGCAGACTCTGAATACCTAGTGTCTGGGCAGTGAGTGCATGAAGGGGAAATACACTGAGGTATCTGACTCAGTGTGGGCAATCAGGTCTGGCTTCCTGGAGGAGGTGCCAGTTAAGCTGAATCTAAAAGGATGACTAGAGCCTTGGCAAAATAAAGGTGGGCAAGGAGTGCAAAGGGCAGAACACTTAACTCCTAGAGTCTGGATCTTCCTACTATAATTAGAGCCAGAGAGACTACCCAGTGCTCCTCATGACACCCTGGGCAGAGGGAATGGAACAAGGGCCTGCAAAGGGCTTTGGGAAATGGAGACCACAGCATCTGTGTGTGGGGGGGGGGAGGGAGGACGGAGAAGAGGGGTGGTTGGAGGATCATGGGGATTCACCCTGACCTCTAGGGAGGCCTTGACTGCCATCTGGGGAGAGCCGCATCCTGCAGGAACCAATGAGTTTGCCACATAATCAACCCTGTGATTAGGCCCACCAGTCCTCTCATACCTGTGCCGGCCTGGTGTGCCAGGTGAACAGAGGTGGAGACAGGGCGTGAGAGGTGGGTGCAGACCACAGCCAGCCGGTGTGCAGGCAGCCAGCTGGTAGGACTGTTGTCCACATTGTACCTCCCCACTTCGGAGGCCCCTGAGCAGCAGACCCCGAGACAAGGATTCTGAGTGATCGGCTTGTTTGTGAGGGTGTCCCGGTAGCTGGGAGGGGTGGAGAGCGAGCAGGAAGGGAAGGTGCAGATACAGGTGCATCCTGCCCATCATCCTTGGTGGGACGTGTTGTGACGTATTATTTATGTCTGGCTTTCCTAGATTACTGCCCACCTCCCCACCTTTCTTGCACCTCTGGATCCCGGCACCTCGCATCATGCCAGGCTCCTGGAGATGCTCAATTACGAACGCTTCGAAGGAATAAATCACTGCCAATTGCAAGTGGGGAGTTCTGGGTTCTGATACCCAGAACCAGAAAGGCCTTTGACAGTGGCCTGCCCAAGGTGTGCCACACCTGCACGCTCCCCCACAGGGACAGAAGCCCTGGAGCCCCGGGACGCCCATCCCCCCGGAACCACACCAGCGGAGGAAAGCTCGGGGAGTCCCCGGGCAGCCTCTCCTCTCCGCTGCCCAGGAAACAAGGGCTCTCTGCCAATTCCTGCTCATCTTCTCCGCCTTCTCTCCCCCTCTCCCCAGCTGAAGAGGAAGTGGCTGAGACAGCTGTGGAGCTGGGACTCTCTCTAGTTGATATGCATTAATTTGTAAATATCTTCATTTATATGTAAATGTGGAGTCCCGAGCCCCACCACTAGCCCTAATGGGGCCCTGCAGCCTGGAGAAGCTGCCTCTTCCAGCAGGGCCGCCGCTGGGGCTGGTGGAATCGGATTAGACTCCAGAGGGTCTGCTCCTTTCTTCCTTTCTGCCCAGGCCTCCCTCCCCTCCTCTTCCTCCTCCACCCCACCCGCCCGGTCTGACTGAGACCTGAGAGACCGCCACTGGAGCCCAGGCCAGGGAGTGAGCACAGGAGGGCGGGGCTCTGCTGTCCAGGTGTTCTGGTCACCTTGGAGACCTTACCTATGGCAGGGATGGGGCACTAGAAATGATGGGGCCCTGGGGTGGAGGTTGGGGGTGTTAGAGACCATGGCCGCCACGCAGGGATAGGGCAGCAGGGCGGGCTCTGGGAGTGATTCAAATGGTCACTTGAGGTAAACTCATCCATGAGTCCCAGAATAGTTATTTTTTTCTCCAAAATGAGGCCTGCCTTTGTTTTCATCGATTGCCACGGGCTGGTCTTGGGTGTGCTTTACTATTTTAGGGCGCCCCAAATCCTCTTTGGAAGCGGGTGCAGGAGAAATCATAAATATACGAGTGAGGGCACCTGTGTGGCCACGTGCCCCTGGGGCCCCTCAGAGCCCCTTTGCGCCCACATTCTCACCAGATTCCCCAGAAAGCGGTGGGTCTGCCTCCCGGCACAAAGCCAGAGAGGAGGGGACCCAGCCAGGCCCGCTAGGGGTACACCCACCTCCCAGTCTTACAAAGATGGGCAGGGAGGGGCCACCTGCCGGAGTCCCTGTGCTGGCTGGAGGTGCCCTTTAAAATCCTCTCATCCCATTTCCTCATTTTACACGTGGGGAAACTGAGGCCCAAGGGGCCAAGGAGCAAACCCAGGACCATCTAGTGGATTTACAAATTTCGTTGTGCACCTACTGTGCGTCAGGCCTGTGCGGGGAGCTGAGGGTACAAGGTTAAGGGGTGAAGGGGCACCTGCACTGTCTCCTGTTCACAGAAAGGAGAAGCAACCCAGGGGTGGAGAGTGGAGGGTCAGGCATCAGGCACTGAGTAGGGATATAAGAGGCCCCCCAGGGAGCACAGTGCACCCCACTGTGCATGCTGCAGCATCTCCTTGTGCGCCCAGTATGGCCAGTTAGATTGAGATTGGGCTTTCTCCACCAGGCAAAGCAGCTGGCTGTATGAAAGAGGGTGTGTGTGTGTGTGTGTGTGTGTGTGTGTGTGTGTGAAAGAGCATGCACGTGTGTGTGTGTGTGTGTGAAGTTGTGCACATGCAGCACCTGAGTGAAGCTGTCCTTCTTGTGGGGAGCAGGTACTGGAGGGGTGACAGCCATAGGCTTTGGGGGTGATCAGTCCTGCTGGGGTGCAGGGGAGTCTAGAGAAGGCGTCCACAGAGGAACCGGTTGGATTCCAAAGGCAGATGAGGAGGTGCCCTGGTGACCGCAGGGACAGGCACTCTGGGCAGAGGGCCTAGTGTGTGTGAAGGTCAGGATAAAAGGGGATCGGGCCTTTTAGGGAGTGGGTGGGAGGACGTGGCAGGGCCTGGCGTGGAATCGGCTCCCTTAAAGTCTTCTGGGAAAGGGGGAGAAGAATCAAGTCTCTCCATCCCAAGACTGCTTCCCTCCCCATCCTTCCTCTGCTTCTGACCTGGCGCCTGCTGTGTAGGGTCTGTTTTCCTTGCCACGTTTGGGGCCCATGGGCTTCTGAGCCAGGCAGAGCTGGTTCCCACGGCAACGCTGGCCTTCCTGGCTGTGTGACTTTAGGCACATTGCTCACCCTCTCTGGACCTCAGTGTCCGCACTTGGAAAGCCCGTCTTGCAGGACTTGGGAGGGGCTGGCTGTCAGGGGGCTGCTCCGTGTGGCAGAGCTCAGGCTTGACCCCTTCTTGCTTCTTCCCTCCAGAAACGGGTCCTACTTCTGAGCAGAGTCTTACTCTGCCTCCCAAGCCCATGGAGGGCGATCCTGAGGCCGCTAAGAACCTATGCAACGGATATAAAAGGGGTGGAGAGGTGGCCCTCCTGGTCCCCGACCCCTGACCCTCACCTCACGGTGGACTGATACACCAGGTCCTCTCTCTTGCGGTAGTTTTCCATGTGCGAGTAGTTGGTGGAGAACATGGCGTCGAAGGTGAAGATCTTCTGCTTGATGGTGCCGCCATCCATCACCTGCAACGGAGCACAGAGGCAGCCACGGTGAGCGTGCAGCCCGCACCGGCCACCCTTTCCTCCAGGCGGCGGGCGGGCTCCGGGCCCCGGGGAGATCCAGAGACAGGAAGCCCACCGCCCTCTTGCCCCTAGAGAAGCCTCTGGGTTCCCGTCTGAGCTGTCACTGGAACCTCCCCCCAGGTCATCCCCATTTTATTGATGTGCAGACTCAGGCTCTGCAGCGCAGCAGCTTCCTGAGGTCCTACAGCTGAGAAGGAGCAGAGCCGGCCCTTCTCTCGCCCTCTTTCCTCTGCACCAGGGGCTCCACTTCTGCGGCCTCCCGGTCAGACTTGCCCACCGAGCTGCACACAGAGCCAGCCCGCGTGAATGCGTTCTGCAGAGTCAGCCGCAGAGTCACGGCCTGACCCCAACGCCATCCCCGCCTGAGAAGAGACACAATGGGGGTGGAAGGGACAGGTTGGACAGAAGGAGAAGGGGGAACTGGACAGCAGGAGCAGCCACTGGAGCAAAGATCTCATGGGGGACACTAACGAGCTACACTGCAATAGTTTCTGATGAATCCTACAAAGGGTGGGCCCAGAATGGCAGGGGAGCCCAGGGGAGGGCAGCCCCTATCCTGGGATAGGGTCACAGACAGGGCTTCTTGGAGCAAGAGATTTAAGTTAACCCCTGAAGGAAGAGTAGGAGACAGCCTGGCAAATGGCGGGAGTGCTTCCAGGCAGAGTGGACAGCAGGAGCAAAGGTCCTGGGGCAGGAAGTAACCGTGAAAGGAGACTGTCGTGGAGTGAGGAGGCTTGGGGAGAGAACCACATCATGGAGGTGCGGGTGGGGGCAATGGGGCCACAGGATCTCAGATTCGCCCTCTGGCCTTAGTGCAGGGTGAGGACTGATTCCAGAAGCACATTGGAGCCGGAGGGCCTGGGAGAAGGCTGAGAACCCAGTCCACTGTCATGGGGGACGGAGAGAAGGGGACAGCGTGGCGGGCCCACTCTCCCCTGGCTGCCTTTGGGACGGGCCAGGAGGCCCCCAGCCATTTCACCCGGGAACACAAAGCCCTGAGAAGCCAGGGGACCCAGGAGGTGACAGTAAAGCCTGAGCCGGAGGACAAGCTGCTCAGGTGCCCAGCTGTTCACAGCTGATTCCCAGCGAGACCCCAGTGTCCCTGGCTCCCAGCTGCCGCCCGCCGCATCCCCGCCGCCGCCGCCGCATCCCCGGCCTGTGCAGCCTCCCGCTAATGAAAGTGTTACTCCACGAAGCAGCAAGGTATGTGTTGTCACTGTTTCAATTATTTATCTGTTTACTCGGCTGCAGTTTTCCGCTTGTCTCAGCAACTCTATTATAGACTGAAAGCTTGCAGCCTCTCGCCACTCAGCTGGGCTCCGGGCTAACAGCCTGCGATGGAGGCCTCATGCCTGGGCCTGGAGAAGTGGAATTAGCTCCATGCAGCTCTGCATGTGGAGGCAGGGCGAGGGGGCTGGGAGGGCGGTGGCCGGGGGCCGGGGTTGTCCAAGGGGCTGGGGTGGGGGACGCTGAAAGCCTCTGCCCCCACCTGCTTTGGCTGGGCATTGAGCTTGGACCTGTCACCCTCCTGGGAAGGCTGGCCTGGGTGCAGCTGGACCCCTCTGGGCACATCTGGGCCCCAGGTGACTTGAGCCACAGGGGTCTGGCCCAGGAGGTGCTGCTGCTGCTTTAGACAGATGCAGTGCAGTCCAGCTGGCCCTTACTGAGCACCAGCTGTGTTTCAGGAAGGAGTCACGGCTTGATCCCCTCCTACCCAGAATGCAAGCTCTTCAGGAATAAGGAGGCCCAGCCGGTTTGGCTCAGTGAATAGAGCATCGGCCTACAGGCTGAAGAGTCCTGGGTTCGAGTCCGGTCAAGGATATGTACCTCGGTTGCAACCAATGGATGTGTCTCTCTCCCATCGATGTTTCTCTCCGTGTCTCTTCCTCTCCCTTCCACTCTCTCTAAAAATCAATGGGAAAAATATCCTCGGGGGAGGATTCACCAACCAACAAACACAAAGACTAAGGAGGCCTCTCGGCCCATGTAGGTGGGAAGCTGGCACCACGGCCTCTCGCCTTCTCTTGCCCCTCTCACCCTCTCTTGCCTCTTCTGCATCACGGGGCCAGCTTCCCAAGTAGGGGACAAGGAGAAGAGGGAGGAGGAGGAGGAGCAAGGATCCCCTAAACCCAGATCTTAGCTAGGGGCCATTTGGCAATGTCTAGATCAGGTGTTGGTTGTCACAACTGGGGACGGGAGTAGAGGCCAGGGACGCTATAACCATCATACGATGTACAGAACAACCCCCCAAAGAATGATCTGGCCCAAAACGTCAGCACTGCCGAGGGCAAGAAACCTGCTCCAAGCCCACCACTTTGTGTGGACCCACAATGCACCTGAAAAGTAAGTGGATTAGACAATAATGTTCCCATTCTACAGATGAATAAATTGAGGATCAGAGAGGCAAAGTGATTCAGCCGAGGTCCCACACTGGACTCGGCAAAGCTCTGGGTCCTAGAGCAGAGTTCACACCCCACCCACTAGGCTGAGAGAGGCTGTGGGTGGGCTCACCGCCCCCCAGCCCCTCCTCTGCTCCAGCACAGCTCAGTTTGGGGGAGAGGGGAGGGAAACTCAGATGCGCAGAAGGGAGGATTTCCTCCTCCAGGAAAGTGGAAGTTGACTCACAGCCTCGCCTCCTTTCTATCTGCTTCTAAAATCTGGCAGCCCTATGTCTCAATCTCAAATTTCACTCCTATTTTTAAATTATTATTATTATACAAAGGAGAAAAAACCTGTCAGTAAAACTGTCTGCTCGAATTTATTCTCCAGACTGAGGGTTTTATTACTAGGAAAATACACTCGCACGCCACAGGCACACACACAGGCCCACGCACCCCAGATAAAGCACCGGGGAGTCATCTGAGCCATAAATCCCGTTCCGGGCCGAGGGGCAGGGGAGTTTCAAGGACTCACCCAGTTTTCCTGTGGTTTTATTTACATCTTTTTCTCTGGGGCCACGGCTGGGCTTCTTTGTCCGCCTGAGGGGTAAGTACCTGCGTGTTTTAAACGGGTCTTGGCCGTGGGGGCGAGCACGTGTGGCGTGCCTGCTGTGGGCCGGGCATCGTTTGCAAACACACACTCATGGAACTACAAGGGGGATGGCCGATGCGAATGAGCCGGTGCAGTAGTCCCCCCTTATCTGCAGTTCTGTTTCCCATGGTTCCAGTGACTTACGATCAATTTTCATAGTCTGAAAATTACAAATGGAAAATTCCAGAAATAAGCAAGTCTTAAGTTTCCAATTGCATGGATGTTCTGAGCAGTGCGATGGAATCTCTCGCCGCCCGCTCCGTCCCAGCTGGGCCGTGAATCACCCCTTTGTCCAGCACACCCGCATTATGCATCGAGTAGAATGAGGTATTTTTGAGAGAGAAAGAACATTCACATAACTTATTACGGCATATTGGTATAATTGTTCTATTTTATTTTATTTTTTCCTCATTAGTCTCTTACTGAGCCTAATTTATAAATTAGACTTTATCGTTGGTGTGTGTGCACCGAGAAAAACAGCATGTGTAGGGTTCAGTGCTCGCCATGGTTTCAGGCCTCCACTGGGGGTCTCAGGACATGTCCTCCTGGATAAGGGGGGACCACTATGTTATTTAGGTCCAAAGTAGGAAGGTCGGTTAGGGTGGGCAGACTCTGATGAAGGCAGCAGGCGCGTAGTAGGTGCTCAAGAACGGGTGGCTTTTCTCCTCCCCGCCCCCCATGAGGATCTGGGTCATGTAGAGCGGAAGAATCTACTACACCGTGTGGAAGGGAGTGAGAAGGCGGAGACCTGGCTTCTAAGTCCATGGCTTGACTCTGCACTGCCCCCCTCTCTGGGCCTCAGTTTCCCTAAATGCTCAGTGAGGGATATTTGGGGCAGAGTGACCTGAGAGGGCCCTTTTCTACTTATCTGCCCCCATGTTTTCATTGTCGAACAGCTGGCCCTAGAAACCACAGCTAGTCATGCTCTAGGCTGGCCCATTAGGGCTTAACCAGCTGCCCCCAGGCCCCCGTGGGACCCCATCCCCGAGCCCCGGCTGCCCCCACCAGCAAATTCGCCTTTAGCCCCGCCGGGTTGATTTTCAAGTGGTGCCCCCAAAGCATGCGGACAGACTTGGCTGAGCCAGCAGCAGTACGAGAGCCCGCAGGCCAACCCGGGTATTTCATTTGAGAAACAAATGTCTCCAGCTCCAGCCTCCTCACCAACAACAGCCCTAGATGCCATCATCAGGGGAAAAAAAGAAAAAGAAAGAAAGAAAGAAAGTGTGCGTGTGTGTGTGTGTGTAGGGGGAGAGGGGGAATCACCTCTCCCACTCCCCAACCTCCTTTCCTTTGTGTTCCACAAAACCAATTACAGATTGGAAATAGCTGTAATAAACTTGATATCCCACTTAGGGGCCAATTCCGCTGCGGCTGGAGAGCGTAATAGTGGCAGAGTGGAAAGTGCTGGTGTGTTTTGCTGGAGCTGTTTAAATTGCCTGCCTACATTATCCCCGCGCCTCTCTGGCCAGGAAGGACCTGGCCGTCCTGGAGCTGGAGCAGCTGAGGTCTCCGGGGCTGGGCAGGGAGAGGGAGGGTCTGCCAAGAGGGTTTTGATGAACGGGTCAGATGCGGGAGAGTAGATGGTGTCTGGGCTCTCAGGGCAGGCACACCCAGATTCAAGGCCCAGCACAGGCAGGTCCTATAGAGTCGTCACTGGGGGTAATAACACAAGTGACGAATGTGGGCTGGAAACCGCAGCAAGCATTAGGAGACTCCGTTCTGCTGAGGCTGCTGCCACGTCCTGGCCCTGCGTTCTCAGGCAAGTCATCATGGCCTCGGTGCCTCAGTTTCCCCATCTCTTACTTACATGAGGAGGGTTAATGGAACCCATGCCCCAGTTGTTCGGAATACCACGTGAACGCATCTTGGAAAACATGAAATTACTGCTCTGTTCCTAGTGCTGTGTTCGTGATGGAAAGCTTCGCTAGAACCTTCTGCCACGCCAGCAGAAGTCCCTTCCCCACCTCACTCAACCCCGTGAGCCTAGAATGTGGACTTGCACATAGTATGTCCTTAATGTAAGCTTGTGGGGTGCACAAGGGAGCTGGAGGATGGAGACATGGGCCAAATCAGGCCTGTCTTGGTCCAGCCATTCAGCCATGACGGGGAGGAACTCCCTCCACAGCCCGGTGTGCAGAGGGCACCTGATGAGCGCTCACAGAGGCCTTACTCAGATCCGGTCGACCCCAGTGCCAGGGCTCCAGCCATTCGTGCTTTCGAGCTTTCGTTTGCGGACTGAGTTCCTTCCACAAGCGGTGCTCCTTCTGGGAGCACAGCCATGGGCCCCGCAGATGAGACAGTGAGGAAACACCACCACCTCCCCTGAATTCTGCAGTCCCAACCCCCCCGCTAGTACCTGATGCCCATGATGTACCTCTGATTCCCAGAGCAGAGTTCTGCTATGTAGGGGTTTCTCGGCCCACATTTTTACAGAAATGAGAATCTTTTTTATAGATGCACATATTGGCAGCTAAGCGGGTAAGTGAGGAGCAGGGATTTGAACCAGGGTCTGATTCTGAGGTCTGGATTGGAAGTGGTTTACGCAGTAGAGTTGAATTATTAGTAAGTATTGGGTGGAGGGCAAGGAAGTGAGCGGGTATTCTATGCCAAGGGAAACCTAGGGCAGGGGTGCAGTGCATGAAACCGCAGGGAGGAGGGAGAGGAATGAGAGTAGAGAGGAAGGAGGGTAGGGAGGCAGTGGAGGATAGTGACTCGGCTTCTCCATGGCCTGCTGGGTAGGGGGAGGGGCAGGCCCAGGGTTCCTGTCTTCCTTGTTGCCATGGTGACCCTGGACCACTCTTCCCCCAGACCTCCTGCCCACCTGTTCTCCACCCTGGGTCTGGGAGCTGGGTCAGAGGAGCAGCCAGAGAGGGTAGGGCAAGCTCCCCTGGGGCCTGGGGCTGGGAGAAGCCACATTTCCAAGGACAGAGAGAGGGGGAAATCCTCCAGCCAGGAGACACCCACCTCTCCCCGTGGCTGATGCCACCTCTGCTGTGTCTCCCTTGTGAGTCCCACCTTCTGGCAGGGCTGGGCTCGAGTAATTGGCTTCCCCCGTGTGTGTGAGATCCGGTTTTGACAGAGACAGCTGGTGTCATAAATTGCCTTGTCTCATCTGGTTACTGCGTGATGGTAGACAGCAGCTCAGGGATGGGGTGCGGGGAGGGCCGGGGCCCCGGGGGCTGGAGAGAATGAAAGGCGGCTGCTGGCTTTGTGGGTTCCACGCAGGTGTGCAGGTGCTTACGCTCGTGTGAGGAGGTGTGTGCGCAACTGGTGTGAGCACAGGTCCCAGGAGCGGCCGGCATTAAGGGGTGTGAATGCGTATGTGTGTTAGCAGGAGGAATATACAAGCCTGTGCGCTTCTGGGCTGCATATGAGGGTGTGTGTGTGTGTGTGTGTGTGTGTAGCAAAGGAATGGTGAGAATGCTTGGTGCTGTTCTAATGTCTACATGAGGGTTGGGGGGTGTAAGATACTATGTGTGTGCATGTTAAGGTTGTGTGTCAGTGTGTGGATTCCTGGTGTTTGTGCACGTGTGTGTATGTATGGTGCTTGTACCCACAGTGTAGGCTCAGTCTATGCTCCCTGTCCCCTGCTCCAGGCCAGGGGGGAGGGAATGTCAGCTAGGGTGCCTGTGTATGGGGGTGATTTTCTGAGACGTGCCAGGTTGGGAGACAACATCATGTCAACCCTGCCCCCTTGGCATCCGCTGCCCCAGGCAGGCACCCATAGGTCAAATGCAAAGCCACAGTCAGCTCCCAGCCTCCTCACCCCGCAAACTGCCAGGTTCAGGCCTGGATGCTCTGGGACCGCCCTGGGCTGCAGGGGCTACAGGCAGGCCCGGGGAGACAGGCAGGGCCTGGGTAGATGCTGGACACTCCACTTCCCTGCACACCTGGGCAGGTGGAGTAGATGTGACAATGTTGAATTCCCTGGAAGCCCACCCAGAGGTTCCATTTTCGGTGAGTCCTGGCTGGAGTCCCAATCCTACATTTTTAACAAGCCCCACGGATCGGCCAGGTGCAGGGGTTGGGGATCACAGTTGGGAGATGCGGTCCTGAACTCCCCAGATCTTCCCCAGCCAGAGCCTCTGGGCAGCTTTCTCGGGTGCCCCTGACGGCCCGCCTCTCAGAGTGGGAGACCCTTCACTGCCCATCTAGACCTCTCCCTTTATAGACAGCCACACTGAGAACCAAACGGGAGGAACAGGCCCGGGACAGCACAGGAAGGAGGCGGCAGGGCCAGGAGCCGAGTCCTCAGCTCCAACGCACCTCCTCTTTGCACCACACCCTCTCGAGGCTTGGAGTCCAGACCCTGGAGACCCAGGCTCACCACATGGACTGTGCAGCCGGGGCACCGGGGACACGGTTTCCCACTTTCAGGTCAGGCTGGTGGTGTTCAGCTCCCTGCTGCCTCTTCCCCGCCTCCTGACAATGGCCCCAGCACCAGAGATGGGCCCCACCCCATCGGGAGGGCTCTTTCCCATGTGGCTAAAGCTGCCCCGTCACGTTCTGGATGTGCTGAGGCTGATGGAGGAGGAAGGAACGGCTTTGTCCCCCATCTTCTATCTCCCCGAAGGCCAGTCCTCATCACCTGCCCTCAGCCTTCATTCCTCTTATCCAAGTGACCTCAGCTTCCCATTCATTCATTCATTCATTCATTCCTTCTTCCTTCATTCCCTCCTGGGGCCAGGCCCATGGATAACGGTTAGCATCAGACATACTGCTGGCCCTCACAGAAAGGGCGGGGCAGGGAGATCACAGAGAGAAACAGCAGCACGTGCTCACCCTGCCACAGTGGCCAGTATGGTAAGGAGGTGGCACAGGGTAGGGAAGGGACAGTAAGTCCTGCCAGGGTCCACTGCGCTGTGCCCTGGAGGATGGAGAAGGGTCTGCAGGGCAGACAAAGGGAGGCAGGAGGGCCCTCCAGGCCTACAGAGCAGCAAGGCAGAGCCGAGGTTTGGGAAACATGACCGGGGATTCAGGATGGGTTCCGCGGGATGCTGTGTGGGATGCAGGGACCTGGAGCCTGGCCGTGGGAGCAGGGCCTGGTGTGAAGGGTCATGCTGCACACTTGATGGTGTCAGACTCCGAGGTGTCAGATCTAATTCAAGACCTCACTTCACAGCTCCTGCCTCAGTTTACCATCTATAGACGGAGATAACGAGAGGACCATCTCGTACGTGGCAGGAGGATGGATGAGTTTCCATGTAACGTGCTCAGAAGAGAGGCAGAAAACGCTCTATAATTGTGTGCGATTGTATTGCCTGTAAGATGCTTAGCACAGAAGCTATTCCATAGTGGATATTGTCATTGCTGTTATTCCACGGGAGAGAGACGGCAGCCACCGAAGGCTTCAAGAGCAGACGGGGGATAGCTCCCGCTCGGGTCAGGAAGAGCTTCCCGGTCGCCGTGTAGATAATGGTCTAAGACAGTGGTCGGCAAACTCAGAGCCAAATGTCAACAGTACAACCATTGAAATTTCCTTTGAGAGCCAGCTTTTTAAAACTTAAACTTCTCCTAACGCCACTTCTTCAAAATAGACTCACCCAGGCCGTGGTATTTTGTGGAAGAGCCACACTCAAGAGGCCAAAGAGCCGCATGTGGCTCTCGTGAACCGCAGTTTGCCGACCACTGGTCTAAGGACCAGCGGTTCTGGACTTGGGAAGAGGCTGTAGGCATGAGGGAAAAGCCCATTTCCCCAGCCCCTCCATCAGAGCCTCAAATGGGCTTTTGGATCCCAGGAGCCTGCTGAGCAGGTGTGTGTGGGGATGGGTCCTGGCTGAGCCTGTCTGAGCCTGGTGTCTGCGTGCAAGGACCTGGCCCCAATCTCCTGTCCGGCCACCTCCCATGACGCCCTGTGTGGTCATACTCGGCGCCTGTCCCACTGCGCCTCCTGGACTGCCTGTCAGTGAGCACACCTGTGTGGACAGGTGGTGTCCAGCAAGGGCTCATCATGGGAGCAGCTTGTGCCAGTCTGGCTGACCGATGCAGCCAGGAGGGGCTGCCAGTCCACGGGGAGGGACCTCACTGTGCCAATCTGCCGAGTCCTCCACACTCCACAGGCCGTGCAGACAATTGGGCCTGTGTCAGCAGGATCGGCCGCCAGCAGACCCATGGACATGGCCCATTGGCGGCCTGTGCCAGCCTGCCCACCTGCGGACATTGCTAGGCTGGCACATTCTGCCCCCTGAAATTAGCTCACAGCCTCGCGGACAGCCCATCCCAGTGGAGTCTGCGTGTCTGTCCATCTGCGGCCAGCCCTGGGGATGAGCACTTTACCAAGAACCCAGCAGCCTGCTGGAGGAACACAGCCCTGAGTGGGAGCCAGGAGGCCTGAGCCCCATCTCCCCTCAGCCACTAACTGGCAGTGGATGCCAGGAAATTTGCATTTTCTCTCTGGGCCTCAGTTTTCCTCATCTGTTAAATGGGATGAGGATGGCTGATCCCTAAACTCACTCCCTACTCTTCCATGCAGGTGGTGCTAGCCACAGGCACAATCGGGGGGGGGGGGGGCAGAATTCTACATTTGAGGGCTTGCCCTGGAGCTTACCCAACCCTGTTCATCTATTTGTTCCTTCAACAGAGAGTCACCATGTCCCTCCACATGCCAGAGACTGTTACAACAGGTGCAGGGGATAAAGCCGCAAAGAAGGCAAAAATCCCTCTTCTCCTGGGGTCTACATTCTAGTGGGAGGAGACAGATGATAAATCATATGAAGGGAGATGGAAGAAAGGCACCAGATTGGGAAAACTGTCATGCAGACAATTAAAACAGTGTGATGGATGGAGATGGTGGGGCCACGGCAGACGAGGTGGCCAGAGGAGGCCCGGCCTGGAGCCCACGTATAAGCTGACATCCCAGTGAGGAGGGGGTCGGGCTTGCTTGCAAAGGACCAAGATGCTTTCTGCCAGGTCCCCAATGGAGCCGGTTTGCTCAGAGCTCCTGGCTTCCTGTTGAATCGGGGCAGTGCTCTCCCCATTTCACCTCTTCTGAGAGAGGCGAAGGGGTTTACCAATGGCCCACAGTCCAGATCCAGCTGGGCGGACACAATCCCACTTTCACTCTCCCGGAAACGAGCCTCAGTGTCTGTGGCAGACTGTGTGACCTCACCCCACTGCCCTGGTGTGGCCCTACAGCATCGTTTTATTCCTCAACATTTTCACACATACGGAGAAGTGTAAAGAATTTTAAGAGCAGACACCTAAAGCCTTACTACTTGGCATCTATAATGGACATTTGACCACGTCCGTTTTATCTCATGCCCCTCCCTCTATTCCCCCCTCTGCCCGCCCACCCACCCACCTGTATTTTCTGAATAAATTCCAAAGTGAGCTGCAGACATCGGCACACGCCGCTCCTAGATGCTTCAACATGCATATCACTGACTGGACGTCAATATTTACGCACAAGTCTCTCTTTTAGGTGAAATTTCCCTACAACAGAATGCACCAATCTCGAATGCACTGCCCGGTGAGTTCTGACAAATGCATTTACCTGTGTAACCCAAATCTCTCTCCTGAAGCAAACATCACCATCACTCCAGAAAGTTCCTTCTCCCCTTCCCCAGTCCAGTTTCGGCTCCCCACGCAAGCATTATGCCGATGTTTCCCACACCATTCTTTTCCTGCTATAGAATTTCACATGCGTGGAATCACACAGCAGGTTATTTTGAGTGGAGGCTCTGTCCCCCTGGCGAAATATTTTTGGGATCCGCCTGTGGAGATGAGTGTGCTCATCACTCCTTCCTTTTTAGAGCCGAGTAGTATTCCATTGGAGGAGATACCACAGCTTGTTAGCCATTCTCTTGTAGGAGATGCCTGGCCCGTTTCCTGCGTGGCTCTCGCTGCCTGCACTGCGATGAGCACGCATGCACCCAGCTTTTGAATGGACGTATGTTTGCATTTCGGTTGCTACTGTTCGCTTTGATGAAGAGTCAGATGAACTCAACAAGTGTTTCCTGAGTGCCTACTAAGTGTCAGGGCCTGCGCTAGACCTTGAGGTGAGTGGCTCAGCCCGGGTCGGGGGCTTGGGCTTCAGCAGCTCCGAGCTGGCACAGGGAACCAACACTGTGTGCACATTACCTCGTCTTATTCTCACGAGAGCCCAAGGGATGCTCATGGTGACCCCAGCTTTCAGAGGAGGCCGCGGGGGCCAGAGTGATGAAGTGACCTGTCTGAGACACGCAGCAGAGCTGGGCTTCAGACCTGGGGTAACTTCAAACCACGCTCTTTCCTTTGTCGTGCATGATGCCAGGGCGGCCAGTGATCTGCTCCAGCTCACACGGGCACTGCCTGACAAGGACACAGGCTCCCGAGTCTCCTGCCAGGGATTTTTTTCTGATACCAGGATGGCTTCATCGTGCGGACCTTCAGAAAAGGTCTCCACATTTGTTGGACAAACATGTCCTACCAGAAGTAGGACTGGGAGAGCTGAGCTATATAAAAGCCTTGATTATTTGGGGGTTTCTGTGTCCAGTGCACGAGACCATCAGATTAAACTTGTCCTCGTGCCTCCTAATCCAGGACCCTGAACTCAGGTGCCCCAGGAGTCAGGCAGGAGTTGCAGGTGAGGCCCTGGCAGACAGGAGGAAGTGGTGGGACCACCGTTGAGATGGAGAGGCTATGCAGGTCCAAAGTTATTTAATTACAAAATAAAACCCGTGTATATTGAGGTAGCAGAATTTGTGAACTTGGTCTCAGACAGCAGTTTTGTGAGTACAACTCTAAGCAAATGAAAAGGGGGCTGCTCACGGGAGGAAGGAGAGTGTGATGGATCAAAGGTGGAACCACGTTCTGTGACAAACCTCCACCCAGAGATGGAGGGTCCATGCTCCCTCCGACACACCCTTGAAACTGGGGACATTCTGACCAACGGAATATGAGTTAGTGGTGAAAGTGTACCAGTTTCCAGTCCAGGTTCTAAGGAGGTGGCAGCATCCACTTCCTGTTGCTGACAATGGTGCTGGAGCAGCCACGGGGGGGAGTGGGAGGGACTTCTGGTGAGCCCAGCCTTGCAGTCCTGCCTGCACACACATGGAGCTGCCTTGACCCCCGCAGATCAGACCAGCTGCCAACCGAATCAGACCCACTGACCCCAGTTGACACCATTTGAAGCATGAGAATCAGCCAGCTGAGCCTGCTTGAATTCCTGGCCACATAGTCGTGTGAGGTAATAAAGTGGCTGTTGTTTTAAGCACTGCATTTAGAGGGAGGGCCGGTACACAGGGATAGCCAGAACTGGGTACACAACCTCTTCGGAGGAAGAGTGCAGTGTCAGCACCTGCACACACGGGGAGTACCTTCACGGTTCTACCCGATTGTGAGAGCTTCTATTTGACTAAAGCCACATATGGGTGCGGGGAGCTGGCTGTGTCAGGCAGGGCCCATCCAGAAACATGGCGCATGCATAAAGGCAAAGGAAAGGAAGAGACCTCAACATTAGAATTCCTTACACAAGTGTGAGCACGGCATGGGTGGCACCTGGAGCAGGGACCAAGGGTGGCTGCTTCTTTTCTAAGGAATAGAGGGGAAGGGGCAGGGACTGGGAGTTTACCTGCACTTGAGAGAGAGTAGCAGATAAAGGAGAATGCCACCCAACAAGAGCTTGGGCAGAGGCACACAGGAACCCAGTAGAGAGGAGCTGGAGAACAAAGATTCTGACCCCAATTCCACCTGCCCTGCCATCGTCTGCAGGTGCCTCCCAGGCCAGACAAACACAACCGGAAGCCAGAGGGTAAGGAAGTCCATTGATGCCACCCATGGAGTTCAGCCTCTGGGTACAAAGAAGGATGGAGAAGCATGAACTGGGTCTGGAGCATCAAGAGGAGATGTTCCTGTAGGGACAGATGGCACAGACTCTAGGAATGCAGGGGGCTGAGTTTGAGTGGTCACCCAGCTTAGGAGGTTCCATTAGAGGCTGTTTCTTGTGCACATGTCCCATGGTTGAGTGAAGCGAGGTTCTTTCCCCCAGAAATGCCCTCTGGCATCGTCAGAGAGAGATTCCCATTCACCCGCCACGTTTCTTCCCAGGGCTGCCTCATGTCTGGTCAGAAGATGTGCTGGAGGATGTGAGAGCCAGGCCCATCTCTGCTTCTTCATCAGAGCCAGGCTCTGTGAAGTGGGAGTGCAGGGGAGCTGAGAAAGAAGGCCAGTCCTTCCCTGGCCTGGGGAGTAGGTCCCGAGACTTGTCCTCCCAGGAAGTTTGGCATGGGGCTTAGAGATGCTGAGCCCTAACACAGAGCCCAAGTGGAGTTTTCTCCCCACCACTCAGTTAGGTCCCAGGGCAGTTTTCTGAGAAAAGCCTGCCTCCCACCAGGCTGCTCCACCATCGGTGTGTCTGAGTGGTCACATGGGGGTCCTGTGCTTAGAGGGCCCCACACTTGGCTAACTGCTTTGCAATTGCCATCTTGATATTTGAAATCTGTGATCATTTTTGAAAGAAGGAGCCCACAACTTCACACAAAAAAGGGATTGCCAAGCAGGCGAGAGACCCCTGGGCCTTCCCGTGGTCTGATTCCTTTGTCTCGATCAGGATTCAGCGCACTTTCTGATAGTAGATATTTCAGCATCTTCAGGCTCTACAGACTCTCTCACAACCAATCAGCTCTGCTGTTAGAGTGTGACAGCAACCATAGACAATCTACAAACGAATGAACGTGGCTGTGTTCCAATAAAACTTTATTTGCAAAAACAGATTGGACCCCTGCTCTGGATTGTAAGCCCTTGTTCTCCTGAGTTGAATTCTTTATAACTCAGCTCAGAAGCTTTTCCTGATATCTCCAGAGAGAGCTCAGCTGCTCCCCTCTGGCCTCACCTACACAAGCAGCTGTGCATATTTATTTTATGGAGCCCGGGCTGAGAGGCAAGCTCTGTGCTCAGGCTCAGCACGGGGCTACAGGTGAGCAAGAAGGCGTAGTGGCAGCCTCCATGGAACTTTGTGGTAAATGCTGGGGGAGCATCAGGTACACACTGTGGAAGAGCAGGACTGTGACCACTCTATTCAATACTGTACCCCCCCAAACCCAGCACAGTAATATAGTGATGGAATGGGCAGACCAATACCCAGATGCGTGACCATATACTTACAAGTCTTTCCTTCCAGGGGGCCTCTTGAGCCCCCGAATCATTTCTGAGGTGGACCTGGCAAATGCCTTTCCCAGAGAGGTTGAGCAACTTGCCCCATGACACACAGCTAGCAACAGAGCTGAGATTCTACTGCCCAGGTTAAGCCCATTTCAGCCACATCCAGGAGTTAGACTGACACACTGGTATCTCAGTACAGCCACAGAGATAGCATGGGCAGCTGGTATCACAGCCCCGCCCCCCCCACCCCAAAAGAGTATGTAGATGTTCTCACATCCCACGGGGTCAGCAGGACTGGTTTCATTCCTCTGGGAGAGAGAAGATGGAAGAGGCTGGTGTTGCTCCTATTATAAGGAAACTGTCCAATAAAAATCACCCAGCCTATTAAAAAAAAAATCTTTACCTGGCTTTGAACGACACTTGGTGTTATTACAACAACAACAAAAAAAATCCCATTTGCTTTTCATTATAGATCTGGCTGTACTTTGTTTCCTTATCCCCAGAGAGCAATGACTTCCCCGGCAGGGTGATTACTGAAAGAAAGAGAGAAGGAAGTGGAGTCAGACAATCTTGGATCCAAACCCCAGCTCAGCCACAGGCTCACTGAGAGACTGAGGTCCCTCATGAACTCTGTCTTCTCGCCTGTGAATGGGCACACTGCTGCCTCCCGCCCAAGATTTCGGCAAAGACGAAATGAGGACGCAGTCAATAGTTATGATTTTGTGCCAAGCTCCCATTGCACCGAAAGACCAGTCACGCACACATAACTTAGAAATCAATCAGCAAGGTGACCTTGAGGGGCAAGCATTGCTACACAGTAAACAAACCAAGGTGTGGGGGCTGGAAATCGGCCTGGGGATCCCGGGAAGGACCAGAGTCGGCCTCTGGAAACCCAAATGGCTCTGGGGAGACTGGAAGAAGATCATGCTACACAGAGGTCTGGGCAATGGAAAGACGCTGAGAAGGAATGGAGCTGGTTACATGAGGGAAGTAAAACGTGATCTGAACGGCAGCAGTGGACTGAGCGAGGTGGAGAGTGGTGGGCCCTCAGCTCAGAGGTGGCACAGGCGAGTTTGAGCCAGGACCGAGCCCAGGCTTTTCAGCATGCCACTCCTGCTGGAGACCCGACCAGCCTGCTGGGGTGCCGGGGGCACTCGGACTGCCTTTGAGCCTCAGAAAGGCGGCCAGGCAGAGGAAGGAAAGAGGACGCAGGCTTTTTCTCTGTATGGTGAGCAACAGATTTGCTGGGAACTGAGGGGGCTACCAGATTGCAGCACTTCGGGGTTTAATACCTGGCCAGTTGCAGGCAAATCAGAAGCTGGTCTTCCTCACCAGCTCAGTCCTGGGCAAACTCAGATGAGCAAGTCATCCTAATTCGATGTCGCCCGTGAAACGGATAGAGAGTCAGTAGGTTGAAGGTATGGAGAGGCAGATTCCATCAGTATCAACGGGACACTTTTTAACTGACAGAGGTACCCAGCGATGGAAAGGTGTGTCTGCAGGGGGTGGTGAGCTCCCTATCATCAGGGGCATGTAAGCCACAGGTAGATGCTTCTCGGTAGAGTCCCCAGAAGCCTGCCCGCCCCCTGCTGTGAACTCTGTGAGCTGAAAAGAGGAGTGGTCTCTCTGAGCTCCTGGGCCTGCTGTCCAGAGTCTCCCCCCATCCCTGCCTCCCTCCATGCCTCCCCACCGCTCAGTGAGGCCTGAACACGACTTGCACAGCCAGGTGACTATGACAGCAGTCAAAGGTGCGGCTCTGGCGGGGAGAATGCTGTGTAATTTACAGAAATGCTACCAGTGCATTAAATTACATACACGACCTGTGAGTGGGGAAGAGTGATGGACAGTTGCAATGGCTCTGGTTTGGGCAGGGTTTTTTTTTTCCTTTTGAAATCTTTGATAGACGTTGATATAAAGGAGCCTGAAGATCACCTCCTCCGGGGCTGAGGTCTGCCTGGAGGGCAGGAAGCCCGTTGCCTCTGAGCCAGGCCTGTTTCCAGGGCAGCGAACATTGTTATCTCCCTGATCCTGGCCAGAAACCTGGTCCCCCTCCAGCCAGCGGTGGGCTCTGAGGAGCCTGAGGAAGCGGGGGCGGGGGGAGGGCGGGCGTTAGGGCTCTGCCTCTGTGGAATCCAGAGGATGCGCCAGCTTGGGCTGCCATGCCTCTATCTAAGTTAGGGTACAGAAGGCTTCCTCCAGCACCACTCCCGGGGGGTTATTCAGAGTGTCCCCCCTGCCCCCGTGTCCTCTGCCCGTTCTTGCTAGACTGCCAGGGAAGAGGACAGTTCCGAGGGACAGAGGCAGGAGAGTGGGATGGATTGCTCCCCTCTGCTCGGAATTGTTTTCTCTTGTTTCAGCTGAGGTCTTCAAAGGAGCCACTTCTCTGAGCTCTGGGGGGTGAGGGGACAGATAGGGTTTGAGTCTCCTAATTTGGGTTCCCTACAGGGCCGGTAATTCAGCCACCTGAGCGCACAAAGGGGTGGGAAAGGACGCTGCCAGGAGCCAGCGGGGAGCACAAAGAGGGGGAGCACAAAGAGGCTGCCCGGCTCAACCAGCACCAAGTCCCTGAGGAGGAGAGAGGATGGTGGCGGAGGACAGGGAGGACAGGGGCGGTGCTGGAAACAGGTGCCTCCGGAAGGGGCAGGGTGGGAGCTCAGAGCTGCAGGTCTGTTTTCGAAACGCTGGGAGCAACTAAGCTCTGCAGCAGGGAGGGGCTTGCCTGAGGCGGCTGGGCCAATTCCAGGCGCTCACTCCGTGGCTGGAGGCCTCTGCTCTTCTCAGTGGGTCCTGCGGCTCACATGGAGGGGCAGGCCTGGAATCACGAGTGGGGAGCAAGGAAGGCGTCCCCCTATCGCTGGAGTGATGGGGGAGATGTGCGCTTGGGCTGGAGAAAGGCAGCTCCTGCCCTCCATAGGCTGCTGGGCTACTCACGCATACCTATCATACCTATTCCCTCGTCTGGGGCATCGCCAGTCTGAGGGAGGAGACGCGGTTGGATGCTAATGGAGCGCCCAGTCTCACTGGGAGACTGAGCACCACACAGAGAGGGGTGGCCGTGGAGCTCTGGGAAGCTTCCAGGCTGGGGACCTGCGGTCAGGCTGCTCCTGGGCTGAGGGAAGCCTATAGAGAACTCAGCATGCATCCAGAGGTGCTGACACTCCTCCTCCTCCAGGAAGTCCTCCAAGATGGCATCCCCTCCCACAACACAGGAGCAGGGCGGTCTGGATCCTTCTTCACCCACCAGGAAGGGACTGAGAGTCACCCAAAGTCTCAGGCAAAGACCCCAGCAGCCCCTCGGGGTGTCACATTTGCCCCAACAACACCCCAGGTCTGTCACCCCGAGTCTCATCAGAATCACACACCTTTCCTCACCCACAAATGATATCGAAGCTCATCAGAGATGCAGGTACCCCAGTTCGGCCCAACCCTGCTCCCGGCCTCTCCTGTGCCTTAAACAGCAGCTCCCCTCTCATCCTGACAGTTCATCTACAGCCATGGCTTCTGGGCGAAGGGGTCTGGTGCAGGAGCTGGGGCTCGAGCACAGGCCACAGCGCAGGGAAGAGATGGCCCTGAGCTGACACAGGCGGAGCGTTCGCTACACAGAAGACCCTGGAGCCACCATGAAGATGGAGGGAGCCTGTGAGTGTGTCCACCTGCCCTGTCTGCCGTCCACAGGGCTGAGGGGGGTCCCTGCTTTGGGTGGCACGTGGGACAGTCCCTTGCCCCCCTTCCCTTGCACCCTCCATCAGAGCCCCCAGGATGGAGGCCAGCCACAGGCTGGTGCCCCTGTACTTACACCTGCTTAGAGTCCCAGGAGGAATGAATTGGTTTTTGTTGGGCAGGTTGGCAACAGTAAGTTCCTCCACTCCCAAGGCACGTGGGTGGCCTCCCCAAGCAGGGCTGGGGGATGGAGGGGGCGGGGGAGGAAGGCAAAGCACAGCCACACCAGGAGCTCCCTCCCGTGAGGCGGGGTGCTCCTCTGAGCACATCGCAGGGAAGCTCGGGCACCTGCCTTTGGGCCATCTCTCCTTCAGCTCCACTCCCCAGGGACACAGGAGTCCCTAAGGCGCTGTCCACGGCCCCGAAGTCCTTACACCACATGGGAACCCCCTGCAAAGCACCAAAGCTGAAACCTCAGAGCGGACTGCTTAGGTCAGTGGTCAGCAAACTGCGCCTCGCGAGCCACATGTTGCTCTTTGGCCCCCTGAGTGTGGCTCTTCCACAAATTGCCACGTGCGGGCGCACGTGTACAGTGCGATTGACACTTCGTGGCCCATGCACACGAGTCGGTTTTCGGCTCTCAAAAGAAATTTCAATCGTTGTGCTGTTGATATTTGGCTCTGTTGACTAATGGGTTTGCCGACCACTGGCTTAGGTGACTGTGGCGATGGGGCCTGAACGGGGACTGTGGGGCTTATGGAGTCCGGGGACCTGGGTCCTAGTGCCGGCTCTGCTAACCGTGCGCAGGAGGAGTAAGGCTATCCCCACTGGCCTCTTCAAGTTCGGCTTCCTCACGGAAAAGATCCGGCGGGGAGAACAAATGGAGGAGGGGAGGGAGAGAGGCTCCTCCCTCACCCCCCAGCAGCAGCGGGGAAGGAGAGGCAGGGCCCTTCCTGCACCGAGGAGGCCCCTGGCCTGGAGGCTCTGGGGCTGGAGGACCCAACTAGACAGAGACCCCGCCCCTCCGCGGCTCCCCCTCTAGAGCAGGGTCAGCAAAGGTTTTCAGTAAAGAGCCCAGCGTCACTACTTAAAGCTTTCTGGGTCACGTGGTTCCTGCTGCACGTACTCAGCCCTGCTGTTGATGGGCACAGACAATGAGTAAATGAGGACGCTCCGCTGTGTTTGAATAAACTCATTTGCAGAAACAGGTGGTGGCTGGCCCGGGCGTGTGCGCTGCAGTTGCGTCTGTTCAGGGGACCCAGGCTGGAGAGTGAGTGGCCCATGGTGGGGCCAGTCCTGGTCCACGGAACGGAGCCTCTCCCGTGTCAGCTCGAGGCCATCTCTTCCCTGCGCTGTGGCCTGTGCTCGAGCCCCCGCTCCTGCACCAGACCCCTTCGTCCAGAAGCCATGGGCTGTAGATGAACTGTCAGGATGAGAGGGGAGCTGCTGTTTAAGGCACAGGAGAGGCTGGGAGCTCAGGGTCCTGGAAAACCAGCAGGTACCAGTGCAGGGTTGCTCTCCCCTTCTCTCTCCTTTCCTCAATGCGTTCCTCCTTCCTGCGAGCTTCACAAAGGGGCCTGGGGCCTCCTTCTCCAAATCCCTTTGAGCCCAAGGCTTCCTTCTCCACAGAGGCTGCTTAGTCCCCACAAAAGGCTAAGGAACTGAAAAATCAGCTCCCCACAACCTCTTCCCCCCGTGTTCTGTGACCCCACCTTCTAATCCTTGCCCGGCAGGGAGCTTCCTCTGCCTTCCTCACTACAGCCAAGATGCACCTCCTCCAGGATGCCCACCCAGGTGGAGGGTCCTGGATTGGGTCTTGCCTGCATCTTTCTGAATCAGTTTACAGTGGCTCGTGTTTTCTAATTATACGGATGCCCATCTCACCTACTAGACAACTCGTACTCTTCAGGGTGAAGGCAATATCCAGGCCAGCCCACAGTCAGCCGCCCCCAGGCAGGCGAGCACAGCCAGGAAAACAGAACCACCTAGTTCATTCCTTCAGATGTGCGAGCAAAAAGTGCTTATTGCTGTAACCACGGAGACTTTGTGATCATTTGTTACACAGCATTACTGTGGCAATAGGTAACTGATACAGGTTTGGTTAAGAATTTGGTTAAGTGGAGTCCAATTGCCTGAGATCAGCTTCTGGCTTCGCCATATACTAGATGTGTGGCCTGGAGCAAGTTGTCTAGCTTCCCTAACCCTCAGTCTCTTCATGTTTTTTTAAAAATAATTTTTTAAAACTTTATTTTGTTGATTTTTTTTTTTTACAGAGAGGAAGGGAGAGGGATAGAGAGTTAGAAACACTGATGAGAGAGAAACATTGATCAGCTGCCTCCTGCACACTCCCTACTGGGTTTGTGCCCACGACCAAGGTACATGCCCTTGCCCGGAATCGAACCTGGGACCCCTGAGTCTGCAAGCCGATGCTCTATCCACTGAGCCAAACCGGTTAGGACTCTTCAGCTATTAAGTGGGGGTAACCATAGAAGTCATCTTAGAGGATGTTGTGAAGATTAAATGAGATAGCTCATGTGAAAGTGCTTAGAACACACAGCAAGTGGTTGTTAAAAATATTATTGCTGTTCAAGGGCTGCCCAGAGGTGGTCATTCCCACCTCGACACAGTCTGATTAAAAACAACAGCAGCCTCCCACCCCTGCCACTCTTGGCTCCATCACCGTTTCATTACATCACTGACAACTCCCTCCTCGGGCCTCCAAGCTCTTCACCTCTGTGGCTCGGAAGAAAAACCTGCAGCAGAAAATGCAGGGGAAGATCCAGGACCTTGGACAAAGCCCTCCATCTGGCCCTTCGGGAAGGAGCTGGGTTGCCTGGGAAAGGCGCTCTTCTGTTTGGAGACCTCTGGCTGTGTGGACCTGGTGCCAAAAATCGCGTGAGGAGCGGAGAATGCAGCCGGCGGCGCCGCCTGGGGGAAAGGCAGCCTGTGGACGTCAGCTGCCTGGTGGGCACACACATCGGCCTGCAAACGGGTGATGAGGCGGCGTATTAAAAGGAGTCAGCAGGCACCTGAAGAAGGGGCTGACCAAGGGTGGGGGGGATGTTGAGCGTGTGCATGTGCATGTGTGTGCGTGTGTGTGGCAAGGCAAGAAGATGCACCTGGGTAAATGGGTTTGGGCTGGATTTACGTGCACATATGAGTGAGAGGGCAGCTGGGTAAACAATTTTCTAAGAGCGGAGTCTTGCAGGCGGCACACAGCAGACAGAGGTGAGAACCTCACAGGAACAGTCCCGGCGCCGTCCATACCCAGACCTGCAGCCCGATGGCCCCGTTCTCCTCGGGAAGGTGATGTGGAGCTCGCTCGGTATGTTCCAGACCCACCAGGGGCTGAAGAATCACTCCGCAATCACCCACATCAATATTTCTGCAGCGAAACGTCTGGATAGTAACACTAAGTGAGATCAATACAGACCATAAATAACCTCCCATTGGCTCAGGCTGGGTTTTGCCTCCAAGTCAGTTCAAGTCAGATCCAGTGTGGTCAGCGAATAAATTATATAAAAAAAAATTCCTTTCAATTTCCAGATCCCTTTGGGTTTCCGGGCTGCAGGTAGGGGTTGTGGGCCGGTGAAAATAGAGGCAGAATGATGGCTGGATGCACAATGACCTCTATGACAGCTGCCATGGATGGGGTGTCCACCATGTGGTCGGCCCTGCTCATAGGTTGGCTGGAATGTCCACCAGGACCTTAAAACGTGGGCACGGCCTTTTCCTTTCCGGAGAGAAGGAGAAAGGGAGGGTTGCCAAGGTTACAGGAGTACCTAAGTTCCCACAACAGGTAAAAAGAAGCAGGAGCATAAAAGAGGTAAATTGCACTCGGAGAATCATCTGGAATAAAGTGCTAGGAAGAGAGAGGCTTAGCTTAAACTCAATGGTCTGAAGCTGCATCTGTACCTGCGGGTCGGTATATTTCCGTTTATACGTGGACTGAGGGAATGATGGGGTCTGGAGGACCACCGACCCTTGGCCCAGGGGCTTCCTATCACAACGTCCTCCCTGAAAACAGTGGCAGCATATGGATCCCTGCTCTGGCCTCACTGCGTCCACACTCCCCACCCCCATTCACAGCTGGAGAGACCGAGGCTCATGCACAGGGACTTGCCGGAGGGCACACGTTGTCTTGGCATAACAAGAATCGGAGTGTTCAAATGCCCCATATTGGGTATTCTTCACAATAACAATCAGCAACAGCGTTAACGTAAGTCAGGCCTCCTTCTGTGTCCTCACGTGTAGAAGCCCATTTAATTGAGATGGTGGGTGCTGGGTTGGAAACAAGCTTGCGGAAAAGGGGCTCATCTGTGCTTGGCTTCCTGCTGCTGTGTTTCCCCAGGAGGCTGGTGATGTGGGAGACACATCAGAAATAAGAGACCCCCCTGGGAGACAATAGGAGAGGGCCAAACAGGACCCTCCCCTGGACCAGGGGGAGGCAGGTGATGCAGCTTGCTGGGAATCTAAAATAATAAGCAAGGAAAACAATCACTTGATTTAAATAAATGGAAGAAGACTTGGCCTCCCTCTGTCAGAGGAAGCGTTAAGGGGTTTTATTTTATTTTTGGCCCTAATAATATTACCATCTCCAGGCTGGTTATTATCTGTCACTTTCCAGGGAAGATTGAAAAGAAAATAGTTCTATCCCAGGCAATTGCAAACCGCTCCATTTGATGAGTTGCTGCTCCCACTTAGAAATTACATGCACCAGCGTCAGGTGACCAGGCCCAGCCGGGTGGCTTTCGCTGGTTACAGGAGTGAGGGGAGAGGAGAAAACCCTCCTGTCTCTTCGGCAGGAGTTCTCAAAATGCAGTGAGGGTGAGAGTTACGGGGGGCGGGGGAGAGGAGGGAGAGAAAGGGGGGCACGCAGCGAGAACATGCATCCCAGCCTGCTCAGCAAAGCCCCGCCTTGGCAAACCCAGGAGTCTGCCCCTAGCAAGCTCTCTCCTGCGGCTGCTCGGTTTGAGAAGGCTGCCCTGGCGTCCGCCAAGCCCGCTTGGCTGGGGAAGTGGATGGTTCTGAGGGACTCTGACATCACGAAGAGTAGGAAGGTGTCTGAGCAGGAGAGGATCTCAGAAAGAACCTGGTAAATCCACATGGCAGACCGACACTGGAGCCCCTACGTCCCACGGCAGCTTAGAGCTGGAGCCCACACTGGTTCCCTGTGATGTCTCATGGAGACAGGATGGGACAGCAGACCTCCAGACCCTCCCCTCTCCTTCCTCAGGCTCGCTTTAGGGGAACCTCCCTTCACAAAAGACGCCAGAAGGAAGATGAGGAAAGTGCAGCCGGTATTCTAAGTCAAGGGTGGGGAGCCTTTTTCTGCCCAGGGATATTTGGATATTTACAACATCATTCGCAGACCATACAAAATCGCCAACTTAAACATGAGCCTGCTATATTTGGTCAAACATTTAATTAACTCACTCTAATGCCTTGGCAGGGCCAGACCAAATGATTCCTGGGCCTTATACAGCCCATGGGCTGGATGTCCCCCACCCCTGTTAAATGCTCCGTGAGCATCATGCCGCTTAATTAGGACACGGTGCCCTGGAGTAGGCACCGTGGCCAGCTGCTTCCTATTGAAAGGAGCCCAATGGGTTGAGGTCAGCTTGCCCAGGTCACCAGTCTGGCACTCCACTCTGGCAGGCTCACCCCCGGGGGGATCAGCACCTGAGAACTACGAGTCCACGTTAGGACGCCTCTGGGCTGAAGGCAAAGAGATGCCCCCAATCTTTTCACCTTGGCTGCACCTGCTGATCCCTCATCCCACACCTTCCCTCATGCAGGCGAGTCCGGTCATGTGGACAAGGCCACGCTAGCCAAGACCTGGCTGGGTTCCTGTGGCCATTGTATGAAATCTGTAAGGATGGAGCAGGGCACCTTCCCACCCCTCTCAGCCTCTTGGTTCTTGACTGTCCCTGGGCCCTGGGAGCAGCCACCTGGCCCTTCTCTTGACATGGACAGAGAGTCATTTAAGAAAGGACGTTGGGGTTTGACTCTCCTGGGACACCCTCAATGTCCCTCTTTCCTACCCTTTCTGCACCTTCTCTGATCCTCCCCTCACTCCCCCAGCCTAAAGAGGAGAGGCAGCTGACATTTGTGAAGAAGGTCCCAAATGCCATGAGCCATATTAGAGGCTCCTCTTAAACCCCCCACCCTCACATCAGTAAGGTGGAAGGCTCATGTCCATCTGAGAAGGGAGAAAACTGAGGCTGAGATGAAGAGACCAAGGCTGCCCATCTAGCCAGTGATGGATCTGGTGTTTGGACCCAAGGGTGTCTGTCGCCAGAGTCTCTACATCGTCCAGAGCGCCATCTTGCCCTACCGTGGGAGACTCACACTCCTTCCCATGTGAGCCCCTCCACTTGAGTGCTGAGCCCACCCTTGCCTACACCTGCTGGGGCCTTGGCCTTCAATTCTTCCCCCCGCAGACCCCATGTCACCCCAAGCTCTTTCCATGCACTGGCTCCTTCTCTTCAGCCAATCAACCTGTGTACAGCTCCCCACCCTAAAGACACACACACACACACACACACACACACACACACACACCCTGGACCTGCTCCCTCACACTCCTGCCCTTTCTCTTCTGTCAAAAGAGGAGGCCCTACCCAGTGGCATGGCTGAAGGCGAGCGGTTCCAGGGAAGTGAAGACGGCATGAAGGCAGCTGAGGGATGGACTTCATTACCCCAACCCCATTGGTCTTTTCCAGACCTCTTCTCTGTCCTCTCAAGTTAACATGGATGA
Source organism: Antrozous pallidus (assembly GCA_027563665.1). NCBI lineage: Eukaryota > Metazoa > Chordata > Mammalia > Chiroptera > Vespertilionidae > Antrozous > Antrozous pallidus. Next base: position 202,397,866 of record CM050508.1, read on the forward strand.
TCACTTGATTTGTAAAAATCTCCTGGGCAGAGAGAAGAGGCCTGTGGGAAAGACATGCCTTCCTCTGGATTATTTTCCTACCCCTTCTCTGTAGAGGTCTGTGCCAAATTCCCGCAGGCTGTCATGTGTGGACCTGCCGCACAGTAGGCACTCAATAAAAGGCTCACTGGCCTTGAGCCTGGTGCCTCTGCCACACAGTAGGTGGCTGGTGTTTATTGATTGCAATTGAGGTCAGTGAGGGGTGTTGGAGAAATTGGAACCAGGAGCTCTAGTTCCAGTCCCATCAACGACACCACATGTAACCTCTCTGAGTCTCATTCGCCTCAACTGTCCTGGGGAAAATGCCTGTTCTGGCTGCCTGTGTGTTTCATGGGGGAAAATTAGATGACGTATGGAAATGTGCTTCATATATAAAGTGTAATGCATTGTGATTGCAAGGAGCTTTCATGCACTTTCTCTCCACTAACACAAGGGTGGGGAGCAGGCGAATACAACCCAAACCGGATGGCACAATTGGTCAAAGAGAATGTGGAGATGAAAATAAAACGTGTCTTCTTTAAAAAATAGCTTCTTCTACTGTCAAGTGTAAAGAGTATAATTTGTTTGACTTGCCCCCATCCACCGGCTTATCACCGAGGGCCCAGTAACACCAAGAGCAGAGGATTATGCAAATAAAAATCAGCTTTTGAGAAAGTGGGCTAATCCAATATTACCAAGAGGGCTGAGTCTGAGAGGAAAAGGGGAAGCCACAAAGATGGGTGAGCTATGGAGAGAGCTAGCCAGTTCCTGGCATGATATGGACAAAGAAGCTGGCGGGAGAGGGTGTCCTGGATGGCACCTGGCCAGGTAGTAGGAAGGGGGAGCTGGTCTCCATTTCCTTGACAGTCAGAGATGAAGGCAGAAGGAACAGAGCTGGTGGACAGAGAAAATCTTTATTGAATTATTTGTTGCTGGAACAGCTGCTCTGCTTTCCTGGAAATCTGGCCCAATGCTGAGAGGTAGGTGTGGTATCAGAGGCTTGAAGCTTTCCCACATAAAGGCAAACCCAAATCCACCAGGTGGGGCAGATCGCAGACTCAGAAAGTCAGACCAGAAGGTTCCCCTGCCCTTGGGAAATATGTGAGGAGCACAGGATGGTGTCTGAGTGAGGCTGCTCCTCAAGGAAACAGGCTGCTGGCAGCACCATGGACCATGCTCAGAGATGGCAGGCTAGGTTTCTTATTCCGTACACTTCTCCATCCACTTCCCTACAACAGAACAAGCTGGAGACTGAACGCCCAGGGATCTGGACACTGTGAGGCCTGTCATTTGCCCTGGAGTCAGTGAGTTTCACTTTGTGTACTCAGAGTAACTATTACTTGACAAAGCATGAAGGTAGATGGGCTGGATGAACTAACCTCTCCATTTCCCAGAAACTCCAAGCCTATAGTGGTTTTGAAGGCCCAGTGTAAGGAGAACAAGGCTACCATCTCAAAATAAGTGCTGAGTGGATTTGTGGGTGAATGGGTGGATGGGTGGATAGATGAGTGGATGGATGGGTAATTAATTAGTATATGGATGGATGGATGAATAGATGCATAGATGGGTAGTTGAAAGAAGGAACAAACACCTGATCATGATGGTCTAATGGATTCTAGGCATGGACAAAGCCTCTTTGGAAGATTCCAGAAGTGGGAGAGAGCCACCAGCCTGAGTAGTCTATCTCCAGGAGTAGTGCAGGCATTAGCCTATTTGGTGATTGGTAAGGAATTCCAAGACTACCAGCCACAACCTGAGAAAGCCAACTGACAGACACTCCCTTGGGAGTAACAGCTTTCAAAGGCACCTGCTAGAATGGAAGGAAAGAAGACAGCTGAAAAGAGGGAATGGGATGTAGACCAGGTCAGTTTCAGTGGTAGGTGTAGAGCTGGTGAGTGGGTAGATAGAGCTACATGTCCTTGGGAAGCTCAGAAAGAGGGATATGGGGACCTGTGGGCCTCCAGTAACTATAAACTCTACCAACTTCACAGTCCTGTACTCCTGACCCCTCCACACCTCTTCTCACAGGTTTCAAGCCCAAGACTTCAAAGTGGACCTCTTGGAGTCACAGGCCTGGGTTCTAGTGCACATTCTACTACTTATTAGAATCATGAACTGGACTAAAGTACCTAAAACTCAATTTCTATATCCCCTTTTCCTCATTGAGTTATTTGAAAGATTAGAGATAAGTTACATAGTGCTTAGCACAGTTCCTAGGACATAGAAATTCTCCCCAAACATTATTGGTTACTCCCTATTAATCCTGCAGAGCTTCTCACTAAAGATGGCCCCTTCTTTCTCTCCACTTTCCCCTAACTTGACCTACCTTTAAAGCCCAGTTTAAAGTCTGTCTCTTTCAAGAAGACTTCTTTTCCAACCTCGCTCCACTGTCTCATTTCTCTCCACTGCTTTGTGAGTTCCTAAGGGCAGGAGCAACGTCAAGGAATCCTTTGGCCTCTCCTTGGAGCCTTCCAGGCAGGAGGCCCCTCGTTATTGTAGATGATTGTCCCTGTCAGAGGAAGCTGAGCTGGCTGTCTCGGGGCCTTCCTTGTCTGTACCTCCCTCGTGTCTCCTCTTGCAGATAAGATGCTAGTAATAAAGTCAAGTTGAACTGGCCTGTCCCTTTAATTGGTGCTTTGGCAAAGAAAAGATTCCCTGCTAAGTATTAAAAGGCTTTAAAATTTTCTTTATTGAACTACCTCTGAGAGACTATGCTGGATGGCAGAATCCAGCCTGGAGGTTCCCTGGGCAGGACCACGAGAGATGAAGGGGGACTTTACACCTCCTGAGAGGCCAATGGGCAGGAGCTAGAGATCTAGATCGGACCCACCCCACCACGCAAGGGAGTTGGTGATCTCTCCCCTTCCCCCTATAAATATGATCCGAAGCAAATAACAGAAACCTATGTAAGGACATGTGGGTGCCCAGAAATAGTGCAGCCCCTCTGATGACTCAGGAGAGTTTGGGTTTGCTGTGGCCCCTTTGATCTCTGGCCATGGTGGTCAGGATGCTGAGTTCTGTCCTGTGACAGAGGAATGTCAAGTTGCATGGACCCTACGTGGTGAATGACGATGCCAGGAAAGGCCACCTGCTTCTTGGGGAGAAGGGAAGCCTTCATTAGAGTGAGTTCTCAAATGTGTCCTGGTCCTGCAGGAGCTTTGACAACATGGTACAGAGTCAGCACCCAGAGGCATGGGAGGGGTGGGGTGGGAGGTAACTTGGCAGTTCTTCCAAGTCATTACCCTCAGGGGCTGAGACCCTCCTAGGTGCCAGGCTCTGAGCTTGGGGCTTTTACCTACACCATTCAGTCCTCATAATGATGGTGTGAGGCCAGTGTCATTAGACCCATTGTCTGAAAAAAGAAGTCTAATGTTTAGAGAGGTTAAATAGCTGACTCAAGATGTAACAATAGAGAAATGGTGGAGATGGGTTTGGAACCCTGATCTTTCTCATGCTGCATACATTCTTTCTCAAGAGCATGGAAACAAGAAAGAGAGCAGCAGGCTTGGGTGAGCAAGCCCAATCACCCTTTTCTCCCTCCCTCTCTGTCTACTCAGATCTCACCAGATGCGACCAGGAGAGGAACTTCCCCAGTGGTGTGTCATCTTGGACTTGCTGGGGAAGGAGAAACCCAGAAGGTATTTGAATGCACAGAGAGGCACATGGGATACGCAGTCCTGGGCCTAGGCTCTGGTGGCCTAGTGACCACCTCCATGACTGGGGCAAGTCCACAGCCTACTCTAGGCCACGCTTTCCACCTGGACCAGGATGTCTTGAAAAGCCATCCCAAGGCTAAAGCTCCAAGAACTTATTCAGAGAACATAGTATGACGTTGGTTAGAGAAAATCTCAGCCCACTGACCTTATGGAATCAGAGCAAAGGCCTTTGGGGAATTTGACTTCATCCTGCAAAGGAAAACTTAAATGTTTTAATTGTAAGGGATTACAATAGGAGTGATTACTTAATAGAGCCTCCTGGGCAGGCATAATACCAGGTGTTGTATGAATGTTACGACTCTGCCTACTTCTCTGCATCCCCATTGACACCACCATAGCTAGGCCACCATATCCCGCATCTAGAAGACTGTAAGAGGTCCCTGTCTCTTTCTCTACTCGGCTCCTGTCCTTAGCAGGGAAGGTGGTGCTGGGTCAACACTAAATCTCATTTTGTTATCTTTTCCCTGGGCATTCAGTAAAACTACATTTCCCAGCATTCCTTGAAATTGCAGCCAGGTGGTGGCATTCTGGGTAACAGAATATGAGCAGAATAACCTAAGTCACTCCCATAAAAGCTACCCATGACTTTCTTGCTTTTGTACTCTCTTTAGGTGGTAATCATGCATGCTGGTGGAATAGAAACATAAGAGGAAATGAGCCTGGATCCCTGAGTCACCTCATGGAGGACAGCTGTCCTGGATGACCCATATCCAACTTTTGTGAACAAGAAGCAAACCTTGCTTGCCTCAAGCCACTGGGCTCTGAGGGTTATTTTGTTAATGTAGCACAACCTAAGATATCCTGACTCATACACTCACCCAAGTCCAGGTAAAAGAGTTAAAGGAGGTATAAATGGTGATGTGAGGGGACTTGACTTGGGGTGGTGAACGCAATACAATATACAGATGACGTATTATAGAACTGTACTCCTGAAGCCTATATAATTTTACTAACCAATTGAACAGAGAAAGGAGGAAGGGAGTGGGGGAGAGGAAGATAGGAAGAGGGAGAGGGAAAGGAAGAAGGGAGAGAGAGAGAGAGAGAGAGAGAGAGAGAGAGAGAGAGGTTCAGAGCCAGCACCAGAGCGATAGTGCTGTGAGCACGGGGCATCTGCATGTCCCTCCACAGTGAGAGGAGGTGAGTGGACTGTCTCATGGACCAGCAGGCAGAGATGTGCCCAGGCTTCCTGGTGACAGGAAAGCAGTCTGAGGACACACACGTATGTCGGGGAGTGTGGTTGAGAGCCAGGGCCTGGGTGGATTCTGATGGTCCAGCTCCCGCACAGTGGGCTTCCATCACCGTGCCAACTGCCCAACCCCTCCTCTGGACCAGTAACCAGGGAGATTTCAGGGTACAGAATATGGACAGATGCCACTAGCGTAAAACTGGGCTTGGGTTTTGGAGTGGCTCCTAATCATACCGGCCAAGTTGTCCATGCTGCTTGGCACCAAGGCTACTCCTGCCTGCCCCACTTTTCCATCTCCCCTCCCTTCTCATCTAGTGAACCGGTAAAGGCACCCACACACCCAGGCCACCTCTTTTCTAAGACTTCTTCATATTCCCGCCCTCCCTCAGTATTTTGATCCCTCTGCCAGGCATCTAGCAGGCCCCCAGCCACTAACCCATCCCCTGCACTCCACCCCCCACTGCCAGTTCCCTATCTCGGGCCACCTGGGCTGCTGCAGCAGCCTTCATCTTGGAGTCTCCATCTGCCCTGGGCCTCCCTAACCTCCACCCAATCCTGGTTCACAGTCCTCACAGCAGCCAAGGACAAGAGACTGTGCCTGCTGCTCTTCTGCATGAAAATGGGGTTCCCCTTTGCTCTCAGGGTTACGTTCTAGCATTTTATCAAGATGGATAACGGACCAAGGCCCCACTCCACATCCAATGCTTTCTGCTTCTTTTCCTCTCCCTGTCTCGGCCCCCACAAACGACCACTTTACTTTCCGGGGTGCCATACTTTCTCTCATTTTAGACGGTCTGCCCAGACAAGGCAGGCTCTCTTCACCCTCTGAATCTTAGCTCATACTTTCCCTCCTTGGGAAGCCGACCCTGACTACCCGGTCTGGATTGGGGTCCATGCCGTGGACCCTCCCCATCGTCTGCCAGGTTCTGGTCATGCCCTCGGCATGCCCAGCAGTATGTCTGTTTTGATCTTACTGTATCCTGGGCATCTGGCGCAGAGCCCGGCACCCCGTCGCTGCCCAGGAAATACCGGTTAAGCAAATGAATGACTTGGGGATGGTGGGTAGACGAACAATTTCACTCGGAACACCTGACACGGGAGAGCAGGCCAGGGAGCTTCTTCCAACCATGTCTGACCAATATCTGTGTCCCGAGGACCGCGGCAGGTGAAGGCGAGCAGACGGAATGCATTTCCCAAGACCCCGCGAGGATCTGCCCACCTGTGCTGTGCAGCCCCTGCCCCAGAAAGCCTCGCAGCACGCCGCCCGGGCCTAATGGAAAATCGCAGCACTGCTCTCCCGCCGAGGCCAGCTAGAAGTCACGCCACAGAGCTGGGTCAGCGCCATAGAAACCGGCCTCCGACCGGCTGCCGAAAGCCCCCATGTGGCGTGAAGCTTGGAGCTGTACCAAGGGGTTAATCCCAGCAGCTTGAGCTGAGTTGCAGGGTCTTCCTTCAAAGCCCAGTCAGCCCACATGGCTAGGCCCCCACTGCCTGCACAGACCCGGTGCAGCGAGCAGGGAGGGAAGGGACAGAGGAAGGACAGGCTGCCTTTGCTCCCAGGGAGTCTTTAATCCCACCTCGCTGGAGCCTCTCCCCCAGGACAACCCTCCGTGCTGTGCAGCCACTGCTATTCCTGGGCCTTTTTCATTGGACTGCTCACTCCTTTTAGCTCATGGCTCTATTTGCCTAAGAAGATGGGGAGGGGGTGGAGGAAGGGGAGGGGAGGGGAGGCATGGGAAGGAGCTAACCTTTTGAAGTATTTACTAAAACAGGAGTGGAGACCCCGAAGCCCAGCTGCTGGGGTTGGAATCCCACGTCTTCAACTTACCAACTGTCTGCTCTTGACCACTGACTGCCTGTTTGTGCCTCAGTCTCCTCATCTATAAAATGGGAACAATAACAGTACCTACCCACAGGCTGCCGTGAGGATTCTAGGAGCTGGTCTGTGTGAAGTGCTTCCCCAGTGTCTGGTCTATCATCCGTGCTCAGAATGAGCGTGTATTGTTACTGTTATTGCTATTCTGTGGCGACACCATGGGAAGCCCTTCCCAGAATGAGCTCATTCGACCCCCCACCAAGTCCCCAGGAGGATGCTGTTTGCCTCATTTGCCCGATGAAAAAACAGAGGCTTTGGGAGGCCAGGACCTGCCAGGACCCACCGGCTCTCGGGCTGGAGTGCGGAGCCCCCGCAGGGCCCTTGTTCTTGCTCTCACCTCCCGTACCCCTCCCTGGCAGCTCCCACCCAAAGGACTGCTCTCATTCATTCCCTGCCGCCACCGGGATGACAGACAGGCAGGAGGGAGACTATGGCGGGGAGTCCCAGGGTAGGTGTGGATGGCCCCGAGGAGGATGGGGACGCACAGCCCTGGGTCTGGAAGCCTGACCAGGGCCAGCTCCATCCTGGGGTCCCCCATGGCCGCAGCCCCTGGGAACTGGAAGATTCCCAGCCACTGACTGTCTCAAGGGAACAAGAACACAGCCTGAGCGGGACTCAAGTCAGAAGGACCGGCTTGGGACTCCAGCGCTGCACTTTGGGAAGTCCTGTCACATATCGGAGCCTCAGTTTCCCTGTATATTCATTCGATGGAGCCGCTCACAGTGCCGGAGTGGCTGATGGTCAGGGAGGCTTCTCTCTCTCCTCCTCCTCGAGTCCCCAGCAGCTTCCAAACCAGCCACAGCCGCTGATGAGTTCCACAGTCTCTGAGAGACAGGGTCGGGGACAGAGCCAGGGCTGCCAGGGACCCCAGGAGACTCTCAGGCCTGGGTTTCTGTGGGCAGGCAGCTCTTTGGGGCCACAAGGACACGCTAGCGAGGCTGGCTGCCGCAAACCCACACAGCCATTGGGGGTGAATTAGCAAAAGGCGTCAGAAGCCTGGGACTTGGAGATTAGAGCAGCGGCTGAGTCAGTCCCCCTTCCCTCTCTGTGGAGCACCCAGGCGCATCCCTGCAGGAAATCCGCGGCAAGACCGCGGCTGCCATCTTTGCAGGAGGCCCGAGGAAGCCCGAGGAGACCAGACCGCAGAGGGCGATTGTGGGAATGAGCCTGAAGCGCAGAATCCGTGGGATAATTAAGTTGACTGGTGTTAGGTGAAGGGAGATAACAAGGTACATGCTCCTCGGGGTGCGAGATGCTGGGAAGCGGGAAGGGGCTGTCTGCATGATGAGGCGCTGGAGTCATTAGCGTGAAAACCAGAGCCAGATGACAGGCAGGAAGGTGTGGGGCCTGCGGCAGCCAGAGGCATGCCAGGCAGCAAGGGAGGCCATGGGCACCGAGATGCCAACAGTCGGGGAGCAGGAGAGCATCGTCCTCAGGCTCTGGGGACCATGGCACCTGGCAAGGCTACCTCAGGCCCTTCAGAGCTGAGATCCTGCTTTTAAAAAAATCCCCACAAAACTAGCACTGAAGCATTAGCTCCTTTTTAGTCCAAGCAAGTACCAGATTCAAGGGCAAAAAGGGGGACCGAGCTGGACAGTTCAAGGTCAGCTGCTTGTGTTAGGGCATTTGGCTTCACTTTCACTTTCGACAAGTGACCGGTGCATCTCAGGATGCATCTTTGATTGGCTTCCCCTTGGGGTCAAGCTTAATTGCTCCTGCCCCCCCCCCCCCCCCCCGCCCCAAAGGGAAGACCCATCAGTCGGAGGCGGCCTGGCCCCAGGGTTAATGGTGTTTGAATCCCAATCAGAATCTAAGTGGCTTTGGGGCCTGGAGGGATTTCTTCCCTTTTTCTGTTCTCAATATATCAGCTGAGGAGGGCATCCCAACTACCTCATCCTCCAAATAGCCGGGAGAGTACTCAGGAAGCAGAACCTAGCTCAGTGCCTGGCACTTAGTAGGTACTCAGCACACGCTTGTTAATTACTCCTGCCCCTGCCGTGCCTATCCAAACAATGGATGAAAGAAAGAAGACCTCTCTGAGGAAGACTGAATGCCCAGACAATAGGAAAGCCACCACATGCGTATTAAATGAATTCATCTAATTTGTAGGATGCAAGATAAAGCCACCAAAAAAATCAATTGCATTGCATTCTTATGTTCCAGAGACTCACAGAAAATCCAATGAAAAAGATTCCATTTATAATAATAAAAAATAAGTACTTGAGCATTCCTTTTATTTGGGACACAATATGTTTGCTTAAAGAAATTGTAAAATCCCATTGGAGGATCAATATTAGGAAAATCATGAACATAATTCATTACTTTAGTAAATTAAAGGAGAAAAACCATATGATTACTTCAATAGATTCTTAAAAAGCATTTAATTAATTTCTCTTTATAAAAACTCTAGGTGAAATTGGAATAGAAGTAAACTTCCTTTACATGAAAGAAAAAAAAGTACTTATCAGAAATTGGGAATAAATAGCACAGGCAATGTTTAAATAAAAGCAATCCTAGATAAAAAATAAGTAAGACAAGGAAACATTTTATAAACATTCCAGAAGTTCCAGACAATGGAATAAGGCAAGAATTTATAATAAGCTCAATAATTAACAACAGCACCAACCGTGCCAGGCACTGTTCTAAGTTCTTATGTAAGATCAGAAAACTGGGGCACAGAGAGGTTAAGTAACTTGCCCAAAGTCACACAGCTCCCAAGTGGCAAAGCTAGAATCTGAATCCAAGTGATCTGATCCCTTGCAACATGAGCTTCTATACATTCTGAGATACTCAGGTATTGGATGAGAACAGTTAACATTATTTGCAGATACTGCTATCATTGCATGACACCAAAAACCAAAAAGGTTGAAATTTTAAAAGCCTATGAGAACAGGTAAGTTGTCAGTAAGATGTCTGCATAGAAGACAACATGAGACTATCACCAGTTTCCTTGACTCCACTAGGGAGGAGCCTCTACCGCAGCCCCCAGCACCCTGTCTGGGACACAGCGTGCTCCCGATGACTATTTGGTGAAAGACGAATCAACAGAGAAGGCAGCATCCTTTGGCAAGACCCAAGTGGTCCAGCAGCACAGCTGGATTTCTTGGAGGATCTCCTGAGGGACTCCCCTCCAGCCCCAGCTGGTCCCCCTCCAGCACACACCCCCTGCTGCAGAGGAAGAAAGGCCCCCAGCATTCCTGCAACCACCCATTCAAACCAGGGACTCCTCCCCTGACCCTACAGGAGCCGGCTCTGTGCGTGAAGGAGTGAGGGCATGACCAGGAGCCCTCGCCAAGCCCGAGCCCACTGACTCAGGCAGGCTGCGCTTCCCTCTCTCCAAAGAGCGGCCTGCGTGATTTCATATTCATCGAGTAAACAGGGTGAAAGGGAAATGTTTAAACCACTTAAAGAAATAAACAGCTTTCCAACACCTTCAATTATTTTGGAAGCACCTGCTCACGTATAATTAATGTGCCAATTAAAATGATTATTATAACCGTTAAAGCAGGTCCCCTAAGGACCACTACTTGACAACACATGTTTAGACTCATTTGAGTTACTCCACCGCCATGCAAAATAATAATAATAATTTAACAAAACGGCATTTCTTAAAGAATGGTCTCCCATTCAGACTTTCCATGAATCCAGGCCACCTGTCTCCCTCATTAACAGATTCCTGAGGGCCGTGGGCCATGATTTGAAAAAGGTTTCACTGAATGTTGTGCAAGGCTCACCGAAGGAATTTGGGGCTTGGGCAGCTGGTGTGTGTGTGTGTGTGTGTGTGTGTATGTGTGTGTGTGTGGTGTATGTAGCAGGCGAGGAGGGGCCCTGTCCTTCCACCCGTCTGCTCTTCATGTTCCTGAGGTGGGTGAGCCCTGCCGCCCAGGTCTTCTCTGCGGTGGAGCTGTTCTCCCCCGGCCTACCGTTGACTGGCAGCCTCTGAGGATCTGGAGCACTGTCTCTGCCCAAAGGTGGCCCTGGCCGTGTGATAGTGAGGACAGCCCATCCTGTTGGCCCTCTCTCCCTCTTCCCTGTGGCAGAGGCTGCGGAGCTGCTAAAGGGGGACCCAGAGAGCCCCCTTTCGGGCTGCGAGGGCGAGTCAGATGGGCTGATGTACAAATCTGGCTCTACATCACTGTCTGTGAGGCGTGGGGCCAGTTACTTCACCTGTCTGAGCCTCAGTGTGCCCAACTCTAAAATGGGAAAGAGTCCCAGTATCAAATGGTCTCTGTGGGCATTCAAGGAGGTGATTTGTCACATCCTGACCCAGACCCTGACCCACACTACAGTGATGGCATTAACAATGATCACGAGGAAGAGACAGGCGCCCCAAGCCAGCCAGCTTGTCACGCAGGGGAAATCCCCCCCACCTCTCAGTATGGTACTGGCAGCCTTCAAAGGAGCCTCCCATCTAGAACACTGGAGTCGGACAGCAGGAGCAAAACATGACCTGACCACTCTCTGGAAGCAGAACTTACAGCAAGGAGCTTAAAACCCACCTCCCCCCAACAGCTTGGTTTCCCTGGCTCTAAAATGAGAAGAGTGGTGTTCAGTTTGCACGCTTGACATGGGGCAAGCCTAGCTGGCTGGATGCTCCATCCTTACCTCGCCATGATGTCAGCTGGGCAGCTGGGTGAGCTGCAGCACAGAATTCCGGAACTGACATAGACAGTCATCCTGCCTGGGCTCACGCGGGCTCGGAAGCCACAAGTCCTTTCTATTGCATTTGCGACAGCGGCTTAGACTCCTCAGCACTCCTCATGGCATCCCATCCATTATTGAAAAGCTTGAATTGTGAGAAAATTCTTGACCTTGTCAACTAAGAGTTTATTTCTATGTCCATCACAACCACAGAAGACATTCATTCAAACTTTGTTCGTTCATTCGTTCATTCATTCATTTTCTAAGTTATATGTTCAAACACAGAGATTAACAGGATGACTAACAAGTTTGGCTCAGTGGATAGAGCGTCGACCTGTGGACTGAAGGGTCCCAGGTTCGATTCCGGTCAAGGGCATGTACCTTGGTTGTGGGCACCTCCCCAGTAGGAGGCAGATGATGGATGTTCCTCTCTCATTGATGTCTCTAACTCTCTATTCCTCTCCCTCTCCATTCCTCTCTGTGAAAAATCAATAAAATATATAATTTTATAAAAAACTAACAGGACACCTGGTCCTTACCAACAAGAGGTTTGCATTCTGGGAGGGACATTTCACTATTACAATCAATTGCCCTGTCTCGAGCTCTCGGCTAGCAGACTCCCGTCCAAAATTTTAAGAAAGCATTTACTTAACAACCTTTCATGCCATACCTGTTTTCCTGCCTAACTACAAGCTCCATAAAAGCAAGGCCAGGTGGTTCTTATTCAGTGCTCTATTCCCAGTGGTTAGCACATAGTAGGTGCTCAAGAAATAGCTGCTGCATTCGTGGACACATGAGCCCAGTGTGTGAAGGCATAGAGAGGGTAGAGTCCTGAGCGTTCTGAGAATGTTCTAAGGATTTAAGTCAGCCTGGGCCATGGCAGTGGCCTGAGGGAGAAGGTGGAGGGGGAGAGGGTGGGAGAGGTCTCTGGGAGTGACGCCGCAGCTGACCTAGAAGGGCAAGTCAGAGTTCAACAGGTGGAGGGGGCAGGGGCGTGGCAGGCAGGGGTAGCAGCACCTGCACCTGCATGGAGGCAGGAAAGAGGGCTGGCAGTTCTGAGAACTGCAAATAGGCCAATTGAGGGGTGAGCCATTTGGGAATGTGGTAAAACCACAAGATGGAAGAAATCAAGAGGGATCTTGTATGCTGGGCTAGTGACCTTGAACTTAGTCCTAAGGTGATGGGAGCTCTTGTGAAGGGTGGTGCGATCATGGTACAATCAGATGTGTGTTCTTTAGAAAAGCACCAAGCTGTGCCCGTCTGCAGCAGGGAGATGGTGCCTGCCCCATGGGCATCGCCGAGTGTCCTGGGATGGAGCATGGTCAGGCTTCCTATGAGGACGACACACGCAGAAGGTAGAAATAGGAGGAGGAAGGACTTGGGAGGGAGAAGGATTCTGAGCTCGTCTTCTGGGAAACATCCCTCATTTCAGGCTTGTTACTTTATTTCGTTGGCGTGCTGGAGTGGAAGTTTACCTTAAATCCTCCTCTGACAAGTTAAGTCAGCCCCTTGTCATTTAAACCCGGCAGGGCTAAGGCAGGCAGTCGTCTGGAAATCACACCCTGGGCTTAATATAGCTCCGAGTCCACTGGCTCAGAGGCCCCCGCAGCAAGTCAAGCTCCTCCATCCCGATGAGCTGTCCAAGCTCCCCCTTGGGAATGCCATGGCAGGGAAGCACTAGCCTTATCCGCCAGCCCTGGGTCCTGGCGGGGGTGGAGGGGTGGGCGAGGGGGGAGGAGAAGAAAGGAGGGAGGTGGGCTGCAAGGTGGGAAAGAGAGAGCACCTTCTACAAAAACCATCTCACGTCATCCTTTTATTGAACGGATGAAGATCCCGAGGCTCAGAGAGGGGCAGTGATTTGTTCAAGGTCACACAGCACAACATTTGGCCCCCCAGGCCCCTGCTCTTTCTCCTCTGTGCACTTGGCAAGTGAGGACAAACTCTCCGGACGAGATAAGTCATGCACTTTCTCGAGCTGCAAGTCTACTATCCAATGGGACCGCTTATACCTGGCGGAGTCCACCTGTGGCCCAGTAGAACCTCTAGTTACCCGGGTGTCCACGACAACTGCTGGCACCTCGACTCAACAATTTGGGGGCTAAGGGTTCTCATCAGGCCCACATGAAAGCCTCTGGGCAGAAACCCGAGGTTAGTTCCCCAAAGAGGATGGGTTTCTCTGGTCAGAATGCCTCCCCTGTGCCAGGAAGAGCGATGGCAGGCTGCGAGAGCAAGCCTTTCTTTTCTTCCCACCTTATCTCCTTTTCCCAGCCCAGGCACAGCCCTGCTGACTGTCCTGTGGCATCTGGGCTGATTCTGACCGTTCCCCCACGCCCACTGCTCTGCCCACCTAAGGCTGACAGCAGCACCACCTCACCAGCTGCCTGGAGAGCTCAGGTCCAGGCTTTCTGCTGGTGCCGCAGCCCTTGGTTCCCTAGGTGCATCCTGAGTATGGACTGTGATGACCCAAAGGTGGAGAGCATGACGCCTGCACACTCACAGACACCTGGGCACCTACCGCTGCCGTTCTTGAACTTCTCAGGGGCTCACAGACGCCTTGAAGAATCTTCAGTACCCCCCCACCACACACACACACACACACACACACAAATGTACACAACATATGGACTCATTTCCTGGGTTTCAAGCACCCCCAGAAGCCTATCCACCTACGTCTTAGGCATCCAGAGGCCCTACTTAAGGACCCTGGCTGGGGCTTGCCGGCACCTCGGCACTCGCTGCAGTAGCAGATAAATAAGTCAGCCACAGACATAAAGACAAGATGGATAAGGGAATCCAGGTGACGGCTCTCTAATCGAAGGACGTACACCATGCTGGGGGGAGAAGACAGCAGGAGGATCTCTTAATTCCATCTCGCTGAGCCGGGTCAGGGGCCTTCACAGAGGAGAGGATGAGTAAGACCAGGCTGGGCGGGAAAGAGGGTGAAGTAATGCAGGCGAAGTCTCCCTCCCCTGCGCCCATGGTGATGGAACAACTTGTCTGCCAAGGCATCCTTTGTTTGACACAAACCCCTGTGAGATGCTTAGGGGAAGTCGATCAAGCCCATCGGCCTGATGAGAAAACGGATCTTTACCACTGAATGGCACCTGGCTGGACCGGAACCTCCGCCCTCGGGGGAGGTGAGTCCATTGGTCTGTACATCTCCAGCCCTGGGTACTGTGCTCAGTGCCGAGCAGGGCCTCAGGAAGGCTGAGTGAACAGCTGCCGCGTTCACTGGATGGTAGAGCTGAGATCTCTTTGCCAAATGCCAGATGGGTTGCTTACCCATCCTAGAGTCTCCTGAACACTTTCCCGTTTTGGATGGGGAGCAAGGCTGCCACAGTTGCGGATGGCAAGGCTGGGGACGTTTACAATAGATAGCGTACTTGGTAGCTTATGGAGAACATGCAAATGGAGATGAGCCAAATAGAAGCAATTGTGTCTTTATGCTATCTGCAAACATTTGTCCAGAAGTTCAAGGTCAGATCCCCTTCATAGTCAAAACCTCAAGGCCATACTTCCTTCAGTTCACTCCAGCTTCTGTCTCTCCTAACTCCAAGGAGGCTACTCTTGTCCAGGTCCTCAGAGGGCACCATGTTGCCAAAGTCACGGTCATTTCTCCATTTGTATCTTAACTCAGCTCACTGCAGCGCTGGGCAGGGCTGACTGTCCTCCCCTGAGGTCTGGGCACCCCCTCCTAGGTTTCTTCACACTGGCCACTGCTGTGCAGTCTCCTGGCTGGGCTGCTTTTTTCTCGGTGAATCGTGGGTGCCCAGGGTCCCACATGGGGTGCTCTTCTCTCACCCTCTCCCTCGGTCATCTCACCCAGGCTCGTGGCTTTAAACCCATCCACACTCCGATGACCCCCCAAACAGAAATCTTCCCAGAATTCCAGATTCATAGCCTCCACAGCTCCATCTCCACGGGGTAGAGCCATATGGACCCTAACACAGAGACTCCTTTCCAAGGTCTGTTCCCGCCTCTCTCTGAGTCTCAGTGAATAGCACTGTTCCCAACACCTGGCTGCTCAGGCCTAAAAGCCAGACGTCACCCTGAATCTTCCCTTCTCACCCCTTCCACACGTGAGCATCTCTTCCAACTCTCCCCCCTCTTGCCTGAACTGTGGTCTCTGCTCTAGCCGTGCCTCCCCTACAATCCGGTCTTCGCCAAGGAGTGACCTTTTCGTTAAGTAAACTAGGCCCTGTCACTTTCCTGCTTAAATCTCTCCAAGGCTGCCCTTAGAGAAACTCGGGATCTGGGTCCCTGAGTGCAGGCCTGGCAGGAGCAGTGCTGCCCTCCCGTCTTGCCTCACCATTCCCTCTCCCCACTGGCTTCATTCCCAAGGCCACAGGTGGGAGTCCTTCTGCTCTTTGCTCCTAACATAGGTCCTTTGTGTTTGCTTCTCCCTCTGCCTGGAATGCTCCACCTCCTCCCCGTGGCATTGTGGGTTCCTTGTTGCCTTTAAGATGCTTATGGCACACAAAGGGTTAAGATTTTGGTTGAAAAGAGTCTTTTCCTGCCCACCAGTCCCTTCCCATTCCATCAGCCTGTTTTCACTGTAGGCACTGCCCTTGTTACTATCCTGTAATTTTCTTGTTTATCTTTTTAATTCCTCCCCCAAGGTAGACTGCATGACTTCGGGATCTTGTTGTTTTGTTTCTAGATATGCCCCCATTGTCTGGAACCATCTGGCTCAGGAACCATGTGATGAATTAATGTTGAATGAATGAATGGAGAAGCTCTCTTTCTCAGTTTCCCAAATACCAGAACGTGGTCCCTGGCTGAGCCGAGGGCATTACCATCTCCAGAGGGAGCTGGTTAAAAATATAAATGCCCCGAGGCTCCAATCCTGAAGATTCTGGTTCTGTAACTGGAGGAAGAGGCCCAGCCAATAGTGTATCTTTACAGGCCCCTCTGAACATTCTAAGAAGCAGCCAGATGGGGCAACTCCTCGACAACCATGTTCCCACTAAAGACTGGATGGGGGCAGCAACAACTGCACTTCACACTCTGACCTCTAGGGGGAGCTGAAGGTTTCTTCCACCACTCCATCCCCGGAAGAAGGAGCTGTAAAAGTCTGGAATGGATACAAACTAAGGCTGAAGATGGGATAAAAGAATTGCAATGGAATTAGACTTATAATATATTCTCATTTCTCCTTTGTGTGTTATTGTATTTATTTTACAGTCAACTGTCCTTTAGGGCTCTCTCTCTGGTACTCTCTCCTCTTATCTGACAGGTGTGATAAGATTGGGCGTGGAACACTGCTCATCAGAGGAGTCTGCCCCTTTGGAAAGCTAAGCGGGGAGCGGGAGGGAGATGGAGGGGCAAGACAGCTTGGGCCTGCTTGGCTCTGACTCTGTGAGGAAGATCTCTTGTCTTCCTTATTCCCTTCCTTCTCCAGATCTTGGAGCTGTAAGATCTGTGAGCCCAGGATCAGGTTGGGGTTCAGGAGAGCAGCCAGGAGCAGCAGGTTGAGTAGCTGCCATGTTGGGCTGCAAGCCAGAGGGGGCAGAGAGGCGGTCCAGCTCTGTGCTCCAGCTCTGTGGGCTTTGGTCTACAAGCATCACCAAGAGTGTATCTGCCTTCTTGCTCTTAGGAGGCCAGGCACTGTAATGCCCTTTATGATAATCATTTTCTATTTTGTTTCAGACAACAAAAGGACCAAGTCAAGGACTGAGGTTCACAGAGAGGCAATGCCAGTAAAACCATTTTGAAATAACGCCGTACTTCAGGGAGAGCTAAGACACACTGAAAAGGCTGAGCTATGTAATGATATTTCCAAGAATTGAAATCCAATGAATTCACCAGCAGAACCACATAGGGACAAAGAGTTCCAGCATCAAGGGTAGTCTCTATCCACCTGCCTTGGGAATGTAGCAGGATGGAATTCAAGGAATCTGATTTGGCGATCCTCTCAAAACACCGTCCTCTCTGGATCCCTAAGCTACCAAGAGACAGGATAGAACCATGGACACCATTGATTGAATCGGTGCCATGATGAGCCAAGCACTGGGCTTGTGTGTTGCAGACATTACCTCATTTAAGTCTATGATGCGGTGTGTTTGTGTCCAATTTCAGATGAGGTTTCTGAAATGCAGAAAGGTCAGGCCACTGCCCAAAGTCACACACCCTGAATTCCTCTAAAAGCATTCTGATGCTTAAGTCCTCTCTCTGTCTACCTCACCCTTCCCAGCCTTCTGCCTCACCCTTTCTCTAATGGCCCCAAACAGCTATGAGCTCTCACTACAAAGGAACCCAGCAGAGAGCCCCAGAGTGGGTGTTTGTATAGCCAAGTAACATGGAGGAGGCATTTACACCACGAAACAAACTCCCAGGCACACAATCCCCACAAGATGAAAGAGGCCAGAAAAGAGGCTCCTGAAAGTGGGGGTGCCACTGTGTGTAGGTCTTCTCACTATCTCGCTCCATGGCTCTCTTCACTGTGCCTTGTAATATGGGACCAGTGCAGCTCTTGGGGACAAATTGTGAAGGAAAGAGATAAAACAAAGGAGAGATAATAAAAACTGCTGTGGACAGTTAAATTCCCATGATGCACTATGGCTGATTAATGGGTTTCTATGAGCTAAACAGACCTTTGCGTTGCCTGCTGGACCTCCAACTAAATGCGTTTAGACAGTGCTCCCCGATAAGAAATGTTCCTTTTATCCATATTCCACAAAGCCCTATGTATCCAAAGACTCACATTCAGCCCCAAGAAGAATGATGCTATCGGTTGTGTACATATGGCCACCGGAAACTGAAGTGGGTACCTGGTGTGGTTGCTCGAACGTGCACATGCATTTATATTTACAGCTCTACCATTTGTTCACTTCACAAAGACTTCCTGAGGTGACTACGAGGCATTCCTAGTAGGATGCAGCTGGCCCCTATGCTCAAGATGCTCAGTGGGCAGACCGGTGTTTTGATGATGGAAGGTAGACCCACAAAGAAGAATTATGGAGTAGGGAGTATCTAGAACTTTCTGCAGAAATCAGGGACAGCAACATGAGCTGAGAGGGTCTCTTTGAATGATCTCAGTTTCTTCATCTGAAAAATAGGCTTAACAATAACACCTACCTCACAATGCCAACAGAAAAATGAAATGTAGGCATGTATGCATGGCACATAGTAAAGGCTCAAATACTAGCCATTCAGAATAGTATTGGCAGCATTCCCAAATAAACTCCAATTATAGGTGTAAATGAATAGAAATGATGAAGTAAAGGATATTATTTATTATTCATTTTCTAGAACCAATTCCTGACTTGAACGCTAAGGTAGTTTGGTTGTTAAGTGAGAGCCTCCTACTGGCCATAAATGAAATTGCATCTCTACTCTATTAGCCACTGTATTGTTTTAGGGAAGGAGAGCTATGTGGCTGAGCTACTGTGAAGACAGAGCCCCGGAGACTCAAAACTAGGGGAGGAACCCATGACCAGGGGAGAAAGCATCGGGAAATGGTGAAAAGGGCTGGGACGCATCCTTAAGTTGAACAAGGCTTTGATAGATAATGAAGATACCCAGAACTTTAAGGGCCTGACAACTCTCTCGACATCACTATGTTTTCAAAGAAGTCTTCTGAGAAGATGATCACACCCAGCGCCGTCCTCCACAATCTGATGATGGCAGGTTCCAAAACAAATACAATTCATTTCTCTGAGATTCACCTTAGAGTGAGTTTTCCTGGGACATGGGTTCAATGAAATCCATTGTTATTTCCTTAATAGGAAAGCAGAGTATATACCAGAGACCACAGAATATTTTCTCAAATATTTACAGCAAGCTGCCTAGTAGATATTTCTGTGCTGATGGAAATGTTCTCCATACTGCTGCTCTGTCCCATAGGGTGGCCATTGAGTACATGTGGCTAGTGAGCTCTTGAAATGTTGCTGGTTTGACCAGGGAAAAACACTCTAAACTTAATCTGATTTAATTCAATTTAAACTTAAATAGCTCCACGTGACTAGTGGCTATCACACTGGACAGCACAGACCCAGGGGCTCTATCATGTACACTTCCTTGAGTCTAGTCTACAGTTTTGGCGTCTTCTACAAATTGGCCAGGTTGTGGGGCAAAGTGTCCGAGGTGTGGACCCTGGCTACCTCCTCCTATTCTCCTTGCCTCCCACCCCACTCCCAAGGGGTCCACAAGGCAAAACCTTCCCAAATATTCAGTCAGAGGTCTTGTTAACCCCAAGATAATTCTTTTTGCTCCAGGCAGTTTCACCAGCTCCCTCAGTTTGTCCAAAGAATCCGACCCACTTTTACCGCGTTTCTGAAAGCTCAGGGTGACCCCATTCCTAAGACAATGTCCTCAGGACCAGAGGAGAGGCTGCTGGGCTTTACACATGTTTTGGGCCATTCCATGCCCCTGGGGCTGAGCGGGCAGGGGTGGCCTCACCACAATGCCCTGCTTTTGCCTTCTAAAGGGATTGGAGACTCAGCCCTGGCTGGCCCTGTGTAATCTATTCATTTCCTTCCAAGCCGGGCTCTGTAAGCTCATTCACGGAGGATGAGGAAAGGAAGCTGGGGAGGCAAACACATGTACAGAAAACAAACAACACTGGCTCGGCAGCTCCTGGTTGGGTGGGAGAGCTGGGGGGTGAGGCGTGCTGATGGGGGGGTCTGGATGGGGAAGGAGATTGGGGCTCCTGTTGATGCTTCTCCTTCTCCCTCCAGAAGCCCCGCCCAGCCATGGTCCCTGGTGCCCCCATCTTGGTAGCCTCTTATCTCTCTCCATTCAGTCGGCTCCTTGGGAAAAGAGGCAATCTGCGAGGGAAAGCAGAGAGGCAGCAGGCAGAGGGAGCTGGCAGCCTGGAGCCATTTCCCTGTGGCTTCCTCCCATCCTCCACCTCCATCCTTACCATCACAGACAGGGCATGCGGGGCGCGCCTGGTCCCATGGAGAGTCCCAAGTCAGCTGAGCTGCTACCTCAGTCCAGCTATGGAATCAAAAGGATCCACGAATTTTGATCCAGTGGGCAATTTGCATGCAATTTGCATACATCTGCATCCCCCCCCCCCCTCCAGAGGCCCTTCGTCAAAGGATGTGAAATGAAATAAATTAATTAGTGCAGCCTACCATAGCCTGATACACAGGGCTTGACACCATAAGAGATTCTTAAAGCAATCTATGTGATCACAGGCCAGGGTAGAGAGAGATGAGGCTGTGGCAGGGATGGGATGGGCCGGAGTGCCCTGTGTTGGGGGGGAGGAGGAGAAGGCAAGGGAAAGTCTCTGTCTGCACTGGAAGCTGGGCATTTTCCTCCTGCCCAGACCCATTCCCCCAGCCTCAGAGAACATAGAGTTGAGCCACGTGGGGGCCGGCTCCCGGTTTCCTATCCCTGGGCCTGGGTCTGGCACCGACATCTCCCCCTCCCTGGCAGCGACTGCCCTAGAGAGATGCTCACCACTGTGATAGGGACAGTTGATTTCAAACAAGAGCAAGGATTGCTCCACGGGCTGGGCAGGCAGTGAGGTGCCCACTGGTATTTTCCGGTCTCCATGCTCCCCTCCCCGTCTGCACCCCCATTAACTGTTCCCATTGGGGGTCCCTAGTTCTCTCTGCCAGCTGGGCAGGTCTTTCACTACCCCTCACTCAGATCCCATCTCCGGATGGTGGAGGGAGAGACGGGCCCCATCGTCAGAGGCAAGGAGCTGGAGCTAATTCAGCCCAGTGCTTCTGCCAGGTGCTAATGAGATGCTCACAGCGTGTCATCCAAGCAGTTCCTGTATCATGTAAACACGCCTCTGAGCAATGCAGTTCGTGGCGCTAACATATGCCTCAATACTCTCTAGGCCCGCCGATCTATCGAGGATGGAGCCCTCACCTAACGCCGGAGCCCCGAAGTCAGCGTCACACCTGTGGGGCCCAGCTGCTTGGGTGGAGGGCCCTGGAGGGGAAGCTAAGGGGGATGGGCTACAATGTGAAGACGGAGAGCAGCCATTTTGGTTCAAAGGAACCCAGGTCACAGCCGACAAAACAACCGTCGCCAGCCAATGATGAATCAAAGACCAAAAAGTGCAAGAAAGAGGGCAAGGGCAGGATGCTTCAAAGCAAGACTGGACCAGGAGCGGGAAGGAAATGGAGGGGAGCGGCTCCGAGCCACGGCCTCGAAGGGTGAGCGTGAGCCAGCAGGCTCCACGCGCTGGGCCGGGGGTGTGGACAGAACTCGGAGGAACAAAGGAACCAGTTTCAGATGCCTGGTCACAAAGCTATGCCCCCCACCCACCCACACTCCTCACCTCGCCCCCACTCTCCTCCGCGCTCCATCGCACCATGGACAGCAGCTCCATGGACTGTCATC
The DNA here is from genome assembly GCA_027563665.1 of Antrozous pallidus. Classification (NCBI taxonomy): domain Eukaryota; kingdom Metazoa; phylum Chordata; class Mammalia; order Chiroptera; family Vespertilionidae; genus Antrozous; species Antrozous pallidus. The sequence continues at coordinate 202,419,608 of CM050508.1, forward strand.
CTTGGCCACCTTGGAGGAGAGGGCGACGCCGCTTACAGAGGTTCGAGAAGTGCCAGTCACACCAGGGGCTGGCCAGCTATGGCAAAATGGGGCCAATTCCGCCCACGGCCTGTCTGGTGTGGCCTTCAAGACCAGAATGTCTTCAAAAATCGTTTCCAATGGTCGAAAAGGACAAAAGAGGAGAATACTTTGCGACATGTGAACGTGACGTGAAATTCAAGTTGCGGCCCCCACAAGGAACGTTTCGTGGGAACCAGCCACGCCCTTCCATCCACAGGCTGCCTGTCGCTGTCCTCACCCTGCAGCAGCGGAGCGCAGTCACGGCGACAGGGACATATGGTCGCCGGAGAGGAAAATATTTACTCTCTGGGCCTCACTGGAAAAAAAATTGCCAACTTCTGCTGACCCTGTTCCCGAGATGGCGGTGCCTCGATCTGGGCCAGTGGTCGGCAAACTCATTAGTCAACAGAGCCAAATATCAACAGTACAACGATTGAAATTTCTTTTAAGAGCCAAAGTTTTTAAACTTAAATTTCTTCTAACGCCACTTCTTCAAAATAGATTCGCCCAGGCCGTAGTATTTTGTGGAAGAGCCACACTCAAGGGGCCAAAGAGCCGCATGTGGCTCGCGAGCCACAGTTTGCCGACCACTGTTCTGGGCAAACCTGACGCTCATTGCGAGAAGATGGCAATGCGCCCCGTCCGGGATGCCCCGAGCAGACACAGGAAGGATTCCATCCATGCCTGAAAAGACCAACACTCGTGCCCAAGACCACAAAGGGACCAGAACGAGACAGAGCTGAGAGCAGAGGGAAGACGGAGCGAAGCGATCTTGGAGCAGGGTGTCGGCGGAGGATCCCCCCTCCCCCCAGCAGAGGGTACAGGACAGCTCTGGGCTGGCTGAGGGCATAGCCTTGCCTGGGTTGGTCTCCGGACAGGGTCTGGGGGCCCCACCCTTAGCCCTGGCTGGGGGCGGTGAAGGAAACAGTGGTGGTGACTTACCCGGTACCACACGATTTCACGCATACGGCCATCTGTCTTGAAGTTACACTTCAAGGTCACGGCATCACCAGCCACCACGGGTGGGAGAGGCTCAATGTTGACAGTCAAGTAGCCTATGGGGGGGAAAAAAAGGAGAATGAGGAGTTGAGGGCATGAGCTGATCAGGGGGGTGGGCTGATGGGGCAGGTGGTAGAGAGGGCCAGCACCTCTGTAGGGGGCGCTGTTCTCTGTAGTCTCTGTGATGGGTAACCGAGTCAGAATGAGCCATCACCCTGTTCTTCTTTGGTCAAATACTCATCCCTGCCCCCTTTTAGAGAGTCCCGGATGTGTGTTAGCCTGCCGGGCTACGCAGGAAGTGAGCACGCTAAAACACATTTACTCTCATGTTGCCGAACCTATTTGACTACAGGTCCCGGAGCCGTTCCCTAAACGCCACCAGCATCCCAAGCAGCCAGGGTCCTGTGAAACCCACATCAGGATATGGTGTTCCAGGTGCCAGGTCCCTCCATTCCTAGCCTCACAACCCAATTACTCCTGGTGAAAGGAAGGAGAGCCCCGGGGGCCTGCTGTTCGCTTCTTGGAACCTGAATCCCACATTGCACATACCCTGCCCCCCAACGGGAGAGGCGGTCCTAATTCTGGCCCTGGGGATGGTGACGTGGTGGAAGATGACTATGGGCTGAGTGCCTGGGAAGAACTTTCAAACTGCTGCAAGCTCCAGATGTTAGTTCTCGCCCACAGCTGTCCCGGGGACTCTCACCTGGTGCCATGCCCAGGGGAACAGAGCTGCCTCCACACCAAGTCCAGCCTTGAGCCCTCTGATGCCCCCTGCCTCCCTGACCCCCACCCAAAAGGGCTGGGTGCCCCCTCCAGCTCAGCGGGAGGCTTCCTTCTTGAGTTTATCATCCAGGCTCATCCGCTTGGCTTCCCGCCGGCTGATGTCCAGCCATCGACCCCACAGATCGATCCAGTCCGATCGTCTTAATGAGAAAACTAGCCAGCGTGGGCTCAGGGGTTTCAACTGTGCAGGCGCCCTGAGCAGATCGAGCCTAGGCCCTGGCCCCTGTCTGGAGCCTAATGGCTACAACACTCTGGGGTAAAACACAGAAATCGACTGCGAGGGTCAATGTGGACGCTGAAATCAGACTCGACCTCCAGAGGCTGAGGCTTCAGGTGCCAAGGCCCAGGGTGAGGGGGGAAGATGTGGAGCTCATCCCTGGGCAGCCTCTAACGTACGCCTAAGTCGACACGCAGGGGGTCCCAGAGCCGTGAGCCTGAGAGAACGGAGGTCAGAGGGGCCGGCCATCCGCCTCCTCCTCCCTTGGTCCAGCCACAGTTTTTGCTCCCACCTGCTCTTCACAGGCGCTGGACCGGATCTGGGGAGCAGGAGGCTCAGGCATCTCCCGCCCTCCAGGAATGCCGTGGGGATACAGGTTCACACGCAAAGGTGGGATGGTGGGATGAAGGTGGGGGACTATGAGAGGGGAGGGAGGACCTGCCCAGCTTGAGCAATGAGGGAAGTCCCCAGGCCCAGCCAGGATCCCAAACCCTGACAAAGAGGCTGCCCTCAGGGGGTTGGACCCATCGTGGCCACCCTAGGAGAGAGGTACGGATATTATTCTCATGTTCCACCGGGAAAACAGAGAGGCCCAGGCACCTGCCCCGATCACACAGCCCTAGGACAGAGCTGGAACGCGAATCCAGACCTTCTGCTCCTTCCTGACCACCATGCTGAATGCACAGGCTTGCTAACGATGGGTGAGGTGAGGAAAGGGGTGGCAAACATGTCACACCCAACCCTGGGAGGCAGGGTGTGCCAATGGGAGACCTGCAGCAGGAGTCCAGCACCTGATCCCATCCGGATTCCCGTCCTGGGGCTAACCCCTGGGCTCACCTTTCCGGTGGGGCTGCCCTCCCCTAGGGTCTTACCTGTGCTGCTATAGCTAAGAGTTAGCTGAGCATTGTCCGTCCCGATGGCTGAATAGCACAAGACCAGAGAAGGGCCCCTCCCACCGGAAGGAGGTGGGAACTCACAGCATGCCAGGCAGGAACAGAGAACAGCCCCCTGCACAGCAGAGACAGAGCTCCCTGGAGCACCAGAGGGGGGATTCGAAGTGGGTGCCTGAGTGCGGTGGCTCTGACGCCGTAAGATAGCATTTCCCAGAGTGTGTAGAAAGGAAGGAACTCCTAGTGGGTGTTTCAGCAACGACATGATCTGATCCACAACTAAAGTGTGGGAGATGTTGGGTTATACCAAGTTAGACATGCTCTTTCCCTTCAAGAACTCTCAGAACCTTTCTCTCCTTCCTTCTTCCCGTCTGGCCTCCAATAGTGAAAGAAGAGTTATTGAGACTCTATTCGTTATCAGGCATTATGCTAGCCACTGGGGACACAGCAGCAAGAACAGGCCCGCATGGAGCTGACGCTCCAGCAAAGGAGACAATGAACAAACAGACACCCGCAAACATGCCAGGAAGGTATGTGTAAATCCGGAAAGAGCGGCAGAGGGCCAGGAGGATGAGTTGTTCTGCACCAGGTGGTCTGAAGGGGCCAGAATAAAGGGAGGCATGAGCACTTGGGGACCCAGGGGGAGAGCATTCAGACAGAGCCCAGCACATGTACAAAGGCCCCAAAGCTGCAGCGTGCTCAGTGTGCTGTGACTCCACGCGTGGGCCCTGGTAGGAAAGGTTTTCGTGCCCCGGTGCACGCTGGAGCCCATCTTTGACCGAGCATCTTTGTGGGATGACAACCAGGGCCGGGATGAGGATGAGGCCAAGCGAGATGCCCAGGATGCAGAATTCAAGGAGGATCCTGAGTCCCGCTGGCCAGCCCCTGGTCCCCGTCCTGCTGGAGTCCTTTGGGACAAACATCAGGAAACACCTCTCCAAACTGAGGCGGAAGTCACAGCCTCTGGCTCCCGCCGAGGTCCCCTACTGAGAGCCACAGAGCGCGGAGGGCAGGGTGAGCCACTCCTAGCAGAGGCTCCTCCTCCTCCTCTCAGCCCCCTGGGACTGAGGAGCGGCTCCAGGCTGCAGAGCAAGTAGGAGGCCGGGGCTCTAAGGATTAGAGCCTCCTTCCTGGTGCACGGATGGAACCTTCCAGTTTTCCCAGAACCTTCACTCTGGGTTCTCGTCAGCTCTCGCAACAGCCCGTGCCCGCCTTCCACGACGCTAGGATCGCTGTGTATGTCACACTGGAGTGTAATTGCCTGTTTGCACATCTGCCTCGCCTTCTGCCACGCGAGTCCCATTCTCAATCGTGTTGAAATCAGAATTAGACACGAGCTGCTTTTCTCGCTTTCTCCCTGTGTGCGTTCTCCACCCTCACCCCGCCCTGTGGCTACTCCTGTTGCAGGAGGGATTGCGGTTCAGAGCCTCAGAGTGCCTTGCTCTACGCCTGCAATGTAAGTGGCAAACCCGGGATTTGAACCCAGATCTGCCCGACCTTGAAGCCAGTCTCATTCCACCACCACCTCTGCTCACCGGGAGGAGAGGCATGCGACGTGCTGAGGTCACGCAGTTACCTGAGTTCTGGCCTCAGCTGCCAACCAGCTCTGGGACCTCGGGCAGGTCGCCCCGCTCTCTGGGCCTCAGTTTCCTCATCTGTAAAATGAGGGATGAGCTGGATTGCTGGGGCCTTCCTGCTCTAATCAGTCCCACGTCCGATGTTAACTGAGCCCGGATCTTGCCACCTTCATTTCCGGTGAGACTCACTGCCACTTCTCCGAGAAGTGTCTGCCAATTCCTCAGCCACCAGCTAAAGACAGACACTGTCTTTTCCAGCGTTGGCTTTGCCACCAGTCAACCTCAATTCATAACCCCCAACCCCCACCCGCTGTTCAAGGCGCAGCATCAGGAGTGGCACGGATTCATCTTAACTAAGTAGTTCATTATCCTGAAGGCTGCCATCACTCTCCCCTCTATCACCGACAGCATTTATACGGCTCCCGTTAAGACACATTTAGCAAAATCGCAGGCAATATTTAGGAACCGGTGCCCTCCCCGTGAGGTGATGACAAATAGCTCCTCTGTCCAGAAACGGTCTTGCAGTATCTCAGCGCTGCCCCTCCCTCTCCCGGCTCGGAGGGGCTGCTTCTGGAGGCCGGGCTCATGCCTGGCCCATGGGTGGACAGGAGTCAGGGAGGATTTCCATTGGGAGGAACACACTGAAAAGATGTAAATTATATTAAGGTGGCCAGGTGTCTCAGTGTGCCCAGGACCAAGGGATCTTCTGAGACCAGGGTGGCAAACGGAAGCAGCTTGGTCACCCTAGTTCTAATCCCACCACGGCCATCGGTGGCCCTGGGAACTCCTCTCCGCCTTCTTCAATCATGCGGGAAGCCACGCCTCCCTGGATCAGCTGCAGGGGCCGTGGGAGTGCTGGCCTCCTCCCTGGTACCTGCATGTTCAGGGCATAGTCAGCAGACGATGGCTGTGGTTAAGGAAGGACATTGTGATATCATGATTTGTCTTGGACTTCCTGTTTCCATCCATGCCCGCCCATCCTCCTCCTCCAGCAACCACAGTGACTTCTTTTTCTAAGATGCTCACTCCTGGCCTTCTCAGGCCCTCTCAGCCTCTCGGGGCTCCACAGAAAAAGTCTAGAATCCTCTCAGGGTGACCTGGCCATGTCCAGCTCTCTGGTGTTGCTGGCCCCTCTCAGCTCCTAGGCCCATCCAAGTCCTGCTGTGTCCTCCTCTTCCTCCCTCGCACCTTCTCGCTGTCCCCTCTATTCCAAGCCCTCGCTCTGCTTGGGCAACTCTTGCTCATCCTTTAAGGACTCACGGGAGTCTCACTTCCTCAAGAAGTGCTCCCTCGAGCCCTAGGCTATCAGTCCCCAAACCCGCCCTCCCTGCCCCTCAGGACAGAGATCACCCCCAGTGTCGTGTTTAGTGCACATTCACCACCGCATATACACACGGCCCAGAACTGCTCCCATTTGCCATGTGACCGTGTGCCTAGGACAGCGCCTGGATCAGAGTGTGTGTTGAAAGCAGGAACTAATTAATCCCGCCCCTTCCCCAGACCTCGCTGTGGTCAGAGTGGGTGGCATTCCCTAGAGGCCCTCTCAGAAGCACCCCCTGTGGGCCTCGGCCCAGGCAGCTCCAGGGCCTCCCTTGACCTCAGGTGCCTTCGATCCTCCTCTCCGACAACATCTGCTCAGACCAGTGTAGGTGCCACTGTGGAGTATCCAGGGGCCGCTCGTGGGGGCCAGCCAGGAGACCCTGTCCAACGGGAGAAACCGCCCCTGCCTACACCGATCCTGCTTGGGTTTGGGCCCTGACAGTCCTCCCCCAGGACCCTGCATGGCCAGCTCACTGGTGTCCAGCCTCCAGCCTTGTCCCTCCAATGTACCCACCACACCGGCATCTCCGCAATATTTCTCAAGTGTAAATGCAATGACTCCCCCTCTCTGGTTCATGCCATTCATTTTCCCAGCCCATTGCCTTCCATTTCAGGATTGAGTTCAGACTCCGTCATGGCCAACTGGGCCCCAATGATCTTGCCTCTCGGCCTCTCCACCTCAGCCCATCTCACGCTGCGTTTGTGCCACCTGGGAACCCACCCGCCAGCCCTGCAAGGGAGATCCTCAGGCTCTTCTCGCCTATGCCACTTCCTCTCCCTGGACTGTCTTCCTCCTCTGAGTTCACCTACGGAAATTTCCACACATCCTTTGAGGTTCAGAGCCACAGTCACCCGGTCCTTGATTTATATGAGTCTGATGCCCCCTCTTCTGAGCTCACAGCCCCGTGTAAACATCTCAATCACAGCCTGTCCGCATCACGTTGTAACATAACATATGCTTCTCTCTGTGTGGCTCCGCCATCGGTCGGGGAGCTTCTTAAAGTCAGGGACCTGGTGTGCGTCTCCAGTTTCCTGCATAATGTTTGGCACATGACAGGTGCTCGGCCAGTGCGCTGTATGAATAAATGAATGAAGGAACCTACACCGGAACACTGCACGGGGCAGAGGCAGAGGCAGGGCTTAGTGACCGGGGAGCCCTGGACAAACGGGATCATGCTGCAGTCCAGGGCATTGCTGTCCCGCCCGGGGCCAAACCTTTCTTCATCTTCCCTTTGGGACAAAGTCCAGACCCCTTCCTCTCACACTCATGGCCTGCTCCTCCTCAGCCCCTCTCCTGTCTCTCTGCCTTTTGCATGCCAGGCCTCGGCCGCCCTGAGCTCTCCAAATATGCTTAGCTTCATCTGGCTGCTGGGTCTGTGGACCTGCCATTCTTCTGTCTGGAACACCTATATCACTTGACCCACCTGACCCCTCACCCCCAACTTTGATAAACCCTTAAAGTCTTAGCTTAGCCATCATTTACCTTAGAGGCCTCTTTTAATACCTACTCCAGACCCAGCACCTCCATCCTGGGCTAAGTGTCCCTCTTGTAGCATCTACCATAGCCCTACCCCACTGTCTGGTGACACCCTTTTTTGCTATTGCCGTGTACTGCGAGCTGCTAGAGGGCAAAAGCTTGTCTCAGTAACTGCAATTAGTGTTTAGCATGCTCTGGCACACCACTGGCATCGAAGGCATGTTGAACGAATGCATGAATTCATGGTGATGAAATTCTTCAGCTATCTGGCCTAACACTGGCCATAACAACCGTTCTGATGTGATCGGGCTGTGAACCTGCCACCCTACATCTGAGCCAGGGGAGACTATGTAGAGGGGGTCACCCCTCCCTCACTTTGTTCTCACTTCCCCCAGCAGCAGGCCAGCTCGGCTCTGGGCCCCCAGGGACCTCAAACACTTTGCAGCACTTGCCCGGAGACATGCCTGCTGCTTTCGGGGGTCCCTCCCCCGCTCTGGTCTCCCAGGCTCTTCTGGAATATACCCGCTGAGTGATCTCCAGACAGCTGACCGAATCCTCCTCTGTCAGAGGCCATCGATGCTCAAAAGCCTTGTTGTATTAATGTATTATTCCTGACAGATGTATTATTTATCATTAGTTTGTTTATTTATTATTAATTTGGGTTTCATTATTGATAATGATGTGGTTATACAATTAATAACAAGCTTTGAGAGGCTGTTCCATGGTCCTTTGTAGAAAACCGATGCTCCCCCAATCCCTGGAGAGCCAGGGTGGGGCGTTTTCACCCCATTTTATGGCTGGGAGACACTGTGGCCAGAGAAGCGAGGACTTGTTCAGGCAGTGCCATTGCCCTGAGATGTCTGCAAGGGAAGAACTTCCTTGGGCAGCAGCATGTCCTGGGTTGACAACAGGGTGGAGGAAATAGGTTCCTGCAGGAGACTGATGTGGGCCTGCCAGTCACATCTCCATCTGTACCCTCGTGTCCTCCTGCTCATCCCAGTCCCTGCTCTGTGCTGTGTGTGCACTCCTCTATCCATTTCCTTCCCTCCCAGGTGCTCAGCCCAGGACCAAGGGATTTTCTGAGACCAAGGTGGCAAACTGAAGCAGCTTGGTCACCCTAGTTCTAATCTCACCACGGCCATGGGTGGCCCTGGGAACTCACTCACACCTCTCTGCCTACTTCAATCATGAGGATAGCCACGCCTCCCTGGGCCAGCTGCAGGGGCCTTGGGAGTGAGTGCTGACCCCTGGTGCCTGTGTGTTCAGGGGGCAGTCAGCAAACGATGGCAGCGGTTAAGGAAGGATGTTGCGAGATCATGATTTGTCTTGGACTTCCTGCTTCCATCCATGCCCACCCATCCTCCTCCTCCAGCAGCCACGGGGACTTCTTTCTCTAAGATGCTCACCCCTGGTCTTCTTGGGTCCTCAGAGCCTCCCGGGGCTCCACAGAAAAAGTTGAGGATCCTCTTAGGGTGACCCAGCCCCTCTCAGCTCCCAGCCTTCCTTACAGTTTAGTGGGGCCAAGTGACTAACTCTTGGTAGGGGCAATGATATGGCTTCTCCCATGCCATTGTTCATATCCCTTCTATCCACCTGCTGCCTGGATGCAGAGGGTCTAAGAACCTGGAAGAAGGTGGAGCCATAACACAGAAAGACAGGGTACTTGAATGACAGCATGAAGTAATGCCCTCCTGTGGTCTCTGACAGACAGTGATAGGAGTGAGAAGTAAAATGCTATTGTGTTAAGCCACTGAAATTTTAGAGTGCTTTGTTCAGTAGTTATTCTAATATATTGCACATAGTAGGCACTCACTAGGTTCTTGGTGAAAGAAAAAAGCAAATGAATAAATAGGCAACAAAATACATCAACACATTGGGCTGAGAAGTCAGTCCCTAAGGCTGTTTGGTTTCCTCTGGGGGGGTTTAATCAGGGTACCCAGAGGACCTGGTAGCCCCGAGTCCTTAGACATGACCCAGAATCATGAGGACAGACTCCTGAACAATGAGAAGGCTTCTCTGACTTGGGATAAAATTTAAAATATGGATGGTAGGTTATTAGGAAATATTTTAAAAGAAAAATAGTTATGACTCAAGGAACACTGTCTAAGTGAGGTTATAAACTGGTCTTCATCAGTAAAACGAGGCGGCTTAATGAAAAAATTGCCATTTAAAATGGGCCTCCATGAAATAATAATGCCTCGTAAACACACAGTCCGTTAGCACGGAAGAATTAATTTTTGAGCTCTGACGCTCCAGGCACAATAAAGGAATTCTTAATTTGGGGGGCCTTTTATTTTCCTCTCCCCAAAAGGCAATGCACACGAGACTGGATTTTCTCCTGTTGGCACCAAAGGGCCTGGCTGTTTGCAAAGGGAATTTGCTCAGTGACAGTTCTGTTTCCCTCCAGCTATTCATTTAAGAGATGGTCTGAAGGAAGCACGGCTTCACGCTGTGGATCTGCGTCCGTTTTACATAAACTCGAGTGACAGCGTGTTCCCCCCGACAGGTCAGGGGACGGGCTCATTTTGCAGAAGGAAATCTCCAAATCCAGACTCGTCGAGCCCACAGTTCAGTTATCAGCACCCCAGCCTCGCTGGTCCAGCGAGGTCTGCATCTGCCTTCTAGCAGCCATTCCAAATAGCCCAATAAAGGCAGAGTGGTCCCAGCCAGAGGTGAACCCCCGCTCCAACCCCCAGGGGCCTTTGGCAACATCTGGAGATATTGTTGGTGATCACAGCTGGTGGTGCGGGACACTACTGGCATCTGCCTAAACTGCCTACCATGCAGAGGATGCCCCTGACAGCCTAGAATCGTCCAGCCCCGAAAGCCAGCAGTGCCAAGGTTAAGAAGCCCTTCAGCAAAGAGAGCAAAGGCCCAGGACACACAGAGAGTCCCCAAGCGTCAGGTTCTCCTTCTGGAGCTGGGAGTGTAAGTGGCTGCAAACTCTCCCTCTGTTACCCCAGCTGGGCCTAGTACTCAGCTTCCCCTCAAACCTCCCCGTCATCACAGGGGATCAGCTCTCTCCGAGAGAGCATCCTTCCTGCCCTCCGGGACCCGCTTTGCTCTTGTGATAGGCGAATCCTAGGAGAAAGTTCTCTTACAGTCACCCTGGCAGAATGCATTTGTTCTGCAAAGCAAAGGAGTCCCAGCTTACAAAGGAGCATCTTCCAGGCTCCTTCTTCCCCTGAAGGGCGACGCAGCTCCCTCCTTGCTAATCTTGCTCTCCCTGCTTGGCAGGAAAAGCAATCTGGTCTTCATATTAATGCTTTATTAAACGCACCCATCCTGCAAGATAAACATCAGCCGATTACAGTTGTTCAGTTATAGAGTGCCTGCTTGTCACCCGGAGGCTACTGGGGCCTGATTCGCTACCCATCTGACTTCTTCCTGCTGGAGGCCAAGATAGAGATTGTTGACATCTTACTGAGTGGAGGGGTCAGGTGGGGAGCAAGTGGGCTGGGGTGGGGTGACAGGGGGCATGGTATTCCCATCATCTAGGGCCCAAGACAGAGAAGCAGCCTCTAGGCAAACGTGGTACCGACCATGTCTGGGGCCAGCTTGTCACCAGGGCCTACAGAGCAGACAACCCAACAACTGAATGCTTCTAGTTCAACTTAGAAACAATGGTGCACCTACTATGTGCAAGCATATATCGGGTAAGCCCCACCCCAGACCAGTTGCCTTTCTGATAGGAAAGGGCTTGCGTCAAGCTATGAAACCAAGTTGGAATCTTGCCCTGCCTCCTCCTAACTCTGTGCTCTTGGAATATAAAGCTCTCATCTTTTGATCCATGAGGTAGGAATCCAGATGCCTATCACCCCAGCCTGGAGAGAATGGATGCATAGGGCTAATGTACCACTCAACCCCTGGGGGATGCTACCACTATCGGGACGAATTTGCTACTTTTTTTTTAAATATATTTTATTGATTTTTCACAGAGAGGAAGGGAGAAGGATAGAAAGTCAGAAACATCGATGGGAGAGAAACATCGATCAGCTGCCTCTTGCACATCCCCTACTGGAGATGTGCCCGCAGCCAACATACATGCCCTTGACCGGAATCGAACCTGGGACCTTTCAGTCCACAGGCCGATGCTCTATCCACTGAGCCAAACTGGTTCGGCGGAATTTGCTACTTTTGATAGATCTCATTAACAGCAACAAGCACAAATCTCAGGTGAACACCTCGGTGGAATTGTACATGTTGCACACCCACATAGCCACCCACATCAAAATGCAGCACATGCCCAGGCCCCTGGGGAGTTCCCTTGTGCCCTTGGTCAGTCGCCACGCCCCCCTTCACCCCCCCCCCCCCCAACGCCCAGGATCACCTCTGTGCGGGCCTCTGCATCACAGCTTGGCTTTGCCTCCTCTTGACCCTCCTATAAATAGAATTATGCAAGATGTGCCCTTTGGTGTCCGGCTACTTTTTCTCAACATGATGTTTTTGACATTCAGCCATGTGCTGCATTTATCAGTAGTTTATGCTTTTAAAAAAATGTTCCCAGGGAAGTATTCCATGATAAGAAATACCATAATGGGTTTATCCATCCTACCATGGAGAAACATTCAGGGGGTTCCTAGTTTGGAGATGTTATGGATAAAGCCCATTGTTGTCATGAAAATAACTTTGCTAGGCCCAAGGCCAATGGACTTTCTTCAAGGACAGAATGGATTCTGTGCTGAACCAGCTCCCGGCAGGAAGGTCTTCTGCTGGATTTTTTTTAAAAAGCCAGTTGCCTTCATTATGCCCACTCAGCCCTGTGGACCCTTGCCCTTCCTCCCAGGGGCACCTTGGGCATCTGGTAGGAATACTGGCCAAGTATTTGCTTTTGAAGTGAATCCCCTCTCCCCACCTCTCTCTAGGGGCATGTCAAAGTCAACCCCTGACACTCCCCCAAATAGAGGGCATGATGCTTGAACCTGCTTTGCCTTTGGGCCAAGTATACAGGTCCTCCTGTTTCTGATCTGCCCACAAGCCTGCGGGGAGGCCAACCCCTATTTTCCGGGTAGAAAAACTGAAGCACATGGATTCATTCACTAGTTCACTTATTAGACAAATATTTACGAAGCACCTGCTCGTTGCTGGGCCATGAAAAGAGCTTGGAATTGGTCTGGTGGGAGATGCAAGGACACAGAATCACACCTCTGCCAGATCCTTCCTGCTTTGGAGCTTTAGCACTGAGCTCTCTCGTATTTTACCGCATCCACTGCCTGCTCTCTGCATCATTAGTCCCAGCTCCCCAGTGAGACAAAATTGTCTGTTGTGTTTTTTTTAATACTTCCATAATACACAACACTCTGAGGATTACAGCAGTGCTTAATAAATGCTTCAGAAGAGTACAATGGAGACTGGTGTTGTCAACTCTATAACTCCATATTTTCAAGGTCTACGTTACCCAAATCTCGTTGCCACAGGCAGAGCTAAACCATATATCACACTGTGTAGGTGGAAGAGATTCAAGGTCCAAGAAGGTTTCCACGTACCCTTGCTGGCTTTGAAGAAAAAATATGGGCAGCTTATAGGAGCAGAAAGCTACCTGGTTGACAGCCAGCAAGCAAACACAGATCCTCAGTCCTACACCCACAAGGAAATGAATTCTGCAACAACCAGAATGAGTTTAGAAATGGATGCTCCCCCCGGAGTTTCCAGATAAGAGTCCAGTCAGTCAATACCTTGGATTTGATCTTGGGAGACCCAGAGCAGAGACCTGAGCCTAGCCTATGGAGTCTTTGGACCTTAAGAATTATGGGTTTAAACAAACACGGGTGTTTTTCAAGCTTCTAAGTTTGTGATAACTTGTTACACAGCATAGCAGACGAATACATGTGTCTCCTGAGATCCCAGCATCTAGGGGGTTCCTCAGAAGCTCCAATCAAATCATGCCATTCCTCTGCTCCAAGCACTCAGTAGCTCTCATCGCAATGGACAGTGAGAGGCAAAGCCTTCTCATGATCCTGAAAGCCAGGATGAGCTAGCCCTGGCCTCACTCCAACCTCGCTTCTTACTCCTCCCTCTGGCTCACTCCATTTCTCACTAACCTGGGACAGCAAGCACACCCTGACCTCTTTGCTCTTCCCCGAACACCCAAGCCCATTCCTACTCCAGGGCCTTTGCACCAACTGTTTCTTCTTCCTGGAATTCTTTCATCCCAGCTGTGCACATGGCTTGCCTACTCATTTCATTTTGATCTCTGCTCACTGCCATCTCAACCCCCTTGTCTAAAATCCTCTAAAACTCCCACCCAATTTCTCTCCCTCTCTCCTTAAAACAGCTTTACTACCGTACTTATGACACTACTCCTCTGTCTGACTCTGCATTTTACATTTATCCACTTGCTTGCTGTCAATGCTGTATACCCTCCTACTCACTCGGCCATCCCTGACTAGAATGTCAGGCCCCGCTTCCTGCCCGAGGGAATGGACTTTGTTTTGTGCGCTGTAGTGTCTCCAGCAAAGGGAATGGTCCCTGGGAATCACTGGCATTGGTAGCGCTCTCGATGCGCTAGCCACGGCATCAGGTGCCATCTAGTAGCTTCAACACAAAGGACAAGTCAACACGACCATTCGCCGTCAAAGCAGATCACCTGACCGAGCAAGGCCCACCGTAGGCAGGATTCTGTAGCTTTCGCCCTAACCCTTGACAGCCAGCACTCCGTTTCCCTGACTCTGATTCTACGTTCTGATTAGGATCCTGCAGCACGGTCCCCTTGAGTCAGTTGTCCCCAGCTCAGACAGGACTCGAGGGTTTCCACGGAGCTCGGCCGGCATCTTCAGGCGAGCAGACCTGGCATTGTAGTTCATACCCCACACTGCTTCCTGTGACTGCCTCCCTCCACAGCGGCTGCTGGAGCAATTTCCCAGAGGCTCCACTCGCTCAGGGCCCTGCGCCATCCTTCTCTTTGTCAGCAAGATAAGAGGAAGTCAGGGAAAGACCCGGCTGACAAACATCCCCTGAGCAAACACAGTGGTTTCTCCGCACTCCGCTCCCCACCCCAGAAGGTAACTCTCCGGTTGGGTTCTGGAAGAGAGGGACACAGCCCTGCGCTTATCAATATTTCCATCTTCAATGGCTGCCCCCTTTGGGGATTTCAAGATGGATATTTGTTTGTTTTAGAAAATAAAAAAAAATGATACACGCAATTGTACAGGAGACTAAATTCCTTCCTGTAAAACCACCTGACAGAGAAAGTCATGGTTGGTACTTTTGGAATTCTTATTTATTATCTGCCTCCCTTTCTCTTTCTTTTTAAACATATTTTTATTGATTTCAGAGAGAAAGGAAGGAGAGAGAGAGATAGAAACATCAATGATGATAGAGAATCATTGATAGGCTGCCTCCTGCACACCCTCTATTGGGGATTGAGCCTGCAACCCAAGCATGTGCCCTTGACAGGATTCAAACCTGGGACCCTTCAGTCCGCAGGCTGATGCTCTATCCACTGAGCCAAAATGGCTAGGGCTCCCCTTCTCTTTCTTTTCATTGACTTCTTAGCACAACTCTGACACTAGTTTCACTTGTCATGTCAAGGCATACCCTCTCCTGTCTGGTGGTGGGGTTAGTTTTACCTGTCAACTGGAATGGGTCGCAGGGGGCACAGGTTGAACATGACTTCGGGGTGTGTCTGTGTGGGTGTTCCTGGATGGGAGGAGCATTTGAATTGATGGACTCAGTCTCTCAGGTTACCCTCCCCTCCAGGTGGGTGGGCATCAGCCAATCCATGGAAGGTCTGCACCGAGCAAAAGGCTTCATTGCTGAGCTGGGAGCATCTCCTAGCATCCTCCTCCTCCCTTGGACCGGGCTGTCAGCATCCAATCAGCTCCTTGGGCCTTTGGACATGGATTAAACCACACCCTAGCTCTCCTGGGCCTCTAGCTTGCAGACAGCAGATCCTGGGACCCCCCCGCCCCCAGCCTCCCAGCAACAGGACATATGGACACTGTTTCTCTGGGGAACCCTGACTCACGCAGACTGTGGTGCCTCTTCTGAAAGAAGAGAATCCTAAGGATGGGTTTTCTGAATTGATTCTGCAGTTTCTGGCTCTCCAACCTGATTAGATTTAAAGATGCTAATGACTCTATTTATTTCTGTCTTAGTTTGGACTGTGGAACACCATAGACTGAGTGGCTTATACACAACAGAAATTGACTTCTCACGGTTCTGGAGGCTGGGAAGTCCAAGATCGAGGTGTGACAGAGAGGGTCGGCTTCCTGCTTCATAGATGGATGTCCCCTCCCTGTGTTTTCAAAGGCACTGATCCCATTCAGGACGTTTCCAGACTCGTGACCTAATTATCCCCCAAGGCCCAGCCTCCTGAAGCCATCACATGGGGGTTAAGACTTCAACACATGGATTGTGGGGAGGGACACAGCCATTCAGTCCACTGCACCAATACCGTAATAAACCTCTTCCAGGTGAGTGCAGACAGAGGGACCATTTCCAAATCCTCTCATACCCTGTTTCTCCAACCACAGCCCATTTTAAACAAAACTGAAAAGGGGGTGAGGGATGCCCAGCCAGTATGGCTCAGTGGTGGAGTGTTGGCCATGAACAGGAGCTCATGGTTCAATTTCCAGTCAGGGCACATGCCCAGGTTGGGGGCTCCATCCCCAGTGCAGGAGGTAGCCAATCAATGAGTCTCTCTCATCACTGATGTTTCTATTTCATCCTCTCCCTTCCTCTCTGAAATCAATAAAACTATTTTTAAAAAAGGAAAGAAAAGAAAAGGGGGGTTGAGCGGCTGCACTGGAAGGAGGACACATAGGCCCAGGAAGTGGTTTCTCAGGGGGACACACACTCCGTGGCTCCAAGGCTGCACAGAAAGCTGCCCTGAGAGGCCAGCTTGCCCCTCCCCCTGCCTCCGGCCATGAACTGGCTGTGAATTCCACTCTTTTATGATTTCCCTCTTGGTCCCCATCCTCCCCTGCCTGGGTCTTTCTTTTCAGCAGGAAGAGGCTCCAGCTCTCCTGCTCCAAGGTCTGCAGGTGACGGTGAGCTGGATGACTCTCCAGCCCAGCTCAGCCACCCTGACCTCCTCCCATTCCTCTCCCCTCCGCCCCCAGGCCTGTGCTCAGAGATGGCAAACCAACAGACCCAGCTTCTGTCACTCAGGAGGTAAACCGGGGGCCAAATAAAACCCACAAAGGCACGGCACACCCACAGAGGAGCTCGCTGTCACCCGTTGTTTGGGGACCATCTGTGATGCTTTTGGATCATTGAAATGAGAATTCAGAGCAGCAATGAGGTCGAGGAGGAGAGCGCTGAGCCTGGCAGGGAAGTGCACTGACTCTGGAGCCCGGCTGCCTGGGTTCAAATCCCAGCTCTGCCTCAGGCAAGTGGCTGCAGCACCCTGAGCCTGCTTCCTCTGCTTCCTCCTCAGCGGAATGGGGGTCACATCGGTACCGGCTTCCCGGGCTCGGGAGCTCACCAATCCCTTCCTCAGAGCAATGCCATCCTGCTTTAGGACTACGCTCTCACCCAGTGCTAAACGCTGTTAAGCCTCATACCTGCACAAGGACTCTCCACAACCACCGACAGGGCCAGGGTTGGTCACAACTTACAGGTCAAGGAACCAAGGCTTAGAGCGGCGTGTGCCAAACTGGGGTGCCCAGGGGCGAGTCCTGCCTGTCACCTGTTTCTTAGGGTCCGCCAGCTAAGGATGATTTTTTATATTTTTCAGTGATTACATTATAAATGGTACCCACATAATAGCTTCCATTTTACCTCTGGGCCCGCAAAGCTATTTGGCCCTTTATAGAAAAAGTTTGCCCACCCTAGGCTTAGAAAGGATTAAAGGCTGGAGGCAGGATTCTGGCCCCAAACTAGTTCAATTCCATATAGACTCTGCTGCTTTCCTTCTAATGAATGTTTCTCCTTTAGCCCAAATGGAAGGGTATTCAAACACCATTTATTCATTCATTCATTCATTCACCCATTCAACAACTATTTACCAAGGGCTGGAGGTAGAGCCAGCCATGACCCTGCATGAATGAGGCCTAGAGTTGAGGAGACACAGGCCAGCTCATTGCTGGACCTAGAGTCTCCCCCTGCCCTACCCCCCTACCTCCCTTTCCCCAGCCCATGAGCCTTGCAACAGCTGGGCTCTGCAGGGAGGAGCCAAGATCTCTGGTAAAATGAAATTGATCAGGAAACCCCTCTGGGTGACTGACAGCTGATGTCCTCCAGGGAAAGCTCACCCACCCACCACCCAGAAGCCCAGGGACTTCAATCCCACTGTCACACGGTGTCCTGTCCCTTCCCACAGACCCCAGAATCCTACAGAGCATCAGGGTGGTGTCCCTCTCCCAGAGCCCACCCCAGCGTGGGGCCAGAGGGCCAGGCCAAGGCACCTACCTTCCTGGGGCGACGAGGGCTTGGGGATGCATGCTCTATGCGTGCCGTTTTGGGGGCTTGTCCATTCCCTTAACTAAGTAATCTAATGGGTTTTAATGGTACCAATCATAACTGGAGATGGTACTGATTTAGGCGTGGAAGAGAGGCCACCCAATTGTGGCCTGGTCACCCACTGAACCAGAAAGGTGACATCTGTGAGTTTTCGCTCCTCTTGTTCACCTTGGCCTGGCTTCCCGGACCCACCCCCTCCAGGCCCCACCAGCTCCGCCCAGCCTGGGAGCTGGAGACGGCATCGCTCACCTACTCTGAATGTATGGAGAACCATAATAGGCTTATGAGAATATGGGTGTTTACAGCCTATTCTCATCATGGGAAAATTGACATTAGGAAAGTACATGATAGAAATCTTATGTACTTTCCAGAATGTAAATAGAGTTAAAAGTGAAACTGTCAGAGAGGCGACGGGGCGCTCAGCAGTGGGAATAAGCTGAACGGGCCTGGAATGGAATTTTCCAGGGGCTTGGTGCTCTCCTGGACGAAGAGGACCACGCTGGATGGAGGTGAAAAGAGGGAGCGAGGGTCCGGAAGGGAGGGAAGATGAAGGTTATGGATTTAATATCTGGCTCATTTGCAGGTGGGTTTAATCAAGATTGGAGGAAGAAATAAATGGTTCCACTTGTAGGGCATGGAAATGGATGCCTAGGCCTCATGGAGCCTCTCACTGCCGATTTCTGGGAGCTTCTACCTGGAGGACTTAGTCTTGGATGTAAAAGTTGAATCTGGGGAGTGGGGTGGGCGAAGGGTGCCAGGGAAGAAGGGCAGATCCTCGTGCCCTAATCAGCGGCTTAGGGGGCCAGGTCTTAGCCTCTGGACATCCTGGGCCAAAGCTGGTGTCCAGCACCAACACAAAGAGGACATGAGGACGAGAAGGCTGTGTCACAGTGGCTGCTGTCTGCCCAGCTGCACTGAGGGCCCTGCTGGGAAGTCCTAGTGGACAGACTCCTCCAGCTCCTTAAAAGTCCAGCGATACTGTGTCTCTCGGCAGAAAAGCCTTCTCTTCGCCAAGCCTTCGAATGTCCTTGCTGCTGGGTTAGCCCTCTGCGCCACAGATGGGAGCCCGCCATGTTCTCTGCTCTACAGCCTTCATGGGCTCCCCAGTACCCAGGACCAATGTGCTCCTTAGCCTGCCCCTTCCAGGTGCCAGTCCAGCTGCCCCTTAGAGCCTCATCTCCAGGGAGCGCCCTCCTCTCCCAGCACACACTCAGTCCGTGCCCCAGCCTGCGGGGACGCTCGCCCACCTTCTTCCGGCCCTTTGCTTGGTCTGTTCTCTCCGCCCAGAATGCCCCTCTGGGCTCAGCTCTATTGGTCCCTCAAGAATTTGCTAAGTTTACTGCCCATCTGTAGAGAAGGGACACCGTATCTCCCATCTGTTCTCCTCTCTCTGACGTGGCCCTGTCTCATGCAAACATACCCATCCCTCCCTCAGAACAGGATGGGGCGGCAGAGGAGAGAAGGGGGACCCATAACAGCATGCTTTTCGTGGGGCTGCGGTTGGGTAGATGACATAAGGCAGGTGACCCTCTGGGCAGGGTGAGGTTAGTGACAGAGACTGCATCCAAGGGCAACAAGAACTGCCGAGGTCTTGGCCAAAGGGTGGAATTGTGGGGTGAACTGTGTCCATCCCCCCACTAAAAGATACGTGGAAGTCCTCACCCCCAGTCCCTGTGACCTTATTTGGAAATAGAGTCTTCACAGAAGTAACCAAGTTAAGACGAGAACGGGCCCCAGCCCAATATGGCTGGTGTCCTTATAAGCAGAGGGGCATCCGGCCAGAGACAGATGTGCAGAGGGAGCACACCGTGTGACGACAGAGGCGAGATTCCAGCGGCGCAGCCACAAGCCGAGGGCGCCAGGACTGCTGCAGCTGTGGGAAGTGGGGCAAGCAAGGCAGGCTTCTCTGGGACTTTGGAGGGAGTGTGGCTTGGGACATCTAGCCCCCAGAACTGTGAGAGCGTAGATGCCCTCGGCTTCCAGCCACTCTGTCATGGCAGCTCCAGAACTCTAACGTAGAGAGGAAGGAAAAGGGAACAGCGATCTATGCACCCAACTCGAGGCCATGGCACGGCCACAATCTCATGGGACCACACTCTGTAGATGAGGCAGATGGCTTGTTCCTCACTTTCTTAGGGGCTGACACAGACCCAGGGAAGGGAAGTGACTGTGCAGAGCCCATGGTTAGGGAGGAGTCAGAGGTGGGATTTGAACTGAGGTTTCCCCCTGCCTCACAGCCTACAGAGTCCCCGAGGGTTCCTAGCCACCGGGGAGCAGCAGAAGCCAGGAGTGGGCCTTCTTCCGACTCCAGGAACCGCCGGAATGGCCCCCCTCACCTTGCCTGTTATCCCGCTGCAGGGCCGCTGCCCGCTGCCCGGGATCGGTTCCCATGGGAGCAGCTTCCCAAGCGTGAGCCCAGCTGGCGGGAGCATCTTATCTGACAAAGCAGGGAGGGGAGCCCGGCTCCCGATAAAACTTTGCCCATTTGTTAACACGTGTTCCAAGCCGAGATTACCCTGCTCGGAGCAGACAATGGAGGCGATTAAACAGAGCGTGAGGCTGTGACTGCCGCAGGTGCGCTAGGGAGAAGGAGGGAGGCCCGGGGCGTGCAGGGCGCCGGAAGGGGCTGGGGCACCCTCCCCCCCCCCCCCCCCCCCCCCGGGCTCTGTTACCACAGCCGCAGGCTAAGGCAGCAGTGCCAACTCGGAGCCACGGGGCTGGGATGCTGAGAACTTTGAGGCGATGATGCTGGAAGCGACAGGCCATTTTCGAGATGTTCCCAAGGGCTGTGCCCAGCAGAGCTGAGGGATCTGAGGGTGGACCGGGCGAGAGGAAGTCCAATACAGCCATGGATGGGGATGTTTGCGGCGGTATTGCCCTGGATCGGGCACATGATTTGTTTAATTTTCACCGAGTAAGGTAAGTTCTAGCAGTATTCCCATTTTACAGATGATGACACAGAGGCTTAGAGAGATCAGTAAAGGGCAGGGGCGGCATTTGAACTTGGGGCACCTCACAGGTCGGGTATGGGGCCGTCAACCCACCCTTCCACCAGGGAGGCTCCCCATTTAAGTGTCTGACATTTCAGGGTGCTCCCCAAAGATGTCTATTAGATCCGTCTGATTCATTTGCCTCTTTTATCAGCACGGCACATCCACACTGGGTCTGGGCCTCTTTCCTCCCCGAGCTGAGGCCATGGGGTCCCGAGAACACGGCTGCCGAGCCCAGCATCCGGGCCAGCCTGTCCAGCCTGCTCCGTGCCCCGCATGCCGCTGCCCCGTGCCCCACGCTTGCTCCCTCTCTGCTCAGCGCCGGGATCCTGCTGCCGCCCTCTCCGGGTGCTCCTGGCTGAGTCCCTGCTTGGCTCCCCTGCACAGGCCACGAGCCCCGCATCTGGCCCCGCACCTGAGGTTCAGCATCCCAGCCTCGGTCCAGGATCCACCGGGGAGGGAGGCCAGGAAGAGGGAAAGGGGAAGGAACTGACAAGAGCCTCATCAAACCACCCTCCGTCCCATGCAGCCTGCCACTGTCACGTGCCCCTGCTCTGGGGCATCTGTGCTGAGGGGGAATGGCCTTCCCACCATTGGCTATGCTAATCCTTTTAAGCAGTAAAGCTTTTACCTCCATGATCTCATTAGATCCTCACACACCCCGGGAGTTAAATGGGGCCAGGAGGGAGGGGAGAGGACATGGGGTCACCCACCATCTAGTGACACCCAGGCCTGTGCTCTCCCTGGCGCCAAGCCTGGGGCCCTTTCTTCCCTTCTCTCTCCTCTCCTCTCCTCTCCTCTCCTCTCCTCTCCTCTCCTCTCCTCTCCTCTCCTCCCCTCCCCTTTCCTCCCCTCTCCTCCCCTCTCCTCCCCTCTCCTCCCCTCTCCTCTCCTCTCCTCTCCTCTCCTCTCCTCTCCTCCCCTCTCCTTCCCTCTCCTCCCCTCCCCTCTTCTCCTTCTCCCCCTCCCCCTCCCCCTCCTCCTCCTCCTCCTTCTTCTTCTCCCTCTCCCTCTCCCCCTCTCCCTCTCTCCCTCTCCCTCTCCCTCTCCCTCTCCCTCTCCCTCTCCCTCTCCCTCTCCCTCTCCCTCTCCCTCTCCCTCTCTCCCCCATGCGTTTTACACACCGCCCTGCTCCCCAAATTCGCAATTTCCCCTGGCCGGGGGGCACCATTCGTTTGGTCTAGCAGGAGGCAAGCTCCTGGCAGGCCTTGTCTAACATCACAAGCTCATCTGGAGACCGTCTGTACTTTTAAAGGCCTGAGGATGTGGCTTCTTTCGCTTTACAGCCGGAAAGATAAAAATGGGGCGACAAGTGACAAATGTCCCTCCAGCAGCCCAGGAGCCTGGCTCATAATCTCCCGCAGTTCTCGCTCTGGCGGCTGCTTTGCACAGGTGGGGGCCGGCCTCCCGGCCCAGGGCCTTCCAGGAAGAAGTGCAGGTGGGCACAGGGGCTGCTACATCGGAGGCTGGGACACCTGTGACCTGCTGAAGCCCAGACCTCCGCCAGGGGACCCCCCCACCCAGAGGTCCCCCATGGCCACTCAGGAAATGGGGCATTCTAGTCAATCGAGTGTTGATACTGAGATACATTCCATTAGATACTTCTTTGTTATACATTTCCGAAGGGAATGCAAGACATCAGCTACAGTCAAAAACCAGAATTGTCTTTAAAAAATCCTTCTGCAAAGAGCCACCTTGTCCATGAGCGATGAAGAGCCTACTATGTGCCAAGCACTTAAGAACTTTGATCTTTCAAATCCTCATTCTCTTTTTACAGATGAAGAAACCAAGGCTTGGGGAGGTGAGGGGACCTGCCCAGCCCGCACAGCTGAGGAGCAGTCACCAGACAGGACTGCTATTCCCTGAGGACAGTCACACGTGCCAGACCCTCCATTTTCACCAGCGGCCCTGTGAGATGGGCTTGCTGATTTCCCCAGCGGACAGAGGAGGAAACTGAGGGTCCGAGTGACTAGGCCACAAACCCAAGGTCACATAGCTGGAGTAGCAGAGCCAGGTTTGAACCCAAGCAAGCTGCTCAAGCCAGAGCCTAGATTCAGGTCCGCCCTCTTCCCCTACACCCAGCGGCATCTCAGTCGATCCCACTGCCTGGGAACTTCTGAGTGCCCATGGGTATTAGGCACACTCACTCATTAGGACATTCAGCTGAATGAATGGCATAGCTGAAGCCAGAGTTGATGGGACTATATCCATGGAGGGGTTTCCCAAGGTCCAGAAACGTCAAGTAACCCCACGAAGGTCACATAGCCTACGCGGGCTGATGGAGATCTGGAAGCCCAGGCCAGACTTCCTCTTGGGCTGTCACACCTCCTGCATCCAGGAGACCCGTCTGGGGCCCAGAGCCCACTGGGCTTGTTATCTGGGGTCACATCACCTCTCCTCTCTGGGCCTCTCAGCCCCCCAGGCCCTGAGGACGCTGGGTTGCCTGCCTGTGACCTTGGGAAGGGACGGGAGCGGTTTTAACAATCTAAACACACTCCTTCCTTGCGTCGAGATGCCCGGGCGCTGAGTGATTTGTATGCTCCGAGCACGTCACCTCCTTTCAGGAGACGGAGAGGCTGCCTGAAAAGTCATTTTTCAGCATTTGACACAAAGTCTCTTTCGCTCTCTCGCGAAGCCAGATAACCATCAGCAGCCGGGCCGATTAGAAAAAAATATATACTTGGTACCGGGAAGCCAGGAAAAGAAAGGAAGCCAGCCCATCAGTCTTCCTTTACCCATGGGGACGGGAGTGGTGGTGGGGGGGCGGCTCTCCCACCCTGCTCTAAAGCTGGGGTGAAGGTGATCTTAGAACCAGCAGACTCCTGGGAAAATGGCATCTTCCTCAGATGGGGGCACAGGCCAGGCTCGGGAGTCATGCAGACAAGCATTCAAGTCCCAGTTCTGCCGCTTCCAAGGGGTGCGACGTTGGGCAAATCACTTCTCCTCCAGGACACTCAGTTTTTTCATCTGTCAAATGGGTATAATGAGTTCCTACCTGGTGGGGCTGCTAGGTGGCTCAGATGAGGTAACGCAGAGAGTGCTTGCGGCAGGGTCTGGTGAATAGTGAGCCATCAACAAATGCCAGCCCTGACATGGACTGTTTCGGGGTGCCATCTTCGAGACCCCGCGCTAAGCTGTGGCTGTGAACACAGACCTGTGCTCTCTTGCTGACATCTAAGTGTACTGGTTGTTAAGCTCTGGGCCATGCAGTGTGCACCTGGATTCAACAGGCACGCCGGCCCCGTGGGGGCTTGTGGGCAAGGGAGAGAGCCCGATCCCAGTAAATGGGCAGGCCTACTCCATCACTAATGTATGGCACCCAGAACCGCTTTCCAGCCTTCCCTGAGCTCAGCCCACATTCCCCTCCCCACCCAGCAGGAAGGACCCTCCTCTGCTCAGCAGGGGCTCAGGAGGTGTGCATAAGACCCTTCCTCCCTGCACTGAGGTCAAATCAAGCCCTGCAGCAATACCGAATCCAGTCACTGAGCATTTACTGATGCTCTAGTCTCTCTTCTTCAGCACCTTCCCTGCCCCGAATCCACCCAGGCCACCGGCCTCTTTCTCCTGGATCACAGGATGGGCTCCCTGCTGCCTCCCTGCCTCCAGCCTCCCTCACCTGCTCCCAGGAAAAGCCTGCTGCCATGTTCAGTCCCCAGTTTAAAAGTCCTCACTGCCGCCTGCCTCCTGTCTGTCTCAAGGGATGAGCTATCCCAGGAGAACTTCCCCACCTCCTCATCCAGACTCCTCCAGCAGCCCTTCCCTGCCCACCTTCTCTCGGGGACCCCCTCCCCTCGCCCCTGCCACCTGGCCTCAGCAAGCTGCCCGCAGTTCTAGAAGCTCCAAGCCCCTCTCCTGCCGAAGGGCTCTGCACCTGCTGCTCCTCCAGCTGCACTGACCTTCCCTCTCCTTTCCCGTCACCATGTCACTGCACGGCCTCCCCTGTCACGTTCCACAGTTGCCTCCTCTGGAACACCTTCTCTGCCTCCCTTCCACTCCCCATTCTGGACCGGAATCCTCGCTGGGCTCCCATGATCCCCTGCACCTCCCCCAGGGCCAGTTTGTTTGCGTGTCTGTCTCCCACCATGCTGGTCCATGGCTCCCATTTACAGCACGTAATGGTGCCAATGACTCCCTGCGGATGAGTGAGTGGACGTGCAGTGCACCCCCGACGTGCCGCTCCCTGGTTAGCGCCCGGAGCTCAGAAGAACACAGCACAATCCTTGCCTGGAGGATGTGGCGGTGACTCTGAGTCAGGGACTATAAGGTGCAAAGAGGACGGATTCATGCCAGAGAGACGCCAGCAGCGAGGCTGGGCAGCTGGAGCAGGGCTGACACCCCCGCAGGGTGAGGGACCTGGGAGGGGGCAGGTGGTCTCTGGCAGGTTGAGAAGGATCCAGAAGGTGAAGAAGAAGAGAAAGGAGGGGCCCTTCTGCACCCCCACCTGTTCTGATCTTCATGCCAACTCCTTTTCAGCTCATTTCCCACCGTGCAAACCCCAGTGCTCCCATCCGTTCGGGGAGCCCTGAGCATCCCCAGGGCGCCTTGCGCCATTCTGCTAGTGCCCATGCCAGTCCCTCAGGAGGCAGCGGGTGGTTTGGCAAGAGAGTGAGCCTCCGTCGAAATGAGGTTGACATCCAGCTTTGTAGCTGTGTGACCTTGGGTGGGTTCTGTACCCTTCTGGAGGTTCTGTGGAATTGGGCACATACAGGAGGCAACCTCGAAAGAGTTGGTACACTGGGCTGTACCACCTGCAGCACTGGGATGTGATCGTGAAAGTAAAGTCTTTGCTGAGGTAGCTGGTTAAGAGGAGGTAATATGGCTTTTGGGTGTATGGTCTCTAATCCAATATGGCTGGGGTTCTTATAAGAGGAGAGACAGACATACAGACACACAGAGACACAGAGAGAACACCACGTGGTGACGACAGGGGTGGAGATGGGAGCGATGTGTCCACTAGCCAAGGAATGCCAGGATCGCCTTCATGATCATGGCATCTCCCCTGCCAGGTAAGTATCTCTTTTCTGGTTCTTGGTTGTTCTCTAAATCATAGCAGTGTCCCCACACTCACAAACACCCTCCCCAAACACTCAGAAACACCCTCCCTGCATGTGTGTGTATGCGCGCGCGTGCGCGCACACACACACACTCATAGGAAAATTTGTCACCCATCATAGGGTAACCAGTGTGTGTGCGTGTGTGTGTTTCACTTCACTGGAGGACATCTTTAGTAAAAAGAAGGAAGAGAGAGAGAGAGAGAGAGAGAGAGAGAGAGACTTTGATTGGTTGCCTCCTGTATGTGGCTCGACTGGGGATAGAACCAGCAACCTGGGTATGTGCCTTGACTGGAAATCAAACCCACAACTCTTTGGTGTATGGGACAATGCTCCAACCAACTGAGCCATCCTGCTAGGCGGCTAACCAATATGCGTATACCCCGTGAGTGTAACAGATAAACATCCCACCAGACCACGTCCCTCCCCTTCCCAAACCCCCCGTGGCTCTCAGGAATGGATCCCGGACTCTGACAGGGCCTCCAAGACCTGCAAGGTGGCCCTTGGCCACCACATTCTCCTCATTATCCCTTGAACAGCCCCCTTCTGTGCTGCCCTTCCCTCTGCCCATTAGTCCCTGGCTCCATGTGTCTGTGAGCCTGTCCCCACTCACTCAGCTACCATGTCGAATGTCACCTCCTCTCCTGGCCTCCCACTGCTGGCCCCTGCCTGCCACAGCCTGCAGCCCTCCATGCTGAGTGAGCGCTTATTTCAGCACCATGGAGAGTTCCTTCTCGGCTAGGTAGGGCGTACTGCCCTCAGCACCCTCTAGAGAGAGGCCTCTGTGGAGACAGGATCCGGCCTATCCCATTCTCCCAGGCCCCAGGGCCAGCGCAGTGCTTGCCACACAGAAGCTTGGTGGCCAAATGGTAAACAAATGTGTGGAATCAGTCCGCTGTGCTTCGGTTTTCAAAAAAATGTTAACGTTTATTTTCTTGTTTAATTCTCACGAATGCTCCAGGGGAGAGATGATCTTAATTTTCTGGGTAAAGAAAACAAAAACTGAACTTGGTAGGGAAGTAACCAGCTGGAGTCCACCCAGACAATAGCAAGGGGAGAGACTCGAACCCGAGTCTTCTGATTCTACCTGCATCTCTCCCCTCCCACTGCCACATACCTACACACAGAGATCAGCTCAGATGCTGAACCTGGTTGGTGTTCAAGGTGCCCAGCTGCCTGTGCCCAGGCCTGTGCCCTCTCTTCGGCCCCAGGATAATGTTTCTGGGCAAGAATGATGCTGGTGGTGGTAATGACGAAGCATCAGGCATGGTTCTAGACACCTAACAGATACATAAACTCACTGACTTCTGTCCTCTACTCTACAAGGCAGATCTTGCTCCCATCATGTGGATGAGGAAAGAGAGGCGTTAGCTTATGTGCCCTGGCAGACTCGGGATACAGGCTCCACCAGCCGGCCCAGAGCACTGCTCCTCCCACATGCGTATCTAAGGCTTCATGCCTTTCACCCTCGGGCGATTCCCAGGCAGGCAGAAGTATCCCAATTTCACAGAGGTGGGAAACAGGCTCCCGGAGACAGGGAAGGATGCTCAGCTGTTAAGTGACAGAGCCACGGGGCACACCCAGGCTCGCTTGGCTCCAAAGGGAGTGCCGGAATACCAGGCTCTTCCGCTGCTGGAAGCCTGGAGCGGGAGAGACAGCTGTGCCTTCTGGAGAAGGGGGAGCCCACAGCGGCCCCCCGAGATGCCGGGGAGGAAGGGAAGCTGCTGGCTCGACTCTCAGCAGAGGCAGGCGCCTCATGCTTGGGGTCAGGAAGGGCCGGCACGCGAACAAGGGATTTTCTGCCCTCTCCCCACCCATCCCTGGTTCCATCCCCAAAACCTGCTGCGGGTGCCGGAACCACCTTCTGCCCTCAGACCAGGTGCCCAGGTTGCAAACAGATCTGAGCATCAGAACGCAGAAGGCAGAAGGCAGGGACCCGATGGAGCCCAAACAGATGTCAAGTTCAAAAGACAACCACAGGGAAACAATGACAAATGGGGAATTCAGCAGAAAAGCATCCAAACAGCAGGAGAAAAACAAAGCCAGATGGGCCCAGCCTCCCTGACCAGCAGGGCGGCTGCTGGCCAGCTCCGAGAGGGCCTGCCCGAGTGACCCTGCCCACCGCCTTCATGGACGGCACGCCTTTGCCTGGAATGCTCTCTCTCTATTATCCCTCCCTCCCCACCCCTAGTATAATCGCTAGCACAATCTGCTCCCGCTCACGGAATCCCACTCTGGCTCCTGGGACTACCGCACCCCACTCTGTTGGTGTGTATTCCACATGCAAGCTTATCCTTAGATTATGTCCTTCCTCTGAGCACAATACTTCGCAGTTTATAGGGCAGCTCCCTCACAATCACTGCCTCAAGATGCCCTGATGATAACCTGGTGAGATTACTATTATTCCCACCAGACCCCTGTGGCTCAGAGAGGGCAAGTGACTGGCCCGAGGTCACACAGCTAGAAACCATGAGAAATGGAAATTTGAAACTAAGCTCAGAGATCTGGGCAGCTAAGTGCTGAGCACCCAGTAGGTGTTTAACAAGGATGAAGGGGGTCACTGAGGTTCATGCCACTACTTTTTTTTTTAACCCAGAATTTTCTCCTCTGGATTCTTGGAGCTTCGATGGGTCATCCCACAGTCTGAAATGTCTCTGCAGGGAAGAGGAGGAGGGGGACACACACACTGCACGTCCACTCTGATGTCACACCAACCCTGGCAGGCAGGCTCAATGCTCTCTAGCTTCCCCACCAGACGTGGCTGCCACTCACCCAGGATAACCCGGCTTTCCCTCAATCACAGGCCAAGTTCACCTCTGATAAGGCCCAGCAGGGAGCACCCTCGCCCCTGGGTGATAACGCGATAGCACCATGTTTTACAAGCTCACAAATCCCAGATAAGAGCTGTCCAGTTGGCTGGCTCCAGAGAGATAAGAAATTGCCCACCCCTTCCCTGGTGGAGCACCCAGGCAGGGGAAGAAAGGCGGGGGAGGTCAGAACTGGCATAGGAGGAGTCCCTGCTCTGGCTCCTCGGCCCTCAGGGCCCCAGCAGGCAGACACCACCATTGGCCTCACTTTGCAGATAAAGGAGGTGAAGTGAATTGCTTCCTTAGCTGGGGATCCCCCATCAGGGATTTGGGTAAATGTTTTCTGAATATTTACTGTGTTTCAGGAGCTGGACTGAGCACATCACACACACACACACACACACACACATGCACGCACACACACACGCACATACCTTCACATCTTTGCCTATATACAACACATCCTGGGGTAGCTGTGCTCATATCCCCAATTTATGCACCAGAAACTCGAGTCTGAAGACACCAAGAAGGATCTACCATGGGTGGGCTTTGAGGAACACACCACGAGACCAGAGCTGTGTAGGCTTCTCGGGGTGTCTGGACCAGCACCGGGGAGGAGTGCAGAAAGAGGAACAGGCAGAGGGGAGCTGGCTTCTGGGGTCTCCGCTAGGCCCACTGGGGTTCCTGGAGCTAAGAGGACCCTTCATAGTTGAGGCAAGAAAGCAGGGCTCCTGTCCTCATCCAGCAGCCATTGGATGGGGCTGCCTCTGGGAAGGCATGGCGTTGGGTTAGGTGGCGGCTTCAGGACTGCTCCTGAAGAAATGCTCTGCCATGGCAGACACCTTCTTGGTGTCTTCAGACACCTGGGGAAGAGGGCCTGGGACCCCCAGGGTCAGCCCCCTGCTTACAAGTGACCCCATCTTGCCAAATAAACTTAGGATCTAAATTTAGTTTTCTACACCTTTCAGAGGGAGGGAGGGAGGGAGGGAGGGAGGGAGGGAGGGAAATGTATATATTAACAGAGCAAGTGGAGATACTTGCTTCAAAGGCAGGTGACTTGGGCTTCTAGTCCTGGCTCTGCCCTTGCCCAGCTCTGGCCTAAGCTTGTAGTTAAATTCAGGGATGGGCCCACCTGACCCTGCTAGTTCTCTGTTCTGATCCTCACACACGGGAGCCCAGGTGACAGCACCCATCATCTCTGACTCTTGCAGGGGTCCCCACCCCCTTACCATGTAGCAGCAGAGAGCCTGTGGGGGCCACATCACCCAGTACCACAGGTCAGGCCAGGGGTTGCATCAGCTCAGCCAACCAAAGGGCAGTGGTTAAGGGTCAAGTCTCAAGGGGCAGCCAACCCAGGTTCCAATCCCAGCTCTGACACTGTGTGTCCAGCTGTGTGTCCTGGAGCACATGACCTCACTTCTCTGTGCCTCAGATCCCACCTGTAACTGAGACCCAGAACAATGTCACCTTCCGCTTGGGGAACCCGAATTAACACATAAAGCACTCAGCACGGTGCCTGGCACATGGGAAGTCCCAGGACATCAGCTGTCACCACCACCACCGCCACCCAGCTGAGGGTGTGCCAGAATGGCAGGTGAGTCTCTGTGCCGAGGCCTGTCCAAGCCTCTCCCATCCCCCTGACAACTTCAAAGGAAGTCCAAGCTTCAAAATGTCACGTTAATAATTTACCTTCTCTGCTCTCTCTCCCTCTCCACATATTTATATTGTATTTTGTGAGGCTGTGGTAAAGAGACCCACTCGCAGCTAGCGACTCAGCCTTCCCTGCAGTGATCTAATCAAAAGCCATCTTTTACCGGCATGTGCTAACCCAAAGGCCGTATTTCACGGGGGGCGATCTAATCAGGAAACTGTATTTGCAAGGTGTGGATCTAAATTCATGGTTATATTTCATGGCTGGAGACCTAATCGAGGGACAATATTTTATAGCAGGGATCCAATCCCAGGGGGATAGTTCATGGCTGGGAGATTGGGAGCAGTGCAACATGACTTTTTCCTCTTCTTTTCTTTTTTTAAGAAATGAATGTTTCAGGGAAAGTGAAATTATCCTAGCGAGCCAGAGCTTTGCCAGCAGTTAGGTCACTGATAATAAAAAGCAGAGTCTTTGCTGAATGATGATTGTTCCAGCCCCTCTGGTATCACAAACATCTCTTAGGACATGTGTGGGTTTGCAGGGTTGGTCTCAAATCTAGGAGGAATCTCCAGATTCAATGTCCAAGCAGACTGTAATCCTCCTTTATTCATTCATTCTTCCTTCCATTCATCCATCCATCCATTCCTTCATTCCTTCATCCATCCATCCATTCATTCATTCAACAAATATTCAGAGTGCCTGCTTAGTGCCAAGAACTTGGGGTCAGTGATCTAGAGGGAAACAAGAGATCTACTACCTGTTATAGACTGAATACTTGTGTTCCACCCCCCACCCCACCTCACCAATTCATATGAGGAAGCCCCAAGCCCCTAAATGTGATAGTATTTGGAGGTAGAGCCTTTTGGAGTGATTAGGTCTGGATAAGGTTGGAGCATGGGGCCCCAGGGTGGGATTAGTGTTCTCATAAGAAGAGAAAGAGACACCAGATCTCTCTCTCCCCCCCCCCTCTCTCTCTCTCTCTCTTCCACATGAGGACACAGCAAAAAAAGGTGACTGAATGCAAGCCAGGAAGAGGAATCTCACCGAGAACTGCACCAGCTGGAACCCTGGTCTTGAACTTCAAGCTTCCAGAACCATCCTATCTAATAAAAGAGAAACATGCAAATTCTCCATACCTTCACTGTGCTACCATCCAATAGGAGCAATATGCAAATTAACACACAAGCAAGATGGCATCCAGAACCCGCCACCAAAGCCCAGCCATGGTGGCCGCCTCGGACAGTGGTGGGGTCCAGATGGCAGCCCCAGGCCCAGCAGAGGGTCTGGACCCCCGCCGCAGCCCCACAGCCCCAAAGCCTGGCCCTGGCAAGCCTGGGGCGGCCGTGGCAGGGGTCTATGACAAGCCTGGGGCGGCGGCGGGGGTCCGATCGCAGCCCCTGCCCCTAAACCTTGCCATAGCAAACCTGGGGCTGGGGGTTGGGGGGTGGATTGAAAACATAAACCAGAAGGCCTGGTACCCAGCAGCCCCAAGGCCTGAGGTGGAGGCGCTTGGTTTACTGAGGGGCATGGGTTGGGGCAACAGAGACACAAACCCTCAAGAAACATGTGGAAAGGGAGATAAACTATCACAACATTATCTCCCTTTCCGCAAGATGAGAAAACTGCCCCTGGATTATCTAGTGCTGTGGCCAACACCTTTCTACAAACACAGAGTAATGTTATGATCACTCCCGGGAAGGTCTGGTCAGAATACCGTCTCCAGGGAATAATGCTGCTGTGGCAAATCATCTAAGAGAGGAAACAAGCTTTTGTTGGGTTTATTCTGAAGGTCAGAGGACATGCCACCCCAACATATGCTGTGTTGTTATATTGATGATCTTGAGCTGTAGATGCTTGAAAAACAGCAAATGCATGCAGAAGATTTCACTTAAGTCTCCTGATCTCCCTAAAATCAGACCCCCCCCCCAAAGGAGCTTCAATGTCATAGGTGCCCTTGATGGGAGAAGTGTCATCAGGCAGAGAAGACTGACTCCTGTCACAGAACAGGAGAGTAGAAGTTGACATCACAGCCAAACTTTGCTACAAACTATTTTCCCCCACCCCATTCATCTTTCCTAAATATCATTTACTCTCCTCTAAGAGGCCTGTTATCTCCTGTCCCCTTTCCCTGGGAAGAAGATATTTAAATCGGCATTCTAAGCCACCTTTGGGAGTTACTTATTTTTCCCTGGGATCTCCCACATATACACTAGGTACACATGTTAATGAAATTTTGTTTTTCTCTTGGTGATCTGTCTTTCATTACAAGGCCTCCACTAAGAACTCAGAAAGGGAGAGGAAAGCTATTTTTCCTCCTCCATAATTCTATCTCAGGAAATCAAGTCCCTAGCTGAACAATTAGGTTGGCTCAAGTACCAAGCAGTCCCAGCTGATGGGAGGGAAGCTTCTAGGGATTAGTGTCCTCATAAGAAGAGAGACACCAGAGCATCAAAGTGGGATGGAGGGCACACCCATGGTTACTGGTGGGAGTTTAAAGTGGTTCAACATTTTTGGAGGATGATTTGGCAAGTTTGATAGAAATGTTCAAGGTACATCCAAGAGTCTTCTTCTAGGAATCACATCTGCTGAGATGAAGCATAAGCGCATAAGCCTTGCTCAGAACCCAGGATGCTACTGCAGGCTCCCCTTCCATGATTGGAAAACCTGGGAACAAGCTGCATTTTTAGGACAAGGTGGCATCTACACTAATAAAAGGATAATATGCTAATTAGACTGAACATCGTCTGCATGACCTTCCAAATGTCCTTCCGGAAGTCCTTCCCGACAAAGCCATGTTGGTGGGGCCAAGGCAGAGGAGGTTAGAGGCAATCCGGCAGGCAGGGGAGAGCAGTTAGGGGGACCAGGCCAGCAGGGGAGAGTAGTTAGGGCAAATAGGCTGTCAGGGGAAAGCAATTAGGGGGATTAGGCTGGCAGGCAGGTGAGTGGTTAGGAGCTAGAGGCCCCAGATTGGAGAGAGTGTAGGCCAAGCTGAGGTGACCCCCTTCCTGTGCACGAATTTCGTGCACCGGGCCTCTAGTGAGAAATAAATGTCTGTGGCATTTTGTTATAGCATCCGAGCTGGCTGAGACATCACATTTACTATCCAGATATTGTTCCTACAGGAGATGTAGGTCGTCAGCACATAGTCACAGAGGGGTGATACAAGTAGGGTATGTGCACTGAAGAAAGGGAGAGGGCTGTGGACATAGACCCCAGGCCTCAGGGAGATCTCCCTGGCCAGTGCAGGGTGGCAGGCAACTGGAGGGGGAGCAGGAGCTGCCCAGGTACATTAGGTGGGGTTAGGGAGACAGTGAGAGGAGGGAAGCGAATTCTAGGTGATTCTAGGTAACAGGAGAGGCAAGGCAAATCTCTGAGGTTCGATGGAGCCTGCTTGGTCAGAGGCCAAGAGAGAAGACCAGTGGCCTGAGAGAAGGCTGGAGAGGTGGACAAACCATGCTGCTGGGGTGAAGATCCCAACCCTGACACTTCTGAGCTGTGGGAACCGGGGCCTAAGGGCACGAACTGCACTGGGCCTTGGTTGCCTCATCTGAAAAATGGGATCAAAACAGTACTGACTTTAGCGGATTTTATACTTTTTTTGGTGTTAACAAAAGGACACCACCAAAGCTTTAGGGGAGGGCCGATTAGCATTTTTTTAAAGACCCTGCTAGTGGCTACTTGGAGAATGGAGTCCAAGAGGATGAGAAAAGAAGCAGGGATCCGGCTAGGATGCTACTGAGGGCATTCAAGGGAGAGAGGCTGGCTCTGCGGTCCAGGAGGGGGGCGGAAGGGGGCAGCTCCCAGTGGCATGCTGGAGGATCACGGTGAGAGCTGGGCCATGGAGCATGAGGGGGAGGGGCATGGAGTGCCTTCCAGGTCCTTGACTTTGAGACAAATGGTGCCCATCTCATTCCTCCATAGTTCTGGGTAAGCAAGGAAGAAATGGAGAGAGAGAGGAAGAGAGGGAGAGAGGGAGGGGGGGAGGGAGGGAGAGAGAGAGAGCCCAAGACTGTACAATCCACTCCTAGTGGCCTGGAGCTCTCTGCTGGGGGAAGATTTACAAGCACCCCTCCCTTCCGCATTCCTCAAATAGCTTTGTCTTCCCCAAGCCAATTTTGAGTGAATCAGTCTCCCAGGTAGAGAACAGGAAGATGTTTCAACACAATAAGTGTTTGGGGACGGGGAAATAAAGGCTTCTGGGGAGCTTAGAATCCTCATTTAAATACCATAGCTCATCACTCTCCTCATTGCCAGCACATAGCCGCAGCCATCTCTCAAGTAATCTTCTGAAAGGCACGATGCTTTCTCATCCTGCAAAGCACTTTCACCCACTTTATTTCACCTGATTCTCACAAGAGCCCCGGAGGGACAAATGGCGGCATACCTGTTTTACAGATGGAGAAACTGAGGCTCAGAGGCAGGGAATGACACGCCCAGCTACGGAGATGCCGAAAAGTGGCAACAATTGTAACAGCAAAAAATGCCTACTGAACCCTTGTTCTGTGCCTGGTACTTGTAGGGCATGTTTAGACATCTTGATTGTTCACCCTTACAGAAGCTCTTTGAGATAGGTTGTCTTAGTATCTCCATTTTTTCAGAGGGGGAAACTGAGGCATGGAGATGCAAAGTTGCTTGCCCGAAAGGTCACATAGCTGGTAAGTGGTGGGCTGGGATCCTGACCCTGGAAGTCTCACCCCAAAATCTATCGTTAGCCACCGGTTACACAGTCTCACGTTTAGGAAGGAGGAATTCTGCTCAGCACTGCCCAGTGTCCGTGTAACGATACTTCCGCTGTGGGGACCATACAACGTGGGGTTCACACACCTGAGAAAAGCCACAAGGAATTACAAACCCACATGGGTCTTGCTGCCTGGAGGCCAGGGGTCGGAACATGCTTATTTCATGTTCCCCTGTGATTCCTGACTTTCACATTTGGGAACCACTTCAAAACATGGCCGGGGGAATATTTCCTAGAAGGTCATAGACATAAGCTTCCATCTTTCCAACCCAATTCCCAGAGATGGACAGAAGGTATGGACTGGTGTGACCCAACATTCTGCTAGTCTCAGATCCTTGATGCTGCCCCAGAGGGGCCTGTCAGTCCCACATATTGTCCATCTAATGGGGGGGGGGATACCCTGGACCCTTTCTGCAAGGGGGAGCCAGGAGCGAGAACCACCCCAGGCTCTGGAGCTGTACAGAGATGTCTTAAAATCAACATGGAGGTTCAGACGGTTAGACACATCCCATCTAATAAAAGGATAATATGCAAATTGACCATCACTCCAATACACAAGATGGCTGCCCCATGTAGTCAAAGATGACTGCCCCCATGTGGACACAAGATGGCTACCAAAAGATGGTCAGCAGGGGAGGGGAGTTGGGAGGGACCAGGTCTGTAAGGGAGGGCAGTTGGGGGTGATAAATCCTGCAGGGGAGGGCAGTTAGAGGTGACAAGGCCAGCAGAGGAGGACAGTTGGGGGCAACCAGGCCTGCAGAGGAGGGCAGTTGGGGGCAACCGGGCCTGCAGGGGAGAGCAGTTGTGGGGGACCAGGCCTGCAGGAGAGGCAGTTAGGGGTGACCA
The DNA here is from genome assembly GCA_027563665.1 of Antrozous pallidus. Lineage (NCBI taxonomy): Eukaryota > Metazoa > Chordata > Mammalia > Chiroptera > Vespertilionidae > Antrozous > Antrozous pallidus. The sequence goes on from CM050508.1 coordinate 202,455,418, forward strand.
GGCCTGTAGGGGAGGGCAGTTAGGGGTGACCGGGCCTGCAGGTGAGGACAGTGAGGGGCAAACAGGCTGGCAGGGGAGTGGTTATGGGGTGATCAGGCTGGCAGGCAGAAGTGGTTAGAGACAATCAGGAAGGCAGGCAGGTGAGCAATTGGAAGCCAGCAGTTCTGGATTGTGAGAGGGATCCCAGATTGGACAGGCTGGGCTGACAGACACACACCCCTGTGCACAAATTTTGTGCACCGAGCCTCTGGTTGTATATAAGATAGGACATACATCCCACATAAGGGGTAAATGGTGGCCAACTGCCACGTGGGAGCTGGGTGAGGGAGCATGCGTGTGTCCAACCACCCATCCCCACGGCAGGAAATACAGGCACAGACAGTCCTTCCACCTGTGGGCAGACACCAACCAAAACTTGGTCTGGGGCCCACCCAGTGTGGTCCAGTGGATGAGCGTCGACCCATGAACCAGGAGGTCGCAGTTCAATTCCCGGTTGGGGCTCATACCTGGCTGCTGGCTTGATTCCGTGCACAGGCCGATGCTCAGCCAACGAGCCACACCAGCCAGGGCTGCGGCACCTTTACTTTACTCTCAGTGGGGAAACTGAACCTCGGGAGGACGGGGGGTGTAGTAGAGCTGAGCGGCCTGACGCCTTGCTTAGTGCTCTGTCCCCTGCCCAGGCACCCTCAGACCTCCGAGGAGGAAGTCTCTTCAGGCAGTGGGTCTGACCTCCAGCTCAAGGTGAGACGATGCCTCAGCCAGGAACCACAGGCCGCCTTGGGCGCTCCTGGGGCTGCTGCTAGAGGGTGCACAGGGGTCAGGCTCGCTATTGGAAAGCAGCATAACGAGGAGAGGGCAGCGGGCTGGGGAAGTGGGGTGCCCTGTGATCTCGGGCCTGCGGTTAACAGCAGATGAAAGGGGTGAGGTCGCACCTGCTGGGTTAGGACAGTGATGGCCCCTATGTCCCTGGGACAGTAATGGCTATGGAGACATTACACAGGGGAAGGGGACAGAGAGAAAGGGAGGGGCTCCTTAATGGAAAGGTCAGGAAGAACGACCCCGCTGAGCTGTGACATTAGTGGAGAGACCCCCAGGAGGTGAGGGTGAGAGCCAGGCCTGTGGCTACCGGAAAAGGAGTTCCAGGCAGAGGGAGGAAGTCCCGGCCCTGAGTCTGCAGTGGGCTGCAGCTCTTGAATGCCAAGGAAGTCAGGGCAGCCAACACAGTGAGTGCCTCATAATAATAACTATAACTATTATTAGTGGTAACTTATGAATATGCATTAACGTAAAGTATAATCTGGGCCTGCAAAGTGGGATCTGAGTTTCCAACTCCTCACCACTTTCAGGTGGTCCTGCTTCTCAGGGACCCTTCCCTCGAGGACGTCTCCTCACACCCCCATTCCTGCCTCCCCAGGCTCAGCATCAGCCCCCTGACCCTGGCCAGGGGCACCTACTCATCCACCCAGACACAGTGCCCAAGGCTGGTGACAAGGTTCTCATTGTGGCTTTTTTTTACAACGAGGGGGTGGGATCCTATATAATAAAAAAGCAATATGCAAATCAACCAAAAGGCAGAATGACCGGTTGAGGGGGTGGGGCCAGCTAGCAGGCAGCGCCAGGCCAGCCAAGGCACCTGTGCCAGCGGGCAGAGGGAGGGGACAGCAATGGGGGGAGGGGCAGAGGCAACCAGTGGCAGTGGAGGAGCAATGATGGGGGGCGGGGCTGGCTACTCGCTGGCCTGTGCTGTCCCCTGATTGCCCAGTTGCCTCCCACAGAGGGCAGCCAGGCTGTGGCTCAGTCCGACATCCCCTGAGGGCTCCCGGAGAGGGTGCAGGCTGGGCTGAGATACCATTCCCACCCCCCATGTCACCAGTGCACAAATTTTCTAGTAATGTAATAATAATGAATATATATCCACGAATCCAGCCTGGATCATGTTTGCTTTTAGACCAGTGTGGTCATTAAATATGCATTGTAATGATTTTATAGGGAGGACGGGGCCATGGAGAACAGTGCTGGGCTCCTGAGAGTCCGTGGGGCTCCGCTCTGCCGCGTGGGGGGGGGCGACTCTGGCTGCCCTCAGGCTGCCCCTGCCCTCCGGGACCTGGGAAGGTTGTCTGTTGAGCCGCCCTGAGCCCCTGCCTCCTGCTGCCTGCTCCCCTGACTGATGGAGCCCCGGCCAGCTGGGCCAGGGACCAAGACCGGGACCAGCAGCCTGCTGCAACCTCTTCCCCACTCCCCCGACTCATTCCTGCAACCGCCCACAGCGGCAGTGGCTGGAGAGCTGCGGCCTCCATCTCTCAGTGAGGCCCCCTTCCACCTCTTAAATCTGGGGAAGCAGCGATTTAATATTAATATTTATTCATGTACTCAATTCCTTCCCTGTTAAATAATTTCTCAGCTGTCGGAGGCTTCTGAAGGCTAATTTAAAACAGGTGTCACGGTTATCTAACTTATGCCCTCAAATTCTCAAAGAGAAGGGGTAGGGGGACCTCGGGTAACATTGACAGACCTCCTCCACGGGCAGACCCCAGGGTGGGAGGCAGGAGGTGCCCTCGTGGCTGGCTGGAGAAGCTGGCACCAGACTGAACTCTAAACGGGAGGGGGATTGGGCAGGAGGGGGATTGGGGAGAAAGAGAGAGGAAAGGACTTTCGAGGTCTTGCTGAACAAACCACACACAGAGAATAATAATAATAATAATAATAATAGAATAATAGCTAATACTTGCACAGACTTTAACATGTGCCTGGTGTTGTTTCATGCATTTTACAGATATTCACCCATTTAATGCTGACACAGCCCCAGGAGTTCCGTGATATTATCCCCAGTTCTATAGTATTATCCCCATTTCACAGGTGAGGAAACTGAGGCAACACCAGGTGAGATGACTTCTCTGATATCACACAATAGGAAGGGGGATCAGAGATGTGAACTCAGGAAGCCCCATTTGTGGCTGAAACCTGAGTCTCCCTGTTGGTGGCCCGGGCCTCCCTGAGGTTCCACGTCCTCACGTGTGAATGGAGGAAATCCAGCCTAATCCATCCCAAAGGGCCATTATGAGGGTAAGCCCTGGGCCGGACCTGGCTACAGCAGGGCAGCTGGAAATGGATGGAGGTTTGCCGCGTACCTGGTACTCAGGAGACATCCCCACCTCCACTGTCTTTCCAGCTTTCTTCTCTCTCCCCACTGTCTGCTCCCACTCTTTTCTTCCTTTTCCTTCCCAACAACCTCCCACTTCAAGGTTATGTTTGTTACAGCTGATTGAAATCTATGCGAGGGCCTCAGCCCTGGCCAATGAGGGCTCGCAAAACGAAGCAGACAGGTCCCTCCATGGCTGCCTTCACACCCCACCAACCAGCGATTCCAGGCTTGCTGACGCTCTGGGAGGTCTGCACCCTAAGCTCTGCCACTTGAGATAATGATCCCTCCTCGCCCACCTCCCCCCATGAGGTTCACATTCAGATGTTCCATGTCTCCTTCATCCACCAAGAAGCTTGACTGGCTACAGGATACGCATTGAAGGCCACGGGCATATTGAACATTGCTTTTAAAAGTCACCTGCCACCTTCCTCTGCTCCCCCACACCCAGTCCCATCTCTAAGACACAGCCTCCTCCCTGCACCGGGTTGTGGCTGCAAAGGGAGGGAATTCCCCGCTTGCGTGAGGGCGAGAGGAGTTAGGGCCTTGGATCTTTGCTTGGGAGCTGCGCAAACCCATGCAGATGAGCGCCAATAGGTGTGTTTGTGAAGAGGGATGAGGTCGGGGCAAGGCAGGAATCGGCTGGGAAAAAATTCATCCGAGAAAGCTTGTAAGTGGGCAATGGCCTGTGTTTATGTTTTTGTTTGTTTGTTTGTTTGTGTTGCTCACGTGAGGTGAGTGCAGACAGATTCATGCCTATCTATGCACCAGTGTGTATGCCCAGGTGCTTACACACACACACACACACACACACACACACACACACACACACACACACACAGTTCTTACCAGTCACCTCTGGGCGTGGGCTCTGAGCTCTGCTGGGTTTTCCTGGGCAGAGGCAAAGCCCTGAGCCATGCCCTCCTGCCCTGGCCCCTGGGCCCATCAGAAAGGGCCCACTGAGTTGATTACTGCTGGCTCTTGACCCTCCAGGCCACCAGAGCCCCTGCGATCCTTACTGAGTTCATGGAAGGGTGTCTCCCCCCACCCACCCACCCACCCAAGTTCACTTAGGAGCTAGCTTCTTGGACCAAGCAATACATCTTCTCAGAGAAGCAATGTCAGTAGATGCAATAAATAAAGGCCTGGTGAAAAGCACAGACATCGAGAATGACAAACCTCAGCAAGTAATTGAACCACTCTGCTTCCTCCTCGGTAAAAGGAGGATAAAAATAACCACCAACTTCAAATGGGTTGAAAAATTAAAGGACATAATGCACGTCAAGTGGCCAGCACCCCATAAGCGCTCCGTACACCGTGGGTGTGGCTTGCTGGTACCATCACTAATGTGGCAGCTTGCATGGCTGTTGCTATTGATGATAGTCAGAGCCCCAGGGTAGGCCCCCGCCCCAGCTCCTCAATGTGGGGGGCTGCTGACAACGTTTTATTTGTCTTTGTGGCTGCCAATGTTTGGAAACACTGCTTCCTTGGGAATTGCTCCATGTTCTCAGTTCTCTGTCAGGACCAGGACCTCAGCCCGCCTCACCCAGGAAGAGGTGGCAAGCTCTCCAGCGCCTGGGTGAGGGTGGGGGTGGAGGTGGTGGGGGGTGGGGGGAGATCCGGAGGGTGAACACTCCTCAACTCTGGGACCTGTAAACTCTGCACAGCCATGGTTAGAGGGTTTCTCCTCGGGAAATGTATTCTGAGGAGCACCCACCATGTGCCAGGAGGTACCCCAAGTTCACTGTGTCCTTCGGCCTGACAGTGGGTCTGGGAGGTGGGCGTCACTGCCCCATTTTCATGGTGCCTGTAGCCACACCCATGGTGTACTGAGCGCTTATGGGGTGCTGGCCACTTGACATGCATTATGTCCTTTAACCTTTCAAGCCATTGGGGGCTGGCGGATATTTCTGTCCCCACTTTACAGGGAGGAAGCAGGTGTCTGGCGTTCACCCATCCCTCAGTATATGTAGCTGAGGATGCCCCGGCCCCACGCCCAGCCTCCTCCTGCAGTTGTCTGATCAAGCGAAAGAGTTCTGCCCTTTCTAAGGTAGTTTACCCACAGGTGGCCGCTCACAGCCCATCTTGTCCCCACCCTCCAGACCCAGCCCTCGGCCTGAGGAGCAGGAAGCCTGGTTCCTCGCCAGGCTCAGAGCTGTGTGCCCATAGTTAAAGCCTTTGGCACCTCTGAATCTCCTTCTGAAGGCCCCTGAGTCCCGGCCAGTCACCAGTCCTTCCTCCTCCCCAGGGTGGGGTGAGGGGGCACACAGCCAGGGGGGTAAGCCCCCACCCAGGGGGTGCTCAGAGCCAGCACCCGATAAAGGCACAGTCTGTCAGCCATGATCTAGCATCAGGAGCCGGGAGCGGGGAGCGGGCAGCCGGGAGCGGGCACTGTCCTCCACCAGGGGCCCCTGAGCCTCTCCTCCGAGAGGGCCAGAAGAATTAATATTAGCACAATCACTTTAATCAGGGTGTGATTAACAGGCGCATGCATAATTCACCCGCCCTGCTCTTCGCGTGCAGAGGTGGACAGAACATGGCACTGGCTCATTAGCTCTCCCGCCCCTCATCCGCCCTCCTCTGTGCTGGGGAGGCGACCTCCCACTGAGGGGGCCTGTAGGGAAGGAGGATTGAGAGCACCCTCTGCTCTGGGGACCCCATGTAAGGGACAGTGCAGGGCCGGCCCTCTCCCAGGTCCTCCCAGAACACTTCCAGCCAAGAGGGGACTTGGAGGAGTGGTTCCAGGCTGACACCCCTCCCCAGCCATTAACCTTGGACTTCTACACCCCACCCGGTCTCCCAATGTCCTAGGGCTGCCTTTTCCCTCCAGGGCCAACTTGCTCTGAGTCCTCCATGGCTCTTTCTCTTTTCCCTCCCTCCCAGCTTCCAGGGCTAACTCTACACACTTACTCCTCGCTGGGTGAATTCAGGGGCCTGTTACTTGTTCTAAAACCTCCTCTTCAACCTGAGAGTTTACCAAATGTCAGAGCTAAAAGGGCCTGTTTCCGTTGCCATTGTGCAGTCCAATCCCCACAGACTGTAATGAGGAAACGGAGCCCAGAAAGAGCAAGTGAGTTGCCTGAGGCTGCACAGCACACATGGGGCAGAGTTGGGACAGAAGTCTGATTTCTGGACTCTCAAGACAGAGTGCTTTACTGAAACTGTAGATGAGGCCCACACAGGAGAGAGAGAGGGGGGGGGGCGCACAGGGAGGCTGAAACCCAGTTTGGTCATTTACTGTGTAACTTCCAACAAGTTACTCATCCTCCCTGAGCCTCTGTCCTCTCACCTGCAAAATGACAGGAATGGGACGGGTCCCACCTCAGGGGACTGTGGTGATGATAATGCAGAAAGCACCTCGCCCCAAGCCTCAGAAGGGATCCCCCAGAAGCAGGCCAAAGACAATGATTCAAGTGCAAGTCGTTTATTGGGGGTCGGGGGATGGCAATTCCAGGAAACACTGCCGGGGCTATCAGGCAGCTTAGCACTGTGGGTGACTGGGGCTCAGCCCCCCACCACATTGGGAGCCAGGGTCCAGCGTAAGCCTCTGAGTCCTCCCACCGAGGAGAGAAGTCCATGGGGTGTTGGTGGGCAGATGGGCTATGCCAGGCCCCTCGAGGCCCTAGGCACACGCTGGCACTGGCAAGTGGGACTCAGAAGTATCCTCTGCAGTGAGAGAGCGAGGGGATCTGAGGGTCCCGACAGCATCAGCTCCACTATTCACCAGCTTTTGTGTAACCAGGGACATGGGGACGGGATGGTGGGGCTCCTTATCGGCCCTCCCCGCGCCTTCAGACCCATACATCTCCTTCACTTCAAAGCCTCCGTTCCATCAGCTGCAGGAAGGGTGGTAATGAAGCATGAAGGTTTGGGACGAGATAAAAGAAGAACCGCCCATCTGTGAAGATGCTTAACACTGGCTAAGGGATTTGAAGAACACGTGGGATTCCTTCCCCACAGGCCCTGAGATTCAGGGCCTCGGCTGCACAAACCCTATAATCCTCTGCCTTCAGCGTGCGCCCCCTGCAGGAACACGGCCTTGATGGGGCTCAAAGAGTCACAGACAAATGAGGCCAAGCTTTCGAGAGCGTATTCGCATGATAGAATACTACTTAGCAATAAAAAGGAGCATGCAGCGAGACTCCCAGCCACAGGGCACCTGATGTGAAAAGTGTCCACAGGAGGGAGGGAGGAGAGAGAGAGAGAGAGAGAGAGAGAGAGAGAGAGAGAGAGAGAGAGCGCACAGGAGGCTGAAACCCAGTTTGGTCATTTACTGTGTAACTTCCAACAAGTTACTCATCCTCCCTGAGCCTCTGTCCTCTCACCTGCAAAATGACAGGAATGGGATGGGTCCCACCTCAGGGGACTGTAGTGATGATAATGCAGAAAGCACCTCGCCCCAAGCCTCAGAAGGGATCCCCCAGAAGCAGTGAGAGAAGCCAGACCCTGAGGACCAGACTGTGCTTCCAGTTACATGAAATTATTCTAGAAAAGGCCAAGCCAAGTGGCTGGGGAGTAGAGCAGCGGTTGCCTGGGCCCAGGAATGGGGATGAGGGGACAGGATAGGACTTTGGGGGGCGATGGGTTTGTCCCACACCTTGGTGGTAGTGGTTTTCACATGCATACATCTGTCCAGTTCTTCTCATTGGACAGTTAAAATCAGTGACTTTTTGGTAGGTAAATTATACACTGAATGGCCAGATTATTATGATCTCTGAATGCAAAATAATCTGGCCACTCAGTGTGTGAGTGTGTGTATATGTATATATATTAGAGGCCCAGTGCATGAATTTGTGCATGGGTGAGGGTCCAGCCAGCCTGGCCAGGGGAGGGGTCATGAGAGTTGGCCGGCCTGCCTGCTGATCAAACTCCTGATAGAGGGGACTATTTGCATATTAGCCTTTTATTATATAAGACTAGAGGCCTGGTGCACGAAATTCGTGCATGGGGGAGGGGGAATGTCCCTCAGTCCAGCCTTCACCCTCTCCAATCTGGGATCCCAACTGCTCGCCTGCCTGCCTTCCTGATTGCCCCTAACTGCTTCTGCCTGCCAGCCTGATCACCCCTAACCACTCCCCTGCCAGCCTGATTGATGCCAAATTGCTCCCCTGCCAGCCGGTTTGCCCCTAACTGCCATCCCCTGCAGGCCTGGGTCCCTCCCAACTGTACTTTCCTGCAGGCCCAGTCACCCCCAACTTACCTCCTCTGCTGGCGTGATCACTCTCAACTGCTCTCCCCTGCAGGCTCGATTGCCCCCAACTGCCCTCCCTTGCAGGCCTGTTCCCTCCCAACTGCCCTCCCTTGCTGGCCTGGTCCCTCCCAACTGCCCTCTCCTGCTGGCCTTCTTGTGGTGGCCATCTTGTGTGTCCACATGGGGGCAGGATCTTTGACCACGTGGGGGCAGTCCCCTTTGTGTTGGAGTGATGGTCAGTTTATATATTACTCTCTTATTAGATAGGATAGAGGCCTGGTGTATGGGTGGGGACCAGCTGGTTTGCCCTGAAAGGTGTCCCGGATCAGGGTGGTGGTTCCCTTGGGGCATGGGGTGGCCTGGGCGAGGGGCCTGTGGTGGTTTTCAGGCTTGCCACACTCCCTGGCGACCCAAGAGGAGGCCCTGGTATCTGGGATTTATTTTTCTTCTACAATTGAAACTTTGTGGGCTGGAGTGGAGCTAAGCCTTCTGCTTGCTCCATGGTGGCAGTAATTTATTTACCTTCTATAATTGAAACTTTTTAGCCTTAAGCAGAGGCCTGGGCCTACCAGGGCAGGGGGAAAGCTTGGCTTCCTTCATCGCTGGGAAAACCCAAGCTTCCCTCTTGCTCTCTGTGGCTGGCAGCCATCTTGTTTGGGTTTATTTGCATATTTGCCTTTGATTGGCTGGTGGGCATGGCTTGTGGGTATAGTGGAGGTATGGTCAATTTGCATATTACTCTTTTATTAGATAGTATATACACTGAGTGGCCAGATTATTATGCATCCAGAGATCATAATAATCTGGCCACTCAGTATATATACCTCAACTGAAGCTGATCTAAAAAAAATAAGAAATACCAGTTTATCTCAGAGTGGGATGATGTGTGGATCAAAACACACACACACACACACACATACACACACACACACACACACACCAGAGGTGTTTGACTAGTAGAGCACTTTGGAATTGGGACAAATTTACGTTCATATCCCAGCTCTGACCCTTGTGAGTTATATAACTTTAGGCAAGTCATTTCACCTCTATAAGCCTAAGTATTCTTGTGTGCTATGGACTAAATGTGTTCCCCCCAAATTCTATGTCAAAGCCCTAGTATCCAAAGTGACTATATCTGTAGATAGGGCTTTTAGCAGGTAGTTAAGGAATTATGGTAAAATGAGGTAATAAGGGTAGGATCCTAATCTGATAGGACTGGTTACCTTGTAAGAAGGAGCTCTTTCTCTCTCTCTCTCTCGTTACCTTGTAAGAAGGAGCTCTTTCTCTCTCTCTCTCTCTCTCTCTCTCTCTCTCTCTCTCTCTCTCTCTCTCACTCGCCCCCCCTCTCTCTCTCTCCTCTCCTCTCCTCTCCTCTCCTCTCCTACCAAGCAAAGGGTATATGAGCACACAGCAAGGTGGCCATCTACAAGCCATGAAGAGAGCCCTTGCCAGAAACTGTCCAAGATCTTCCAGGGTCCAGACTATGAATAAATAAATGTCTGTGTTAAAGCCACCCGCTCTGCGGTATCGTGCTATGGGAGTCCCAGTGGACTGAGACAGGTGGGGTACTAGTTCTGTTGCATTATTGTACGTGGTGTTATACGTGTTATATAGATTGTGAGAATAATCGAGATGACATACACATCAGTTCCTTGCTCCAGGACACCCAGGTGCTTTAAACTTTAATTATTTAAGACACAGTTTGGGGTCAATACTTTCCAGCTCAGGTAACAGGAAACCTCATCTCAACTTGGCTGAACTCCATGTTGAAAAGGTATGCTCTCACATAAGAAATCCTCAGCTAGGGGAATTCTAGGGCTGATTAATCCCAAAGCCCAGGCCCTCCAGGGGCTCCCAAGTCTCATTTCTCTTTCTGCCCCTGCCACCCTCAGGCTGTTAGCATTCCTCATGGCTGCAGGGTGGCTGCAGCCATTCCAGCCACCAACTGCAGGCACAGCTCTGTCCTGGGACAAAGAGGGACCATTTCTCCACAAGCGCCCTTGCAGACTTCTTCTCATTGGCCAGAACTGTATTAAGTGCTGGTAACTCCACCAATCACTAACCCTAGATTGGCTTAGCCTTGGACCAATAATGACTCAGTCAGTGGAGCTGGGGGAGGTGCCCCCTCCCTTGTCCATATGGAGGAAGGTGAGTTCCTGAACAAAATTAAACTCTTGTTAGGAAGGAAAAATGAGCAAACATGGTTGTTAGGGAGATGAGCAAGAGCATTTGTGACAAGAAATAATAATGGCCTGTGTTTATTGAGTGTTTGAGGTGCCTGTGGTGAGTCATCTCATTTCTAGCAGGTCTTATGAATCCCCATTTTACAGCAGAGGAAACTGAGGCTCAGGGAGGAAAAGCCACTTGAACACATCACATGGCTAGTGAGTGGCAGAGCCGGAACTAGAACGCTCCATCTCTGAGGACTGGGCTCCCAGCCGCTCTGCTCTGCCGCCACCTCTGCACACGGCTGTCCTGACTTTATCTAGCAGCACTGTTACCCTGGCCGGGAGCTCACGGCCCCTCAGGTGCTTCCTAGTGCAGAGCAGCAGGTTGCTGGGGAGCCTGGTCTCCGGCGTCCCGTCCCTCAGCCCCTGAATCAAGGGAGCCCGGTGAGTCCTACCAAATCGTTTTGAAGTGAAGCAGTGGGTGCTCCCTTTCTGGGATGTTCTTGGTACCACGTACGGATTCTCACCAAGCCGGGGAAGGTTCTGGAAAAGAGGGAATCTTGAGGGCCTATGACCCCCTAATTTCTCCGCATGCCCCACGTGACAGAAATCCCTCTGGAGCCTCTGAAGTCCACTCTGTGCACCCACCTCCCTTCCCCAGGAGCTTTCCCAAGCAGCCTCTCCATGACACCATCACCCCTGCTACTGGCTGGGTGCCCACAGTGGGGCTGAGCTGGGGGTGACAGAGACTGCGATGGAACACAGAGCTGCGTGACCCCAAGGCATGTGCCTTACCCACGAGGGGCGCTATCTCTCCGGCAGGTCTACTCTATTGACACCACCATTTCCCTGCAGAGCAATGTCCCTCCAGCCACCCTCATGGAGACCCTGCTCCCCTCCTGGCTCACAGCCCCTCGTTTTCAGGCTTATCTGTCACTACCACCCCTCAGGCTGCATGCCTCCCAAGCATCCACACTGGGGACCCCAAGCGCTTTAGCACCGGGACCCCAATGACTACCCCTTCCCCCCTTAGCAGGACTGAGATTTGAGAGCTCGCTCTCCCAACCAAGTAAGCCGCCCGCAATCCGGCAATAAGCTCATCTTCCATCTTTGCTAATCAGGCGGAACTAAGTGCCAGTGAGGAAGAGGAAGAGCTTCCGACCCCAGCTGGGGTGGGGCACAGCCCCAGCAGCTACACTGGCTACCGGGACCACTCAGGCCACTGCCCTCAGGTAGGTAGAAGGAGCGAAGGAGTCAGATGATGCCCCTGAGGCCTTGACCCCTGGGGCGTGTTTGTGAATGGGAAAGAGCAGATGACCCCAGCACACTGGCGGGCATCTCAGCCGGTATCAGAAGGAGAGAGGAGACTTGGAAAACAGGAAGAAGGAAGAAATATCCTCTGGGCTTTGTCTTCAGTTGTTCCCAGGGCAAAAACTGAGTTCCCCAGGCACAGGGACTCCTTAGTTCTCTGCTCCTCTCCATCCTCCAGGACTAGCATGGACCAGGCTCCCCCCCAAAGCTGCGTAAGAGGCGCCTGCAGACACGCCTGCAGGGGCCTGGCACAGAGACCCGATCCCGATCCTGGGTCGGGAGCCCTCTGCTGAGGACAGAATCACTGAGTCAACAGCAATTCCCCAGGAGCCACCCTCGCTCATTAAATATTCACGCTGTCCATTTGCTGGCTTGCAAGTGCACCCGCCCTGGTGAGCCCCGCAGCCTTGTCTGCAAACCTACAGAAAAGCTCCCGGCCTCCCCCTCCCCTACCGAGTTTATAACCCCCGTGGGGCTCCTGGGTCCCCCCAGAGCTGCCCACCTGCACCAGGACCTGCCCCCAGCCTACAGAGCTTTGTGTTTCTTACAGGTGAAGCTTATGCAAGGCACAGAGACAGGTTCAAATCCCAGCTCTGCCGCTTACCAGCTGTGTGACCTTGGGCATATTGCCGGAAGCGCTCAGCTGCAATGGGGCAGAACGGGTCAGCGCTGCATAAGGGCAAGGCTCTGACGTGGTAGTGCGTGCAGGGTGCCTGGCACGTCATGGGTTAATTCCGATGATGTCCCTGTTCCTTCCCCTGCCCCTCACGAAACAGGAAGGGCAATTGAGGAAAAGGCAGATGGGAAAGAAAAAAGGCGGCGGGCACATTAAGTACCAGGCCTGGTGCATGCAGCTGTGGTGAGGTCACGGGGGTGTGGCGGCCCCACTCTGGGCCTGGCCCTCTGTCCTCGAGGCCCTCGCCAAGTGATGATGATGGGGTTCAGGGAGGGGTGTGTGCTGCCGAGAAGCCCGGACACGGAGTGGAGCTGAGTGATGCTTTGATATCACAGCGGTCCTTATTTATGCACCAATGTGTGTGTTCGGCGTGCTGCGAAGTCCTTAAGCTGCCCAGGACCGGCCATAAAAGCCTCCATATATCACCCTGAAGTCCGTTCCTGGGTAGTTTAAAAGAATGAGAGGTGACTTAATGGCAGTGTTAAGGATTATTATATATACGTTAATGGCCAGGTGCTCCTCACGTGGGGGGACAAGGAGGGGGCTCTGGCCACAGCAGAGACCCTCCTTGGAGTTCAGAAAGTTTGCTGCGTCTCCAACCTGCCCCCCTCACCCCCCAAGGGCAGCAGGGGGACCGGCTGAACCTCAAGGCGTCCTCAGCCCATTGGAGACTTTGGGACCACGATGCTAAGCTGGCTGGCCCCTCCCATGGATGCAATCTTTAAAAGGGGAGTCCACGTTCCCACAATTGATATGAGGAGGGGTTTGGCCGGCCTGGAGCAGGGAGAGGCATGGGGGACCTCTGGGAGGAGACCTGGCCGGGAATCCACGGCCAAACAAGAAAATCCAGAGTGACCCCCGGAGCCCCGGGGAAAATGAGCGCTCCCCCCTCTGTCTGTAGAGAAGGGGAGTGCATTCCCTGGAGGGGTCCCCACCTCTTCTCTGTATCAGCAGGAATGGGGAGCAAAGGTGAGGCTCAGTTTATGCTCCTCCCATCAGAGCACAAGGGTAAAGCTACAAAGTGAGGTTCCAGCAACAGTTTAAAGAAAGGTGTCCTTTATTCCTAAGAAAGGAGCCAGAAATGGATCGGTGGGGAAGATGGGGACTGGGCAAATCACGTGGTTGGTGGGGTCACTGAACCCCTCACTAGCATCACCGAGCCGGAGACCTTTGCCACCCAGCACAGGGGAGCGAAGGGACTGGGCGCCAAGCCCAGCTGCCCCTCCCGCAGTGACATTGGGCAAACTTTTTCACCTTTCTGACCGTTTCCTCCTCAGCATGATGGGCCGATCTCTCCACCCTGCAGGCCTGACGCAGGACTTGGGTGAGATAAGCATCAGGCACTGAAGTCCATTGTCTTGTGGGGTCACTTCCATCCAACGTGCTCCCTGGGACTGATACCCACCATCTGGGATGTCCTTAGTCATTCTCCACTCCCGCTCGGGCCACGCCTTCCTGGGCCCTCCCCGGGGTAGCCTGTGTTCCCGCAAGTTCAGCCTCAGCCTGAACGCCCCTGGTCCACGCAGCGGGTGCTGATGTGGAGCTCGACCATGTGGCTGTTCGCTCAGGGGGCACGCACAGTGTCACAGCCAAGTCCCATCAAACACCTGTATGTCCGCCTGTCTCCTATGAAGGGGGTTCTGCTGGCCCTACGGGTCTGCCACAGCGCCTCCCAGTTCCCCCCACTTCCGTTCTTGCCAGGTACTTCACAGGGTGGCCTCTACTCTCCTGCTCCCTGCCCCGGAGCATTCTGGCCCTCCTCCCAGCCTGCCCCCTTAGCCCCTCCTTTCTGCCTGCAGATCCTCCCCCACTGTCCAACTCAGATATGTGCCAGCACATCCTTGGACGCTTCCCTTCTCCCCTTTCAGCTGGACAGCAGGGCCCATCTATCCCAGCTGCCCCTCCAGACCGCGAGCCCCTGTGAGCAAAGATCCGAACACGCTCATCTCTGCACCTCCTCCCCTCGTACCCTTTATGTCCTGATGCCTGATAAACGGCCGTTATTTGGAAACTCACAATAGCCACAGAATACCTAATCCCTGCTATCGGCCAGACAAGCAGCACCACGTTTCATAGACATCAGCTCCTTTCGTCCTCCCGCAGCCCCGCCAGCTAGCCAGGGTTAGCCCCACTTATGGGAATGGGACTGTGATGGCGTGACTTGCCCAAGGTCGCCTGCTGCCGGGGGAAATGCCAGGACTCAGGCATGTGGTCACTCAAAAGGACTCCCAAGTCGGCCACACCCTTCCCGCTGGACCACCCTGTCAAGGTCGCTGCTCCCACGTGATTTGCCCAGTCCCCATCTTCCCCACCGATCCATTTCTGGGTCCTTGAAGACAAGTTAGGCAACAGGGCAAAGAGAAACGCTCCGTGTTCCGGATCAGACCAGATTTCAGATATTCCAATTCAGGAATTTAAGGAAGCTTTATGACATAGTGAGAAAAATATACATGGAAGGTTTAAAAAAAAAAAAAGGAGACAGGAATAAAATGTGGGGTTCTGTTATGGGCTCAGTTTTGTTCCCCCCAAAATTCACATATTGAAGTCCCAACCCCCAGTACTTCATAGTGTGACTGTATGTGGAGACAGGGTCTTTAAAGTGGTGACTACATTAGAATTGGGCTCTTAGAATGGGCCCTCATCCAATCTGACTGGTGTGCTTAGAAGAAGAGGAAATTTGCCCACCCAAGAGATACCAGGAATGGGCTCACACATACAAAAGACCAGGTAAGGACACTGGGAGGAGGCAGGTGGCCCCCTGCAAGCCTAGTAGTGAGGCTTGAAGAGAAGCCAAAGTTGTCAACACCTTGATCTTGGACTCCAGCCTCCAGACCCGGGATAAAATAAATGTCTATTGCTAAGACACCCAGTCTGTAGTATTTTGTTATGGCAGCCTGAGCAAACTCATACAGTCTCCTATTACCAGTAATACCCCTAATAAATAAAATGTCCTAGAAGCCAATAAGGCCAACAAACTAATATAAAAAATGGGCAAAGAATATGACTGATATTCATCCAAAAATAAAGTATAAGTGGCTCATAAATGTAGAAAGGATGCTCAATCTCCTTTGTGATAAATTTAAATGGCACATCTTTTACTTATCAGGGGAGCCAAATTCCCAAAGGCTTGCTGACACCGTGTGTGGCAAGGCTAAGGTGGGTGGGAGTGAGGAAGGGGAAAATGTGTGCTCTGAGTTCAGTCGAATCAGGGTTCAAATCCCAGCTCTGCCATTTCTTCGCTGTACACCCTTGGGCGGTTACTTCCTCTGTCTGTGCCTCAGTTTCCTCCTCTAGGACCTCGAGTTCTGTCTCAGTTCCCGCGGACCGGCCCCCTCCCGTCAGCCTGCTCAGGAGGGCCAACGCTGGTACATTCCATTAGCGTGCCAGAGCCTCTATAAGGAAGCGAATGGAACGAACATTCCCTGAGTGCTCTCTGAACACCAGGACCTGTGCCACATCCCTGCGCTCTATTAACAAACCCTGAACACGGGTGTGATGATCGCTTTTGCAGCTGAGCAAACAGGGTCAGAGAGGTAAGGTGGCACGCCCACGGTCACACAGCGCTCCAAGGGGAAGCTGAGATTCCGACTCGGGCATGCTTCCTCTGCTTGACTCCGAAGCCGTTGTGCTGTGGGCCGTCGCTTTGCCTCTGGCAGTAAGCCCTTAATACATATTTGGCCTCCGAACACAGGCGAGAGCCTCCTTCTACCTCCCCATTCGATGGTTGCGGTGAGAATTGGGAACACATCTGTCTGGCATCTGCTTTCCTTTCGAGCAAATGTTTCTGTTTTGTTTTGTTAATGCTGTGACATGGCTTTGCTCTCCTTGCACACTCCGGCAGGGCTCTGGGCCGGGGGATTCCTGAGGCTCCGGCGCCTGCTCTCCTGTCCTGGGCAGGAACTCACAATGGGAGCAGCGGCCTTGACCTGCTGGTAGGTCCCAGGAAAGTGGGCTGGGAGGAAGGCAAGAGGCTTTTGGCGGCTTGGGGACACTTTTGGGACTCTAGTAGGTATCCACAGGCCAGAAGAAACAGCATGACGTTGGACTCGGATGGGCCTGGGGTGATCCCAGCTCTGACGCCCACTCACTGCCTTCACTTCTTCCCACAAGCTGCCTCAGTTTCTTCATCTGGGGCATGGGTGCTTTCAAGGTGCCCGCTGCATACAGCAGGCGGTCAGTAAATGTTGGGTGTCCTTCCCCTTCGTCCCAGTGGGGTTGGGAGGCCCTGAGGGCCTCTGGGTGAAAGATAGCAGTGCTGATGGGGGTAAAAGGGAAGGATAGCCCTTTGCTTATCTCAACTCCTGAGTCTCAGGAGTTGCTGAAGGCGATGCAGGCCCAGGAGGCCAGAGCCTGATGCCAACAGAGCCAGAGGCCCAGGGCTCCGTAGCGGGTCCCGAGCCCAGAACTGCCTCTGGTGGAGGTGTGCTGAATGTGCACTGCTGGCCGCTATGAAGAAGGGGGTGCACAGAGGAATCAAACCCGGGGCAGAGACCCTCAACCCTGGGACCCAGGGGCAGGGCAATTTTGGAAGGTGAGGCTACCCAGGCAGAACGCTGAAGATGAGTGGGGGACCCTCCTGAGTACCCCTAACCCTGGGTAGTGCCATCTCCCATCTCTCCGGAACACCCCATTCCTCTCTTCCACGCTCTCCACCTGGGCTCCTCTCTCCTCCTCTCTTGATGTTGTGTATCTCCCAGGACCTCCCGATTCTGGGAACCCCCTAACTGCATATTTCCTGCCGCCTCTCTCCATACCCCTGAGCACCTGCAGAACATGATGCGACGTTCCTGAGCATCACACAGTAGGTGGCACAGTGGGGATCTGAACAGGAGCCCTAGGGCTCTGCAAAATGGGGGGGGGGGGGGAGAGAGAGAGAGAGAGAGAGAGAGAGAGAGAGAGAGAGAGAGAGAGAGAGAGAGGTGCGGGGGGCAGTTTATAAATCTCCAGGGGAATTCCAAAGGCAGAGGTGGGGAGATGCTCAGCTTGCACTCTGAGCTGGGTAGGCTCCGTTAGCCTGAGCTGCCCCAGGGCAGGCAGGTCAGCAGACACCTGGGCCTGAGTGGATGGCCAGTCCTGGCTCAGACATCCTGTCGGGGGGGTATTAACAAGCCATCCATCCAATTAGGAGCCAGTAATTAAAATTCATCTTCCTTCCTACTGCACAGTATTAAACCACAAACACTTCATTATATGCCTCTTACCTCACTGATTTGCATAAATGGGAAAAGGCACTTAACAGCGGCAACACTAATTAATGCCCGGGGTGTACTGTGGCTCTGCAGCCATGGGCAGCTTCCAGCTCAGGCAGAAGGCGAGCCCCGTGCAGGACACGGACAGGGCCAGGGCTGCCACAGACAAGGGAGCTTAAGAGTGGGGTGGGGAGGGGTGGAGGGCATGGGCAGAGGCACTGAGGGACTTCAGTCTCACTCCTGTCCTCAGGGAGATCCCAGCCTGTTGGGGGAGAAACAACCCTCCCTAGGATATTCCCTGTCTGATGGGGAGACACAGGTCCTGCCATTGGAGGGTCCCTGGATGAGCGAAGACACACAGCCTCCACCCTTGGGGTGCTCACAGTCCAGTGGGAGAGACAGGGTGCCTGCTCTGAACTCACGCATACCCTGCTGGAGGGGACCCAGCCCCTCCCTGAGGGGAGCCCTGTGTCTGATGGGGAAACAGCCCCTGCCCAGATCCATCCGTCAGAGCGGCAATGTGATGAAGTGGAAAAATCATGGTATCGGAGTCAGGCAAACCCAGTATGTGACCCCCGGGAAAGTTACTTAACCCCTCCTAATTGCAATTTCCTCATCTGCAAAATAGGCACTTAGCATCCCATTAGGGCCGCAGCCGGAGGAAGAGGGGCCGACTTGCAGCTGATGTGGAGTCTTAATGCGAGTGCCGGGCCAGGCCAGGGGCAGGCAGCCAGCACAGACAGGCGGGGAAGATGGCGGTGGAGGCCAGGGCCTGGGGAGTCCGGCGGCGGGCGGTCCGGGGAGCGCTGGAAGGGTGTGGAGACAGGGCTTGGCTGGAATCACCACTCAGTGAGTCCCCAGGCTGGGGACACACTGTGAGGCAGCGTTAAAGCTCCCAAAAAAGGTGCTTAACCCCTCCCAACACCCCTCCCCTCAAAACCCTCCAGGGGCAGAGAAGGGTGGGAGGCTGGGGGGTCTGGGTTCTGGACTGGGAAGCTCAGTGGGTAGCCAAGGCTGCTGAAACTTGTTTTAAACATGAATGTCTTTCTGACTCTAGGTTTCCCCAGCCTCCCCCCACTCCTGGCCTCCCACCCACTGCCCCTCACGTTCATGTTCCCTCCCGGTCGCACTGTTCCCGGGCTCTACAGACTCAGAGACAACAGCTGCAGCTGGCTGGTACGGGAACTACAGTTGCTGGGGTCTTCCCCAAACTCTCTTTATGAAACCAGGTTTCTAAAGGCTGTGTCTCATTCCAGAGAGGGACCCAGGATGCTACTCACCGCCCTCAGGATCCTCCTTATTAGGGATAAGAGGGGAGGGTGGCCTTGGTCTTATCTTTCCCAATTCCCAAGAAATAGCACTTACACTGGAAGCCAGGGGGACCTGGATTTGAATCCCAGCTCTGCTACCCATTTGCTGTGCATCCTTCAGTAAGTTACTCACCCTCTCTGAACTATTTTTCCTCATCTGTAAAGAGAATGAGATGCAAATAGGAGCACGAAGTGGGATGGTGTGTGCACAACCCACCCATCCAGGTCTCCTTCCTTCCCCTCTTCGGCCTCTTAAAGGTCTCTGGTTCCTGAAGGCCCTGAAAGGACCCCATACACTCCTCTCCCACCCCCCATTGGTGAGCAGGGCCAGCTGGAGCCCAGCCCTTCCCAACAGGGTGGAAGCTGCCTGCTGGGTCTGAGAGGAGCCTGCACGCTGCCCACTTACCCAGATTAGTTCCCAGCTGAGTAACTATTTACACAGGCTGCTGGCCGGTGGTACATCATAATTATATATTATATGTATTAATACTTCACCTTTCACCAGCACTGCATCTGGCCTGTCAAAACACATACCAACATTAATCAATTAAGGGCCCAGCCTCCCCACCAGACCGCAGTTATTAGCTTTCCTTTCCTTGTCCTGGAGGGGGCTGGGATCGGGGCTCCCCAAGGCCACTGGCCAGGCCTCAGGGCAGGCTCAGTCAGGTGTCTGGGCCTTCAGCACTGACGGAGGGACACAGGGACACGGCTTCCCTCCTCTGGCCTGTCCCTGCCCCACTCAAGGTTGCACCAGGGCTCATCAGCCCTAAGCACAGGCCAGTTCCCAAGATGGCCTCTATGTCCCTATAACTTGTTTGGGGAGTGGGGCGCCTCAGCTCTTTGGAAACCCTGGACACCATATGCCCTGTGCCCTGCCCTTCCTGAGGGCTCAGCAGAACTGCCCCTGGAGAGGGCAGGCAAGCTGGCCCCTTTCCCTTCTAGCTACCGTTTGATGGACCTTTAAGAAGTCCCAAGCTCATCGTATACAGAGGCCAGATTCTTATTCCCACAGCCACCCTACAAAGCAGGTGTTACCATCTCCATCTCACAGATGAAGGAGACGAGGCTCAGAGGGTCTAACCGCCCATCCAAGATCACAGGGCCCCAACGTGGCAGCATCGGGTGTGAAACACAGATTACACCCCAGTCGCTTCCTGTGCTGGTCCTTTCCTCAGGGGCAAAGGTAAGGGGTGGCATCCAGGTACATGGCACGTCCCACAGGCCCAGGGAGCAGAGCGGGGGAGCAGGGAGGCTGCCACAAGAGGCTGGGCTCGTGAACCACTGTTTGGAGGTGAGTCGCCCAGGAGAGCCTCTGACTAAATTGAGAAATAGATCCTTTTGACTTTGCCAAAGCAAGAAATCCACTCTTTGTGAGCTATCAGTAGCAGTTTGGAGTTGCTTATTACAGCAGCTAGTGTTCCTGTCTTGGCTATTACAAGTCGTCAATGAAGGTCTCTCTGGGGAAGGGACATCTGAACACACCTAACTCACTCACGTGAGATAACATGACAACATACAAAGGGCATGGCTGGTGTGAGGCCCTGGGGATCCAGAAGTCTGACACCCGGTGGCCGGGCTGTCTCCCTCAGCACCATTATACTCAGGTCACATGACCTGCCTGAAACTGTTTTCTCTGCTCAGACCAGGACGGGCACGGCACTGCTTCTCTTTCCCAAAGGCACCTGGGTAGGCTGAGGTGGTAACAGACGTGCGGGAGCTTTAGGGACAGGGCTGCCCGGTCAGCTCAGCTCCACTCTGGCCCGGTTAGCAGACCTGACACGCGCCACTTGGAACAGTCCAGATGCACTGGGCTGGTGCCCCCACTTTGGTGAGACCCTGGCGAGGTTGCAGCTGCCCTAGTGAACACGGGAGTGGTTCTGCTGGGTAGCTAGGTTGCAGGGGTGCCTGGCGGCACTACTCTAAACTCAGGGATCTCAGTCCCCGGGGAGGTTCAGAGAAAGTGATTTAGGACCAAAGGGTCCCGGGTTCGATTCCGGTCAAGGGCACATGCCTGGGTTGCGGGCTTGGTCCAACCTGCAAGAGGCAGCCAATTAATGATTCCCTCTCATCATTGATGTTTCGATCTGTCTCTTCCCCTCTGAAATCAATGAAAATATTTTTTTAAAAGAGAAAGTGATTTAGACCCTTTTGAAACAAGGGAGATGGGAAGGGCAAATGTTTGTGGGCTGCCTGGTACTGAACGAGGTGTTACATACCTGTCCTCACCAGCCCACAAGCAATTCTTCCAGGAGCCCAGTGTTCCTGTCCCAGGCCACCCAGCCTCAGACAGCTAGAGTTAAAACAGAATCCCTCAGGATCGGGCATAGTGACTGGCACACAGTAGGAACTTAATTTTAAGCCACCTTAAGTATCGGGTGCCAGATGTTATATATGCGCAATCTCTACCCTTTCCAACCTCCCATAAGGTAGCTACTATCCCCATTTTCCAGATGAAAAAACTGAGGCTCAGAGCGGCAGCAGGGGGATTCCACCCCAGGTGGACCTGGTTCCAAAGCCTACAATCTTGCTACCAAATAAATGAACATGACTTGCCATAACAATAATCGGCGTATGGTGAAACCTGCCTAGGTGTTCCATTCATATGATCTCAAGATTCCTCGAAACTACCTTTGATAGTAGGTATTAGAGCACCCATTTTACAGGTGAGGGACCAAGGGGGGCAAATGACTCACTCAAGGTCACACAGCTGGAAAATGATAAAGCCGGGGTGGCGAGATGGATTTAAAAGCCAGGGACCTACCCTGGATGGACCCTCAGGAAAACATCCCAAATTCCCATGACCTGCCCATGTTACAAAGACCTACCGGGGCAGGATGTGGGCCTGGCACACAGCCCAGAGCCCATGGGCTGCGCGGTCCTGGGGAGTCAGGTCTGGCTGGCCGGGCACCCCGCCAGGGCGACGGCGGAGTCAGGATATATCACCCTTATTATTAGCGGCATTAGCTCCGTGATTCATAGTATTGACACTAATGATTAGCATAGCAATGAGTTGGAGCCTCTGAACCATGCCAGGATGCCACTGTGCATATCATCCTCATCTTGTTAGGCTCTCTCAAGTCTGTCCCTCACCCCGAAGCCTCAGGACTACCCGAAACCAAGCTCTCCGACTGTATACCCCCCACCCCCAATCCAGCTCTCTGGCCCTGAGCCCTGTTGCTGGTCCTGTTTCAGCGCTGGCAGGTACATGGATGCAGGCACGTGGGGGGGACACATACCTGGCCTGACTGTTGGCTCAAGTTTAGAGAACACGGGCCGCTGAACGCTCTCTGTGCTGTCAGTCTGCCACGAGTCCCCGGACATCGGCAGACACAGGCTAGTGAGCCTGTCTTGCTGACGCTGGCAGAGCCCTGGACTCTTAGTTCAAGGGCTGGGTTTATGCTCTGGCTTTTTTAATGGGTGTCAACCATTAAGCTGTTTGTGTGGGGGTGGGGCGGGCAGGCAGGCCACTCTGTTCTTGAACAGAATCAACCTCATTCCTTCAAGGATAAAACACTCATTCTTTACATCACATTCTTTACTGTTTCCACTTCTTATGCTTCTTTCCTCATGCCTCCTGAGCATTGAAATAAGCTAAACTATGAGAGCTCTTGCTCATGGGAGTCCACACACCTTTATGGGCAAACATACACTGTGTACCCGGGCCATGGCTGACCTCACATCAGGTGCCGCGGCTGCACTGGGGAATAAGACAGACCTGGGCCCTGTCCTGGCGTGGCTTACAGTCTGGTGTTGTGGTTGAGAACCTGGACTCTGGAGCTCAACTGCCTGGGTTCAAACCCCAGTTTACCCACTCCCCAGCTGTGTGGCCTTGGACAAGTTACTTAACCTCTCTGGGCTTCAGTGTCCTCATCTGTAAGCTGGAGATAATAATAGGACCTCTCTCACAGAGTTGTGCATTTAAGTGAGTCATGTGTACAAATCCCTAGTAAGTCTTGGCATGGAAGAGGCACAAGTATTTCAATAATGACCACAATAACAAGAGTATATTCTAGTGGGGCATCAGATGATGAACCAGCAAATGACCAAACCAGATGATGAATGATGGATGTGCCCTGAAAGATGGCTCAGATGTGTTCCTAGAGAGAGAAACTGCGGGAAGAGGACAGTTGGATGGATGACAGGGAAGATATCTCCTAGTCCTTTTTTACTTAAATTGAGCCCAGCAGGAAGGGAAGGTGGAGTTATGGCAAGATCCAAGTAGAGGAAACTTCAAGTTCAAAGTCCCTCACGCAGGACTGCTCCTAACAGGTAGGGAGGAAGGCGAGGAGGCCAGAAGCAGCGAGAGAGGGGAAGCTAGCGGAACCGGTGAGGTCAGAGAGGGTGGCCACTGCCAGGGTGAGGAGGCAGGGCAAGGAGCGGGACTTGACTTTAAGCACAAAGGCAAACCTTGGAAGGTTTTAAGCCTGAGAGCAACCTGATCTGATTTACATTTTAATGACATCTCTCTGGGTGCAGGTGGGTGAGGGCGGCAGCTAAGAGGACCAGCTGGGAGGCTGGCAGGCCCAGACCCATGGTGGCCTGGACTGGGGGTGGCAGTGGCAACAGAGAGAAGAAACTAGATTTGGAATGTGTCGGGCAAAGAACTGCCAGAATTTGTTCTTAAACTGGATACAGAGTGAGGGAAAGAGAAGAATCAAGGGTGACTCTTCTTTTGGCATATGCTGGGGGACATACAGTTTATTTCTGACCCTGCCATTAACTAGCTGTGTGACCTTGAATACGTCACCTCACCTCTCTGAGCCTTGCTTTTCTCGCTTATTAATAGGGTAGTGTCATCTGGCTCCATACAGAGTTTGCTGATCAATTAAAAAAAGATGCCGAGCCAAAACCGGTTTGGCTCAGTGGATAGAGTGTCGGCCTGCAGACTGAAGGGTCCCAGGTTCGATTCCGGTCAAGGGCATGTGCCTTGGTTTCAGGCAAGTCCTCAGTAGGGGGTGTGCAGGAGGCAGTTGATTGATGTCTCTCTCTCATCGATGTTTCTGACTTTCTATCCCTCTCCCTTCCTCTCTGTAAAAAATCAATAAAATATATTTTTTAAAAAAGAAAAGATGCCAAAATGTGTAAGTCCTACAAACAGAGAGGCAGGAGAGAGGGCTGAGAAGGAAGGGGGAAGTTGGACCAGATTCTGGTCCCACTTGGGACCCTCTGTGGCTCTGACCTTGGTTGGAAACCAGTTCTAATTTCCTTATCCTTCAAATGAGGCAGAAGAAAATGGTTGTATGGATTACCTCCACAACTGCCTGGACCAAAAACAGGGACTTCAACCCCAAAAGAGTGTGGGTGTGGTCAGAGGGAGGAGAGCCTATTGCTTCCATTTCAGAACCTCTCCCTACTGAGAAATGATGTTCCCTAGAGGGCCCAGGAGCAGGGCACTGGCTCAGGTCCAGTGAGGTGCAATGACTCAGCCAAGGTCACCTGCTGAGTCTATTAAGGGCCCAGAATAGACAGAGTTGCCCCATATACCCTCTATATACCCCCCAGACTTTGTCTGAAAGACAAAAGGCAGTCCCCAACCTGAATGAAACCTGCTAGGCCCTGGGCTTCCCATGTGGCACTCTGAGACGCACGGCAAGGGTCTACCCTCCCCCAGGTTTTCGAGAAATGAGGAAACTGATGGAGGATGGGGAGAATCTGCCATTTAATAATGCACTCCCTCTCTGCCTGGTTCCTCACAGCATGGCACTCAGTCTTGATCATGCCCTTGCTTTCTCTATTAGATGGATGTCCACACGGAATCAGAGGGGCAAGGGATTTGCCCAAGGTCACACAGCAGAGCCCGGTTCAGTGCCAAGCCTATACTTTTTTCACTGCCCTGGCAGGAGCCATCCATTTCTCCCCTAAAAGACCAAGCCAGCCTCCTGTTCCTTTCTGCCTGGGAAGAGCTCAGGCAGGAAATGGAGCAAAACCTGGCAGCATTTATGAAAGGGATGAAGGAAGGCGTGGCTGAAGGCCTTCCCAATTCTGGGTGCCATCCCCAGCCAGAGCCTCCACCTCATCCGTAGGGGAGCCCAAGGTCAGCGGCTGGATTGATCTAACCTCCATCCTCAAGTTAGCAAGTGTCCCCACACATGACGACCCTGCCATGCTCCCTGCCCCGAGGAGCCGATAGGAGGGATGTCATTTCATTGTCCCTCCCCCGCCCCTCGGTTTGGACTCCAAACATCTACATACATTACAGTCCCAAGATTTACTGCCTGTGTTGTCCCGGCAAGGGCGTGTGTGCACTCCGTGTCCCAGCGGAGGGAAGGTCATCCCTAGGGCTCCATCCCCGGCTACCCCCTTGGCCCCCTGGCCCCCTGGCCCAGGTCCAGTGCCAGCTGGGACTGCAGGAAATGGGCGGCCTCCTCAGATCCGGGAGGGGCAGGGCTCTCGGGCGCTGGGGCGGGAGGGAGGTGGGTTTACGGCGCTTTTCACATGGTTGGTTTTGCCATTAACTTTGAATGCCTTTGTGGGTCTATAAAGTTCCCCAGGGTGGTTTATAGGGAGTACGAATCGAGGCGATTGGTGGCAAAAACAGGGTAATGGGTGGCTTTCAGACACCCACACAGGGGCCAGGGAACAAAAACAAGGAGGTGT
Organism: Antrozous pallidus; assembly: GCA_027563665.1. NCBI lineage: Eukaryota > Metazoa > Chordata > Mammalia > Chiroptera > Vespertilionidae > Antrozous > Antrozous pallidus. Next base: position 202,480,999 of record CM050508.1, read on the forward strand.
CATCTCCTCACAAAAATGTCTCCAATGGGAACTTAAAAAAAAAAAGGAACCACACACACTTTCCTTTGTGTACCCCGAAATGCCGTGTCGATGCCAGAAAGGCAGGGACGCACGGCGGTGGTAACAGCGGCCACCCCCGAGCGCCGGTATTTGCTTCTTTGTGCCTTCCTAAATGCTCCCAATTATCTCCGGCTCTGGGGATTGCTTTCTTAATGGAGAAAAAGTGACTTTTACAGTCAGATCATTCAGAGAAGCAGGAAGGCATGTTTCCCAGGCCCCCAATTCCCCACAATAACCCGTCACCACGGCGCCTGTTGCGGCGTCTCCTTTTGTCCCCCGCGACCTTCAAGCTTGACAGATGGAGAGACTGAGGCACCAGACGTCTTATTCAACGTGATCCAGAAAAGGGGCCTCGGCAGGAAGCGGCATCAGCCCCTCCCAGCCTTGCCCGTCGCCTGCCACCCCCTCCTCTGCCCAGGCCCCTCCTGGCCCCGGGGTTGGAGGTCAGGGCTGATGGCCCTCAGGTGGGGTGAGGGTCCCACTTTAGAGGGTCCCAAGCATTCTTTCTGTGTTTACTGGAGGCTTCTCTGGTCAGACTTAGAACATCAGGTGGGGTCTTTAGGGAGTAGGGGACTGGATCTGAATGCTTCCAGAAGATTCTAGATGCAGGCTAGGCGAGGTCAGGATTGAGCAGACACAGAAACTGGGTGTGGATGAAAAAGTGGACCAGGCTCCTGCAGGTTTGGGGAATTGAGCCAAACCAGCTGCTTTGGTCACAGGCCATATGGGCAGGGAGGCAGTGGGGAGCAGCCCCCTCCAGCAAGGCCTAGCTGGATGGGGTGCAGGGTGGGTGAGAGGGCTCAGGGCTCCCCACTTGGAGCAGAGGAGGGGAGGCTGCAAGTCGCCCATGGTCCCCGGTCCTTCCCACTCAGTTCAGACTTCCTGAGAGGCTGCACTGCCCTGATGAGGGCTGTGCCAGGCGGGAGGGGACCAAGAGCTCCCTGTATCCGGGCCTCCTGCCTCTGCAGCGTCTTCCTGGGATGACCGTGTGAAACATCGCGGACAGAAACAGACGCGATGGACACGTTCCCCTTGGGCTGAAATGTGACGGCGTCTCAGGACACGGGCCCTCCCCACAGGGGCTCCCACCCTGATGGGAGGAGACGGTGCCCGCCATCATGAAGCCATAGTCTGAGGGGGGAGACAGCGCCTTCCTGGAAGGTCCGCTTTGTTGTGGGGGATGCAGCCCCTCCGGGGTTGGTCCCAAGTCTGATGGGGGAGATGTACCCCTCCTCTATTTGAGAACTCCTAATGTAACAGGGAATCAAACAGTATGCCCACCCAGAAAAGGAACCTGGGACCCTTTCAATAGAGACACAGAAACGAGGGCACCACCCACAGGGTCGTCTGCATTAGCGAGTTTGCAAGGGATGTGGAATCCAGCCAAAGGGGATTCAGGGAGAGTGTGCCTGGGAAGGGGAGCTCTCCGGCCTCTGAAATTCCAACACAGCTCTGCCAGGCTCTGCAGATACAAGACTGAGTCCCCACCCTACAAGCACGCACGGGGTGTGGCGGGGAGAGGGGGTTGCTGGACCAGGAAGCAAGGATCGGAAACCCACGTGACAGGCCGGTTAGGAGTCGGGATGTTATGTCTGGACACTGGGGAGCCATGAGAAGTGTGATGCAGAGGGGAGGATGATATTTGCTATTTTTAAAAACTGGCTGGGCTGCAGGGAGAAGGATGGAGGGGGGAAATTGGGGACAGGAGACCAGGGAGGAGACTGCTGTGGTCACGTGGGGGAGGGGACATGAACAGGCCAGCACGAGGACGTGCTGCAATGGAGGGGACAGCCCTGGCAGAGGACCTCAGACAGAGGTCTTGAAGCTCTGTATTCTGAGCTCAGCCCGCCAGAAGGGCCGATGAGGTTCAGTGACGTGTGCACTCTGAGCAGCTGCCTGGCGGGACTCAAGGACGCAGGCCCAGGAGCCTCCTCTGCAGATGCCCGCCGGCCTCCGGGAGCCTTTGCAGCTGGACGGCGGGCACCCGCTGTTACTAGGCATGTGTGGGGCCAAGGTCAGGTTCATGAGTCCTGTCTCTGAGAGAAGAAGGCCCAAGGCAGGCCCTGTGACTGGGAGAGGCGGAGAAATACCAGCCCACGGACTCCATTCCCCATCAAAACACTCAGGTCCCGATTGGACTCTTCAGCTGTCAAGGCCATGGACCTTCCTGCCTGCCCAGTCCTCCATCTGCACGGGCATTTGGCCCATTGGCTAGTGAAGCCTTTAAACCAGGCAGTGCAGGGGGCAGGCTGAGGCCTGAACTTACCCATCTTGGAGAAGTGCTAATAAGCCCCCAATTTGCATATATGCAAACAAGGTCCACTGTCCACAGAGCAATTAGCATAGCCTGCTGCCTGGCCAAGCCACCCGGATTGGCTGCAGTGCCTGAGGTCTGAGCTGCTGGGCTCAGAGCCCGGCTCCTGCCCAGCTGAAGTCTGGCTGGGTGAATGCTGACATCCCAGACTGGGCCCGATGTCCCCTTCCGGAGGGCAGGGGACCTGTTCCGGGCTTTCTGTGGAGGGACCGGGAGAGGCCAGGGGCCTGAGAAGATTTCCTGGATCTTGTCATGGGAGGAAGTTGGGAGAAGGGCCATCAGGTCATCAGACGAGAGTGGGGTATCGGACCATCCCAGCTCTGACAATACGGCAGAGGGACACGCCAGGGCTTTGACTCAAAGCAGCCTGAGGGTCGCTGCTTTCACAGTGAGCAGGTGTCTCGCAAGGGGCTGTGATTGAGCACTGACAGCATCTCTTAGCACATTAACCCCATCTCACCGATGAGGAAACTGAGGCCCAGAGCATCCAGGTAAGTAGGCCCAGGTCACACAGCCAGCACACTGCAGGGCTCAATCCCAGGGATCTCCCTAGAGCCTGAAATGATAACCCTGGAGCCATACTGCCCAATGGGGTCCCCTCCTAAGAAGAGGGCAAGAGGGAGATGGGGGGTGAAAGGTGAAGATGGAGAGGAAAGGGGGGGCAAGAAGTGAGGGAGGCCAAGACTTGCTGGGAGGAGAGTTGGGGTGCATCCCTAGGGAACCCTGAGATGTTTTGGGAAGGGGGACCCCCACTGATCTCATCCCCAATGTGGCCCAGGCAGTGCCTCCCAGAGCCCTGAGTTCTGAGCCTGAATGGGGCTCCTCCCTGGGTTCAAGGACCACGTTTTCCCAGCCGGATCTTGAATGCCTTGTTAGACACAGCCTTCCCCGCGGGCAGGGAGAGTTCGTTTAGTCATGCGAAAAGGCTGACAATGGCCAGAACATTAGCGCGTGTTTGGTTATATATGTCACAAATTGTCTTTATTGAAAGGGTGAAAATACTTGCAACTGGGACCATCCTGCAGAATCCGGAAAATATAGTCTCTGTTCCCTGGAGGGACGAGAGCTGTCCAAGGGGAAGTGCCAGGTCAGTGATTCCGAATGTGGTTTCAGAGTTCTCGAGAGGCCCCAGCACGTGCTCGGTGACTGAGTGCCGAGTCTGAACCCCAGCCCTCCCACAGACTCTGTGCATGGCCCTTTCTGTGCCTCCCTTTCCTCATCTGTAGGAAGAGGACCATCATAGCCATTGGAAGGGGATCTGGGTGAGATAATCCAGGGAAGGCTTCGCTTATAGTAAACTAATGGCCCAGTGCACGAAATCCGTGCACATTAAAAGGGAATTAGAGGAAATATTTTAATATTGCTATTTGCCCTTTCTCTATAATAGAAATGTCAGAGAATAAAGAAAATTAGTAAAATCTATATGAAAACCTTCCTCCTGTCAGAGTCTGGGGCACAGGACCCAGAGTCAAGCCCCCCAGCCCATGTGCGCCTCAAAATCACACAAGACCCAGACCCAGCCAGACCCAGCCAGACCCACCCCCATTCGGCGAGATATAGACCCAGCTGGCCCCACACCCGTCAAGCCCCACTGGGCGGGAGAGCATAGCCTAGGTGCCCTGGTACACCCTCAGGTCTCCAGGCCTGGTGCTGTGGCGAGGGGGGGGGGGCATGGCCTCAGGTCCCCTGCCCCAGCCCAGCGCCACATAGCCTCAGGTCACTGCTGACTGCTCATTAAGTCTTGTTATGGGAACTTGGCCTTCACTATGGGTGCAGCCATCTTGTGTTAGGCCCAGGTCACACAGCCAGAGAAACCTCCCTCTACCCCCATCCTTGCTGTGGGTACCATCTTTATTAAGGTGTGATGGTCAATTTGCATATTCTCTCCTTATTAGACTAGATGCTCAGTTAACAGTGGTGGTGGCAGCGATAACACAGTAACGGGAGTGAAAGGCAGATGTGGGGCTGGTGTCCTGTGTTTTTCCACCTAACACGAGATTCCACGGTGGTGAGCTTGGCCCACATGTTCAGGCCAAAATAGTAGTGCCCCAAAGAGGTGCTCAATCAATGAGGGATGGGGACGGGTGGATAAACACCCCAGCTTCCTCCCCCATAGGGGCAACCCTGAGTCATGTCCCCCCTTCACTTTACCCCTGGTCCAGCTTCCTTCCTTTTCCTGGCTTCCCTCCCCTGCTGGTGTTTCCTGGGATGGCTCCCTGCACCCAAAGCTTGTCTTAGGCTCAGTCTGATGGGAACTCCCCGAAGCAAGTAAAAACAATAATAGTAGAACTGGACCCCAGCCCTAGAGTGCTGAGAAGTGAGTGAGTGCCCGGATGGCCCTGGTTCCTGCTTCGGTCTTTCTCAGGCTGCGTGAGGATGGATTGAGATAAACAGCCGGACAAGGCGGAGGCAAAGAAGAAAGTGAGGCCACGCGTCCTGCGAGGGATTATTTTAGTCCAGCCGGAGATAAGGATCTTAAAGCTCGCTGGTTCTGCAGCCCGCGTGTGGGGCTCAGGCACAGTCTGTCTCATCCTGTTAATCCCCTCATCCCGCCTGTCACTTAGGGCCGCCCTCTTCAGCACCAGCCCCAACCCCAGTCCTGGGGGCAGATAAATGCTTCCCTGGAATGGATCCAACCTCATCAACCTTGGCCATCAGACAGAAAGCACCTTCCACGTTGGGACCTGATGGGTCCAGGGGGAAGAGGGCATGTCCTCCTGGCCCCAAGTCAACCCCGTCCCAGGCTCAGCCCTGCCACTGACTCACTGACCGTGGGGGTCAGCCACTCCCTGCCCTGAGCCCAACCTTTTCTCCTCTAAAGTGTGGAGGATGAAACAGCAGCAGAATCAGAGATCAGAACCAGGAGCTGGGTTATTCCCAAGATGGAATGCCAGCTCTGTCACTCACGAGCTGTGTGGCCTTGAGTCAGGTACTGAGCCTCTCTGTGCTACTGTTTCCCCACGTATAAAGTGGGGGGAAGTAACAGAGCCTAAGTCATGGAGTGTTTAATTCAGGTTAAACACGTTAATATGTATGATGCTCCCTGCACGGGAAGTACTACATAAATATTTGTTCAGTAAACATGAATATTGCTTACCTCAGAGGACTGTGGTGGAACCACCAGATGGTAAATCTCTGAAAACCCTTTGTATGTGGCAGAAATCATGCAAATGTATTAGAGTTATGAATTCTCTTTTTATCTCCATTTCCCCCAAGTGGCTTCCCTCGGTGGCTTTGCAGGGCAGAGCGCAGAGGGGGGACTTTGAAGTTTCCTAGAGCAGGTGTGGAGTACGGTGCTGCTCCTCCCCAGCCTGGGGACCTCGAGGAAGTGATTTTCCACCTCAGAGCCTGTTTCCCCATCAGGGATAACAATGGCACCCATCTCTTAGGGCAGTGGTCGGCAAACTCATGAGTCAACAGAGCCGAATATCCACAGTACAATGCCTGAAATTTCTTTTGAGAGCCAAATTTTTTCGACTTAAACTTCTTCTAATGCCACTTCTTCAAAATAGACTCGCCTAGGCCATGGTACTTTGTGGAAGAGCCACACTCAAGGGACCAAAGAGCCGCAAGTGGCTCGAGAGCCTCAGTTTGCCGACCACTGTCATAGGGTGAGGTGAGCATTAGTGGAAGACATATAAGGCAGGCACCTGGCCCTGGGTCTGCCCCTGAGATACCCAGTCAATGTCAGAGTCACTCCTCAGTGACCCGAAAAAATCACTTTGCTTCCTCCCCCCGTAACGGGAGCGCGATACACCAGGTCCCTGGGCTGCGGGAGGGTGTGTGGGCTGGTGCATATGGGAGCTGGAGGCCCAGGTCTGGGGAGAACATATGTTCAGTGACAGTCTCCTTTTCCTCCAGAAAAATCTGTTGATCAACCTAAATCGCAGAGAATCCTCTAATCTCCCGGGCATGGACGTGGGACTCTGTGTAGGATTCTGTCTCCCCGGGACTGACTGAGGCCCCTGTGAGTGCATCTGCTCACAGAGCTAGCTGGCGGGGAGGCGGCCACGCCAGAGCTCAAGCTCACAGCCAGGGTCCCTGGAATATTGGACCCGAAGGGGGGTGCCTGGAATATTCAGGACCTGCAGGTGGACCCTAAAGGCCTGGGCCGAATGCGCCTTCGGAGGCAGGGATCACTGGCGAGCAGAGGGTGATGTCCGACACCCCCGCCATGGCCGAGAGAAGCCAGAGATGTTTGTCAAAAGGCTCCGCGTCCCACAAGCCTGGCCTGTTTGGCCTAATGTGTTTGCCTAAATGCTTATGCCCCAGATAAGAGTTCTGGGAGATGAGCGGATAGCCCTGGCGAGTAATTAACCTTTGCCCTGAGAATTGAGCTGGCATCCGAGCTGGACCTAACGGAGAACCAGACCGGGAGGAAAGGCGTGGCAACAGGATTTCTGTCTCTGCAGCTCCTGAGGCCCTATCCATGGAGGCAGGACATCCTCCCAGCTGAAAGGAAGTTGAGATGACAACCCCATCCCCTCTTACAGCTGAGGGGGGAGGGGGAAGGCCCAGAGAAGGCAAGGGACCCAGCAGGGCAACACAGCCAGAGTTGAACCAAGTCTCTAAACTGTCAGCACCAAAGTGAACTCCCTCGGGCAATGGAGAGTGGGAATCTTGCAGGTGAGAGTTAAGGAAAGTTGCAGATGGGCCATGGCTTTCCATTCATCTATTCATTTTCTCATCCATCACTCATTCACCACTCAATGGGCATCCACGGGGTGCTCTCCAAGAGGCCCCCCACTGGTTTGTAGCTCCTGGAAGGTAGAGACCACACCTGCGCTGCTCTCTGTTCTGTCCCCGAATCCCCGTATCCTAGTGGGAGCTTGATAAAGATCGCCCCAATAGGGAACTGATCACACTTAATTCTCACCTTCAGAGAAAAGATTCTCACTCTCATTTCACAGTTAGAAAACGGAGGCTCCGGAGGTAAAGGGACTGGTGCGCGTGGCTGTCATAGATATGTCCGGTTAAGAAACACGCATTGTTTGTGCACATACGATGTGTCAGCAGTGAACCAGCAGACAAGGCCCTCAGGGCTTCCGGCCAATGGAGGAGTTAGTTAAATAACAAAGGTGCTAATATATGTAATTGTAAGCCAAGGCGAGGGTCATGGGTAAACGGCCTGTTCCATAATCTGAACTGTGTGAGTCTGAACCTGTGCCGTGGCTGGCCAGGTGGTCGAGGGAAGGTCTGAAAGGAAAAGGGTGGCATTCTCTGACGCAGAAATCAGGGGCTCAGAGAGGTGAAGTGACTTGCTGAGGGCCACACAGCAGCTGTGCGCTGAAACTGGAGACCCAGTCACTCCACAGGCCATTCTTTCTCCACCGTATCAGGGGTGGGACTGGAAAAGGCGTTCTGGTCAGCAGAGCCCAGGTGGGGATGGGGGCCCTTGCTCCCCTGAGCTGGAGGCCCATCTGGGCAGAGGCCTGGCTTCACCCTCAGCCTCCGTGAATGGATGTCTTAAGGCCAAATCCAGCCTCCTCTCCCCCCACTCCCTCCTCCTCCTTAATGGAGACACTAATTTTAGCCAGCCAAAAAGTCAGCCTGAGCTTTTAAAAATGGACTGATTTATGCTTTTCCTTAATTGCTCCAAAAAGGAGTTTTACATCTAGTGGAAACGAGAGCAAATGTAACTCTATTTAGGTTAGAATATTAAAGCCAAGTTCTCACTGGTCTGACAGAAAGGGAGGGATGCACTTAACCCTGTCTTGAGTATTTCTCCCCTCACCCACTCAGAGCCCGCCTGTCTGCCCCACAGCCCAGACCTCCTCAGAAGAGAAAGCAGGGGAACACCAGGGCTCTCTCTGGGCACTCGGTGAGGGTGGGGGACGTTTTAAGGCTGCTCTGGGGAGATCTGCAACATCTCCATCCTCAACGCCCCCTAGAGGTTGCCTCAGCCCAGAATCTACTGATGGGGCGAGAGTCTGCAGTCACTTCCCAGGTCTGGGAGTTGGTACATAGCCAGGGACTCTCAGGCATCCTTCTACCTGAAGGCTGGGGCTGCCAGGGCTCTTCCCAGGTTCAGATACTGGCCTTTCTAAAGGATCTCTTGGTGTTCCATTCAACCAAGACGGAAAACCTGCCATTTGCCAGGCACCATGCTCAGTGGTGGGAATCTAACAGTCCCTGAGACCGGAATGTTCACTTGATTGACCTTAAATGTATGAGTTCCCTTAGTCATAGGTCATTGTGGTTTCATTCACTTTCATTTTATCCATCCACCTATCCATCTACCACCTATCCATCCATTGTCCACCTATTCATTCATCTACCATCCATCCATCCTCCATCTATTATCTACCCATCCATCTTCCATTGATTCTCCATCAATGCTCCATCCATCCATCATCCATCCATCATCCATCCACCCATCATCCATTCATCCATCCTTCACCCACCATCCATTTATTATCTACCCATCCATCTTCCATCATCCTCCATCCCTTCTTTTCTCCCTCCTTCTACCCATCCATTGACCATCCATCCATCTTCTACCTATCCATCCACATTTAATCCATCATCCATACATACATACATCATTCATCCATCTCCTATCCCTCCTTCCCTATGTCTCTCCCTCCATATATCCATTATCCATTCATCTTACACCTATCCATCCATTCATCATGCACCAACCATCCATTACCTATCTACATATTCATCTTCCATCCATCTATCACCCACCCATCTTCTCTCACCCATCTATCCATCTTCTACTCAACCATCACTCATCCATATCTATCCATCATCCATCCATCTTATACCCATCCATCTTTCATCCATCATTCATCCATTATCTATCTACCCATCCATCTTCCATCCATCCTCTATCCCTTCTTTCCCCCTCCTTCCATCCATCCATTATTGTCCATCCATCTTCTACCTTTCCATCCACCCGTAATTCATCATCCATTCATCAATCCATCATCCATTCATCCATCCATCCATAATTAATCCATCCCTATCCCTTCCTCCCTATGGCCCTCCCTCCATCTATCTGTTATCCATTCATCTTATATCTATCTATCCATCCTTCATGCACCAACCATCCATTATCTATCTACCTATTCATCTTCCATCCATCTATCACCCAACCATCTATCCATCTTCTACCCAACCATCATTCATCCATACCTATCCATCTATCCATCCATTCATCCATCCTCTATCCATCATCTATCCATCATCCATCCATCTTTTATTCATCCATCCATCTTCCACTCCCACCTAACCACCCATCTATCCATCCATAAATCTATCCTTCATTCATCTATCATCTATCTATCCTTCACCCATCCATCAACCCAAGTAATCAATAAATGCATATTCTGTACCCAAAATAGTGTTAGGTTCTAAAATTACAGAAATTAATAATACAGGGCAAATAAAACAAAGAAGGGCACTCTCCTTATTGATTTCACAGAGTTGGTGAGGCAGGCAAGCAAATATGACACTTATTGAAGCAGAGACATCATCTGGAAACAAAAAAACACACGCACAAAAAATACACACCCCCACCTCCACCCTGTCACACACAATGGGGCTCCCTCTAAGGGGCAATTACCACCCTTCCCCTCTGCCTCCCCATGGATGGCATTTCTCAGATGCTTCTATGCTTTCTCTTTTCTCTTCCCCTGACTGGAAAGAAGGACCCTAAAGCCCCTAAGAGGCAGCAGGTCACAGATAAAAGGAGCCTGGATGCCTGAGTCTCCACATGGAGCAAAGGCTCCCACCTGCAAAGATGCCTGTCAGGGAAGCTAAAATAAACCATTGAGCTTGTGTCTGTTAAATTTCAGGGTGGGTTTATTACAGCAGCAATGCTGCCCTATCTAATCTCATTAAATGTATATTCCACCATTCTGTAAACCCTTGCTCTTCTCACTGCAATAAAGAAAACAAAGGGATTGATCCATGTCATTTGATTCTTATAACAACCACCTGGGGTAGCTAATTGTTGCTCTCATTTCTGGACGAGAAAACTGGCTCGGAGAGGTAAATTAACTTGCCCAGGAAAACATAGCTGGGAAGCGATGGTGCTAGGACTTATTCCTGACTCCTACATCCATTCACTTTGTACCCACAGGCTGGGGGTACAGATAGGGAACCACCGCCTGGAACAGGGAGGCCCCATGACCTCATCTGCCTCTGGCTGCAGGAGCTGAGGCTGGGCCCTCGTTCTCAGGCCACCAGTGTGGTTTCTGTTACCAAACACATGGAATAGAAAACAAAAACAATAAAAATCCGACCCCGGTGTCCCCTTTCCCCAAGCAGGGACAAGAGGGGCCCAGGCCGGACCCTCTTTCTCCGACAGTTGTTATCTTTCCAGAAGGGTTTTTCTCAACCCATCGGAACCCCATCCCTTCCCCCGGGATGAAAGGAAGTGAGATTGTGGAGACACTGGGCTTCACCCCTGGGAGCCAGCCGGCTTCCTTCAAAGCCTGGCCCAGGCCCTGGCGGCCCAGGCAGACCTCCAAGACATCTTCATTGGCTGCCTCAGGCTGCCAGAGCTCAGGGCGCTCCGTCCCCGTGCCGGCTCTCAAAGCCACACAGGAAGGGCTGCTCAGCCCTCAAAGCAGCCTGGCTGATAAGGGACAGCCAAACATGGACAGACCCTGGAGGCAGGTGGGTGGCAAGAAACCCCACTGCTCACTCCCAGAAGGGCTGCTGCTCTCCACCGGCAGCCTGAGTCAGACAGAGTCCTTCTCGGGCTACACGGTTTTCTCCGTGATTTTCTGGCTATTGAACAAGGAGGTGGGGCCACAGGATGAGGGCACTGAGCTTCTGAGAGCATGCGGATCTGGGTTTGAGTCCAGACTCTGACACTCACGAGCTGTGTAACCTCGGTCAAGTAACTAAGCCTCCCTGAGCCCCTCAGTTTACCTAGCTATAAAATGGGGCTGATGATGCTGGCATCACAGGAGCTATGGAGAGGATTCAGTGCCAGAGTAGGCAACGGATTGTTTAAGAAGAGAGAAACAGCCTAAACTGGTTTGGCTCAGTGAATAGAGCATCAGCCTGTGGACTGAAGGGTCCCGGGGCCGAATTCGGTCAAGGGCATATATCTTGGTTGCGGGCACATCCCTGGTGGGGGGTGTGCAGGAGGCCGTTGATCGATGTTTCTCATCAATGTTTCTAACTCTCTATCCCTCTCCTTTCCTCTTTGTAAAAAATCAATAATATATATATATATATATACATATATATATATTTTAAAGGATCAACACTTAAAAAAAAAAGAAGTAGAAGGGAGAAACATGGAAATGGAGAACGTTCTAGCTGGAAGGGCCCTCTGTGATTTGGTAGGGAAAGCAGGGCCCAGAGAGCCGGCTACCTTCTGGATGGAACAGAAACGGGGGGTGGGGACTCAGAATGCATGCTAGCTGCCACTTCCTCCGCCTTTCCCTCTGCCAGGCTCCTTCCCATGGCCCTTCCTGTCCTGGTGCGGAGTGTGGAACTGAGGAGGGAGAGGCAGAAGGGGCAGGTGTGAGGCGTCCCCTTGCTAAGCCCTTGTCACAATGCAAGGCCGGCTCTCACGTGTTTCCCCACGGCTGTTGCTGGAGGGGGCCCGGCACTGGAGTGCAGAGGACGCACTTTCGCCATGCGGCACCTGAGCTGGTCCCTTTGCCACCTGCTCCCCTCTGGCCTCGGGGACAAGGCACCTGTCAGGGTGCTGATAGGAGACCTAAAGGCCACGCTGCTCAAGGTGTGACCCACCCCCTGCTGGACGGCTCCCAGTCACCAACTCGCTCTGTCCTCTTCTTCATACCAGACTCCCCCTCTCCACCCACCACCAGCCCCCCAGCTGTCACTGTGGGTGGAGGCAAGGCCAGAACCCTGTCCAGGCCCAGCAGCTGAACCAAAGTCTAAGCCAGAGCCTCCCCCTCCCCTCCCCGATCACAGGGAGGGACCGGAGGGGCACACAGCAGATCTATCTGTGGCGAAGATCCCTGGGGAGACTGGAGGGCACCCCTTCCCGACCTCCCACCCTATCACCCCCCTCCCACCCCCTCCCTTTTCCCAACAGGGGACAAAATTCTCCATCCCGACGGGATGCTCTCCCCATGGCCCAGGCCCGGTCGATTTCTCTCCCCGATCCTGACCCAGGCCCAGCGAGTGAGGAATGCTCCCGCCTCGCTCCCTTAACGCTACACCACTAATAAGATTAAAACACATCTCCCTCTTGCAGCATCGATTCGGGGCACTGATTTACTGTTGCTTCTCGGCTGCTACAAAACGGATGCACGGGCCGCCACCTTAATCTCTATCCATCTCCTCACTGCCTGGGAATAACTGCTAATTAATACCTTTCTGCCTCCCAGCGCCTGCCAGCTCTGAGGGCCATCGATACTCTGTGGGCACCCTGCCACCCAGCCCACTCACCCCACTCGCGCCAGCCCCAGCCCAGAGGCACCCCGAGGCTTCCAGGTGGAACCAGAGGAGGTGAGGGTGGGCTTTGGCCCTCTCCCCATCCTCTTACAAGACACACAGATACACACAGCGAGCGAGCAAGAGGTGACGGCCAGTTCAGAAGGGGCAGAGCAGACAGACCCCAGTTCAAACCCCAGCTCCTCATCCAAATCTGAGAGTTTCCATTTCCGAGTCTCAGGCTGCTCGATTGCAAAAAGCACAGGACTCACTTCCTAAGGATCCCATGAGAACAGGTCCCCTGCTTCCCTGAGGAGGGTGCTGTCCTGGGCCAGCTGAGCTCGTAGCACTGGTGTCAGGGGGTGGCAGGTGGTGTCAGGGGGACCCCTCCAGAGGAGTCCCCAGCAGGAGAAAGGGGTCAGCTATAAACATGCAGCCTGGCCAGGAGATGCCAGTGTTGGAGCTGAGCCAGCCTTTTCCTGCTTCTCTTCTTCTCCTTTACAATGCAAGGACACCTCCTCCAAGAAGTCTTCCTAGATTACCCAATCTAGAGAAGCTGCTCTGTCCCCAAGCCCCTCACTCTCCCACAGCCCTGCTTCATTGTCCTCTCAGTGTGGCACCGTCTAATACCAGATTATTAATGTATTGGTTAATTTCTGCCTCATCCACCAGAATGTCAGCCGCAGGGGGCCAAGGCTCTTGACAGTCTTGTTGACACCCTCTTCTTGGGCACATAATGGGAGATCAATAAGTATATGATAAACGAATAACAAGTTCTCTATTAGTGTCAGCAAATGATGATGATAATAAGCAAGATGATCCCTTCCTTCTTCCCTCAAGTGAAGATCTGCTTAAACGCCCTCTCTCCTTTAACAGGGGAGCTCATCAGAAAACATTGCCACCATGTACTAAACTTCCACCAGGTATCAGATGTCTTAGGTGATGCCTTCAACATGATAGCGCTATTTCCATTTTACAGATGAGAAGCTAAGGTTCAGAGCTTTCAGATCTAGGTGAACCCCACGTTAAGGGCTCTACCAGGCCCCCCTGATAGGGCAGAGAACTCTCATCAGGAATAAAGTGGGTGGGGGGCACTTCTCCACCAGAACTATCTGGCTGTGGGGGGTTTCCTCCTGGCTTCCGGATGGAAACCAAGAACCTGCCGAGAGCAAGGCACTCGCTGTGGCCGCCGGCGGATATAGCATGACAAGCTGAGGAGGGCCGTCAGCCTGATCTTGGTTTTGCATGGGTCCCTGGGGAGGGCCAAGTCTGCAGGGCTGGGTACATCTAATGTGCTGTGCAACTTTGGACTTGCCCTCGACCTCTCTGAACCGGTCCCCTCCAGGGAGAGCTGCAGGACCAGGTGGGGGTAGGGATGTGTGGGCACACAGGATCAGCATCCTGACTCTCCAGTCTGTCCTTACCTGCAGGGTTCCCTTCATCGCATGGACCCCTGACAGCCTGGCTGAGGCCCTGCTCTGGGAGCAAAGGGGTGGCGGTGGGTGGCAGCTGTCTGTCTCCGTGGCAGTTAGAGGTTGGGGGTGGAGAGGAAGAGGAAGCCCCAGAATTGAGCATGGCAGATGTGACAGTGGAAGCCAGCATGGGTGCCTTTAATAAAACATAATGAAGCATGGGATCATAAAGTATTTTCTCTAATCCCAGGCTCCCAGGAGGGTGGGGTGGCCCAGGAGGGCTGGTAAGGAGAAAGGTTCAGAGGGATGCCCTGTGGCTGGGCTGCGGGTGGAGCGGGACAAGGTTAGGGAGAGCAGCCCTAAGCCTCCTGCCCAAGGTCAGGGTGCACTTCCTCACAGGTCTCCATTCCAGTTCGAACCAGGGGAAAATCAGAGACTTTGTCCCAGATGTGATACCCTCTTGCTGGTGACCTGGGATAGGACACCGGCCCCTCTGTGTCTGGGTCCTCCTCACCTATAGAGTGAGAGGAGGGCTGAACCTAATCAGAAAAGCTCCAGAACCTCCTCCAGCTCTGACGGTGGAGACATCTCCTCATCCAATCCACTCACTTTCATGGGGGCCCATCAGGGCTGGCAGCACCTCCACTGCTGCCCACTGCCAGCGTCATGTCACCAACACCTGCCATGTTCCATGCCACCCCTGGGTGGTTAGTGCACATCATAGAGAGCAGTCGAACTCCTGGCCTCCCGGTCAAACACCTGGTCGACCGCCCATCTGAGGAGACAATTTACATATCAGGCTTTTATTATATAGGATACTCCTGTGTACTATCTATCTAGTCACACAGTCTCAGAGGTAAGCTCCAGGAAGGTAGGTTTTACCATTATCTTTTTCTACTCACCACTATATCCCCATGGCTATCACACTACCTGGAACCTAGTAGGTGTTCAATGTATTGATGGGTAGATGATGGATGGATGATGGATGGATGATGGATGGATGATGGATGGATAAAGGATGGATGGATAAAGGGTGGATGGATAAAGGGTGGATGGATTGATGGATAGATAAATGGATAGATGATGAATGATGGACAGATAAAGAATGGATGATGAATGAATGGATGGATGGATGGTGGCTAGATGAATGAATGGATTGATGGATAGATGATGGATGATGGATGGATGGATGGATGGATGGATAGATGGATGGATGAATGGAATGATGGATGGATGGATGGATGGATGGATAATGGATGAATGGATGGGTGGGTGAATGGATGGATGATGGATGGATGGATGGATGGATGGATGATGGAGAGATGAATGAATGGAGTGATGGATCGATGATAGCTAGATGATGGATGGATGGATGGATGGATAGATGGATGGATTGATGGATAAATGAATGGATAGATGATAGCTGGATGATGGATGGATGGAGAATGGATGGTTGAATGGATGATGGATAGATGGATGATGAATAGATAAATGGATGGATTGATGGATAGATGGATAGAGTGATGGATAGATGAATGGATGGATGATAGCTGTATGATGGATGGACGGAGAATGAATGGATGATGGATGGTCAAAAGAAGGAAGGACAGAATTCTCCCTTATTTCCCTGAAAGGGTGTGGCTCTGTCAGCTCACTCAGAGTTCGCACCATCTTTAAAACAACTCTCTAAGGAGTCTATAAGCTCCTGGCAGACAACTGTATCCTTCCTCCAGATACCGCAGCATCTGCATGAGCTTTTATTAGTTTCATAAACACTTGCTGATGCCTGCTCTGCACCAGGACCTGTGCCAGGCTCAGGGGACATAAAAATGAGTCACAAACAGCTTCCATGTCCATGGTGCTGTGAGCCTAGTACCGTGGTCGGCAAACTCATTAGTCAGCAGAGCCAAATATCAACAGTACAACGATTGAAATTTCTTTTAAGAGCCAAATTTTTAAAACTTAAACTTTTTCTAATGCCACTTCTTCAAAATAGACTCACTCAGGCCTTGGTATTTTGTGGAAGAGTCACACTCAAGGGGCCAAAGAGCTGCATGTGGCTCGCGAGCCGTGGTTTGCCGACCACTGGCCTAGTAGATGCAGGGAAATATTGGTCGAATGAATAAATCAAGTGATGTCTAAGGTGAGACCTGCATAATGAACAGGGCTTAGTCTGATGAAAGAGGCGGCTTCCAGCAGAAGGAGCAGCATGTGCAAAGATCCTGGGGCAGCAGGAGCATGGTGTCATCAGTGCTGAGGTCCTGCGTAGCGGGGGATGGGGCTTTTTGTCCAGCTCTATGTTTCCCCAATGATTCCCCTCACATGGCACCCGTCCTCCTCTTCCTAGAATACTGCACAATAGGCTTCCTCTGAGGCCACACTTTCTGAGGGAGGAGAGTGAGGAGAGACCAGCTGCATACCCTCCTGGTAACCTCCACACCCATTGAACCCCACATTTATCTGCTAAGACCCACACTGCACTAAATATACCCATCACATATGCCTCTTCTGTCTCCTTTCCAAGGGAACTAGCATTGTTTAAGTAAAGCGCTTTAAATTTTCAAGAGCTGGCGTTGCGTGCTCTCTGCAGGAAGTTCTTAGCAGCATGTTGGAAAGAAATAATAATAATGACGAGTCTAGAGGCAACAGAGCAGAACTGAGCAAGGAGGGGCCAGGACTGCAGTCTTCTACAGCAGCTCAGCCTTGGGGCCCACAGTCAACTCCGGCCGCTGCTGGAGCACTGAGTCCCTGAGAACCACACAGAATTAAGACGGAAAGTCCACACTGCCCCAGAGCCACGAAAGGTCGAGCTGGGAGGGATCTCTGGCACAGATATACAGTTAAAATGTGAGACCTCATGGGTTCAAAACTCAGCACAGCCACTGATGAGCTGTGTGACCCTGAGCAAGTGAGTTAACCTCTCTGTGCTTCAGTTCCTTCTGCCATAAAATGAGGATACTAGAAGTGCATGCCCCATGGGGGGTTGTGAAAACTGAGTCAGGAGTCGTTAATACAGGCAGGAGCTAACACAGTGCCTGTGTTCGCACAGCAAATGTGCAATAAATGTCTGCTATTGTCACCACTTTGCAGCTGACAAACTCCTATGCATCCTTCAAGACCCAGTCATGCATCACCCCTTCTAGTGACATATAACTTTCTGCAATACCTCAGGCAGATTAGTGATCTCTTCTTCTGTCTTTGCACAAAGATTTGGTAGATATTTCAATTTTAGAATTTCCAATATTATCCTGTCATGTATTTGTTGGCCTGCCTGTCTGCCCTAGGAGACCGTGAACTCCATGAGGACAGGCACTTGGTCTTATTTGCCCCTGTAGTGCTAGCCCGAGCACAGGGCCCAGCCCAGAGCAGGAGCTCAGGCAATGGCTACTGGACAGAATGGATATGAGGCCAGTTCTGTGCTCCAAGGAAATGAGTGGCTATTGGAGTTTTCTCATCACTGTCACAGCGGCTCTTTCTAAGGGCCCCCGGAGCAGAGTGCTTCCTCCCAAAGGGGGTGGGTCTGGGGGCACTGAGTGTATCCCAAGGGAACTATTTCAGAGGATATGGGACTCTCCTTCCCACTGTTATTGCATATCTAGGACTCTCAGAACTGAAGCATTCAACATCACCTCTTTGTTGATGGGCCTGAGGCTCAGAGGAGGGGTCAGCCAGTCATACAGCAAGTTAATGCCCGAGTGACCATCAGCCAGCCCCCGAGACTCATCATGCTGAGGCCGGCATCCTGCCCACCAAAGGCTGCTTTCCACCATGGCCCAGGGCAGCGGTCGGCAAACTCATTAGTCAACAGAGCCAAATAGCAACAGTACAACGACTGGAATTTCTTCTGAGAGCCAACTTTTTAAACTTAAACTTCTTCTAACGCCGCTTCTTCAAAATAGACTCGCCCAGGCCGTGGTATATTGTGGAAGAGCCACACTCAAGGGACCAAAGAGCCGCATGTGGCTCGCGAGCCACGGTTTGCCGACCACTGGCCCAGGGGATGGTGCCAGGTGGTGTGGGACGCTCTGCAGAAGTGAACATGATGCTGTTAAAAATACAGCAAGAGAAGGAGAAGGGAAGACTCCACAAGAAGCCATTGACTCTTCAGCTGGGTGCTGGGAAAGAGCTCCGGGACACAAGAAAGCATGCGGCTCAGGCTGGAAGGGGAGAGGCAAGAATTCAAAGGAGAGTTCGTATCGAAAAAGTGCTGGATCCAAAGACTGGACGCTACAAAGCACCTTTGCTTCAGCCGAGACTATGGTAGTGACCAAGGAAACAACTATACCGAGGAAGAGGACGTCTCCTCATCTGCCTGCGTCACACATTGGATTTGACAGAGAGAATGTGCATGAGGAATGGTGACTGAACCGTTCCCCAACGCTCCTCTGTTCAGGCGTGGCTGTTTCCTACGTCCAGCGCTCCCACGGAGCTCAGGAGGCTGGGCACCCAATGGCCTTGATCCTGAGAGAAGACACGGCCCGAGAAGAGAAGGAGAAGGTGGGAAACAGAAGAGAGGACCAACGCCTTCCACACAGAAAGCCAAATGGGTGGGGTACCTGACGGTCGAGGGAGAAAGAAGCAGCTGGGACTGTGAATACGCGTTTGTGTCATAATCACTAACTCTCAACCGGTCGCTCGTTCATCGACAGGTCCTCATACGATGCTCCGTCGTCATGCCGTTCAGAGCCCCCGGGTTCATCTGTTTCCCGAGCCAGACACAGAGCATGCGGCTTCGCCGCTTACATGCAACAGCTGTGCCGGAATTTCTCATCATTAACACTTGCAATAATAAAACAGGCTTCATTTATTAAAAAAGGAAATCCAAATAGTTACATGTTTATTCTAATATGAATGAAGGAAAAATAAACTCAGTATAACAAACCTATATATTAGGTCTTTGCACAAAACAAATAGAGAGAAGGGGAATCAATTTAAATTTGATTTTAAGAAAATGATGATGTAAATAATAGCACAGGGGGATGTAGATATGACTTCAAAAGTCGTGAAGGCGTGACTGAAGTTTGGTGATCTCTGCAGTGTGCTCAGGCTCGAACTAGGGCATGGCTCAAAGCTGGCCAACCTGAGGGCAGCACCGCCCCCCTCGCCCCCAAGGAATGGAGGAGACTCGGGAGTTACCCCCTGAAGCCAGAGGCGGCAGCCCTGTACTCCGATGGAGGCCAGACAGCCAGGCCGAGAAAGGACCAGCCTGTGGATATGGCCCCAAATTCAACTGGGAAAGGAGTCAGGTTGAGAGCTGTGGCAGATGGGAGGGCGCTGAACAAAGGAAGATTGCCCTGGCCAACTTGGAAACTGAGAACCAAGGAGACTTTTCGTGGAGTTTTCCTAAGGAATATTTACCCCCAGTGAGCCATCGACACCCCCCCTCCCCACCAAGGGTCCCGCTGCCACTGAGCCAGTGGGCAGGACGGAGACCAACCTGCACGGGGCAGGGCGAGGAGGAGACGATGGCGGTGCCGCCAGATGGCATGCTGGCGAGGGGCAGGGGCACGCTGTCTTGCCTGGAGCCCTTTGGAGAATGAACCGGGGATGCGACTGCCATTGGTATTTGTCATGGCGATTTCAGCAAAGCGCGGGATGTGTGTCTCACGGATTTCAACCGGCAAAATGAGCGCTCATCAAAGTCCATTTGAACAGCCAAGGTGGATGGAAAAGGGTCAACGGGACAGACGGGTGAAGGCAGGTCAGCTCGGCCAACAGGAGCTGCGAGCTGAAGGTGCTGCTGGACGTTCCCCCAAGAACCCATTTCCTCAGTTCAGAAGGCAGCAACTCCCTGAACTCCAGGGACACCCTGCCGAGATCTCGCTAAAAGTGCAGGCCAGCCCTAGCTGTTTACCTCGGAGGATAGAGCGTCAGCCTGCGGACTGAAGGGTCCCAGGTTCAATTCTGGTCAAGGGCACATACCCGGGGTGCAGGCTCGATCTCCAGTGTGGGGCATGCAAGAGGCAGCCAATCAATGATTCTCTCTCATCACTGATGTTTCCATCTCTCCCTCTTTCTTCCTCTCTGAAATAAAATATATATATATATTTAAAAAAATAAAAGTGCAGGCAAGCGTGGCTCAGTGGTTGAACGTAGACCTATGAACCAGGAGGTCAAGGTTCGATTCCCGGTCAGGGCACATGCCCAGGTTTATGGCTCAACCCCTAATGTGGGACATGCAGGAAGCAGCCAATCAATGTTTCTCTCGCTCTCTCCCTCTTCCTTGCTCTCTGAAACCAATAAAAATATATTGAAAACATAAAATAAATAAAAGTGGCAGTGGTACTTCTGGCTTCAGGTAAAGGACAAAGACCGGGTGGTCCCAGGGGTGAACTTACTCACTGTGCCCTCGATTTCCCACACCTGCCCCTTCCCGAGGAAGGACAAAGCGTAGAGCCCGTTCATGACGGATGTGGGCCAGGATGCACGTGGTGAGGGCCAAGGGGAGGGCAGGGGAGATGACTGACTGGGTCTAAGGAGAAAGAACCTCTCTGTGGGCAATAGGGTGGAAAATAGACTCCGGAATGACGCATAGGTGTGCCCTGGGGTGGACTCATCAATCAGTGAGGTGGCCCGAGGGACAGGGGAGGGGGAGGGACATTGGAGAGTCTAGAGCAGAGACGACGCATGGCAAAGGTCAATGCCAGCAGTGGCGAGGGCAGGCGTTTCCTCTCTGCGAACTGCACTGCTCTCCCAAATTCTGCTCTCCCAAATTTGTGGGCCCCTGGTGAGCCAGCCCCATACTCATTTGCTACTTTTTGGCCTAGGAAAACCTACACCCACTCAGGACTGGGCGTAAGAATTGACTGGTGTCATTATGACCATGAATGGTCAATGATTAGCACTGTGCACCGCACCCCACTCTGGGTAGTTAGGTACAGATGGGGAAACTGAGGCTTAGCAGGATGATGTGAGCACTCTGCTATTTACTCCCCCAGCTTACTCTCCTACCCTCTCCACCAGCTCTGCACCTGGCAGGCCAACCTGTATCCAATTGGGTTTGGTCAATGTGCAACACCAGCAAGAGACTCAATGACAGAAAAAGGCTGAAGTTGGGGCATTTCTCCCTCCAGTTCCCTGCCAGGTGTCCCCAAGTTGGCTGCATCCCTGTTCCCAGAGCCACAGTCTTGTCGGGCACCCCACCCCCGAACAGCCCGCTTCCCATGGGGCTGCACCATCCTCTAAACCCCACAAACAGCCCCTGCAATAACCACCCCAGACACCCCAGCTGAGCTCTGTGTTTCCTTCTGGTACCTGGTTGGTACGCAGGGGAGTAAAAGAGCTCACGAAGCCACAGAGCTCGCCAGCAGCCATGCTGACCCCTAAACCCAGCCTCCAAAGTCCTTGTGGGTCCCTCTGAAGTGGGGTTTCCCAACGGCCAACGCTCACAGCCGCCATGGTCATGGACTGGCCGCATCCACCAGCTACCTGCGCCGCGGTGTACTTAACATTTCTCTTCAACGCGACTCATTTTTTACTTACATAAGCCGTTTTGTAAAGAGAGAATTTAAATCGCTGCCCCAAATGCCTTAAACAGAGGGCGACTGGAAAAGAATTACCACAAAACCAAAACACTGTTATTAAGTCTTGCTGCCACTGGCTGGCTGAAGCCTGGCTGCCTAGACCGATAGGGTTTGTGTTGGATTTTTTTTTATTTATTTTTATTTTTGGGACGCAATCAGCAAGTGATAGAGGGTGTTAAGGAAAGGAGGGCATCACCCCAGGCTTTCTCCTGGGCACAACTACGAGGACAGGACAAGCGAGAAACAGGAAAGGCCCTCCCTCCCTGTGACTCCCTCTGGTGGGTTGCCAATGGGCAGGGGCTCCACCTACCCCGGATCTGCCGGGGTTCTTGCTCCGGCATTAAGAAGGGTTCAGCAATCTGGAGAAAGGCTGTGTGTAACTGAAGTAAGAGTCCAGAGACGAAAGATAATTTTGAAAGGCTTTGGGGGTCAGAGGAGCCTAGCTGAAGAAACCAAGTTCTCTTTGTCTCAGGACCCCTTGCTTTTTATTAACACAAATTGTCCTAAGGCAAGGTGCAGGTACACACTTCAAAGGGAGGTTAGTCTACAGAGTCCATTGTCAGAATGGAGAATAGCCTATGGCTGTTCAGGGGTTTGGCCAGTAGGAGGCAATAACACGTAGATTAAGATGCCCTGAGCTGTCTGGCAGCAAACAATCAATTTAATGCATCCTTTTCAGGTTTGGAGAAATGACTTTAGCCATTCCCAACAGGTGATAACATATCTGACTCAGTCCTTGTTGAGTCCCCAAGTTCCACCAACCTTTTGATGAAACTCTTGCAATTATGACATGCTGGAACTGGCTTCTGGCAAGGATCACTGCCTTGGGCCCCAAGTTCAAATCCAACAGAACTTCCTGCAATGGTGGGAATGTTCTGTCTACACCTGTGCCACCCAGCACAGGAGCCACTGGCCTTGGGACCTCCTGGGATATGGCTGATGTGGCTGAAGAACTAAACTGTATTGGATTCAGTTCAGTAAAAGCTGAGCTACTCTGCTTAGTTTTAACGTAAACGTCAGTCAGCACCCACGGCCACGTACTGAACAGCACAGCCCTAGGCTGTAAGCCTCAGGAGGGCAAGAACTTGCCTGTTCATTCTCTGAGTTTCTAGAACAACACAGTGCCAGGCCCCTGGGAAGCATTCCATTAATTTTCACTGCACCAAGGAGTGAGCCAGAGAATGAATGAATGAATGAATGGCACTGCTTCCTGCAACAAGAACCTGCTCGCTCTGCAACTCAGATTGTCCTGGGAACTAACTCTTCCCCATTAGGTTTGCCTTTCTCCTACCACCGCCCCCTCGGCAGCCACAGGCCTAGGAATTTCCCATCCAAGGATGCTTCTTCCCCTCCACACTGCCCGCAGCCCAAGGGAACAAAGACGTCTGTGTGCTTGTGGTTGCCTTCAGTCCTCCACCTCACCCTCTCCTCCCCGGTCTGCGACACGAGGTGCCCAGTGACCATTAGCCACTTACCGCCTGCTTCTGTAGAACCAGGCACCTGGCCTTGGGTTACTGTACAACCTGAATGCCCACTGGATAGAAACCGGCACTGGGGCAGTGAGCGCCAGGCTTAAATGTGGATGCTACCTACCCCCTGTCCGCACCAGCCTCTGTCTTCACTCTGAGCCCCGCCCAGGCCAGCCCAGCCAGGGCCACCACGACGGACGTCTTCCTCTGGGCAGCCTTAGGGAGAGGGGAGGAAGAGACAGTGCTGGGAGATAAAGGAGGCGCCAGGGGGTGGTGACAAACAGCCCCACAGAGGAGCGCCAGTGCCTCTGCAGAACGAGAAACAAAAGGGCAAAGGGAACCGCTTGGCAAAGGAACAAAAGAACCCAACAGCTCAGCTGCTTCTCTCCCTATGATTTATGAGGCCAGGGTCGCTCCCCACCGGAGTGCCGCCAAGATCCCCACCCGAGTCTGGGAAACACTGATGGGGGTGTGCGAGGCGGCTGAGTCCCCGGGATGGGCCCCAGGACCTGGAGGGAGAAGGCCCAGGGTGTGTGCCCACACAAGAGTCACTCCTCTCTCCGGCCTCAGTTTCCTCAGCTTTCAAATAGGGGCAAGACAAAAGTGGCAGCTATCCCTCAGCTCCCTGCTGGCCCCGCTGCTCGGTAATTCCAAACCTGAGGC
This sequence comes from Antrozous pallidus, assembly GCA_027563665.1. NCBI lineage: Eukaryota > Metazoa > Chordata > Mammalia > Chiroptera > Vespertilionidae > Antrozous > Antrozous pallidus. The sequence continues at coordinate 202,504,811 of CM050508.1, forward strand.
TGGACCACGCTCCACACAGAAAACCTACAGCGTAGCCCCTCCTCCTGGGCACTGGGGTTCGTAAACACTTCTTCACACTGACACACGCTGGGGGGCCAACCATCATTATTGCTGCTGCAGCCACTTTTCACACCCGCTAAGGACTAGACACTGTGCATGCAAACCCTTCGGGTCATGTGATTCACCCTCCCAGCAGCACCACCCAGACTGTCCACCAAGACAGCCCCGTGTTCAATGAGAGCAATGGAAGCTGAAAGTGATGAAGAGGTTAGCTGAGCTCAGATGCTGGACAAGTGGTGGAGATGGGATCTGAACCCTGGTCAGACTCCAGAGCCATGCCTCCTGGAGATCTAGAAGCTTCTCCCCAGAGGTGCCCTCCTCTCATCACTCCTGGCTCAGACCAGAGGTACAAGTTCCACCTGGAGCAGCCCCTCCGAGGCGTGGACACTCCGGGAGAGGTGGGCAGTCTCCAGATGATGGCTTCTCTTCCCTGAGGCCGCATCTCTTTGGGAACCCCAGAGCCATCATTTACAACCCAGTGGCGGTTCCAATGAGTTTCCAGCTTCAGGTGGCCCAGAAAAGCCAAATTAATCTTCCTGGAGCACTGCTCTGGGACGGTCTCTCCTCTCTCTTCAACTGCTCCCCAAAGCCCCAGGCTCCAATCCAGACTCCTCACCAGGCGCTCGGGCCTCCCCCAACAATGCCAACCTCATTCCCAGTTTCTCGTGAACACTTCATGCTCAGGTGGGGCTTGGCACGAATAGATGTTTAATGTATGCTTTTCCCCTCCTTTCTCCCCATCCCCCGCCCCATCGCCAATGAAGGGCAGTTCCTTCCCCCGCCAAGGGGAACTCAGAAGGAAGGGGATGCTCTTTTGGTGTTCCCATCACCTTCTAGTGTTGGCTCATCCCCCAGATGCCAGCTGTCATGCCAGTGTGAGTGATGGTGGGCAGAGTGGACAATGAACACCTTCTCACACTGGGAAGGACCTCCAGTGGTAACTGAGCAGGGCCAGGCTCAGGGAGATTTCATTCATTCATTCATTCATTCATTCAATAAACACATCTTGAAGATCTGCTCAGAACCAGAACCCATGCCAGGGATCTGGCCCTCAAGAGCTCTCTGCTCAACAGAGAGACAAATGCACAACCACCTCTAGCCCCAGAGGAGGTGGTTTTAGCAGAGCGTGGCCCAAGGTGCCGCTGCCAGCACACTTAGGGGACACCAGAGTACTGGGGCCCAGGAAGTAGTGGAGGGTGGGAAGTGGGCGAGCAGAGGATTGAAGAGAGGTATACTGGGGGTCAGGGACTGTGCTGGCTGAGGGCAGATGTCTGCTCTCTGTGCCAATAAAGAGCAGAAGTGGGGGAAGATGGGGGAGGTGATGAGAAGACCAGGAACCCCCCAGGCAGGCCTAGTCTATGGGCTGGAGAGACGTGGGCTCTGGTCGCCATGCTGTGTGACCATGGACATCAGTGTCCGCCCCTATGGATGGGGGATGTTAACACCCAATCGGATGGCAGTGGAGGAGGGAGGAAGTCACATCAGCCCAGTGACAACCGCAGCACCCAGCTCACAGTGCAGTTTTTGGTTGAAGTTTCTGGCCTGTGAGCTCATGGGGAGCTGGCCTGCCTCACTCCAGGTCCCTATGGATCAAATGAGGCAGTGAGTGGGGGAGGGAAGGAAGGCTGGGCTCTCAGCCACCAAAATAGGTCCAGTCCAGCCACTTCCTACTACCATCTCTCATCTTCCTGAGCCTCAGTTTAATAGGCTCAAGAGTAGCTGCCTTCACATCTGATACAAGGTCAATGTGGACCAATGGGTCTGCCCACAGGTTATCAGCTCTCGATTGCTATCAGTGGGCAGAGAGTTGGGGTGTCCAGAGTCAGCAACTCCACCACTTTGGTTATTTGAGCATCTCCAAGAAAGATAGAAGCAGAAGCAGAACTTGGCTGATAGGAAGTTCACCTGTAAGACCAGTCTCAATTCCATGTGCCATTGGTAAGCCTTTGCACACACTTTTCTGTAAAAAGCCATGTACCTAGCCCTCATCTAAATCAAGACACATGTGTCTAAAGGCCAAAGATGATGTATGCACCAAATAATCTCCATTGTGCACCTACCATGCGTCTCATGGAGAAAATTCGATGGCAGACCTGCACAGCGTCCCTGTCTTCAGGGAGCTTCTAGTCTACAAAGGTGGGATGTGCGCGGTCCACAGTGAGACTGGCTCCATCCCCAAATTTCACTGGGAAAATTTTCATTGGATCTTGAGCTGCACTGGGGGAAGGGGGAGCGTGTGGGACAGCAATGCCTCAGGCCTCCAGGGAAAGGCACGGAGCAGACCATGGAATTGGTCATCCCAGCCAGGGGAATCATGAACCATCCTCCAGGGGTTACCCAGAGCGCCTAATCAACGACTCTGAGGCCCATCATGCCTTAGGGGGCTATCAAGTGGGGTCTTTCTTGCAAGTAGCAGAAATCACTCTGGACAACTCAAGCCAAAGAAAGGGAACTAATGGAGCAGGACAAGCTGAAGCGCTTGGCCTTGGGAGGACTCTTGCCCCATGAGCTGGACAGCTCTGGCGTAACCGTGGTTAATGCTGATACCCTCATCAGAGTCAAGAGCTCTGCATGCCATGACTCGTTCCACCCTGCCAGGTAGGTCCCATCATTATTTCTTGGGAAACCAGCAAAGCACAGTTTATTGGGGGCCTCCACTGGCCAGGGAAATGCGCCAGAGATTCTCAGTCTCCCTGACACCATGCTTACAATTCAGGTTCCAGGGTGTGACTGGATGGGCTCATTTTGGGGGGGGGTGTTATACTTGATTGTGCCCCCTACAAAAGTGGGGTGCAATTGGGGGTGACGCTTGCATAATCCCCCAAAGCAAATCTGCCATTTTTCCAGGAGATGAGATGCAGGTACGGCCTCAGGCCAAGCCCAAGACTAGATTCTTTTCCTGAGTGATGCAATCTCCAATTCCACCCCTGCACACCTCCAGCTCTACACACCTCCAGCTACGTGCCCATGGCATCGATTGGCTCCATCCATGGGACCATAGACAGTAGATCTTGGTGATTGTGGGCCCCTTCAGCTACTGGGCCCCCCCGGATGTGTAACGACAGGTTCCAGGATCTCATTTCTCTGGTTCGTTCCCAAGAACCTCATCCTGAAGACGAACACCTCTTAGGAACTGAGCTCATGTGTTTCAACACCACTACCATCTATCACTCAAAACAGAAGGCTTTGCATCCTCTCGCAAATGGTGGGGGCTGCTGCATCCTTTTGCAATTGATGAAAAATAACTAGTTTCTCCTCTCCTCCAGGACCAGCAGTGTCAGATTGCTGTAGACTTGGGTTTGAAACTCCCAGATCTTCCACTTAAAGAAGATCCCAAGCCTCATTCATTATTTAAGGAAGAAAAGAAAGGCGGGGAGGAAGACCCTGGTTCTCTTGTCCTCATCTGCAAAACATGGCTCTTAATCCTGCCTCGTGGGCTGCAGGGGGCATTTAATGCCTAAACAGCCTCTCTAGGTGCATAATACATGGTAGTTGTTGTCAGCAACCTCACTCTTCCTTGTCGCAGTTCTCGCTGAGACTCTAGGAGACAGCCTTGGTCCTTCCTCTGGCTCTTTGCTCACACAGATTTCTCTTCCTGGTACATCCCCTGCCCCCATCTCCTCCCACCCCCACAGCCCTGGGCTTAGAAACGTCCTCCCTTTACTTCAAGGTCTAAATGTCTCCCTTCCCCCGGAAGCATCCCCTACATACCCCCAATTAATCCCTCTCCCCTCAAGAACCTGCTGGAGGGGACATCAATTCCCTTGGCCTCTAAGCAAGCATCAACGCACTTCCACCTGGACCGCCATGCATCTTTCCAGGAACAGGCCCAACCGCTCACCCCACTGGGGTGAGGACGCCCCCCGGTCTCAGGTCATCCTCTTTTCAGAAGCCTCCTGCCCACAGCAGATGCCCATTCATTGTCTAGATGATGACGAGGGCTTTCAGGGACACCCGCTCTCCCATCTGTGCAGACAAACACACTGGTAATTCTCTCAATGGGGATTTGGGCAGGAAAGAAACATCCAGAGAGGGCATTGGATCCATTGCAACTGACCATGTGGCTGCAGTGGGGAGGGGACTGCAGGCCGTTCTCACTGGGAGACAGCAGAGCACGGAGGGAAAGAATCCCAGGCTGAAATCTCTGCTTGCCATGTACTGGTGGGGTGGCCTTGGTGAGGTCAACTGAGCCTCTCTGAGCCTTAATTTACTCATCTGCAAAATAAGGCTAATTTTACCTCTCAGGGTGGTTGCAAGCAGTAAAGGGGATGGGAATGGCAACGCACAATGCCTGACATACAGTGAGAGCTCAGTTAGGGTCCACACTCTAGCCACTCGCTCCCACTAAGTGAAGAATCAACCTTCCGCTAAGCTGTTAGCAGAACATCCTCCCACCGTGTTCAGGGCTGTGTTCGCAATGCTTAGCACAGTGCCTCGCACACCATCAGTACATACTAGACATTTGTGGGCGCATGAATAACTGAATTTCAAGGGGCCTGAGGATGGAGCAGAAGTGGGCAGGGTGGTGAGCCAGGTCAGAGACCTACATGGATGCCAGGAAAGCCAGTTAACAGAACTAACCAGCCTCCTCTTTGTTTGGCCTCTGCCTTTGAAGTCACAGACTGCTTATCCAGAAGCCTGTGCAAGCTGCTTAAAAACCCCTCCACCCCTGTCCCCCACCACCCTGCCCCTGAACTGTAGCAGCAGTTACATGTGTATGAGACAGAGACTCTGGAAAGTCAGGTAGCCAGGCCAATCTAAAGCATCACTGGTCCCTAGCGGGCCTGGCCCTGCCCGCCGCGCCCCCCCCCCCCCCGGGCCCCCAGGACTCTCTGCAGCCCCAGAGAGGGGTCATGGGACGGAAAGAGGGAGCCTAGGGCTGGACCAGCTGGGAGCTGGAAGGAGCCAGTGCTCTTGCAATGACCAAGTCCTAAAATGCTGAGCCTCACTTTCCTGATCTGTGAAAAGAGAAGCTTAAACCCATCGCACAGCATGCATGAGGGCTGTGAAGCAGCCTGCACGTGCTGGACACGTGGCAGCTGATCCACATAATCGTGGTTATTGAAAACACAAAACCCCAGCTCCGACATAAGACGGGTGAGCTGAGCTGGGCAGAGGCTTGCTGTTAGCAGTAGGGTCTCGGCACCGCTCGGACCAGGGCCGCTCTCCTCCTGAGCCTGCCATCTTGCCTGAGGTGTAGGGCTGGGTAGGGGTTAATCAGTTCCTACTTCAATAAGATTCTCCTGCTTAGAAAACAGCAGAACTTTCAGAACCACTGAAGTGATCTCAGAGGTCACTTCCAGCTCTAACATCTGCACATAAAAAGAAAACCTAGCGCAACATCTCAGGCAAACTCCAGTCTGCATCTGGGGTGGGAAGGGAGTGGAGGTGCTGCCTGGGGGTCAGGCTTTCTGGGGGAGCTGGAGAGAAGCAGTCTGCATGGAGCAGGCCCTTTAACACAGCTGCCTAGGGCTCGGAGGAGCCCCAGCGGGTCAGGGCGGTGGGTGGGGGTGGAGAGGGAGGATAGATATATGAAATCCTCACACCAGCCCTGCAGCCTCAGTGTTGGGCTGCCTCAGCCCAGCCAAGCTAGCCACCCGCCCGCTCCAACCCACCTGCTGATGCTTGATTGTGAAGAGAGAACTGGCAGGGCCTCTGGCTCCACCTAACTGGGCCTGCCCACCCCTACTCTTCCAGCATTTCCCAGAGCTCCCTGGGGCAGGTCTGAGAACCATTCTCCAGCCCCCACTCCCAGCCCCTGGTGCCCCCCTACCCCCTACCCCACCCCCACCGGGGCCACTGTACAGGCCCAAGAGCAGAGCTTCCTTCGCAGAAGTGCCCGGTTGAAAACGCCATTCAGGCGCCCTGGGTGATGGGGAGACCTGAGAAGTGTGGGTTCTCCTCTGGAGTCAGTTTCTGGGGAATTGGGGGGGGGCAGTGGCAGGCATTTCCAGCCACCCATCTAGCCAGCCTGTGCAGCTGACTCCTTTCTCCTTTCTAACCTTTCTAGCCCACCTCTCCAAAGAGGGTCCCCTTTGCTTTGCAACCCACACAGGCAGCACAGGCCAGGGCCCACTGGCTGTGCCCCTCTCGAGTATGACCGCCCCCCTTTCCAGTATGACTGCCCCGTCCCCCACTGAGCAAGCATGTTTATGATTCTTGCTCTAGATTCTATGCTTCTTGCCCCCAGGCAGCCCCCAGCAGGTGGGCCAGGAGAGCCAGTGCCAGGTGCTTGGCTCTTGATCCAGGAAGGGCGCCCTCCTCCGGCAAGCCGGCCTCTTGCATCTCCTGCCGACCCTACTGTCTCCCCGCCCCCTCGTGGGCACTTGGAAGCGGGAAGGAGAGACCCCACCCACACGCAGTCTTTTCTCCTCTGCGCAGAACAGACTGCTCCCTGCCGTCTGGGACCCCGGTCGGTCCGCACCCCAGGCTCGGAAAGTTTCCGGTGCGCGATCCGGGTCTGCGCCTTTTCTTCACCCCAGCAGCGGAGCTCAGAAGCCACACCGGCTCCCCAAGCCCAGATGCGCTCCCGCCCGGCTCCTGGCTCCCGCCTCCCGCCTCCCGCAGCCCGCGGGGGAGGTGGGCAAGGGGGCATCAGGACACCCGCAGCTCTGGAGCCAGAAAACGCTGCTCGCAGTTCCGGGGAGCTCGCAGGGTGGGGTCCTGATGGAGCTGGTTTCCCACCAAAGCTTTTCCCATTACTGGCCGCCATCCACCTCTCCTGCTGGGCCTCTCTATTCTGAGCATTGGGGAGTGTGTGTGTGTGTGGGGGGGGGGGGGTGCAACCTGCTCCCTGCAATGGCCAGGTGAGGGCTCCAGTGCCTCTCAACAAAGCCCCGCGCCCTCTCGGTGGCCCAAGCGCAGGAACCGGCCAACCCCTACCCCCACCCCTCCTCTCCATCTAACCTTTCCCTCTAGGGGCATCCCAGGGAGGGCGCCCTCGCCCCAAAGTTGGGGGTAGATTTTGACCCACTTTGAAAAGTCCATTGCTCCAAGGATAGGGGACAAAGTACAGGGCCTGCATTCCTCTGGGTCACACCTGCCTCTCCCCCTTCTGCCAGCAGGGCCACCATCAGGCTCCCGTTCTGCAGCGGCTCCCATCTGCAGCCAGTGCTCTCCAGGGACCTCGGAGAAGAGGGGGTGGAGGGTTCGGGGGCACTCCTTCCTGGCAGGCACTCCGGGAGCCTGTTAGATACCATCCCTTCGGGCAAGACGCACACAGAGGGCAGTTGGCTCCCCCGCCTCCATCACCCCAATGAGCCAGGGGGCTGAGCCCTACTGGTCATGGTCACAATGGCTACTTTTTGGCACCCCACGTCCCTTTCCCCCCTGCCATGGCGGAAGCAGGCTGTGTTCCCAGAGGGGCTGGTTTGGGGCACCCAGGTTTGACAGAGGCTTAGGGAGGATCCAGGACCAGGACCCTCAGGGGCTCCTCCCTGGTCCCACCTCCCTCCAGCTGGACGGGTAGCCAGTGCCTGACTCCCTGGCCCAAAGGTGCCTGAGTCGCAGGCTCCACTCCCGCAGCTTTTAAGAGCCACCAGCCAGTGGCGCAGGGTGGGAGGCACCGAGGCAGTCAGGAGCCCTGGGGCTGCAGAGCCTGGGATCTGGGATCACTAGCTCTGGGGAGCCCACTAGGCTTCTTCCTCCTTCCGGCTGGGACCAGTCCAGGTGGGACACACACATACCACCTCTCAACCCCCTCACCCCCCACACGCCCACACCTGCCTCCAGCCACACGATCGGCCCCCAACATGCACACGCACTCCGGCCCATGAAGCAATATGCACCCCCCCACACCCCCGCGCCCCACACCCCGCACCAGCACCTCCAGGGCTCTGCCCAAGTGTCACATTCTCACCTGCTGTGCACGCCCGCCCCTGCCCAGAAATACAGCCATCTGCTGTCACACACCCCTCCAGGGACCCGCACGCTTGGGGCACGCGTGGAATGCCACACCTCACACAGGCACTCACCCTTCACCACGCTCACACGCACGGCGGCCCGAGCTCACACACTTCACACCCTCAGGGAGGACCTGGCACCCACTGAGCCCCAAACACTCGCTCACACTCTCACACACACACACACCTTGTCCGCGCACCTGACATAGACACTCGACACTCCTCCAGACCCCCGCTCGCTCACACACCATCACGCACATTCGCATCTCTGAATGCGCTCCTGCACCCTCTTCACACGCAGCTCCTTCCTGGGCGCCCTCACCCACAAGCGCAACAAAGGCAGGAGCGCGCGCGCACACACACACACACACACACACACACACACACGCACACACACACACGCACACACACGCACACACATTGGCACAGACCCAGCGCTCTCTCCACTGGAGACATGCTCTCCGCTCCCTCGCCAAGCCGACCAGCTCCACAGACCCCCACGCCAAGAGCCGCGCTCGGACCCGAGCCTCTCCGGAGCAACCCCCCTGCACTCCCTCCCCCCCTCCCCCCACTCCCCGGCGGCCGGCCCCGCACACGTCCGCTGCCCCGGCTCCCGCAGGCGCCCGCGCACTCACCGCGCGCCAGGTCGAGGATCGCGGCGAGCAGCAGGCAGACGCAGCCGCGGAGGCTCGCGGCGGCTCGCATGGTGCCCGGGAGCTGGAGGCGCTGGCGGGGCGGCGGCGACGGAGGCGGAGGCGGCGGCGGAGGCAGGTCCCCTCGCCATGGGCTCAGGCGCGCTCCTGCCTGGGACCGCCGGCCGAGACGGTGGGGGACAGCGCGGGGCGCCGCGGGGGCGCCCCCATGCCGCTGCGGCCCGGCTGCCCGGGCGCCGGACTGGACTGGCCTCGGGCTCGGCGGGGCGCCGCGACCCCCGGGCTCCGGGCGGGCGTCCTCCGGGCGCACAGCTGCCGGCTCCCGGCTCCCGGCTCCCGGCTCCTGGCTCCCGGCTCCCGGCTCCCGGCTCCGCGGCTGCGAGCGGTACCCACCACCGCCGGGATTCGGATCCGCGGCGGCGCTGGAGTTTGGAGCCAAATTGCGCTCTGGCTGCCTCGCGCTCGCCTCTCTCTCGGCTGCGCGAGCGCCCCCCTCCCAGCGCCCTCCCTCCGTCCCTCCCCTCGCTCCCCGCCCCCCACCCTCCCAGCCCTCCCCTCGCCCCGCTCTCCGCTGTATTATACAGACTTTTCTTTAATCCTTTCTAGGCTGTACGGTTCTCTCCGCTAAGCCGATTTATTGCAGGGAGAAGAAGAGCTCCCCCTCCCCCCTTCTTCCTTGTCTCTCCCCCCCCCAAATACACCCTGGGATCCCCCTCACTCACACCTTGCTTGAAACCCTTATCTTCACCACCATCTCCCAGCTGACCTGGGCTCCTGCCCTCAGAAGCCAAGCTCCAGCTGATCCACCTCCACCTAATTCCATCCTGGGATTCACCTGCCCCCCCCCCGCCCACTTCCCCCCACTAATGGGGGAGGCAGCCTGGTAGCCTCCGCACAGCAATAAGAGCAGGCAGGGTGTGGCCCCAGTCCTGGCCTTGCCCCTTACTGGTAGTAATGCCCTTACTGGATAGGATCAGGGGCACAGGTGTTCTGAAACTTCCCAAATTATGGGGTGCCCTCCCCTAGGAACCCCGGGGAAATGGGGTGTTTTGTCCTTTCTTCCTGGAACAGGCACATGCTTGGATCCAGCCCAGAGTGGGCAAGGTACTGGTTGTTTCCTCTTGGCAGAGACTAAGTTTTCACTTTGTTGGCAGATCTGATGCCCCTTTTACCCCAGGCCTGAGGAGTGGAGCTTGGGGCTTATATCTAAGCATTTACCTCCCACCAACACAGATTCACATCATGGAGCCTGGGGCCTGGCTGTGGGCCTTGGGGTCTCCTAGGAGGGGAGAGGTACTCTAGCCCTCAGGGTGAGCTGGGGGCGAGGTTGGATGGGGCAGCTCAGTGCACGTCATCCCTGGCGACGTCCAGCTGAGGCACAGCCAGGCCAGCACAGCCAGGGCAGCACAGCCAGGGCAGACCCGGGCTCAGAATGCAGGTCTCTGGTTCCGGACCCAGCGTTCTTTCTACAGCACTCCACGGAGAACCCCCAGCTCTATCCCCTTGCTGCATAGACTTCTACACTACTTACCCAACTGGCCAATGGGTACATAGCTGCACCCCAGCAGCCCTTTGAGGGAGCGCAGTGAGCAGTGGGTGGCTGCTAAGCCATCTGTTGGGGAGCCCTTTGCAGAGAGGCCTCATGGCAGGGACCTGCCTTCTCCCTCTGCCCTCTCCCAGCCTCACCACAGGCTCCAGAAGGCAGCCTTGCTGCAGCTCCACCCCCAGCCCGGCCCCATCCCCAGCCCCAGAGAAGGAGTGATTTGCATTTATGAAGACCTGGAAGCAAACGCTCACCTGACAGGCTTTAGAATGATCCTCTCAGTAAAATAATAATAATGATCGTAATAAACCCTTATAAATAGGTGTTTGATTACAGTTTGTCCCTACGAGGATTTTTTTTTTTTTTTTTTTGAATCAGACTAATTGGCTGCCAGGCTGATGGGGCTGGTTCTGGCTTGAATATCAGAGTCTTGGGTCCTTTCTTTTCACTTTGGCTGGCTGTTCTTCCCTCCCGCTCACCCCCTTTCAGGTCTCTCCTTTTCCAAGTTGCTGGGGGCCAGCTTAAGTCACCTCTCCTCTCCCTCCCTCCTTTGGGCTGGTCCAATTATGCCAAGTCTCTTAATTGCCTCCTCCTCTCCCCTCCCAGCCTCAGCTCTGGCTAAGGAAAAAGCCAACAGAACCCATCTCCATCCTGGGTGCCAAGCTCTCTGCGGAAGGCCTTGCCTGACTGGGGAGCAGTGTCAGGACCCTCATGTTGGCAGATTGGTCTGAGTTCGAAGGTCAATGCCAGGCATCACAGTGTAGACATTCCTACTCTGTGGGCCTTGCTGCAAATCGGGCAGGTGGACCGGCAGCAGTTCATCAGGTGAACCCTGCACAGGTGAGGGCTCCTGTCTGTTCTCACTGCAGCCCAGCCGTTAGAGAGGAGAACCAGGGATTGGGTGGGATTACAGCTCTGCTCTCACCCATGGGTGCGTACAGGGGGGAAACATCCCCAGGGAGCAGCAGGAAGAGGCTAGAGAGACCTCCATTATGGCAGCTGTGAGTGACATCTAGCAAGAGGCTACCACGGATGGAAGGAGGCCTGACAGCCAAGGGGAGAGGGTGCTCTTAGGGCCAAGGATTGCACCAGGAGGGGAGTGGCGGGCCCTTCAGCCCCAGGACTTCCGAATCATTCCCACGCTCTTGTAATCTCAGTTATTGCTCCTCCTAGCCAGGCCCTGGCACACAGTAGGCCATTAATAAATGCGTGTTGGATGGGTAGGTGAATGGGTGGATGGATGAAGGCAGGGCACTGCATTCCTCAGCTCTCAGTGGGAGGCTGCCACTTGGCAGGTGTTGGGGAGCATCCGTGGCAGGGAACTTCTCAGAGGACTGACACCCTCCCCCTGGATTGCATGTTCAGGCAGAGGACGTCCTACCCAGGTGCAGAGTTGGTTTTCCCCCAGAAAAGCTCAGCTGTAATGTGTGTGTTTATACCACATGGTGATTGTTCATAGTAATACCACCACCTTCATACACCTTCTCTTGGGGGACCCGCTCATCCGGCTCCTGTTTATAAAACACAGCTTCCGGGACATTTCTTCTGCCCCAGAGACAGGCATATTTGAAGCACTGAGAGCACGGTTAGCAGAGGGCACAGGGTGACTTAGTCAAAAGAAAAGTCACCCAGGGCAGCCACAGGCTTTTAATTTGCTTAACATCCCTTGGCTCCTGTCTCCTAATGGATGGACTGCCAGCAGCAGTCCTGGTCTCCACTTGACAGTCCTGGCACTCAGACCCGTGAGTCAGGGTGGTGAATGCCTCCTCCTTGTGCAATGGCTGAGCAGGTAGGTGCCCTGGACCTCCCAGGGGCCAAAGTGGGATGGTCTGTCCACAGCCTCCCTCTGTCCATGGTGCTGAGCTAGGCTCTCCCAACAGAGGGCGCTACAGCACAAAACAAATTTCTTTCTTCCTGACCCTAGGAAACACCCCCAGAGGTCAAAGGGGTCCTCTGTGACCTCTTGTTTGTTTGTTTCCAGAGGAGGGCGGGATATGTTATATTATTATCGCTCACAGTCTGGTTTCCAAAGGTGTGGCCTCCCATGGTTGGGGGAAAGACCCCCTGTGAGACTTGATAATGATGCTAAGGGGAACAAGCTTCTCCTTTCTTGGGCACTCACTGAACCTTCCCAGTAACATATGAGACTGGGGCTACCATTATTCTTATTTTACAGATGAGAAACCTAGAGCACAGAGAGGCTAAGCGATGTGCGCAGTACCACCCAGCAACAGAACCAGATCTGTACCCAGGAAGAGTCCAGAGCCAGAGTTCTTGAGTGTTCATCCTGGCCAAGGTACACACACTTACTTACACATGACATGTGTGCATGCACAAACATACACAGGCTCATGAAGCCAATATTTCAACGAGAAATGGGATTTTTAAAACTTTCACAAACTCAGTGTGATCCACCTCTCTCATCTCATTAAATTCTCATAAGAGCCCTCTGTGGCAGCTTTATTTATGCCAAATTCACAGATAAGTAAACCGAGTCTCGGAGAAATGAAAAGAATTGTGCCAAGTGGCTAAGGTAGAGGAATGCTGGATTCTGGGTCTGCCTCAAAGATCTACTCATGAGTATATTCTGTGTCTCTTTCCACCATCACCACGCCCTGCCTTCTCTCCTTCCCACCCCACCTCCCCACCCTCCCCCCGCCTCTCCCATATATACACACACTTACTCACGCAGTCCTCTGGCTCCTTGCTACCTTGCCCTCTGCCTCTGCGTGCTGGGAATTAAACATCCACCAGCTCACATACCATACAGGATGGAGTCTTTTACTATTTGTTTAAATTAAACACAAGCGAAAGTGATGCCTTAACACCAGTGACCCAAATCGATACAGAGTCGGTCACTTGGAATTAAGTCCAAACGTGTCCTTAATGGACCTCAGTCCCATCTGGGCTCTCAAACTCCAGCCCCAGCTCATCATTCCACACAAGGACCCCGGCGGGTTTTCCGGGGGGGAGGGGGGGTCCGAGGCTGTGAGTGGCTGACAGGGCCTCAGCATCACAGATGCAGAGAAAGGCGCTGGACCATACGAAGGAGTCAGGGTCAGGAAGTTAATCCCTAGGGGCCAGCTTGGCGGAGAAGGAGACTGACACTGGAGAACAACATTTCACAAACTGGGTCCCTCCAACCATTTGCTTTGCAAGTTTGTAACAAACATTCCTTGAAAGTGGGTTCCCTGGTTAAATCCATTCAAGAAATGCTGCATGTTAGACCATGTCCCACTTCCTAGAGATTTAAGATTCATGTAAGCATATTAAAGGCTATGAGAAACTCTATAGTTTTTCAGTTTGGTTTACTTGAAACTCAAACTGATTTGGCTTCAGAACCTCTTTGCATAAATACCTACTAACAGCTCATGAGCAAGAGTTCTGTAGACCATAAGATGGGTGGGAGGCACTTCTGTTGCCCTGGACAGGTCTCATCTCTTCCTGGATGTCCATAATAACAGTAGTAATTGTAACAATAACAACCACTGCCAATTGCTGGCATTTATTGAGCATTTACTATGGACCGGGCTCCGTTCTAAGTACTTTGCTTGTATTAATTTCTTAAACTCCATGTATAACTCTATGAGGCAGGTTCTGTTTCTAACTTCCCCACATAGACAAAGAAGCAGAGGCACAGGAGGCAAAGCCCCTTGCTTTTATGTATTTTATGTATTTCTGAGTCTGAGCAATCCGATATAATAAAGATTAATATGCAAATTGACCAAATGACTGAACAACTGGTTGCTATGATGTGCACTGACCACCAGGGGGCAGATGTCCAATGCAGGAGTCGTCCTCTGGTGGTCAGTAACCTCTCACAGGGGGAGTGTCACTCAGCCAGAAGCTGGGCTCATGGCTGGTGAGTGCAACAGCAGTGGCAGGAGCCTCTCCTGCCTCTGCAGCAGCATTAATGACCCCTGGGAGTCCTGGATTGTGAGAGGGGCGCAGGCTAGGGTGAGGGACCTCCCTTGAGTGAATGAATTTCATACACTGGGCCTCTAGTATGAGGATAAAGACCACAGCTAATTCATCTCTGCATTACTTGTGCCTGGAAAGTGTTAGGTGCTCAAGAAAATGGATGGATGGATGAAAGATGGGTGAATGGAGAGATAAATGAGTGAAAGAATAACCAGAAGAACAGATGAATGGATAGGTGGATGTGAGCGTTATTGGGTGAATACATGGATGAATGGATGGGTGGATGGTGAGTGGGTGGAAGAACAGATGGAAAGAAGGGTGGGTAGATGGATGAGTGGGTGATGCTGAATGGGTATGTAGACAGATTTTTCTCTGTCGACAGAGAAAAGTTTGATTGTGGATGAGCACACGAATGGGGGAGTGAATGGGTGAGTTCAGATAAGAAAACATCAACAAGATTTGTGCCTTTTTCTGTATCATTGAATTTAGTAAGTATAAGAGACCTGAACTAACAGGTATTAGCTATGGTTAGAAAGTGCCAACAGAGGAAGTTGAGCGCAGTGTCTAAAAGCATGGGCGCTAATGTTGGCTACCTAGACTAAAATCTCAGCTTCGACACTCCAGAAAAGGACTGTTGGATGGAAGGAAGGAAGGAAGGAAGGAAGGAAGGAAGGAAGGAAGGAAGGAAAAGAAGGAAGGAAGAGAGGGATGGGAGAAAGAAGGACTTACTATAAGAACTTGATAAAACTATTTCATCTCCCTGCATTTGATTTCCTCACCTCTGAAATGGGGATGGAGGGGAATGGTTGCACTGATTAAGTGAGGCAATGCTTTCAGTGGTGTAAGCACTCACTGACCATTAGCGATAACAAACACTGAGGCAGCCATACAATGATGTAAGTGCCCCATGCGGTGGGTCATCTCTTCATCCTCAGCTTCCTGCACTCTGCAGTGGAGAGGGGTGGATACACTCCGGGGTCAGGATCTCAAAGGACTCAACAGATGGCGGCCGTCAACATGAACCAATGTAAAAGGTCAATGCAAATGGGATCAGAAATGCACTTCCGTCTGTGGCATTTTACAGCATTAGTCAGGCTACTTCTTTCTGGCTTTGGGCTCTTGTCTCCACCATTGCCAAGCCAGACCCGGGATATTCCCAGGCCAGCCTTTGGAGCCTCCCCTTTCCTTGCCAAACTGCAGTACCATCCGTACACAACAGGTGGCGCCATCTAATGTGTGATTTGTTCCATTTTTACAACCTTCTCAGTTTGAGGGCCTATATTCTGGAAAATGAATTCCTGTTTCACTGATTTGTTAAGCTTTTGTATATTCACAACGAGGCATGCTGTCACAAAATATAGTACTAAAGCTCCTGAGAGAGCTGCAATTGTGTGTGGGCCCATGATACTATAGATGAGGGAAGTGAGGCCCAAAGCCAGACAGTCAGCTCCCTGGGTTCTCACTGCTTGAGGTGCACATTGTCTGCACTACACTGAGAAGTCATATTCCCTTCAGCCGGTTCGCCTTTGTGTCTTGTCTTCCCAGGTTGTAATGTGAGCTCTGGGAGGTTGAGGCCTATTTCACTTTGTCCCTCGCACCTCCAATGCCACCCTGCTCAGGCCTGTGTCCCGTGGCTCAGAGAGGCTAGGCAGCAAAGAGAGAAGGTCCAGCTAGCTGGACTAGTTGTCCAGTTGGGAGTGTAAAGAGATTTCTAACTGGAGGGCTCTGGCTAATTGCAATCACCATCGGATGAAAGCTGGTAATTTCCTCCTCTCTCCATCTGTGTGCTTTCTGTCTTGAGTTTCTAGGTCCTGGAACATTTGAGAAAATCCCAGTTTGATTTATAGTCCAGGGAGCCAATTCGTTTTTCTGGGTTTCAGAGTTTCCATGTGTAAGAGGCAAAAGACTGGGTTAGATCCCCCAGGCCCCTGACTGATGAAGTCACCTGGGCATGCATCCACCCCCACTTTCATCTCCTTATCTCTCCCTTCCTGTGCCACTGAGCAAGCAGAAACCCTGCACCTGGTGCTAAACTGGGTCTTGGGGGTGGGGGGATAGTTTTCTGGAGAAAGTGAGACCTAGAGCTTTGATGGATGCCTAAGGGCTAGAGAAGAACTTTTGGGGGCAGCGTGTATGTGCAACGCCTTGCATGCACGTAGCCGATAACCCAGGAAGGCCAAGCTGTGTGCAGGGAGGTCAGCTGTGAGTGTGGGCAGGGTCTTTGTGAACCAAGGGAGGCACCGGATGCCAAGGATGGCAAAACAGCAAGAAAAACTGCTCTTAAAACCTGCAGTGAACGAAACTACCTGGACATGACCTTGATGTTCGATCTCTCTGAACTGATGGGTCCCTTCCCAACCCCCAGAGGGAACTTGATCATCAGGGGAGTCTGTATGCATCTGCAGAGGTGTGATTCCCTTCCACTTCCTTCTTTCCCCAACCACTGACCAATGGAAACAATCCTGCTGACCCCTCAACTGCAACTCCCTCTCCCCTCCCTGCCTCCATGCCTCCCTGCCTCACCTCTCTCCTGCCTCCCTGCCTCACCTCTCTCCTGCCCAACCCAGGCTCCCATTTTTCTTTCCGTTTACCCTGTGAAGAGGGTGACCCTGCAAAGAGGTGGCTGGTGAATCAAGGGCTATTTCCCTTGAATTGAAGGACATTCAGAGGCACAAAGGGACAGCCCCTCCCCCTCTAAGTTATCCATCTCTTAAAAGGGACTCAGTGGGCCACGGGAAATACACAAGAGTCGTTAAAGCTTCGTATGATTTCAGAGAAGGCACCCAGTCATGGGGGGTATGACAGCCTATAGGGGCACAGGTGCCAGGGCTCCAAACCATAATGGCCCCTAAATAAATGGTCCTAATGGGCATTGGGGCTACACAGGTACATTGGTCTTCTCCTCTGCACAAGTCCTTGACCCTCACCTGTGAATAAAGCACAACCAGGCCAATCCTCGCCCCAGCTCTCTAAGTTCTCTTGAGTCTAGGTCTTTATACATGCTGTTCCCTCTGCCTGAAACACCCTTCCCCTCTACCCTCCCATCTCTTTTATCCTGCCCATGCACACCCTTTAAGCTGGTTAGCCTCTGCTCATGCCCTAGGGCAGTGGTCGGCAAACTGCAGCTCAAGAGCCACATTTGGCTCACGAGCTGTGGTTTGCCATTCTGTTGATTAATGAGTTTGCCGACCACTGCCCCAGGGCTCCCCTTTAGCTGTCACTAGTTCAGGAAGCCTATGTTAGATGCCTTTTCTTTGCTTGCCCAGGGAATTGAGAGTATGGTGGTAAGATGGGCGAAGCACTGTGAGAGGGAGAAAGGGGAAAAGGGAGGGAGGTAGGGCAGAAGACAGGGAGAGAAGAAGGGAGGAGCCAATCCAGAAGTCTGAATCTAGAACAGGTTCAGCATCAGGCATCAGAATAGAGCCAGGTACCACTGCAAGGTTTGAATGGCCAGAAAAATGCTCCACTTCTCCAAACAGTATCTTTCCTAACCAGGGCTGCCTTAAATGGACCCAGCAAAGATGCTCATTCCAGTCCTTGCTCCAAGACATGTTAGATCACTGTGGCCTCCCAACTCCTTCCTTAACAGTGAGCTCATGGCCCTTTAAAGGAGGGAGTGGTACCTGTGGGTTGTTGGGTTTAGGAGAGCAGCGAGCAGGAGTCTCCAGTACCTATGGGCTGGCTCTCGGGGAGTGAGGTTCAAGGGTGCACGTGAGGGGGTGTATGTTGAAGGGCCCACACTCCCCTTTAGACAGACGGTGCTGTCTGCTCCGGTGGGACCAGCTCTCTGTCCTAAGCATCCTGGGTACCTGGGGACCAGCTGTGCTCCTGGCTTCTGTGTCCAAGTCAACACTTACTTATCGAGGTGATTCAATTCCACCTCCTCCCAGCTGCCCCTGTACAATGTCACAGGGACAGGAGCCGCTCCCGGAGAGCCATTCCTCGCGGTGGTTCGATAAGCCCCATATTTCACACCCCGCATGGCTGCGTTTCAGCGGTGGGTGAAGTGGGTTTATTTTTATCGTGCACGCAGGCATATAAATATGCACGCAGAGCTCAGAGGCACTTTAGGGTCTCTCTGGAAGGCAGGCTCAGTATGAGTGTGAGGGAGCATGACAATTAGTTCAACCAGGGAGCTGCTCTGCTGGGTCTGAAGGTGCCACCCCGCCAGGATCACTGGCCCTGTTCCATTCAGAATGGAGTCTTTCCCCCCTGGAGCTCCCAAGAACAGGGTGGTGCCTTGGGAAACTTTCTGGAACTAAATTAAACACACACACACACACACACACACACACACACACAAACATACATACACACAGACACACATACAGATATACAGACACACACACAGACATACACAGAGATACAGACACACATACACACACAGATACACACACACAGATACACAAATACACACACACACACATACCCACACAGACACACACACACACATACATACACACAGACACACAGACACACAGACAGATACACAGACACACACAGACATACACACAGACACATACACATACATACACACACACACACACACAAACATACATACACACAGACACACATACAGATATACAGACACACACACAGACATACACAGAGATACAGACACACATACACACACACAGATACATACACACAGATACACAGATACACACACACACATACCCACACAGACACACACACATACATACACACAGACACACATACAGATACACAGACACACACAGACATACACACAGACACATACATACACAGACACAGACACACACACAGACAAAGATACACACACACAGATACACACATACCCACAGAGACACACACACACATACATATACACAGACACACAGACACACATACAGACACACAGACACACACAGATACACACACAGACACACACAGACACACACACAGATACAGATACACAGACACACACAGACACACACACAGACACAGATATACACACACAGACACACACAGACACACACACACATACAGATACACAGACACACACAGACACACACACAGACACAGATATACACACACAGATACACACACACACAGATACACACACATACCCACACAGACACAAACACAGACCACAGACACAGATAAACATACAGACACACACACACACACAGATACACACACAGACACACACACAGATAAACACACAGATACACACACAGAGAGATACACACACACACACAGATACACACACAGAGAGAGATGCACATACACACACACACACACATGATCTGGGTTCCCACCTAAACTCTGCTACTTGCCAGCAGTGTGCCCTTGAGTAGGATCCTTTTCTCCTCTGGGTCTCAGCACCTCCATCTATAAAACGCCTCGCCTGTCAGGCTCCCAGGGCTTTCTGAACGAACCGAATTGATGAAGAATTTGCAATGGGCTTTGAGAACTGTAATATACAACCCTAAGAGGCTGATCGTCGTTCCTCCCCAGCCATTCACCTGGAGCAGGTGAGTGAAAGACAGGCCCGCTGGTCATCTCCACAATGGATGCTCTGGGTCAGTGGTCGGCAGACTGCGGAACCGTGAGCCACAGTTTGCCGCTCTGTTGACTAATGAGTTTGCCAACCACTGGGATAGGGGCTTAATCACACAGAACAAAAGCAGCCTGTAATTATTGGAATCGAGAGTCTAGATCAGTGGTTGGCAAACTCATTAGTCAACAGAGTGGCAAACGGGGCTTGTGAGCCGAATGTGGCTCACGAGCTGCAGTTTGCCGACCACTGCTCTAAGTTTTCCAGGCTTCCTCGCCCGTCCTGGAGGGGAGGCGGGCAAACAGCGCAGGTTGACTTCCTGCCACAAGGCAGGGTGCTGTACAGGTATGATCGCACTGGACAAAGCAGCTTCAGGGAGGCGGGACTCCTGTTGGGTGATGTCCAGCAGGTGAAGGGGGGAAGGGGGGAGGCTGCTGGAGCGCAGGCCAGTGCTAACCCTCCCCTGGTGGCTGCAGGGAAAGAGAGTCTCTGGGCACTCAGGCCAGGAGATGTGGCATCCTGTCCCGTGGTATGGCCCTCAAAGCAGCTGCACAGGGTCAGGCTGGCTGCACAGCGAGCTCGTGGTCCTAAAGGAAGTGCGTGCGGCCGCTGCCACCTCTGAAACTTGGGTCCAGCTTTTATCACACAGTGCTAACGCAGACAGAACAGTTTTCATCTGCCGGGCCCTGGAGTCTGACAGAGACGAACCCAGCTTTGGTGGGGACATGCTCAGGTGGCAGTGGATTGTAGAGCAATTACAGCTCTCTGATGGCCAAGGTTGGAGGTCAAGGATGCTGAGCTCTGGCCTTTCATCTCTTGAGTTCACATCCCAGCGTATGAGGATCAGGAAGGGAAGCCAGCTGCTTTTCCCAGGGGCTCAGTCACCTGAGAATGAGGGTCCAGGGGCTCAGTCACCTGAGGTTGAAGGTCTAGGGGCTGATGCCAAAAGGGCTCTCTGAGTCCCAGGGTACTGGGTAAGGGGCACAGCAGCTAATGTGGAAATGTCCCCAAACCCTAACTGTACCTTGAAGGTCTAATGGAGGTGCAACCCCTGAGGACAAAGGCCAAGTTTAAGGGCCCAGAGGCCAGGCTGGATTGGACAAGGAAGTTACCCAGGGCCACACATCTGTGTGCCAGAAGGGCGAATCCCAAGCATAGTGGGGTGGGCGGGGGGGGGGGGGGAGCGCAGAGGCAGGCTCTGGGGCAGTCAGTGGTCTGCAAGCAAGGTGAGCCTCAGCAGTGAGAACGAGAGGGACTCGTAGCAACCAAGCTGGCTTTACTGGCAGGAAATGCCATCTCGACTATAAGGGAAGCATTAAGCCAGGTGGTCAGAGGGTGGCCCCTATGGGAAGGAGCAGGGCTCTGAATCTGGAGAAGCAGGTTGGTGGCCATTGGATCAGAAACCTGTTCTCTCCAGTTTGATGTTTCTCTCTTTGTTTCCTTTCTAATTCATTCCTGCTTTCAGGAGAGCTGGGAGCAGCAGCCTTCATCAGCCCCTCGAAGGAGCGCCAACAGGAAAGGAGTATGTTTCCATCGGGCTACTGAGAGGGCTGGCCAGTCCAGGAGGGCAGAAGTGAAAGCTGGAGGGCTCTCAGGAGGAGGTGAGCATCAGAGGCCAAGGTCAGATCCCACAGGGTCTTTCCTACCTGCCCATGTGTCATTTCCCAGGAGAGCCTCTCTGCTCAACCTTTCTCTCTCTCTCTCTCTCTCTCTCTCTCTCTCTCTCTCTCTCTCTCTCCCCTCCCCCCCTCTTACTTAAAGTAAGCTGAAATAAAATGAACTGCCTTCAATATTTTTAACTGTACAGTTCAGTAGCACTAAGTATATCCACGTTATTTTGCAACTGACCTCCAGACCTTCCTCGTCTTGCAAATCTGAAATGCCACACCTTTAAACAACAACTTCCCATTCTCCCTCCCCGCAGCCCCTGGCAACCACCGCCTGCTCTCTGTCTCTATGAATGGAACTACCCTAAGTAACTCACATAAGTGGACTCCCACAGTAGTTGTTTACTGGTGGCTGCCTCATGTCACTTAGCATAACGTCCTCAAGGTTCACCCATTGTGTAGAGCTTGTCACAATGTTCTTTCTTTCTTAAAAAGCTGAATACTTTTTCTTTGTATGGATGGACCACATGTTTCATGACTCATTTACCCTTTGATGGGCACTCGGGGCTGCGTCCACCTTTTGGCTATTGTGAACAGTGCAGCCGTGAACCTGGGTGCGCACAGTTCCCTACAAGACTCCATTGCCAGTTCTTGCGGATATTTACCCAGCAGTGGGATTGCTGGATCGCATGGTCACCCCTCTTTAAGAAAGGAGGCCCGGTGGGACCCTTTGCAAGGCCCCAGGCTACCTGTGGAGGTGGGTGTCAAGGCTCTCTGCCTGCGTGGGTCCTGTGTCTCGTGGCCTCACGGTAGGCACAGAGTGGACAGTGGAGGAACAACGCCCAGAAAACCTGAAGCTACCGGAAAAGGGACCTGGTGCCCATGGAAACGGCAAACAACTGCTGGAAGACCGGGGACGTTAACGGGGTGACCAGCACACACAACAGCAGTAACAGGCGGATGTTTGCTGACCAAGTGAATGGTTATTGTTCCAAAATCCTAGAAAGCAGGTCCCACTGGGGCATGAGCTGTGGTTCCCCTGTTGGCATGATGGAAGCTCAATGAATGAATGAATGATCGGGCATCACACTGGATTAAGTCGCTGTTTTCTATAAAGGAAGACTATCCAGAGTGGTAGAAAGGTCAAGGACATTTCACGAACTCTCGGTGGACCCTACTTGGTGCGAGGCAATGTCTTGGTGGGCAGAGCAAGGGCATGGAGAGGGTTTGGTTCTGTCCAGGTGTGGGTCATAGATCAGAGGGGACAGAGAAGGCAAGTCCACTGCCAGGTGTATTGCGGGGAGAATTAAGCATGAGGGGGAACAGGAGTCTCTAGGAAGCCGGAAAAGGCCTCGCATCCATTCCACAGCCAACCCCCGGGCCTGTCTCTCTCTTCTCATGTTTCCACGCAGCAACTCCAACATCCAGGACTGTTCTCACTGATCAAGTTCCGACACACAAGGTGACTTGCCCAAGGTCACACACGGGCAACTGGCAGAACAGGCACAGGAATCCAGGTCCGACTCCAAATCCTAAGTTCTTTCCTCTTGACCAACAGTGGTGGCCAGGGTTGACCTCCTGGGGGAGGTCACCCAAACTAAGCCGAGCATACCTGTCTGCTTCCTGAGGAGAAAAAGGCTCGCTAGGCGTGTGTGTGTGTGTGTGTGTGTGTGTGTGTGTGTGTGTGTGTTGTGGGTGGGGGGAGAAAGGGGGAGACACAAGCCTAAGTACAGAGATAGGAGAGGTCACCAGCCTAAGTGCAGAGGTAGGAGAGGGCAGCGCGTGTCCAGGAAAAGAATCAGTGTTCCAGTGGTATGGAGCACAGAGGACATGGACGGGGATGTTGGGAAGTGATTGGTTGGGCCCAGCTTTGGACCTGAGCCCATTGTCCTTGACCCTGTTGGGTGGCCAGGGCTCCTGAGATGGGAGAGGCATGCTCAGCGCTCTGTTTTCACCTGGATGCATCGGCAGCTGCATGCAGCATGCACTGGAGGAGGGGACCCTGCATCCGAAAGGGAGGTTGGGATAGCCGTGGCAATCCTCCGAAGGGGGACTTTATTTGTCCCATCTCATGTGAGCAATCGTGCATCTGCCTGGCCCTCCTGGGCCTGATTGTCGTGGGCAAAACAGACAACAAAGAGGTAACAACTAAACCAAAATGATTAGCAGTTGCGATCTGTACCAGGACATAAATGTGAACAGTAATAATGAGAGCATAGTGCAATCGGGGAAGGCTTCCCTGAAGAGGTGGCCATGAAGCTGGGGAAGAAGGATCAGAGGGAGCCTGCACTGCAGAGAGCAGAGGGAAGAACAGAGAAAAGCCTTGAGGGAGGAAGAGCTTGGAGTTCCAGGAACTGGCAGACAGAGCCTGGAGCAAGTTTTAGGAATTGAGCTTCCAGAAGCAGCAGGGGCCCAGAGCTGGGTTTCTTCCCCCTGGCCCTCCCCCCCCCCCCCCCGCCCCCCGGAGTGACAGGCAGCCATTGGAAGGCGCTCAGCAGAATGATGTGATCTGATTTGTGCTGGTGAAAGACTCCCGGGCTGCTGTGTGAAAAATGGGAAGGAGGGTCCTGTGGAGAGATGACTCCAGTCAAGAGGCTGCAGGGGCCAAGAAAGTGATGAAGGTGGCCCGGGCCCGAACGGTGGCCGCAGAAATTGCCGGGAAGGGACCGGGGAGGCTGGCGGCTCGGATTGCAGTGGGGAGGGCCAGGAGTGAGAGGCATCATTTGGAGAAGCCTCTGTCTCAAAGGCAGGTGACAGCTGGGATGAAGCCCTGACCCTGCCAGCAAATCCAATTTTCACACATCTCCTTCTGGGGGGAATTTGCCTTCCTCGGGAGCGGGAGGTCAGAGCAGAGCTCGGCGATGCAGCCAGAGGCTACTCTCGGGGGGAGAGGCTCTACGGGGGGGATTATTCTCGACTCTGGGCTGCAAAGCCTTGTCTGGGTGCTCAGAGAAAGAGAGAGGACTGAGGAGACCCTTCCCAGCCAACCCTTGCCCCAGGGGCCCTGTCTGACCCAAGGAACAAGTGTCCTGCAGGCATTTTTCTAGGTGCTGGGGCTGCAGCAGTAAAGGAAGACAAAGCCCCCCTCTCCCAGCCCTTTCCCAGAGGCAGCCCTCAATCTAGGCGTGGGGGGCAATTTCTCACATCCTCCCCCTCGTGAGAATTGGGGTTCGGATCTGTGCGATCTCACCCGGAGTGTGGGCTGGACCTAGTGACTGGCTTCTAGTGAACAGATTAGGTAAACCACTTCTGAGATGAGATTCCAAGAGGCTGGGCCTTCATGGCGCTGGCATGCGCTCTGGCCCTCCCCTGCTTGCTTTAATGAAGCCAGCTGCCAGACCGTGAGCTGCTCCATGGAGAGGTCCACATGTGTGGACCTGAGGGAGGACAGCAGCAGATCACAACTCGTGGGGGACTGAGGTCTCAGTCCTATAGCCCATGAGGGACAGGACCTTCCAGCTACTGCAGGAGTGAGCTTGGGAGAGACCCTGGGATCCCTTTCCAGCTGAGTTTGACATGACCGCAGGCTTGGCTGATGGCAACTTGGGAGACGCTTGAGCCAGAGGACCCAGCCAAGCCACATGGGGAATCCTGATCCCAATTCTTTCTTTTGAAAGATTATTTTTATTGATTTTTAGAGAGAAAGGGGGAGGGAGAGAGAGAAGCATCGATGTGAGCGTGAAACATCAATTGCCTGCCTCCCACACACTCCTTACAAGGGATTGAGCCCGAAACCCAGGATGTGCCCTGACCTGGAATCAAGCCAGCAACTTGCAGTGCAGGAGATGATGCCCAACTAACTGAGCCACACCAGCCAGAGCCCCACCTCAACTCATTCCACACAATGAATGTTATTGTTTTCAGCTATGAAGCCTTGGGGCTTATTTATGCAGCTGTTGATGACTAATGCATTAGTGAACACTTACTAAGCACCTAATGCGGGCTTTGCATGCAGGCATTTTATGGTGTGGGTACCATTACTATTCCCATTTTATGGACCTGGAAACTGAGACTCAAAGAGGCGAAGGAACTTGCCCAAGGCCACATAGCTAAGAAGCGGCAGAGAAAGGATTCAGACAGAAGCAGTAGGCTCCACAGTCTGTGCTGCTGAGGAGGGAGGCACAGCCTCTGCCCTGCAGAGGGCCTGTCCGATGGAGGAGGCATGCTCTCCACATCAAGGCGCTGCGGGAAGATGGCTCTTTTACTTGCTTGGCACCCAGCTTGGAGTCAACCAGCACCCCTGCCCCGGGTCCTCCAATCAGAAGGACCTTTCAGAACTGTCTTACCTCCTCCTATGTTTGAAGAGAAGGGCTTCCAAGTCTTTTACTGCTTCCTCCTTGAAATCCGATCTTCCCCATTGTTTCCTGATTCAGCCTCAAATGATTCATTGGACCTAATTCTGGATCCTGCAACCCTGCACGTCCGAAGCACCAACTATGTGCCAGGCCTTTGTTATACACGTCATCCTATCCAATCACTAAACAACAGATTGAGGAGCTGAGGCCCAGGGACGCATACTGCCACCTCATGTGACCAGCAGTCACCACCTGTCTGACCCGCTGGGCTGGGCTGCCTTCCTGGGCCAGTATTGGAAAAGTGTCCTCAATGTCCCAACCCCAAACTACAGTTCTCTCCCCACCCCTGTGACCAGTGTGCCCTCCAGAGTGGGCCATGCCTGGAAGACTGATTGGAGTCTCTTTGATCTCCCCACTTGGGCATTTGTTCCTGAAGCACAGCCCATGGTGCCAACATCTAGTGGGCACCAGATACATCTTCCTATCTAATAAAGAGGGAATATGTAAATTGACCATCACATTGTCACAAAACTGGTGGTGCCCATAGTCACAAGATGGTACTGCCCAGTCCCCCCAGCCCTGCCAGAGTCCCACAGTCCTTTCAACCCTGCTAGGTGGTTGGCAGGCACGTGGTGTGGGTGGGTCTGGCCTGAGCTGCAGCAAGCCTCGGATGGCAGCTGCCCAGCTGCCCAGGGCCACCTGAGGCTCAGGTAACCAAGGCTGGCTGAGACTTGTGCTGCTGCCAGTGTGATGGGGGCAGCAGCAGAGGTGTGATGGGGGGGTCACCGCCTCCTGCCCCTGAGGACTCCCAGACTGTGAGAGGGGGCAGGCCGGGCTGATGGACCCCACTCAGTGCATGAATTTTCATGTTTAATAAAAGAGGAAACTGACTTGTGAAGTAGCCAGAGGTCATTGCCCCCTGTCTGCCCAGCATATCTTCCCCCTTCCTAACAGGGCCCATTCCCTTTGGAGGAATGAATCCCTCTGTAATATGTCACTCTACAAGACTGTTCCATTAGCTTCACTGAGGGGCAGGCAGGCAGCCAGCTCCCTCTTTAGAAGCAGAACAAATAGCCTAGGCCAGTGCTGCAGCCAGAGCCTGGCCTCTGCTCTGGCTCTTGAGTCCCCTACCTGGCCTGGCCCCTCAGCCTGGTCCACCCACTTGGCCTGGTCCCACCACCTGGCCTTGTCCCCCCACCTGGCCTGGTCCACCCACCTGGCCTGGTCCCACCATCTGGCCTGGTCCCCCTACCTGGCCTTGTCCCCCCACCTGGCCTTGATGACCTTCCTGCTTATAGCCAGCAGCCCTCCTGTCACCCTGGGCCTTTGGAGCTGCCCAGCTGGCCTCTGCCTTTCTCACCAGGAGGTCAGCTCCACAAGCCAGAGGCTCTCACCAGCAGCACAGGGTGGGGTGGCATCTGTGTAGTCACTTGGCTCAGGGTAGGAATGCCCTGTGGCCCAGCCTGACCTTGGGGGCCATCAAGGGAAGGAGAAGCCAGAACCTGATGCTGCCCCCACTACCAGTGAGATCACCACCCACGCCCAATCTCCAGGAAATCTCAACTCTCTTCCTTTCTCTCGATATCTCCCCCGACCTTCCCCCGACCCTATAGGAGACTGTGTGCTAATTAGTTAAGAAATAACATAGCAGCACCATGATTCCTCATTAGCTCAGAGAGAGTCCCAGCTACATGACTGATAGGCATCTACAAGGAAATCAACTCCAGTGCTTGGATTCTCTCATCAAGATTAACGAGGGGGAGGAGAGGAAGGAACTTGGGGCTCAGAGCCTTCCGCAGGTCTCCAGGGATCAACTTACCACATCAGGGTGTAAAGAATGGAAGACGGAGATGAGAGGCCACAGGGCTAGTCTCAGAATCTCAGACTCTGTTCTGTCCCCTTTGGCAAATGGCCCACTAAGTGAATCAGGATATTTAGCCTACTGTGTGCCAGGAGACAGGACACTGAAAGGAGCAAGTCAAAGCCCTTGCCCTTGTGGAGTTCCCGGTCTGATTAAGGAGGTAGCTACAAAGCAGGGTGACAGGTGAGCTGATGCAAGGAACAGCCAGGATTCATTGAACGTTTACTATGTGCTTGGCATGTAGTGATGTCTTTAATCTTTACAACACAGCCATTATTGGCCCCAATTTACAGATCAGGAAACTGAGGTATGAATAAGTTAAGCAAATTGGCCAATGTTACAGAGTTAATGAGGCAGAGCGAGGATGCAGACCCCAGCAGAACAAAAAAGTCTTAGGCACCATCCTATTGCATGTCGACAGGCACCTGTGGTGGTGGTTGGGGTGGGAGGGGGACAGGGAGTGATGAGAACCCAAGGGGTGGCCCAGACAACAGGCAGGGATTCTGCAGCAGGTCAGCCTTCGAGCCAGGTCATGACAGATGAACAGAATCTCTCCCAGTGGAGGGTTTATTGATTGATTTAGTGACTTATTCATTTATGCATCCCACAAACAAGTTCCAGTCCCCATCGGGAGCACCGCACACTCAGCGGTGAACAAAACCTGACACGGAGTTCCCATGTGGACTGAGAGGCTGGCATTGGACAAAGAGACACAGGACCGACTCGTCCATCCCAGCAACGGGTCTGGGTCATGCTGCACTTATGACCGTGAAGATGTCCCCCCGAGATGCCTCCCACAGCACCAACCCTGGCCTACCCTTGCCCTGCCCCGGGGGCTGCAGAGCAACGAAGCTCTGTTCACGAAGCCCAAGCATGCGGTAACTAAATGTTTGCCTTTGTCCAGTAGCTCTTAGGCTCTTCTGCTGCATTTTGCTTCCTTCCCAGCTGCTTCATGCACTTGGCCAAGGCAAGGCCACTGGAATGTGAACCATCCTCCCCTTCCACACCCCGTAAACCGTTTAACTTCTCCTTAACTCCCCACAACAAGAAAGTGACATTCCTGGGGCACGGGGACCATTCTCCATTAACCTTTCAAAGGGCCTTTGGCTTTTTGTTGTTTCTCTTCCTGAAGGTGCTCGTATCCACTGAACTCGAGGGACCAGATTAAGTGCAATGCTTTGCTCCAGTGATCATGCCACTCCTCCACCTCCCCCCAACCCCGCCTGTTCTTCAACCCTAGAGCTGGAAACTGGGGTCAAGAGGCCTCAGGGAGCAGGAGAAAGACTGGAATTGAATGTGCCACAGACACCCCCTTTTCTCCCAAGTTCTCTGCATTGCTAAGATGCGGCCCCTGGAGCAACCGGCCCATGAATGGTAATAAGGCTACATCTGTTATCACTTCCCTTCACATCATTCTCTGGGTACAGCTACCCCATTGGGGTCTCCTAGGCTGACCCACCTCCTGTCACCACTCTCACTTCTCAACCCGTTTTTAACAGGGATCTTCTAAACATCCAAGAGAGAGAACCGATCTCAGGTAACCTAGTGAGGCCAAGAAAATGGTAAAGAAGGATGTATGGTCGGCTGCTTCTAAATGGTTCCGTGATCCCCATCTCCTGCCTTCAAAACCCCATTGAGTCCCTCCCATTGAGTGTGACCTGGAGTTAGTGAGATCCGTCCTCGGCTGAGCCTTAAGATGACACTGCAGCCCCAGCTGACACCGTGAGCCAGAGGACCCAGCTAAGCTCACCTGGATTCCTGACCCACCAAACTGTGCTGGTTTAAGCCTCTAGGGTTGGGGATAATTTGTTAGATAGCAGTCAATAACTTTAATACAGATAATGAATAGAAAAAGGAGCAAGGCATGTGCCAGAAGATATTCCAGGGGCACGCAGACTTTAAAGAATCCCAGCCAGACGTTGGATAAATGAGCACATCTCTAGGTCAGATACATCTCCAACATCGCCGATCTGTGGCTGAGCTGGGCCTGAACAGATAAATGGAACTTGGCTCATCTGTCTCTGTGTGCAGACGCTGTCGGCTGGCGTGGGAATTGTTGAAGGTTGCCATTCAATCTCTTTGAGATTTTAAATATGGATTTAGAAACGCTCACTTCTCTCCCCGAGGAGGGGGTTCCATGAGCTTAATGTCTGCATCCGAACCTGGATTGTGTTGGACAATCCTGGGGTGTGGGCCAGATGTGGTGGGTCTCAGGTCTTTCTCTACCACTGGGGTTTTCAAAGGCCTGTGTGTAGCTCCCTGAGGGACCATGGGAGTCACTTGAATAAATTCATAATGTGGGTCTTTTCTTGCATTCTTCCAGGCAAGCGGCTCAGGATTCCATGAGCTTTTATTTTGACATCAGACTAAGGCTCACTTATTACTGACCCACTCAGTGAGTTAGTAACAATGACCAGCAACTCAGAGCCGAGAGGTCTTTCTTTGGAGAGAGATGGCTGCCTCCGCACGTGGGCATCACACACTCCCCCTGTGCATGAACTCATGCAGAGCATGTCAATTCCTTTATTTTGAGGGAAATATGTCCTGTTAGTTTTCAGCGAATCAGCAGGCTGGTCTTGAGAGTAAGCTACGGTTTTCAATTGCTTCTCTCCTTGCTTTGTAATTAGCAATGCCTCCTAGTTTAACTTCACCATTTATCAGTTCAGTTTGTGGGAGTGGTTCGGTTAATCTTACAGTGTTCAGTTAGCCTACTGGGGTTTCAAATGCACAAGTTTCACAGTTAAAAATGAATCATCTGTGCATCCTCGGCCAAAGCAAATGTGTGCAATGGCTTCGATGGTGATGTTTAGCTGTTATCACCAACTTTATTGTTTCAGCTGCAAACTGAGCACCCATAGGACCCTTTTATCCCACTGAATTAATCTGTGTGCAAGAGTGTGAGAGCGTCTGTTACAAGCTAGTCATCCTGCTTCGGCTCTCCCCTGCGCCTCCAGGTGTAGTCCAGATGTGCCCCATCCACGTACAGACCCAGCAGGAATAGAGCCCTGAGCATCCCTCTAACTTCATCTCCCACCTATCCCCTGGACCCCCTTATTATGGGCCAAATTGTGTCCCCACCAAATTTGTATGTTGAAATCCTAAACCCCTGTGCCTTAGAACACGATTGTGTTTGGAGATAGGGTCTTTGAAGAGTTAAAATGAGACTATAAGGGTGGGGCTCTAATCCGTAGAGCTGGTATACTTACAGGAAGAGGAGATGGGGACACAGACACACACAGGGGAAGATGGTATGAAGACGCAGGGAAGAGAAGGCCATCCACAAGCCTCAGAAGAAAGCAACCCTGTGGACACCTTGATCTCAGACTTCAAACCTACAAAATGATGAGAAAAATTTCAGTTTTATAAGCAATTCAGTCTGTGATACTTGGTGGCAGCAGCTTGAGCAAACTATTAACAGAGTCCTGTTTGTGGTTCCTGCACACAGTAGGCTGCTCAGCAGCAGGGGAACATAGTAGGACCACATCCTAGCAGAGTGATTCAGAGGATGGGCTTCTTAGCCAAGGTCCTGAGGTTTGGATCCCAGCTCTGCCATTTACTAACCTATTCAAGCCACTCGACCTTGAGCAAGTTACTACGTCTCTCTGTGCTCTATGAAATGAGGGAAGTAACAGTGTCTGTCTCAGAGGGTGGCTGTCAGGGTTAAATTAACAAGAAGGGTGTAGCATTCGATTTACTATTCATTCAACAAATGTGTATTGCCCGCCTATGATTGCCAGACATGTGGCAAGTGCCAGAGGATCGTGGTGAACACCATCCATGGTAGACCCTGCTGTTTGCTCTCTTTCCTCCCCTCTGCAAGGAATGCCTTGCTCATCTCTCTCCACTATCACTCTCTGACTTTTCATCCACTGGAACTGTCTCTGGTCATCTCCTCCAGGCTGGCCCCTCCTCTAGCTCTCATAGTATCTTCCTTTGGCTTAGCCTTACCACTTGAACTTCCAAAAATGTGTCCCCCACTGGCCCATGGCAAGGACTCCACATACCTATCTCGGGGCCCCGCCCTGGCCCAATGCTGGGATGCGGCAGGAGTTTACCACATCACTCTCACACTCACCTGGAAGATTGGCTTCCTATCGCTGCCCATTCTTCACAGCCCATTCTGGGCTCTCTGTCCCTCTGTCCTCATTGTCACTATTCAGAGTCTCTGCTGAGCCCCTGCTATGGACACAACTACCTCAAGAGGCCCCAGTCCTCAACTTGATCCAAGTCATCCGAGCAGACATTGACATTCCGAGCCTGCTTTTCCACGTAGGTACCTAAGAGTCAGAGAGGACAGACGGGATTCAAAGGGGACAGAGCTGTAAAGATAGAATGGGATTTCGGGAGCCATCCAGTTCACCTTCCTACCAGGTGGTCAGGTCAACCAACCACTGCCCACTGAGTGCCCACTGCTCACGACCCCCAAGACAGTCCATTTCATTGTTGATGGTGCCAATGTCCACCCCTTGTTCCTGGTCCCCTTCTCCAGCAATGTAATGAGGAGTTGCAGGAAGCAGTGTTGGGGCCCAGCTTAAACCTAATTCTCATCTATATTAGTGAACATCACGCATGTCTGTGCTCTACCAGGCATGCTGGACCTTTGTAATATCTGTGGAGCCTCAAGTGCGCCCAATATGGGGAAACTCCTTGCCAAACCACACTGCTGATATGTGCTAGGACAGAGGCTGGACTCCTGTCTGGCTGGTTCCCAAGTATGGATGCTCGATAGTCTTCCGGGCAACTTCCCATTGTTGTCCCTCAACCTCCAGACTTGGATGAAGGAGGTTGTGTATTCTATGTGTGGCTGGTGGACAAAAGGCTGCTAACTCTCAAGCCATGGGCTGGTAGCTGGTCTTCGAGGGGCTTACCTATGCAATGGACCTTCCTGCCCCTGGCGTCAAACACCCAGAACGGGGCCCTGTCCTTCTCCCACCCCAGACCTCAGAAGTCCCCTGGGCTGGTATCTCAGTGAGCTGCCAGCTGAGCTCATAGAGCCACAGGCAGTGTCCCTGGCCCCACAGACCCTGAGGTCCCTCTCTCTGGGCCTGCTCAAACCAGGCATCACCACTGCTGTCCATCTTCCTGTGCCCACAGGAAGCCATTTCAGAACCTGTGGCGAATGGTATCAGGGCAAGTGACAGTAAGTCCAAGGACACTTGGAGGTCACAAGGCTGGTGCAAGGCTAGAGAGAGGTGGCCATGAGAGGGTCTGCATGGAGGACGGGGGAAGGGCTGTCGGGAGGGCATGGTGCTTCCCAGGCCCCAGGTGAGTAGAGAGGACAAAGAAGTATATGGCTGGGAGGCAGGTAGCAGGGACTCCGTTCCACCATCTGTGAAAGGAAGATCGTAATGCCTACCTTATAGGGTCATGTGTAAGCTAAACAATCCTTTTATGCAAACCACTGACCCCCATGCCTGGCCTGGCTATGTGCTCGGTAAAGTAGTAGCTCTAGGCTCCTCAGTGGCCATGATGCACATCAGAAAGCCTTCTCTCTTGTAGTCATTTTAAAAGCCCATGTGTGTGGCCCCCTCTGCAGCATGCAAACCTGTCCCTGGCCATTGTCTCACTTCCTTGGTCTGAGACATGCTAGGCTTGGTTAGGGGTGCGAATCGGAGCCCTGGGTCATCATGGGGGGCCCTGGGCTGTGCTTATGAGTCATTCATTGTCATCCCTGGCTCCAGTCTCTGAGGGAGGCTGCTCCACCTGCAAAACCTGGCAGGGGGGTGGTGAGGAGCTGGGAAAGTAGGTCAGTGTTAAGTCACAGGGACTGAGGCAGGGGCACCCGATGCCAGAGTGGATAACTGCAGTTGATGCGCCACAGACCATCTGAGGGCCGGCCCTGGTCCCCCTCAGCCTCCCCCCACTGTCCCCAGCACCACCTTCCCTGTCCAAACGCTTGCCCTGCATCAGCTCCACAAACAGTCCCTTTAATGTTGAAGTTCGGCCTGGCAGGCAGGAGCCTCTGACCTTTCAGAGGGCCAGCGGGTACCTGGCCAACTCTGAACAGGGCCCAGGAAAGCGGCGAGCTTGCAGGAGGCCAGGGCGAGGAGTCCAGGGATCTGGGCCTTTGTCTGGGCCCGGCTGCCCAGTGCCACGCCGACTGCAGCTATTAAAATGTCAATCGCTCCCCATTGGCCTGTGGCCTCCTCCCAGCCCCAGCGAAGGCGGGGGATTCACCGTTGTTTTGTCTTTCCCGGACCTATCGATGTCTCCTTTAGGGAGCCTGTTCGATGCTGGCTCCAGAAAGCCCTGCGGAGCGGAGATGCCAGCATTAAACCGGCTTCAGGGAGGAACCCCCACAGACCCTCAATTTCCAGAGGCTTACAGATCAGAAGGCAAGAGAAAACGCCGCGTCTGTTCTTTTGCAAACGTCGATGGTTTCATTCATCGCCCTCCCTCTGCCTCTCCCCCTGCCCGGCTCCCCCTCTTTATTCTTGCTCACCAAGCGCTCCTCTCATCTCTTCCGCTCAGAGGCCTGGGGATGAGAAGGCTGACAGGTGTCTCGTTACCAGTCACCTCACTTTGTGAGGAAGATGCTGACCCCATTGTTCTCCGGCTCTGCCAACAAAAGGCCTGTGTCCAGAGGCATGCAGTCACACTGTGGGGGGAGTCCCCCGTGCATGTCCACTGGAGGCAGCCAACCCAGCTGGGGACACCTGCTCTGCCTGTCCCTGGGGGCACGCTGCACAGCCTCCCAGGCCTCAGTGGTGAGAACGGAGCTCGATCCCTCTCTCCCTCCCTCCTGCCCTGGGCTGACGTCATGACCAGGTGTGTGTTCATCAGGGGAGCTCTCTGCCAGCACCACCCTGAGCCAGGCATGCACCTGTCCCCTCTTCCTGGCCTCCCTTCCTTTCCGTTCTGCGTCCTCTGCCCCTGTCACTCGCTTCTGCTTTCCCCTCTGCCTCTAGAAGGGGCGGAGGGTGCGCAGAGGAAGACGGAGGTTCTGGCCCGGATGCCGGAGTCCCCACCCCTGACTGCCAGGCATTTACTCACCTGCTTACTTTCTCTGGGAATCGTTTCCCTGATGCGCTTAGTATGTCGCTGGGTGACACCTATCGGCCTCCTCTCCCCCTCCCCCGGCCTCTGAGTGGAAGAGATAAGAGGGGCTCTGGCAGAGTGGTGGTGAAGGGGGTGGAGGAGGAGGAGGCAGGAGGAAGAGGCTGGAGTGAGCTGCACTGGACTGAGGGCCTGCCGCAGCGTGGTTCTCCAGGAACATTTGCTGTTGCTTTTATCTTATGTGTGTGCGTGCATGGGGGTGAAAGAGAGACAGGGAGGGAAGGAGGGAGAGAGGGAGGGGTGGGGAAGAGAGAGAGATTAAAGACGAATCCACAGCCAGATCCTTGGGAGGGGAGAGATACTAGTATCCTTGAAAGACAAAGAGGGAGGCAGGGCTGCCCCCACCCATCCCTGTCCCACAATGATGCTTTCTGAGTGGCCCAGCACCCCTCTTCTCTCTCCTGCTCCCTGGCCCCGCTCCCCTTTCAGAGTCCCTTACTGACCCCGTTTCCCTGTTTCTGAAGCCCAGCCAGCAGACATCAGGGCCCGGGGCCTCCCTGTCCTATCTGCCCACATCTCTCTTGGGGCTGCTGCACTCTCCACCTCCTGCTGACCACTCCCCGGGGAGGAGGGGCTCTGGCACCCCAGCCCAGTCCGCTGCTCGGCACAGGGCCTGCAGGTGTGTGGGAAACATTTTTTGAATGTGCCCCGTGCCGTGGATTGGAAAACTCTGTGTGTGTACACATGTGAGCTGTTCTTAACACATGTGTACATGTTTGTACAGATCATGCCACCAGGTCTGTGCATGCCCCTTTCAGATTCACCTGTCTGCATGCCTGTGAGGTGCATAGCTGTGTGAGAACATGCAGGCACGTAAGGGTGTGCTCACGTGTGCACGGGTACCCCTGGCCTATGTGGGGAGGCTGCATGCATGCTGGGCTCGCGTCTGGGGAGAGCCCGTGTGCAGGCCTGTGTGCGACCGCCTGCAGCAGCTCCTGCTTCTTCGACACATGAGTAGCTAGACAGCCCCCTTGTTACGGTGTCGTCTTATTAAACACCCGGCATGTTAATTGCACCGACGAAGCTGGTGATGAAAAGCTCTTTATTAAAAATAATAAGAAACGGCCTCTTGTTCCGCGACTTCGGCATCTCGCTCAGCCTCCCGGGCTGGCAGGTTATTAAAGGGGGATCAAGCATCTGTAAGTCGCCGTCTGCGGCGGCTGTTTGCCGGGTCTGTCTCATTACCAGCCAGCTGGGCCCACTGCCTCCGTCTCCCCAGCTTGACCCTGACACAGGGACAGGGTAATGGGAGGAGGCTTATGGGAGACATGCCAGGGGAGGCAGAGCTCTGCTCTGATGGCCTGACCTCTGAGGACTGTTTGCTGGGTGGTGACATGGTCTCTAGTCCCTGCAGGTCGCTTGAACCCCAGATGGGAGAGCAGGTAGGGGGCAGGCTGCCCTCCCAGCAGGTGCACCTGTACCGCTGAATGGTGGCCACCTGGAGCATCTCCCACCTCCTCTGTGGGTCTGAAGCAGCCACCCCCTCTCCCCTTCACTGCCTTCTGGACGCAAGAGAGGGGAGCCCTAGCAATGCTGAGCCAGGAGAGTAAGGACAAGGATCATGGCCCCACACCCATGCTCCTCAAATGTGACTGTGTGCCCAAATCCTCTGGGATCTTGTTAAAGTGCAGAAGCTGATCAGAGGCCTGGGGTGGGCTTGAGTCTGCATTTCCAAGGTCCCAGGGGAAACTGGTGCTGCTGGGCCTTGAACCGCACTCTGAGAATCAGGGACCTGGGCCTCTCTTCTCAGGGAAGGACAGAAGAATGTCACCTTGACTGGCAAAGCTTTCAGCCCACCAAGGGCATGATCCACGCACTGGGAGTCCCCCCGCTAATGAGGGGCTGTGACTGCTGTTCCCCTTGCCTCTTCGTGGGGCCCAAGCCCAGGCTCTGATCATAGGGCTGCCTGAGTTCTGAGAAGAAGGAAGCAACACGAAATCACTGAGCACCTACTATGTGCCAGGTTCGTTCTTTCTTTCTTTCTTTCTTTCTTTCTTTCTTTCTTTCTTTCTTTCTTTCTTTCTCAAGGTATTACATATATGTCCTTATTCCCCCATTACCCCCCACCTCCCATCCATGCCCCCACCCCCCAGTTGTCTGTGTCCATTGCTTAGGCTTATATGCATGCATATAAGTCCTTTGGTTGATCTCTCCCCCTTACTCCCCTACCTTCCCTGAGGTTTGACGTTTTGATTGATATTTCTCTGTCTCTGGATCTATTTTTGTTCATCAGTTTATGTTGTTCATTACATTCCACAAATGAGTGATATCATGTGATATTTATCTTTCTGTGCCAGGTACTTTCACATGACTCTACTACAGATGCCAAAGCAACTATTATCCCCATTTTAGAGATGAAGAAACTGAGGCTGGGAGAGCACAGCCACTTGCCCAAGGACAGCGGCTCCTCAGTGTCAGACCCGGCCTCTGCCACTACATCCTTCCGTCCATCCGTCCATTTACCAAGCCCAGCTTTTCCCGCCGAGCAGAACAAAGAGCTCCACACAGTGGCCACCCCCCATCCTTCAGCTGTCCCCCAGGGGACCGAAGTCATGGATGTAGGGAATGGTGGGCCTGCCTCTTTATATCTTGGAACATCCTGTCCCTGGTGGACCCCCAAACCCTTTACCAACATGAGTTGCAACTACAAACACCTCTTTCCACCTCTCTGAGATGCTCGGGACAGGCAACATGGGAGCTCTGTTTGCAGACGGATTTCAAGGCCTGAGATGCCCAGGCGTCCCTTGTTTAAAGAGCATCCAGGCAGCTGATGTCCAAAGAGGAGCCCTTCCCAGCATCCTCCTCTCTCCAGTGCCATTGGAATGGAGAGGACAGTAATCGCCGAGGTGGCAGAGGTAGCAGCAAAGCTAAGACTTACTGTGTGCTTACCTAGTGCCAGACACTGTGCGCGTATTACCTCTCTCCTCTCAGTCACTAACCATGCATTCCCACCAGCCGGTGGGAGACCCGGGGACCACAGGGTTGAGGTCATTAGCTTGAGGACACACATCTCATAGGAGCCTGCGGTGGGCTCTGGATCCAGACAGCTTGGCTTCAGGGCCCACATACTTCATCATAGAAGTAACTGAAGCTAAAAGTTGATGGGGCAGAATGGGGTCAGGAGCACTGGCACCAACTTCCCATTGCATAGATGGGGAGAACGAGGCTGGAGAAGGGGCACTTGATTGAGGTCCTACAAGTCAAAAAGGAGCTGGACTCAAACCCAGGTGCCCTCTCATCAGCCTGGTTGCAGTCTTGGGCGTTTCAATGGAGTCATCTTAGGGTGCAGGTACCCGAACGAAGGCTGCTCTTCACCTGCCAACGGCACATTCCTGTTTAGCACAGAGCCCGGCTCATCAGCAACCGTGACCACACGTTAGTACGTGACTGTGGTCCAGACTGTTCCTCCACCATCCTGGTTCCAGGTGGCACCACGCCAGCTCCAGGACCAGGCCCCTGACCTTCCTAAGGAGCTTAGCCCAGAGGGCCAGCCCACTGCCGGATGGTGATCCGCCAGCTCTCAGAAGAGGAGTGCGAGCCCTCCCAGGCACTCCTCTATTAGTCTCCGTGTGCACTTCGAAAGAGACGCGTCCTAGCCCTCTGTTTATTAGTGGCCAGAGTGCAAATCGATGCCATTTTTTTGGAGGGCGATTTGGCGATAATGTACAAATTTGAAATGCACAAGCCCTTCAACGCATCCATGTCATAACTAAGGATTTACCTCCTAATTTTTGTCCTTGTAGTCAAAATACACAAGCGCGGGCACACACACACACACACACACACACACACACACACACACACACACACAGAGAGAGAGAGAGAGAGAGAGAGAGAGAGAGAGAGAGATTTATATGGCATGATTAATAACAGCAAACAAACAAACAGTGAAAACCACTAGAATGACCCCTGAAAGGGAACTAACAGGTGAATAAAGTCTAGCTCATTGGCACAAGCAAACGCCCCCTGGTTCAGGGTGGCCGGGTGACAAGGGGCACGGCTCTGGGACCCGCCTCTGTGAGTGCCAGTTCCCGCTCACTCACTTACCAGCTGAGGTGAAGCTGGGCAAGTCATTCAATCTCTTTGGACCCATTTCTTTCTGTATCAAACGGGGCTGATAATTGGACCTGCTTCCGACGGTTTGAGCAGATTAAATGAGCTGCCACACGATAATCACGGGGAATAATACCTGACCTAGAATCGGGGCTCGGAAACGGGCCCTCTTGGAGGACGGTGGCGCTGCTGAAAAGAGTGATGTGCTTGGATGTGCTGCTTTAGAACGGTCTCCAAGGCATATTGTTAAGTGAAAACTGCAAGATCCAGACGGTATGAAAGAGATGCTTTTGTGTCCATTTTAAAAAGTCTATCTAAATCATGCTTTCCTATAATGTCTTAGTATTCTAAGCATCTGTTCCTATTCCTTTGTGGAAATAAATGCTTAAAAATGGGCTACGGGAATTAAGGGTGCCTTTTGTTTTCTTAGACTTTTGTCTATTAAAAAATCTAGTAGATGTACAGTGTACACTTTCATATTTTTCATTGTGGTGAAAAAAAAGATACCATGAAATGGACTATCTTAACTGTTTCTGAGCACACAGTTCATTTGCGTTAATATAATTCACAGCTTTGATATTTTCATCTTGTAAAACTAGGAACTCCACCTCGCCATCTCCCTCTTCCCCTAACCCTGGTCAGTCACCTTTCTACTTCCTATCTCTATGAGTTTGACTACTCTAGGCACCTTCTATATGTGGAATCGTACTGTATTTGTCTCTTGGTGACTGGCTTATTTCATTCAGCATAATGTCTTCGTGTTTCATCCATGTGGCAGTATGTATCAGAGTTCCCTTCCTTTTTAAGGCAGAATAATATTCCATTGTGTGGACATATAAGCCTTTTATGCATTGACTTGTTGGTGGGCAATTGGGTTGCTGCCACCTTTTGTCTCTTGTGAATAATGTGCTATGAACATAGGTGTGCAAATACTTCTTGGAGATCTTTCCGTTCTTTCGGACATATATTCAGAAATGGAATTTCTGGGTCATGTGGAGCAGACACTTTTTCTGAGGGCCTGCTGTATAGCTTGTGCCTGGGATGGGGGCGGGGAAGTACGGCCCCCAGTTCCATCCCTGGAGAGGGAAGTGATTTTTTTTCCTGGAACCTTGCAGGAGCAAACAGACCTTACTACACTCCCTGAGAAAGAAAAAGTTGCCCAAGAACACTTAAAGCACCCAGGACCACTGCAAGCCGTTCTCTTTGGTTTTAGAATGTGCTTTAGGGTAATGTTGGGCCGGAAGTTTCTCTCATGTTCAGGACAGCTGGTGTTTTGTCTGGTTCGATGTCGATGACACAGGGAGGCTGTGTCGATGGCTTGGAGGTGGCAGCTGCTTCCACTTCCCCTCCTTGATGCTGGGATGGCCAGAAATCCCCAGTCCAGGTTCAGACAGGTGCAAAAAGTACCCGTACGCAAAGTTGGCTTGTTCCCGACCTCTCTCTCCCCTTTTGACAGCAGGAAAGGAACAGATGTTAATTTTAAGTGTCTGCTTCCCAAAAGCCTTCTCTTCCCTTCTCTCTTGGATGGCAGGGGAGAGCTAGGCACCCACCTGACATGGCTGGACGGAGGTGGAACCAAGGGGGGTGGGGGTCACAGTAGGGACAGGAATCGAGTTTGCTGGTCTCTGTTCACTCCACATGCAAGAGAAGGTCTCTTGCTCAGTCCCGAGAGGCAGAGGCAGGTGAGAGACAGCATTCTCTGGACGCCTTCAGTAGGAAGCTTGGGAGGGTTTTTCCAGGGGGCACCAAGAGGCCAACGCTAGGGAGGTGGGTGCTGGGTGAGGAGGATACTGGAGGGTGCTGAGGTTGAGGGAGCAGTGTGATGATTCAGCTGCCACCTGCCTCCTGTCACCCCAGGCTGTTCGGGATCAGCCCCTCATTCCTGCAGGTTTTCCCTGGGGCCTCGGAGGGTTTGGGAGGAAAGAAGAGACAGTGGTTTGGGAGGAAGGGAAGAGAAACAGTACACAGGTGCCCAGAGGCCCCGCTGTCCCTGGGCTTAGCAGAGAGGGTGGCAGAGAAGGCTGGTTTACCTCTGGCGGGCAGCTCGCCTTGGGAATTCTTCCCCTAGGACCTATCTGGCCCTTATCCTTGGCAAATGGGGTATCCTTTCTCAGTAATAACAGGGAGTCTGCCAGAGAGAGAGGAGGCTGCAGTGCTGGGGTTGAGGAGGTCTGCAATGGCACCCACCCGCTGCTGACTTTGGCACACACCGCCTGGACAGCAGATCGGACCAGAGGCGGTCCTGTCACCGCGTGCCAAGTGCCACAACAGGGAACACACAAGAGAGAACCCTGACCTGGGAGCCAGTGCCATCGCAGCTGGTGTTGAGGATGAGAAGGAGGAAGTGAGGGGAAGGCTGGGCAGGAATGGATAGAGGGGATCTTGCAGAAGGACATGCATTGGGACAGCCTTGGGGGTGTGGGGGTGGTGGTGAGGGGTTGAGAAGGAGACAGACAGAGGCAGAACGCTAAAAGGAGAGGGACTTTGGCAAGATAGGAGGCTGGCACAGCACTGAAAGCACATTCAGGCCCTTGCTGGTTTGGCTCAGTGGATAGAGTGTTGGCCTGTAGGTTGAAGAGTCCTGGGTTCTATTCCAGTCAAGGGCCTGTACCTGGGTTGCAGGCTCGATCCCTGGCCCTGGTTGGGGCACATGAGGAAGGCAACCAATCGATGTGACTCTCTCACATCAGTGTTTCTCTCCGTCTCTCACTCCCCAACCCACCCCCTTCCACTCTCTCTAAAAACAATCAATGGGAAAATATCCTTGGGTGAGGATTAACAAAAAATACAAATAAATTTTTTAAAAGCACACTTGGAAACTGAGACTTGATCCTGAGGGCGATAGAGAGCCAGTTGGGGTTATAAGCAGCGAAGGTCATGATCCCACATTTTGACTGGAAAAGATTGCTCCTGCTTCTGCTGAGTGAGAATAGATTGGAGGCAGGTAGGAGGCTCAGCAGGGTGGCCAG
Source organism: Antrozous pallidus (assembly GCA_027563665.1). Lineage (NCBI taxonomy): Eukaryota > Metazoa > Chordata > Mammalia > Chiroptera > Vespertilionidae > Antrozous > Antrozous pallidus. Next base: position 202,546,248 of record CM050508.1, read on the forward strand.
TGAGGACCAGGTGTGGTTCCTGGATAGAGAAGATGGTGACCTGCACTTGGTGGGTGGCCACGGAGGTGGAGAAAAGAGGATGGATTTAATATTTAGGAGCCAGAATTAACAGGTTATAAGGAGTGAGGAAGAGAGGCGTCGAGGATAACAGTGAGCGCTGGTTGAGCACAGACTGTGTCAAAGCATTCTCCCTGTATCATCTCACGGACTCCTAGCCACACCCCAAGGATGCAGGTGCATTGTTGCCCCATCTGACAGGTTGGGAAACTGAGGCTCAGAGAGGTTAAGTAACTTGTTCATGGTCACACAGCCGGGAGTGATAGAACTCAGGGGACTGACCGCACAGCCCAGGCCTTATCCCTTACTCAGTGGTAGCTTCCTCTTCTGGCTTTTGGAGAGACAGAGATACCGTTTAATGAGACAGAAAACCCCAAAAGGAGGAGTAGGCGTAGGGACGAACACGAGTTGTGTTAGAGGCACCTCAGATGAGTCCAATGTTCAGGTATGGAGAAAGGAGTCTAAAAGAGGCACCTGCCTTTGACTGATAAACCCAGGGAAGCATCGTGGAAGAGGAGGAGATACCAAAGTCCCTGGCCATGAAATGTGACGAGGAAGGAGGGTGTTACAGCCAGAGAACATTCCGTGGAACACAGCTGCAGGACAGACATTCTTAAGCAGGGTTGCAAATCAAGCCACCTGAGAATGGAGGAAAGCTTTAAAAAATACAGCCCTGTGCCCCCAATCAGAGGTTAGCATGAAGCCCAGACTTGTGTATCCTGCGAAGCTCCCCTAAGCCCCAGAGCCCCTCCCCCTGGACAGTCTCCTGCAAAACCAGCCTCTCATCTCTCCTGGTCTACCTGGCCCTCTCCTGCTGCTGCTGCTGCTGCTGCTGCCGCCGCCTTTGAGACATGGTAACTGACTCCAGAGTCTACAAATCCTCCTAGAGTCTGTCCCATAATCTGTCCCCAGAGGCAGGTAGCCAAATAAGCAGACAGCTCAGACCCTGCCCTGCAGAGGGAGCGACTGGGGCACCCTGGCCCTGGAAAGTGTGTGGTGGGCCTCTGAAAGCAACTGAAGGCTTTGATGGCACAGCAGTGACACTTGTCTCCCAAAGGTGTCAGCTCTTGAAAAGCGGCACAGCTCTCCTCCTCTTCCTCCCCTCCTCCTCTCTTTCCCCTTTCCCCTTCCCTTCCCCTTTTCCTCTTTCTCTTCTCCTTCCTCCTCTTCCTCTTCCTCTTCCTCTTCCTCTCCTCCTCCTCTCTTTCCTCTTTTCCTCTTTCTCTTCCCCTTCCTCCTCTTCCTCTTCCTCCCCTCCTCCTCTCTTTCCCTCTTCCTCTTCCCCTTCCTCCTCTTCCTCTTCTCCTTCCTCTTCTTCTTCCTTTCCTCCTCCTCTCTTTCCCCCTTCCCCTCCCCCTTCTTCTCTTTTTCCTCCCCTTTCTCTGCTCTTCTTCTCCTCCTCTCCCACCTTTCTCCTGATGCGATTACATTCAGCCCTCTTTGCACTGGCTCCATTCCTACCTGCCACACCGGGAATGCCAGGGTAGAGACGAATTGGGTCACCCCTCAATACAAATGCAGATAAGAACTAATAGAACTAGGAAGTTTCTTTCTCTCCTGGTTCCCCCATGATGCCCAGGTACAGATGCGACCAACAAAAAATTCAAATCTCTGTGGGTCTATCCCTAGTGTTTTTCTGAACTGGGGAGCAGGCATAGGCACCGATGGGCCATTTGAAGCAGAACAAGCCAATTTGGTGGGTGGGAGGAAGGGCGAGTCCCTGGGAAAGGGGGCAGGCATAAGCACGTGGTCCCAAGGCCAAGTTCAGAGGGCTGGGGCCTTAACTGAGAAACACAGCTGAGATCCGAAGACAATGGAGGCTGGCTTGGAACAGGAGCTGGCCCAGGGCAGATGGGAAGGGGCAGAGGTGATTGCTGTAGACAGGTGGCCCTAACCACACGTTGCCCTACCCCAGACCATGCACAGACCTCTGGAAGTGGGTCCCTGAAGTCTGTTTTCGGGCACACTCCCTGGGTGACGCTGCCGTGGCTAACTCAGGCACCAGCATTGGGAACCACGTGTAGAGACTGGACTCACCCGGGGTGGTCACACCTCACCCCTCTCTCCCCCGAGACAGTCTCAGCACCCATCCCACATGCCTCCTCCAACATCCTCCACCATCTCCCCTCCCCCAACAGGCCTTCCTGGGCCAGGCAAGGCGCCTCCGGAGAGCTGGCAGCTCCACCGAAGGAAAAGGAACTGCTGCCCACGGCTTCCCTCCAGCCTGAGTCATTCCGCCAGGGACGGCTCGTCTGCCTGATTTTGGAGTTGGAACCCCCCTCATCCTGCGACGAGGCCCACGCATCCGCCCAAAGAGAACACGATTCACAAGCAAACAAAGCTCCCTGTCCTGATGGCCCCCCGGTCTTTCTCTCTGGGTAGCAAGAGCTCCTGGACACCTTAGTAAGCTGTTCCCGCCATGCCCCCCCACCACTCTGTGGTCTAGGACTGACCCCAATCCTAACCAGGGGGTTCCCAGGGAGCCTGGGCCAGTGCCCAATGGCTCTGCATAAAGAACGTTTATTCTGACCTTTCACCAGAGAGCAGGTCTCCTGCCTTGGCCCTGTGATCTAGCCACTGTCCACACTGACCACAGGTTCTGCCAAGTTCTTACTCTTCATATCTACACAGCACTAAGTTCCTCCAAAACCTGCTCTTGCCATCCCTTCTCCTGGTGGGGAGCCGCCATCCCAGCTCCAAATGCCAGTAGCCGCTGCCCTGGCCAGAGTGGGGGTGTTCGTTGACAGATCCAAATCCTGTGGGTTAGCCCTACTAAATGGCTCAGCGGGTCCATGTGTCGGCTGCAAGCCTGGGACCACCAGGGACTTGACTGCTACCTACTTGGGCATCCGAAATCTGTGTGGGCTCCAACCTTCCACCTGGCCTGTCCCGGTCACGCCAAGTGGGCAGAAGTAGAGTCTTCTCAAGCCAGGGTTCACCTTCTGAGAAGAGTGGGCTGATGCCTGCACCACCCCCGGGGAGCTGGAATGCATCGCAGACGCTGGCACCAGCATCCTCAACGTCATTGTCTTCACATGCGAACTGGTTCTCTTGCTGCTCCTGTAACCAACTGCCACAAACTCGGTGGCTTGCAACAACCTAGATTTAATCTGGGGCAGTTCCGGAGGTCCAAAGTGTGAAATGAGTCTCACAGGATGAAATGGAGGCTCCGGGAGGAGAACCCGATTTTTACCTTGTGGCTGCTGGCGGCCGCCTGCATTCTGTGGCTCATGGCCTTTCCTTCCACCTTCAACCCCTACAAGATAACATCTTCTCTCTCAGGCTCTGCTTCCCACAGTTCCATCGCCACACTGCCTTTTTCTTGTGTTCCCTTCCCCAGTCTCTCTCTTTTAAGGAGGGACCCCCGCTTCTGATCATCTAGAATAATCTCCCCATCTCAAGTTCCTTTACTTAACTCTGTCTAAAGAGTATCCTTTACCTTAAAAGTAGCACTTACAGGTTCTGAGTATTAGGATGGGATGTCCGTGGGGCCATTATCCACCCTCCCGCACAGGTACCATTTGGCCGGTGCTGACCCCTGCAGCCCCATGCCCAGTACTTCTACACATGGTAACTCGCCGTGTTACCTGGCAGCCCCTTTTTACACAGGAGGAAGTGAATGCTCTAAGTCTTAGAGTCTAAGAGGTCAGGTAAAGGATTCGAGGAACGGGTGAAGCTGGGATTTGAACCCAGCTCTTGGTGATAACAAATCTGTGCTCTGAGCTGTATGATCCCATCTCTCCCTGTGCTCCTCTCCCCTCATCCAGCCCTGTAGACCTTCTGAGTTTGGCTTCTGGAGTCCTCTCCTCCCCTGCCTCCCTTCTAGACTTGCAGGAAATGGAGCCAAACGTCCACCCACCACGAGCAGAGAAGTCACCAAAGGAGACGCACCAGCTTCTCATCCAAGAACTGCTCTTTGCAAGGTGCCCCGCCTGGCCCGCCAAGCCGCACCTCTGCTCCTGGGCCAGCCCTCTCTCCCTTGGAGGAAAGACAGACCATCTGCTCTCTCTGAGCTTAACCTCAAGGAGCAGCAGGAGGAGGAGGAGGCACTGTCAGGAGAGAGGAGACCAGGAACGCGGGGCGCGCAGGCCCCTCTCGGCCACTATGGAGCGGCCGGCCTCCCTGTGTTTGTCTTATCTCCGGGCTTCAGTCACCTCACTCTCCCTGCAGCGCGGGCTGGCCAGCTATTTCCGTCTCTGGATCAGATACGGGACCATGATTTATTGATTGTAATAAACATTGCTTAACACGCACTTTAGCCACACGGCTCACTCACCATTTACATAAATCTCAGCCCTCGGGAGACAGTCACTTCCTTTGTAATAGGAGCACCAGGTGAGGGGGGAGCCGGGATGCAGGGCGGGGGTGGGCGTGGGGGAGCTACTTGGAGTGAATGGATGCACTCATTTGAAGCCAGAGAATTAAGGCTCATCCACCCTCAACCAATGCACCCCTATCACCCAATCAGTTATCCCATAAGAGGGTCTTGTTGAGGTGAGGCTGCCCTCAGTCCCTGTCTGGCATCTCAAGGCATTTCTTTAGAGGACAGCCACAGTCTTTGTCTCATTTCCTTTCCTGCTCTGGGGAAATGCAGCTGCCTCTGAGCTGAAACATCGGCTCCTTTTTGCACGAAAGGATTTCCAAGTAGGTCAGACAGCCTTACGCCAGGAGCAGGCTTTGTGGGGTACCATCTGGGGGAACCCGGGGGGGGGGTGACCCTACCAGGAGAGGTTCTCCTTCGGGCGGATGAGAGAGTAGGAAGCAGGACATATACTGCCAAGGGTGCCTTTTTACATCTCTGCTCTCAAGCCGGGTGTGTCTCACGTAGCAGGTGCTCACTAAAGACTGGGTGATGATAAAGTAGCCATGGTGCCGGAGCTGGCAGTCCAGGACAGGGAGAGAGTGGTGGGGGATGATGGATGGAGATCCCTGAGGGCTAGCACTGGTGTGGTCACCTGCTGAGGTCCCGGTGGCAAGGAGAGCACCTGGCACATACTAGGGGCTCCATAAATATTTGCTTAATGAGTAACGAGGTGATGTAGATGGTGGGGGGCAGGCATGGTGTGGGCAGGGTAGGAAAGACACCTGCAAAAATGCTGTGACAAGGTTGGGAATGGAGATCACAGGGGCAGGGGATGGTGGTGATGGTGGGTTTTCTGGCAGCAATGTTGAGTTGGTATATTCAGGGTGCAAGGAATGGAGACATGGGTGTGGCTCTTCAAGGGTCGGAACCTGTCCCAGCTGCTGCTGGACCAGGCCTCGGGGAGAACAACGCTTTGTTCAGGAGTTTGGTGCCTGGAACGCTACTCTTGTCCCTGCTCTTGGGCTTTTGTCTCTCCTGGCTTCAGCTCAGCTCTCAACATGAACGCTCCTCTGCATTCCCTGAGCGCCTCTTCCTCCTCCCCTTTCTCGCACTAGGAGGCAGGGCACTCAGAGCTGGATGCTTCAAGGAGGACCTGTGTATAAGGCCCATGGAGGGGAATAACATCTTCTTGGGTCCATCGCTACCTCAGTGTCTGCACTGGAGTCTGACAGATCTGGTTCAAATCCTGATGTCAGACCTGACGCGTGACCTCCTCACCTCTGTCTCTGCACCTGGGAGCTAGACCTGATGGAGACAGCACTGGTCTCCAAGGAAGGCTGTGAGGGTCAAGAGGTCATTCGGTGGAGTGCTGGACATAGCAAAGGGCACACATGACTTGCTCAATAAGAGCCTCTTAGTTTCCCCAGGTTGCGGTTGAACCCAACCCAAGGCCACCTCATGAGCTTCCCACAAGCCTCTGGTGGCCTTAGTTCATTCAGCCTTTATCCTGGATCGAGCCAGCAATGACCACTCGTGGGACTGTGTGTTACAAAGCTCAGTGTCCCACATGAGTGGAACCACGTGAGCCAGAAGAAGGCCAGACACCTCATGGGCAACTGGCACCTGTGTGAGGGAGTTGTCTGTTCTGGGGGACAGGCTAGCTTCAAAAGCTGGGGGACTCAAGGGAGACAGAGGGGGGAGCTGTAGCTTTGAGGTTTCCTACTAGACTGATGGTGAGGGGGAGGAGGGGGAGGATAATAAAAACAAAAGTGAAATAATAATAATATTGCTATTTATTGAGCCTGACTCTGTGCCAGGCCTCCATGCTAAGCATTTTATTTGTATTAACTCACTAAATCCTCACATTAATGCAGAGGAGTGGGATTGTTATTGTTATTGTACTTATTTGCAAATGAGAAAAGCGAGGCTTGGGGAAGTAAAAGTGAGCCAGGGCTCTCAGGAGGATGACAGTGTGAGGTAGAGAAGGGACTTTCCCTCCGGCTCTCAGGAGCTTCAGGCTCAGCTGTCTGCCCTCTGTTTCCAAGCAGAGGTCAGGATGGAGGCCAGGGAGCTCCAGGGGCCCCCCTGACCTCCCCACCTCTCTTACCTTCTCAGAAACTCCATGCTGCAAAATGTGGCCATTTGGTCCACTTTTGGGGTCGAGATGAAATGGGAGCATGTCTATAAACACACCTGGCACGCTCAGGGAGAGACCCCTTCTGGAGAACCTCCAGCCCGGAGCACAGATGGGGAAACTGCAGCCCAGAGAAGGGAAGAAACTCCTGAGGCCATGGAGCACACTGCCTCAGCCCGCTCCTCTGCCCCTGCTCCTTCCCATCTCAGTCGTTCCTAATTCCATTCCATTCAACCGGCTTTGATTTCTCCCCTGCTAATCCAGAACTGCCCCAGTCATTTTGAGGGGGATAAAAGGAAGCACGACTAGGTTGCTGCTCTTGACTTTTGAGGCTGGACATGCACACAGATGCTAAGAGAGTATGGAAGAGCCCGAGGTTGAGCAGGCCTGGCTGGGCCCATGATCAGTAAGTCAGTACAGAGGGGAGATATCTTGCAAACGTGGGAAGGTCCCGGAGGCATCCTCAGCTGTGCTCTCTGCCTGCTGCTGTGGGGAGGAGTGAGCTGCAGAGGTACTGCGTGCATTCCACCAGGACCTGGGAAGGAGCATCAGAGCCGAGAGGCATGAGGCGCTGAGCAAGTGTTACCCATGGCCCAAGACCTCAGGCTGGTTCCTCAAGGACAGGCCTCAGCAGAGAATCTCTGAGGAAGCAGAACTCAGGGAGGGGCAGACTGAGTGGAAAGCTTCCTTTGATGTAAAGGATAAATGGAGTTGGATAGAAAGGAAATCCAAGTTGACAGGCACAGCTAGACCAAAATCAGAGGCAGGAATGAGCTAAGTGGTGAAGAGAGAGAGGCCATGAGAAAGAAAAGTAGGATAAAGTATTCAGGGAGTATTGGAATATGTCAAAATTGCAAATATTAATGGTTGACATTGATGAAAATTCAAAAACCAATGTCATCAGCATTTTTAAAAAATTTTGACATCTTTAAATATTCAATATTCCCTTCCAAGAAAATCTATCGCTTCTTTCTGAATAACAAACACACACACACCACACACAAAACAAACAAAAAACAGCCTTCAGGGAATAGGAGGGGCTTGGCACTGTCCGTGGTCCTGAAAACAGCAGTGAACAGTGACAAAGGCTCCCTGCTCTGGGCATTGATCTGGATGCGGTAGGACAGCCTCTATGAAGAAAGACCATGTGCAAATCCCTGAATAATAGGATCTCCACAAAAAGGGTGAGACGGGCGATGGAAGAAGCTGAATCCAGGTCACAGGGAGACAGGCCATCCCAGTCAGTCACATGACAGCCCTGGGGAGCAGGTCCTGTGATTACCCTTCTGCCTCACAGATGAGGAAACAGAAGCTCAGAAAGTGTAAGTAATTAATTTATTGTAGCCCCTTAAAGAAGGATTCCAAGACAGATGGAGGGGGGTAGAGCCCAGGTTCACACCACCCACAACCCCATCTGGTCTTAGGTTGGTTTTTCCCAGGAGAAGGTTCTGACAAAAGGGTTTGAGTAGATAAAGATTATTTTTGAAGGGGTCCTGGACACACTTGTAGAAACATGTGGGAGTGAGGCAGAAACAGAAAGAGAAGGAAGCCAACGGACAGGGTTATGGAGCAGGCTTCTACAGTGAGGAGCTGAGGCTCCTGCCCACTGAGGCCTAGTGAGTGAGTGCATAGAACAGACCAAAGTTATTATGACTGAGGGGTGAGAGACCTTGGGTATCATGCATTACCTCTATTTGTCTTTAGTTGAGGGCTGCTTCCACCTCCAGCCTGCCCTTTTGGCAGGTGAGTGGGCTCGGGCATCCAGAGAAAGCCCCCCAATATGCTGACTGGTGGAAGCTATAGGGGTGGCTCACACAGGAGTTGGCCATCCCAAATAGACCACACATTTCCAGGCACGGTGAGAGAATACTTTCTGGAGGAATGAGAATCAGCAAGGGGCACATAGTTGACAACCTCAAGCGCCAAGGCAGAGAATTTTAACTTTATCTTAGACACCTCTTGGAGCCACATACAGAGAGTGAAGGGAGAAAAAAGGGAGCAAAGGTAACCACCAACTGCTGTAAACTAACAGCTTTCAATGCACTACATCAATTAAAGTTTGCAACAGCTCGATATGGAAAGGGCCTCTTTTAAGGTGAACAAACTGAGGTTCCGCTCAGATTTTTACCCCCCAAAGTTTCACAGCACGCTATTGCAGAGCCTGGATACAAGCCTGGACTTGCTGTGTTCCTCCACTTCCTGCCACATCAGGTCCAAAGTGAAGGAAACTGAGTCCTGGGGAGACCTGGGAGCAAAGCCAGCACCTCGCTGACTTAGCACCCACGTTCCCTTCCCAGTGTGAATGTCAGCTACCTAAATAGCTTTGGTTATTTGACTAAATTAATCCTCTGAGGAACTGCATAAATATAACTAGGAAGGCACACACATACACACAGAGACGCATATTATATTTAACATGAATAAGGGGTTCGTCGCTGCATGATGATAAACAGCCTGATGACAGGCAAAGGAAAGATATAAATACAAAAAATTATAACTAGGGGCTGCGTACAGGGTGCCAACAGCATGTGCTACAGAGGGCTCCTCCAGGGATGGGCTACAGGAGGTCAGTGAAGGATTTCTGGGGCCCATGCAGGAGAGGAAAGGTCGAGCTGCATCAGGCATGTGCCCCCACAGCCAGAAAATCCACCTTCTGAATTGCTGAGCCTGGCCCCCCACATTCCCTTCAAGGAAAGCCAGACCACCTGTTTGAGCCTCAACTTCCTCCTCTGTTAAATAAATATAATGATACATTTATAAAGATGAAATGCAATAGCATGCATAAAGCACCCAGCATTTGTCAAATAAATCGATGGAGTCAATGAGTAAATGCCAAAAATATGGCCCTAACAGGAAGTTGGATTATTGTGACCAGGCCCAAAGGCTTACAGCTGCTCCCAACCATCTTTTTACCCCTTTCATCAAAACTAGAAGGACCAATGGGTGTGGTCCCAGAGGGAAAGGCCCCGCCCCCCAGGAGGAACTCATAGCAACAAGTTATTGACTGATGGTCTGCTAATCCTGGATTGAACAACTTCAACACATTGTCCCATTTAATTTTCACAACAACAGCATGAGGGGATTGTTATGTTCACTCCATTTTCAAGATGAGCCTTTGTAAGGCCCCAAGAGATGATGTGACTTGTTTAAGGACATACAACTAGTGGGATGGGTTTGACTGAATCTCTCAAAAACTCACACGTTGAAGTTCCTGACCTCTGGTGACCTTACTTGAAAATAGGGTCAGAATGTGACCTTATTTGGAAATAGGATCGTGGCTGATGTAATTAGTTAAGATGAGGCCACACTGAAGTGGGGTGGATCCCTAATCTGTAGTGACTGGTATTCTGATAAAAAAGGGATATTTGATACCAATGGGAATGATGCTTTTATAGCCGATGAATGCCAAAGATGACCAGGAGACCACCCAAAGCGAGGCGAGAGGCCTGGCACGAATTCTCCCATAGTCCCCCAGGTGGAACCAACACCTTTGTCTTGGATTTCTAGACTCCAAACTGTGAGACACTGCGTGCCTGCTCTTTAAGCCCCCCAGTTTGTGGTACTGGTTGTGGCAGCCCTTGCCAATGAATACAGCTAGGATTTGATCTCAGATGGCTCTGAATTCAGTGCCTGCCACTTCTCAATGCACGGGGCATCCTTCCACAAAGACCCATCCAGCCCAGCTGTGGGGATCTAGAGAAGATTTTCTGAGTGGATGCTTGGAGGGGCCAGGGCAGAGGAGAAAGCAGGGCTGATGCTGGAAAGAGCTCTCCAAATACCAGTCTTGGCCCAGGCAGGCTTCCTAATGAGGAAGCAAAGCTGAGTCGAGAGGGTTCCAGAGGACAAAGGCACAGGAGGGCAGAGCCTCTGCTGGCAGGGGTGCAGCAGGGCTGGTGCTGGCCGAGAAAAGCCTGTGATGCCCACTGAGTCCTAAACCCCTTAAAATCTCTCAGTGGCCTGGGGTCAGCTGTGAGAGGAGGTCTGGCTGTGCCCAGCACAATCCTACTGCCTGGGCAGCTGCCAGAGCTCAGCTGGGCTGGGCTGGGGGCAGAAGTGGAGTTGGGTGAACAGGGACCAGGAATTGTACTGCCCGAGTTGCCATGGTAACCGTGATCTTTCAAGTGCGAGCCAATGGAAGCTGAGATCTGAGGGGATTTGGTGAGGACAAGGGTGCATGTGTAGGAGGCTGGGACGGGAGACCAGCATCTCCCAAGAGTCGGGTCTACACCAGAGACCATGCCAGGCGCTCTTCTTAACTTCTCTTGTTTAAAACCCCACAACAGCCCTTTGAATGGGATGCGTTTATCTCTCTTTTACAGACGAGGAGACTGAGACCAGGAGAGGGGGAGAGCTGTGGCCACACAACCGGTGAGAGAAAGAGCCAGAACTGGAACTTGCCTTGTCCGTCCCTAGAGCCTCAGCCTTTTCTTTCGGCTCCACCCGACCGCCTCCCGGAGTCAGCGAGGATCTGGTCTGAGGACCAAGGAAGGGACGCTGCAGCTTTCAGCCAGGGGATAGGAGCCCTGGAGTCAGCAAGCCCTTTCCTCATTTTGGAGTAAACCGGGGCCCCACCAAAGGCCCTGGACTATGGTGGTTTATCTAATGGTAAAACTTCCTTGGCTCCCAAGGCTGCTGGCTAACACCCTTGTCGGCCTCCATCCACCGAGTTAGTCAGACAGATGAGGATAAAGATGTGGTCTAAGCAAAGCACTCAACCTATCACACAGGCCAGGGCAGGCCAGGGCAGGTCTCCACTGTGTGTGCCAGGCCAACCCGGGAGGGGAGCTTAGTGAGGGATGACTAGGGGATAGGAACGGCTGGAGCCAGACCCATCCTGACTGACTCTACTTTCTGCAGAAGGTGGGGACCAAAGGCAACCATGAAGAGGCTGGAGGCTGGGGTCCAGCCCCGGGTCCTGCCACAGTTAACTTGCCTCAGGCTGCAAGGGGAGCTCCTTCCGGGTCTGATGTTCTGTCTACAGCAGCCAAGCAGCTGAAATGGACAGAGAGCATTCAATTCACTCTTGTGGCTTCTGAAAGCTGAACTAGGATTTACGGATTGAAGTCGCAGAATTGTCAATTTGATTTCTCAGGAATGGGCTTGCTCTTTAGGCAGTGAGTTTATTATCTTTGGAGGCATTTAAGTGAAGCTGAAAGGGATACACTGTACCAGTGATTTCCAACTCTGTGTCCAACCAGTAGGATGTCTTATCATTCTCTAATGATGGATTTTCTTATCAAATATGATCAGATCTGGAGCCAGAGGCAAGGAGTAGTCAATAGAGTAATAGAGCCTCATCGATGCTCATTCATAACCTCAACCCTAGCCACTGGTGCCTTCTCTACCCGATCAAATGAGAGAAGGTGGCCTGTAGCTCCCTCAGAGAAGCCCCTAACCATGTCATGTTAACCTTCAGTTGTCACCTCTATGAAGGCAGATCCACTGGACTTGGATCCGATTCGGAACAGATCCGATTCGGGACAGATGAAGACCTTCCCACAAACATCATGCCTTTTGTTAAAAAAAAAAACAAGCCACTAATTCACATACCCACTGCTTTTGCGTTCCTGGCACTTCTGTTTATCAGGGAACCTCGATACCAAGAAGATCTGAATGGTGGCCAGTGTCTATACAGGGAAGCAGTCCTTAGAGGGTGCATGGGTGCTCAGTATGGCCCGAGCCACGTGGGAAATATTCCTGGGAAGCTGAGTCCAGAACAGAGTCTTGACTGATGCACATGGGGACCATGGGACCACTGATGATGGCGGAAGGTGGGGACCAAAGGCAGGCATCAGGAGGCTGGAGGCTGGGATCGAGCCCCGGGTCCGGCCACAGTTAACTTACCTCAGGCTGCAAGGGGAGCTTCTTCCGGTTCTGATGTTCTGCCTACAGCAGCCAAGCAGCTGAAATGGACAGAGAGCATTCAATTTACTCTTGCGGCTTCTGAAAGCTAAACTAGGATTTATGGGTTCAGCTGTTTCTCAGAGCTTTCCTTCCATTCCTCACGTGTGGTAGTTCTCATTCTCCCCGAGGCCTCTCTCCTCTGAGCCTTGACCAAGGAGACCCTCTCCTTTCTCCTCTGAGCCCGCTACCAAATGCTCACATGTCTGATGCTCAGAAAGTGAATTAACTCTTATTACTACCCTCTACCCTACAGGACCACAACCCCCTGGAGGCAGACACCTCAGGCTATTGTTTTTTACGCTAAGGCCATCTCCAGCCCCGGAAAACTTAACTACCTAATGATGGGGTCCTGGGAGGTGAGTGGGAAGACACAACGGAAGTTGACTCCAGAAGCCCACCTTTGCCCCTCGCTGGTTCTGTGCTCTTAGGCAAGTTATAAATGCTGTGAGCCACTCTTTCCTCACCTGTAAAATGGGATAAGTGGTACTCCACATGGTTAGCAATATTTGAGTGCTTTTAATAAAGACTCTGCACAGGTATGATTTCTTTGTTCCTCATGACAAAGTAAAGGCCAGTGTTAGCATTATCCCCATTGCATCCATGCAGCAGAGAGTGCCAGTCACCCGGCCAAGGTCACGAGCTGGGGCACAGGGGCTGAGGTTCAGCTCAAACGATCAGCCCTCTGACCCTGGCATCTACAAGGATACGGTAATATCATACCCTGGAATCAATCCCAGAGGGCCCGGTCTTAGTCCTCCCTCATCTTCCTTGCCTTCATCAGTGATGTCTCTGAAGTCTCCTCCTCCTCCTTATTTCTTTTTGCACACATGAGCTCTTATTAGAAACTCACTATTGCAACCCATCTCGGCACTTCTCAAGCCACGCCATGCATAAGGACCATAGTGATCCATTTCAAAGGAATTATGATGACCTTGGATGAGCATCTCTTCCTATAAGTTATGAGATGGTGACCCCCAAGCCCATAGCTGGCTTTTTGATTCTACAACCACTCCTTGCATGGTTAACATCTGTGAAGTGATTAGCTCTATTACCTAATCTAGCCCTCACATGAACCTCATGGGTAGCATCATTATCCACCTGTACAGGAGAGACCTTTAAGGACTTCCCCAAGGTCATATATCCAATGAGTGCAGATTTGGGATTTGAACCCTAGTTTTCCACCCCCAGAGCTGGTTGCATGTCACCACACTATGTAGGCTCCCATGGGCCCAGCTTGCCTTCAAGAAGTCTAGAATGAAGTATTGAATTTTATATTAATTGTTGCTCTTCTGTAAGCAGGAAAACTTCTTCCTGATAGTTGCTTTGAGTCCTAAGTTCAAGTGTCCAACATCCTAACATTTTAATAAGCCCAAAATTGAATAGCAGGGTTTTTTGGGCCAATTCCCTGCCTCCATGTAAGTTAACTAACAAACCTAACAGCATGGGGGATACTCATTGTTATTATCATCATTATTATTATTAATGATGCCTTCTAACCTGATGGAAATAACATTCACCCTTTCATGTACGGCTCAATTATCAGAGGATCCGAGCATCTGATACAGGGCATGGCACATAGTACTAGGATATTGAGTGAATGGATGAATGAATGGATGAGTGAATGAATGAATGAATGAATGAATGAGAGAACGACTTATGGTCCCATAGGGAAGCCTAGGAAAATGTACCTGGGGACAGGGCACTTGCAGAACTTCCTCCCCACTTCTGTGGGTGTCAAGAGACCCCTGATCCCTCTGTCCTCTTGGGGAAGCTAAGTCTCTTCCCTTACCTATAAATGGGTTCATAATTATCACCTACTTCGTATGGTTATCATAATAGTCACTGAATGCTTTCAATAAATGTTGCACAGAAGTGTCACCTCTTCATTCTTGGACAAAACAGAATCACCAGGGCATCTCTGCCTGTTCCTCTCTGGGGCAACCACCACAGTCCAGGGCCGTTGGTGGGGCCCCGGCTGCCAGCTGGCTGGGAGGCAGAAACACCATTTCCAGGTCCAAATGCTCTCGTCATCAAAGAGCGGAACAAATCCCACAGGGGAATTGATTGAAACCATTACGGATTCGTGGAGACAACAGGCAGGCTGGGAAAGGGAGTCAGCCGTTGCCGTCTATTTCCATAAGGTAGTAATAACGCGTGCCTTTGCTTTACGAAGTGGAATTTGTTACGGCCGATGAGCCATAAAAATTGCCGGGTGGGGGGAAAAAAGGAAGGGGGGAAAACTATAAATAAATTTGTAATTTTAATAGGGATTACCATGTAATTGAGAAGGGAAGACGGCTAATGGCAGAGGCAAAGGCCAGCTCAGCCCCTGAGGTCTCGGCTCCAAAGCAAAGCTGAGTTTGCTGACGCAGAATCATTCCTGGGAGGCTCTGGAGGCACAGCTCAGAGAGCAGACCTGGGAAGAAGGGGGAGAGCATTCATTTGGTACCTGTTTGTTCGGTGCCTACTCCACACCCTTGGCACAGAGAGATGTCACAATGGGAGTTGCCCTGCTGACCACCAATGGGGCACCATGATGGATCTGAAGCAAGAGAATGACATGATGGGCTTTCTGCTTGAGGAAGCTCACTCTGGCTGTAATATGCAAAGTGGATTGTAAAGGGCAAGAGTGAGGATGGGGAGTGTAGGACACCACTGCCATGACTTGGGTTTGCACAGGTGGTGGCTTGAATTGATACACAGTAAGAGGGGAGAGGAGGAAGATGGTCCAGAGGTATGGAGACATGGAGGATATTGGGGCTTAGAGTCAAGTAAGATGCCAAGGTTCCTGGCTTTGGCAACCTGTGTGGGTGATGGTGCCCTCACTAAATCGGTGGGATGTTGAGCTCAGTCTTTGCCAGAAACAGACAAGAGACCCATACTCCAACTGGCCCAGGAATCCAGCCCTAGGAGAATGTGATGACCAGCTAACAGGAATGCTCACCTAGGTGGCCCAGAGCCAACCGTGGACAGTATCTACCACCCAAGATCTTCCGTCCATCTGGGAGGGAGGGAGGCCGAGAATTCCTGCCTCCAGGTACCTGACTTCGGGCTGAAATTTTGATTTCCTGTTTCCATTTTGGAGTTATAAAAGTTGACTTCTCCCCCCCTCCCCTAAGCCCACGCTGCCAGTGAACAAGCATACCAAAATACAAAGATAAAATGGAAGTCCCAAGTTCCTAAGCTTCAGAATCTAAACCAAGCAGAGGAGGGAGGGCCGGGGATGGGAGGAGGCAGACTTCGATGAAATCTAGACCACGCCAGCCCGAACTCTGGTCATGATCAATATGTTCTCCAAAGTGCCTTTTAAATTACTGTCGGAGGCAATGTGCCATATTTATGTATCTACATGCTTAGAGGTGACACGAGGGAGAAATGCAATTTCTATTATGAAATCATAATGTACATTTATCTTCAGGAATAACACATTGAAATGTTGGAGTGAGAAAAGTTGAAAAGCAATCTGTCTATAAATAAAGACCGCAGACATCTTGACATTTTACAATGTGGGGGATTTCAGCGAGAACGTTTCCTTCGGACACTTTACCCAAGGGATCGTGTTCAAACTCTGACTTCCTGGTAGACGCATCTGGAAGCCTAGAGTCTCCTTCCTGTTGTGCAAAGCCCAGAAATTAGACATTGCTTTTCTGTTGGAGATGAGGATGGGGCTGCGACCAGGGAGGACACATTGTAATGCACAATAAACCCAGACCTTGCTCTGGCAGGAGTGTTTGGAAAGGAAGCTTAAAATAAGGAGTATGTCGAGTCCACTTCATTGTGGTACATGGGTTCTCCCTCTTGCCAACTGGCATGAACTCCAGGCAGATTCAGAGGGAAGTCCTGGGTATCTCATGGCTCCATGACCCTAGATTGTACCTTTGGGCAGTGGCTGCAGAGCCAAGAGATCACTGGGACCTTGACTTTCTGGAATCATGACCAGGGACCATCTTCTACTAGGACAACAGGCAAATTTAAATGCTGAGTGAAAAGGTGTCTTGCCAGGGGGAGAACTGGGGACAGCAGAGGGAGTCTGTCATCCCTGTTTCTAGCCTCGAATACGACCAGACAAGAATTGGTCTCTTGCTGATTTTTTCTGCCATTCATCGTCATGTATTCATTCATCGTCATGTATTCATTCATCTGCCCCTTGCTCCTTCGCTCTGAAACCATGTTGGGTCACCTTCCCAGCGCTGTAAGGTGCTGGAGATGCAGGTGAATATGACACCCTCCCTACCCTCGGGGGCCTCAAAGTGCTCCAGACAGATGTGTAATTGGCAATTACCAGGAAGAGAGAGATGTTAAAGGTGCTATGGGGCCTGGAAGGGGAGGGGAGAATGTGTTACTCAGCCCAGGGTATCAGACCAGGCTTCCTAAAGAACCATCTGGAAGGATGCATAGAAAAAGGCCAGGTGGGAACAGAAAGGAGATTCCAGGCAGAGGGAATTGTGGAGTAGAGGGTCCCCAAATGCTAATGAGCTAAATGCAAGGAGTCCCCAGGCCTGGAGAAATGAGTCAGCATTTACTCTGTGTTTGGGATGAGTAGGGTTGTGCCAGACTTTTCATAAATGAACTAATTACAGTGCACATGCTCACGGGCATCCCTACAGCCCATGGATGCAGTGCTCCAGCACTTAAACAGCACCAGGATTCAAACCCAGGTCTCCCCAACCCCCATTCTCATGACAACCTCCAGCGATGTCTCCAGGCCTGTGCTAAGCTGGAAAGGGGAGACGAAGATGAGCAGAACATGGGCCCTTCCCCCTGTCTCAGGGGAAGACGAATGAGGATGAGCTGTGACAAGCTGGGTTCTTACAGATCACACTTCTCAAAGATGAGGTGCAGATTTGGGAAGGGGTGTGGGAGAAGGAAGCTCTGTTCACTCAAGGGACAGACCTTCCTCAGGGCTGTGGGCTGGGATCTGAGGGAGGCTTCCCAATACAATGAGACTGGGATGGGATTGCACAGAATCTGGGTTCAGACCGGGCCACCAGCAGGTCCAAAAAGAGGCCAGGGCAGTATCGACTTCAACGGACAAAGGCAGAGCTGGCTCTGACAGCCAGGAGGACAATAGCCCCGAAACCCGAAGGGAAAGAGCAGAGGAGATTGTCAGCACTGTGGAAAGACTGGGAAGCTGGAACCTGGCAGACAAAAGCTGCGGGAAGGGGCTGAGAGGGAAGGAGAGAGGCTGGGGAAGAGATAAGGGCAGAATGAAAAGGTAGGGGAGGGAAGAAAGGCAGCAAGTTCTCAGGGTTCTGATGGAGCCTGGGAGCTGAGCAGAGCTGCATTGTGTGGGAGTGGGACGGGCACGAAGAGGAGGGAAAGCAATTTACTCATCCCCACCCCAAAATGTCATCTGGCCCCTTGGCCTGGGGGCCTCACTTCACAGGGATTCTAAGCGCCCACCTGGGTTCCCGAAGCTCCCGTCTACAGAGTCCTGAGCGAGTATCAGACCCTCCATGCGGCCATCTCTTACCTCCTTCGTCCCTCAGCTGAGGTCAGAATGCTCATCCTAATGACTACATGGCAAACAGAGACTCATGGAATGCAGGCACCCACCTCGGATCTCACAGCTGCGTCTACCTTCCAAGCCTTGGCATTCCTTCTTGGTGGTGGGGGCGGGAGATGGGGCAATCCGGCCCCCATGCCTTCTGTGGACTTGACCTCATAAGAGCAGCAGTGCAGGGTCCTAGAGGAGGCAGCAGGCCTGAGTTCTGGCTGGTAGTTCCTGCTTTCCTGGACCTCAGTTTCTCCATCTGTACAATGACATTTTAAGCCCAGAAATCTCAAGATAGCTGGTGGCTCCAGTGCTATCATCATCATCATCATCATCATCATCATCACAAACATTGCCATTCTTCAACTTCTCAATATCCAGCCCTCAGCCGCCCCCTCCCACTCTACCAGCTGGAACCATCTGTCTGCAGGGATCTCTGCGCCTGGCGCCTTTGGGTGGGGCCTGCTGGGGCAGGGAGCTCCTGCTTCCCCATCAGTCCTGGATGCTTAGCCTCCTCTTCCTTGTTTCCTAGAGGCCGTTACTGTTTTACTGCTCAGGTTTTTTCTTCTCTTTAATTTTTTTATGGGGATTACTTTACGATCCGGGATTTTATTTTTTGCAGCAGCCGTCTTGGAGCCAGCCAGGCCTGGCGTTTATGAGGGCTTTCAGGAAGGTTTATGAGGCTGCGGCCCTGGCCCTTCCTTCTGGCTCCTGCAGCCCAGGGCATGCATGGGGAGGGAGGTGAGGGCAGAGGGAGCTGGAGCAGCTGTTTGTGGGTTGCTCCTTTCTCCTCCCTGGGTCCTAGGCTGTGCCCAGGGCAGGAAGCCCTCATGACTTATCTGGAAAGAGGAGACTAAAAGAGATGTAGCCCCTCAACTAACACAAAACCCCATGCATTTTCTTCTTTCTCCTCTAGGCCCCAGTTTCTTCACCTGTAAAGTGGATGTATTTGGAATATCTATCCCAAAGGAGGTAGTGAGGAGTCATGCTCACAACAGAATGTGGCAGAGAGAAGAGGGAATAGATCTGAGTCCTTCTGCTCTTTCCCTCTC
This sequence comes from Antrozous pallidus, assembly GCA_027563665.1. Classification (NCBI taxonomy): domain Eukaryota; kingdom Metazoa; phylum Chordata; class Mammalia; order Chiroptera; family Vespertilionidae; genus Antrozous; species Antrozous pallidus. Next base: position 202,565,192 of record CM050508.1, read on the forward strand.
CCTGGGAGAGATGGGCGGGCAACCAGCTTCCCTTTGCACTTATAACTTTCGGTGATTCTGTGACAGCAACGACCAGCGTTTTCTAAATATTCGCCAGGAGCCAGACTCTATGCTTTGTACTCGCCCCTCAACAATAACCTCATGAGGTCAGTACTACCATCGTCCCCATTTATAGATGAGGAAACTGAGGCTCAGAGATATTCTGGTTCTCACCCAAGGTCACCCTGCCAGTAGGAAGGAAGGCAAGGATTGGCACCTGACAGGTTTGACTCCAGAAATCACATCCTCAGACTTGTACTCCATCTAGCAACTGTGACAGGAGACAGGAAAGAGAGCCAGGGTGCCCACTCTGAATAGAGAAGCATTGTCCCAGTTACAATAGGGAGCTCCGCCCCCCAGGACACTCAGTCCCCATCCTGGGACTCTTCCCAGAAAACAGAGGGCCCTGGTACTCAAGGTTCCAGACACTTAGATCTGAGGTCGGACCTCTGCTTGAAGGAGGGCCCCTGGGTCCATGGTGGGCAGTTGTCCCATTTTGACCCAAGAATACACCCCAGCAATGGGATTGTGCAAAGTCAGAAGGAAGGAATTCTGAATAAACCGAGCAGCAGGAGAAACACAAAACAAAGATCCCTCTACATGTCCTCCTCTGGGAATTTTCTAAGGAAAGGACTGTTTCCAGGGGCCCCTGTGGAGGCGGGGAGCTGGAAAAGAGGCCCTCGCAGCCTTTTCTGCCTGGGCAGAGAACAGAAACCCCCACTGCCCAACGACTTCGAGACCACAGTGCCCCGGCCTCCAGGGCCTCCTCTTCCCTGCCCACCCCCCAGCCCTCGCTCCGCTTAAGCCCCCCGAACCCCAGAACAGCTACTTAAGGGGCAGTGATGCAGTGCTGATGGTGCAGTCTTGTCTGCCAGCAGGACGGCCCTGGGAGCGGGATGTAGCAATGCAGCTTGTGTATCCTGCTAAGAGATGTTTAATAAATATGCAAATTGCTGCCTCTACCTCCTCAGGCAGGTACGGACAGGGAGAGGCTGAGTTAAGTATTAAATCTTGGCACAGTGTGGAGCACTCAGCACTGAAGCAGGGGCTGGGGCTGGACTTCCCGAGAGGATTCCCACCTGACTTCTCAGAGCCCCATTTAGAGAAGAGTAGAGAGCAGGGGAAGCAGGGGACTCGCGGTAGGATCTGAAGAAAGGAGCAGAAAGGGCTATTGTACTGAAGGAGGCTGAGGGGGAGGCTGGCAGATGGAAAGGCAATGTACTCAAGCCATGCAAACATTACCCTACCAGCTAGCCCCTGCCCCCCCCATATCATGTGAACCATCTACTCACTCACTATCCCCCATGTCTACTTAACTCACCCTCCAAAGCAGTATCCAACCTTGTATCCAACCATCTATTCACCCTTTCACTGGTCTGTTCACTCTCCCATATCCAAACACCCACCCATCCACCAGTGTTCTATTCATTTGTCTGTCCATCTACTAACTCATTCATAGATTCACCCTCCATCTCTACTCACTCAACTATTAAACCAACATCCAACCACATGCCTATCACACAGCCATTTACCATCTTACCTTTCCATTAATCATTCATCCATCCATTCATCCATCCATCCATCCATCCACCCACCCAGCCACTTACCTTCCTTCCATCTACCCATCCATCTACCTGGCCATCCATGTTCTATTTCCTATATACAAGAAACCCTATTTTAGGCACTGATAATGCAACAACAACAACAAAAAATTGGACAAGTTCCCTTCTCTGATGTACTCTTTAGCATATTTATGGAGCTCAAATGTGCAAGATGGACTGTGATAGGAGCACACAATACCTCATGCTACATGTGACTTAGGGGGAGACCTCAGCTAAGATTTTCCTTCTGGGGAAAATCAAGAAATTCTTCCTGGAAAAGGCCACAATCCATCGAAATCATGGACTGGTTATTCTCCTGCTCCCGGTCCAAAGTCAGCTCAGTGTACAGCACATATTCTCCCTGAGCCCTGGGCATGGAGAGATGAGTGGTCACAATTTCTGCATCTCAGATGCCCCTGGTCTAGTAAGGGAGATACACAGCCTACATAATAAAAGCCTAATATGCAAAAGGACTGAATGGCAGAACAACTGGTCACTATGATGTGCAGTGACCACCAGAGGGCAGACGCTCAATGCAGGAGCTACCCCCAGCTCACAGGCTCCAGGCCAGCCAAGGCAGGTGCCAGTGCCCCTGACCCCACCTCACCCCTGATCTCCCCGTTGGCCACCCCACAGAGGGAGGTGACCGGGCAGAGGGGGGGGTTGGGCCAGCTGGTGAGTGGGACATCCCCCCTCAACCACCCCATAGCCCTGCTGTTGCCTCCAAGGCAGGTGTCAGTGGGTGGCTCCATTGCCCCACAGATCACCCTGATCCCTGGCCAGGCCTAGGGACTCTATCTGTGCACCAATTTCATGCACCAGGACTCTGGTAGAAAAAATAAACCACATGCAGTAATAGAGGACCACAAGGCACTGAGGCAGTGAAATGGAGAGTGTGAACATCCTGGGAGGCCTGGGGATGGGTGTCAGGGTACAGCCAGTTTCCATGAAGCCTTGACCCACAAGGGACATACACATCTCACCTGGCTTTTAGGCCATGGCTTACAGGTGTCTGTCTACATACTGGGATCCAGACCAGGCAAAGTCCTGTGCTGATCATGGGTGGCAGGGTGAGGGAGAGGCTGTGTGCCCCTCTGAGGCACTGCTCTGGATACTTTTGCTTTGCTCATTAACTTTGGAAGTCACTGTTCCCTGCCCAGAGGTTGGGAATAGGATGGCTCTAGAGTCTGGCAGACTTCTGTTTCAGTTCAGGCTTTGCTCTGGAGCCTCTGTGCCCTCCTCCTCTAAAGGAGAGGAATGGCACCTCCCTGGAGAAGGTGGGGCTGTGATGAATGGCCCTGTGTGGGACACCAGCTGGCATGGAGCAGGCTCCCAGGCAGTGCTGGCAGGTAAATGGGCTCCGGGGAGTAGGGGCTGGGTGTATGCTGATCTCTGGAAGGTCCACACCACTCTTCTCTCTGCCTGCCTCCACTGGGAACAGCAGCCCCTTCTGAGGGAGCCTCAGAGCCCTACTCCTTCACTGTTGGATTCACTAATTCGCATGGCAAATGCCAGGATGGACAGTCCTGTCTGCCCAGTGACCATTAGAATATCTTCTTTCCCATCCCCTTACCAAGTGCAGAGGCACTGAAATTTCCTACAAGTGCCCTTCTTCCCTGAAGCACTCCCCTCCCGCCTCGTCCCTTGCAAGCTAGAGTGGAGTTATATGATTTTTATTTTTTGCCGTCATCTGCTATAGACTGTGTCTCCCAAGGAACCATGGGTAATCTCAGATGCAAATGTCCTATGCAAATCCAGCTGCCTGTTAAAATTAGGAGGAAGCCCCAGGCAGAGGCAGTTTGGGGGCTGAAACTGGAATCTCCACAGAGCCTTGATTTAAACGTGCCAGGGACACAGGCAGCTTGCAGGATGCAGCGCCCAGTCAGTTCTGGACCTGAGGTTCTGCTTTCCATGCAAGTGTGTTTTGGTAAAGCAAGTGCGGGCCACTTACCTGGAGGAACTGGAGCCGTTTTTCAGGCTTTTATTCCTACTCAGTGGTTCTCCACCAGGAGTGATTTTGTCCCCGTGGAGACATCTGGCAGTGTCTGGTGACATTTTGCTTGTCATAACTCGGTGGGTGCTGCTGGCAGCTGTGGGTAGATGCTGAGCGCTGCTAAACCTCCTGCGAGGCATAGAACAGCCCCCACAGCACAATGTTGAGAGTGCCAAGGCTGAGGGATCCTGCCCAAATCTCTCTAAGCCCTGGGAGCCACAGGGCAACTGGGCGATGGGAGACTGCTCCCCTGCCCCTTCCCCACCTGCCTCTGATATATGTCCTGAGATATGGATGCTTCCTGTAAAGTACTGGGTGTTGTTTATCATGGGAATGTTTTAATTTACATAAATTGTTCTGGGCTATAGATCTCATTCTGTTGCTTATTTTTTGCACTTAATGCTGTGTTTTTAAGATCCACCTGTGTTGCTGTGTATACATTGTGTTCTATGCCTCAGACTACTGCAGAAGTTTCCAGAGAGATAGCTGCCCCCTTAAGAGTGGACACCCTGGCTGCTTCACTGGCACCTGTGAGAGTAGGATGGTGGGGTCACTGTGGGGTGATGGGGCCAGGAAGATGGGGACGATGGAAAGGCAGGGGTTTAAGTGGAAGTGAGATAGGGTCAGAGGGATCAGGATCAGCCAGAGAACTGAGGATGAATTGGGGGACAAGCCTGGAGGCCACCTCAGAGGCAGCAGCAGTGGGATCGGGAAGCAGAGCAGGCATCTCTCACGCCCAGACGTTAGGAATAGGTTATAAATGCCAGGCTTGATAGATGAGGAGTTGAAACTGAGAAAAACTTCCCCTAGGTCAGTGATTTTCATGTTTACTTGGGTCCTCCTTCCCCCATATCACAAGAGACTTCCTCCTCAACCAGGGCCTGACCTCCTCCATCAGACTTAACGAGCTCCCTGAGGTCAGGACCTCACGCCCTCCATCAGACTTAGAGCTTCCTGAGGTCAGGGCCTTGCCTCCTCCATCAGACTGGGAGCTTCCTGAGGTCAGGGCCTTGCCTCCTCCATCAGACTGGGAGCTCCCTGAGGTCAGGGCCTTGCCTCCTCCATCAGACTGGGAGCTCCCTGAGGTCAGAGGCTCACCTCCTCCATCAGACTGGGAGCTCCCTGAGGTCAGAGGCTCACCTCCTCCATCAGACTGGGAGCTCCCTGAGGTCAGGGCTTCACCTCCTCCATCAGACTGGGAGCTCCCTGAGGTCAGGGCTTCACCTCCTCCATCAGACTTAGAGCTCCCTGAGGTCAGGGCCTTATCTCCTCCATCAGACTGGGAGCTCCCTGAGGTCAGGACCTCATCCCCTCCATCAGACTTAGAGCTTCCTGAGGTCAGGGCCTTGCCTCCTCCATCAGACTGGGAGCTCCCTGAGGTCAGGGCCTTGCCTCCTCCATCAGACTGGGAGCTCCCTGAGGTCAGGGCCTTGCCTCCTCCATCAGACTGGGAGCTCCCTGAGGTCAGGGCCTTGCCTCCTCCATCAGACTGGGAGCTCCCTGAGGTCAGGGCCTTATCTCCTCCATCAGACTGGGAGCTCCCTGAGGTCAGGGCCTTGCCTCCTCCATCAGACTGGGAGCTCCCTGAGGTCAGGGCCTTATCTCCTCCATCAGACTTAGAGCTTCCTGAGGTCAGGGCCTTGCCTCCTCCATCAGACTGGGAGCTCCCTGAGGTCAGGGCCTTGCTTCCTCCATCAGACTGGGAGCTCCCTGAGGTCAGGGCCTTATCTCCTCCATCAGACTGGGAGCTCCCTGAGGTCAGGGCCTTGCCTCCTCCATCAGACTATGAACTCCCTGGGGTCAGGGCCTCACCCCCTCCATTAGCCTGGAGCTGCCTGCAGGCAGAGGGTTTCTGCCCTACTGGCCTTGGGGACTGCTGGGCCTCTTCCTCTGTACCAACAGGGCGTCATGGCGCTTGTGCCCTGGCTGAGTGTATGCACTGGGGCTGACATCGCATCCAAGAACTTTATCGTGAGGGACTAATGAATGAGGCCAATCCCACATGCCCTCCATCCCCACTTGTACACATGTACCCGAATTCCACAAGTGACCACAGACCCTCAATAGCTCCCCGTCTTGGGTACAAAGATGCCCTTGGAGGCCTTGGGAGGGGGAAGGGATGGCACAAAACATTGTTTGAACCTCCATGTTTTGAGAGAGAGCCTCCAATAATCCAGCCTCTGGGAGACCAAATCCCTTTTCAAAGCCTCCATGGAGGCAGCCTCCTCCTGGGGCCAGCGCACACCTCTTCCATCACCTCTGCCCTTGGGGTGCCCCTCATCTCAGAGCAGCAGGCACCTCCTCTTAGCCCCTCCTCTGCCTGTGGAGGGGGGTCTTCCAGCAGAAGCTGCCTTCCAGCGCCACTGTACTCCATCTGCATACTTATCAAGCCCAGGCCTGAGTTCATTACACTTCAAAGACAGTGTAAAATGTGTTTAGTTATTGTGTGTTTCTTTTTAATATCAGCAAACTGTATTTTCAGAGAGAGAGGGCCAGAGCCACAAAGACAAATCAGAAGAAGAAAAAATCACCCAGGAAAAAGATTGCAGCTATGAGGGCGAAGGGAGGGGAGCTGGCTACCTAGATGGCTGTGCACAGGGTCTAAAGCCAACCTGGGTGCATCTGGTGGGCCAGGATATGGGGAGTATGGGGCCCCTCTCTATCCCAAGGATGAAAGGGAGAGGGAAGGATGGGGGTTTAAAGCCAGTGCATGAAGCCAAAATCCATGTCCACTCTTTCCAGGCCCAGTGGTAAAGAGCCCAGTCCTGGGGTCACATAGCGGCATGGGCACTAGCAGCCTTGGGTCACACATGGTGACTAGCAGCCTTGGGTCACACATGGTGACCAGCAGCCCTGGGTCACACATTGTGACCAGCAGCCCTGGATCACACACGGTGACCAGCAGTCCTGGATTACACATGGTGACTAGCAACCTTGGATCACACAGGGTGACCAGCAGCCCTGAGATCACGCATGGTGACCAGCAGCCCAGTATTACACATGGCGACCAGCAGCCCTGGATCACACACGGTGACCAGCAGTCCTGGGTCACACATGGTGACCACAGCCCTGGGTCACACATTGTGAGCAGCAGCCCTGGATCACACACGGTGACCAGCAGTCCTGGATTACACATGGTGACCAGCAGCCCTGGGTCACACATTGTGACCAGCAGCCCTGGATCACACACGGTGACCAGCAGTCCTGAGATCACGCATGGTGACCAGCAGCCCTGGATCACACACGGTGACCAGCAGTCCTGGATTACACATGGTGACCAGCAGCCCTGGGTCACACAGGGTGACCAGCAGCCCTGAGATCACGCATGGTGACCAGCAGTCCTGGGTCACACACGGTGACCAGCAGTCCTGGATTACACATGGTGACCAGCAGTCCTGGATCACACATGGTGACCAGCAGCCCTGGATTACACATGGTGACCAGCAGCCCTGGATCACACACGGTGACCAGCAGTCCTGGGTCACACATGGTGACCACAGCCCTGGGTCACACATGGCAGACAGCAGCCCTGGATTACACATGGCAACCAGCAGCCCTGGATTACACATGGCAACCAGCAGCCCTGGATTACACATGGCGACCAGCAGCCCTGGATCACACATGGTGACCAGCAGCCCTGGATTACACATGGCGACCAGCAGCCCTGGATCACACATGGCGACCAGCAGCCCTGGATCACACATGGTGACCAGCAGCCCTGGGTCACACATGGTGACCAGCAGCCCTGGGTCACACATGGCGACCAGCAGTCCTGGATCACACCGCCACGTGGGGAGAAGCAGTCTGTTGCCCTCAGTGTCTCGGCTCTGACGTCCTGTGCCCATCTCTAAGTTGAGAGTTGAGGTGACAATGGTGCCCACCTTAGGTGGTTTGGAATGGTGGCTGGGAACATTTTGGATAGGAATAGATTATTTTTGGAGAGTGGAGGCCGAGCATTGGTTGCTTGGCCTCACATGATTCTCCAAGGCAGGGGTGGACAGCCCAGCCAGAGGGGACAGGCCCTGAATGTCTCCCAGACGGCCGGGGCCAAAGGGGCTCAGCGGCAGGTCAGTGTGTGAATCAGCTGAGCCTCTTACTCAGCATTACATCAACTCAACACCATCTTGATGACAGCCAGCCGGCTATGGAGGAGGGCTCCTGGTGGTCCGATGGCAGCTGTGCATTAGCAAGAGGTACTTACAGTTGGCTCTTCCAGGAGACACTTCCCACGGACTCTCTCAAGGTAGCCTCACCCCCTGAGAGGTCACATGTGGCTCCCATTTTTCTAGATGGCACAAGGCTCAGGGGACTGTCCCCAAGCTGCGGGGGAGCTCCAGCATCCCACCCCTCCATCTTTCCTACAAGTCCCCCTTTTCTGTCTTCCCCACGTCCTTGCCCTTCCGTCAAGTGCTTTTCAGCCTTGTGCTGTCCAAACCTCCAGAGGCAGCCAGGGCCGTGTCCAGCTAGGCCACGAGGGGAGGCTGAAGAGCCGAACACACCCAGGAGGGGAGGGAAGTGCTACCCGACAGTGTCCCTTCCCGCGCCGGGTGATGCCTGCCAGCCTCGGTGAGTTACAGCGCTTACCTGCTACAGAGGCTCTCTGCTCAGGCTCTTTACGAGCTCCTCCGTGACTAGGGAGAAGGTAATTGCATTTTTAGTGCCCTGAAAAGGTAAAGGAAAAGGTTTGCTGGGTCCATCCATTTAGGCGTGAGGCTTGATTCTGAGCAGGACACCAGAGCACACATTAAGCAGCAGGGGCTCCATGGCCACCGGCTGAGATGGAACTTTATCCGGGGAGATGGCTAATGTGAAATGGAAACCAAAACAGAGACCAATCCACTGGCCCTTGCCGCAGCTGCCTGTGGGTGCTCAGGCGCCCAAGCAGAGGGGGGACTGCACCACTCTGAATGGGGCGGGGGTGGGGGGAGGTTCCTAGGTCAGATGCCAGGCTCAAGGCTTTTCATCTTATCCCGTAGGTGATGAAAACCACTGAAGGCCTTTGAGCACTTTTTAAAAAAGTAAAATTTAGGGACTTTCAAGTGTAGACTGTTCAGGTGAGGTTGCCAGATTAAGTGAATAAAAACACAGAATGAGTAATGTTTTTATGTTAAGTATATCCCAGTAATATTTGATCTTGTAATATCTGGGATACACTTATCTATATAATAAAAGCCTACGTGACCATTACAGTGGAGTGACCGGTCGCTATGATGCACACTGACAACCAGAGGGCAAACACTCAATGCAGGAGCTGCCCCCTGGTAGTCAGTGCGATCCCACAGGGGGAGCGCTGCTCAGCCAGAAGCCGGGCTCATGGCTGGTGAGTGCAGTGGTGGTGGCAGGAGCCTCTCCCACCTCTACAGCATTGCTAAGAAACAATGAGCATGCAGGCTATAAGGAGCAAGGGGTCCTGTACTGTGAGAGGGCACAGGCCTGGCTGAGGGCACCCCCAACCCCCCCACACACACACACACTCACACACACACACACACACACACACACACACACACACACACACACCAGTGCATGAATTTCGTGCACTAGGCCTCTAGTCCTATCTAATAAAAGGGTAATATGCAAATTAATCATCACTCTGTCACAAAGATGGTGGTGCCCAGCCCCTTCAGCCCTGCTGGAGTCCCCCAGGCTTAGGGGGGGGGGCGGCGGGGGGGGGGGGAGAGAAAGCCACTGAGAGCAGGCAGTGTGAGCGGCCTGGCAGAATGCTTGCTTTGTTGCCGAGGTGATGAAGCAAGCTTTCCGTGCTCAGTCACGAATGGGCCTCTGGGCTGCGGATGGGCCTCTGGGCAGCAGGCATGGAGTGGCCAGGCCCCACAGAAAGCTACTGGTGCACGGATTTGTGTGCAGGGCTACTAGTCCTATAAAATTGATTGTGTTTTTTATCTGAAATTCTAATTTAATGGGGTATTCTACTGTTTCGCTGGCAACCCTAATCAGCCTCACTTAAATTCTCAGAGAGCCGGTGAATCAAATAATGAGACAGACTCAAGGAGGTTATATGACCTGCTCAAGGTCATAAGGCTAAGAATGGGAAAGCCTGCACTAGGTGGTTTGGCTCAGGGATTGTAGCCTCGACCACAGACTGAAGAGTCCCAGGTTCGATTCTGGTCAAGGACACGTACCAAGGTTGTAGGCTTGATCCTTGGCCCTGGATGGGGCCCGTGTGGGAGGCAGCCAATCGACGTGCCTCTTTCATTGATGTTTCTCTGTGTGTGTGTCTCTCCCTTCTACTCTGTCTAAAAATCAATGGAAAAAATATCCTTGGGTGAAAAGTAACAAAAACAATAAAAAATAAGGGGGAAGCCTGCGTCTGGTACAAGTACACAGGCATAGACCAGCGGATTGGGACTACCTGACTCCCAAGGCCACTGTCTTTGCGCTGTGGTGCGTAATCCCAGATAGCGCTCTGTCTCTCTTCCTGAAGTCCCCATGTCTTATCAAGGTAAGGGGGGATGTTTAAGCAGTGTCTGGCTTCTCTTTGGAAGATGCTGGCTGGCATTGCCCGTCCTGTGGAGCTGTAACTCTGTGCGCTCCAGTGGGCGTCTGAGGGGGAATGTGGATGCGCCGCTTTGAACATAGGCTGTATCTGCAATGCAAAGCCTGGTGCTCTGGGGCCCAGAGCGAGAAAAATAAGTCCGGAGAGTGGATCGTCCGGGCGAGGGCTTCCAGCCTCCCGTTCTCAGGAGATGGGGAGGGCTGAGCCATTTGGAGAGGCGAGTGGAGGACATCCCTGAACAGCCAATTAAACCGCTTTTAATGGTTCCGAGGAAGAGATGTGCAAGTTCCAAACCAATCTCAAGACTTAGTGAAGCAGAGATAACTGGGGCTTTGGCTGTGCAAGATAAACTAGTAAAATCTGAAATGCAGGCAATCCTGCTTTACATTACAGAAGTGAAAATCGACATGCATCCAGGCCCTTCTCTCACGGCTGCTTGATGTGTGGTTACTTGCAAGGAAATGCTCTGGCATCTGGCTGACAGCTCTGCACAGAGCAGATACTGAATGGAGGAAGGAAGGAAGGAAGGAAGGAAGGAAGGAAGGAAGGAAGGAAGGAAGGAAGGAAGGAAGGAGGGAGGAAAGAAGGAAGGAAGGGCTTGCCCTGAGGATCTGATCATTATACTCAGAAGGGCAGGGCATAAACTGATTAGGGGATCCAATAAAGCAAGTGGGCATCTGGATTAAAGAGGACAATGTGGACAGTACTCAGATCTATCTAATGATATGCAATAATAAAAGTGTAATATGCTAATTAGACCGGACCAGCTTCTGGACAAAGCTGGGGCTGTGAGGGAAGCCTGGGTCCTGAGTGCCTGCAGTGGCAGGAGAAAAGCCCATGTCCCAGGTGCTGGAGGGAAGCTTGGGTTCCGGGTGCCAGAGGGGAAGCTGGTGCCAGCAGCCGGGGGAAGGAAGGCCTGATCTTGCACTAATTTTGTGCATTGGGCCTCTAGCTGGTTTATAAAATGCAGTGTTAAGCAATCAATTTCATAAATGTTTATCTAATTTCTATAAACTGGGATTGTGCTACAAGGGGAAGTTCTTCATATCAGGCGCTCGATGTGCAACTGTCCAGTCTATAAGCTGGTTGTCCTTGAGTCAGAGCCTGCCCCAAAGCCAGACATTTCTGACCCAAACATTTCTGACCCTTGCTCAGAAACTGCCCAAGGTGGGACCCATCTGTGGGTGGAGCCACTTCACTTAGGAGGAGCTGTGACCAAGGCAGGTGCCTCCATGCGTCTGCAAAGGGCTTCCTAACCCTGCCTGCAGCTTCTTCCTTTTCCCCTGGCTTTAACAATGCCCCTTCTTCCCTCTTTTCATTTGTGTGTGTGTGTGTGTGTGTGTGTGTGTGTGTGTGTGTGTACGCACGCACGCGTGTGTGGCTGGACTCTGGCTGGAGTCAGGCTGTCTCATTCAAATTCTGACTCTACCACCTCCTCCCTGTGTGACCTTGAACAGGCTATTTAACCTTTCTTAGCATCTGTTTTCTCATCTGCATAATGGGCACTCTGACAGTAACCACCTCCCAGAGCTCACAGAAGTATGAGACCAGCTGAGGCATGGAAAACAGTGCTCCCCACCTTGACTGCACATTGGTACCTGGAGAACTTAAGAAATGTCTGTGTCTAGGTTGCCCTCTGAACCAATTAAAAGAGGGCACTTCAGGAATGGGACTCCTCGTTAGAATTTTTTTCAATCTCTGGAAGGAGCTCTATGTGCATGGAGGTTGCACACCACCAATGCTCAGGAAGCACCCCATAAACATGCGCTATTTGTATAATTTATCACCTGGTTACTGCAACCCCTACTATGCACCAGGCACTGTGCTAGGTCCCAGGTCTGGAAGACTCAGTGGTGAAGTAGACAGACATGGGCCCTGCCCTCCTGTAATTTATAGCCCTGATCTAGAAGGTTTAGTATGAGCCGTGCACCCACAATGCTCCTCTTCCCTCCCCAGTAAGAGGGAACCTCTAAGTCACATGGCCACACTCCATGAGGACAACTCAGTGCCCCCAAAGGCGACAGGCCTTCTCTCAGAACTGACGCCCAGCAGCTCCCAGAGCGCCTGAGAGCTTTGCTGAGGATTGTGGGAAAGGCTGCTGCTAATTCCCAGGCCCAAGGCCCACCTTGGCTGTGGATGAACATGACCACATCTCAGAAGGTTCCGCGTGGAAGACACTGGCCAGTTAGTGACTGTGGCCAAGAAGGGTAACTTGAGGCTACCCCCAGCTTCTTCGCCTGAGCTAAGCATCATCCTGAACCAGTGATAGGTTTGGAGTGCAGAGGTGGGGCTTTGGAGCTGGGTTTTCACCCTACACCTCACCTTCCAGCTGTGTAAGTTACCTGATACTGATGATCCCCGAGTTTTTTAACCTAAGCATGGTCATATCCACAGCTCTAAATAACCATGAGACTTAAATGTTGCACAAAGACACTAGCAAAGCATTTAGCAGATAAAAAGGGCTCATGAACACCCCATTCTGTCAACCCATGCCCACTCCCTTTCCCCTGCCTGTGTGAGCCTGTACCACAATTTCCAATTGCCTGGTGAGGCTGGTTTGATGTCCAGGGAGATGCTAATTGGAGGTGCCTTTGATGTGTTCACTCCGGAGGGTCCAGCAGGGCCTCTCCTTGGCAGCAGCCGGTCCGCATGAGCGGCTGGTTTAAGCAACTGTCAGATCTCCAAGCGGCCCCGGTGGCTCTCTCTGGACTCCCTCATTCAGAGTCACCAGGAATTCACACCGAACATATCTAAGAGGGGTTGGGTTTGTGGGGACTTATACTCCAACGTGGGCGTGGTCTGGTCAGTCCTTAGGGACACAGGCTCTGGCGTCAGACAGACCTTGGTCTGATGCATCGAGCTACTTCACACCTCAGGGCCTTTGTACTCGCTGTTCCCTCAGCCAATAACTCTCTTTCCTGGGTTCCTTTTCATATTTCAAATTTCAGCTTAAAGGTCACCTCTTGAGATAGGGCTTCACTGACCCCCTGGTCAATCTGGTTCTCTCCATCCGATAACCAACTCACTTCCCTCCATCCCATAATCAATCCAGTTTCCTCCATCCCATAACCAATCAACTTCCCTCTATCCCATAACCAATCCAGTTTCCTCCATCCCATAACCAATCCACTTCCCTCCCCTCCATAACCAATCCAGTTCCCTCCATTCCATAACCAATCCAGTTTCCTCCATCCCATAACCAATCCACTTCCCTCTACTCCATAACCAATCCAGTTCCCTCCATTCCATAACCAATCCAGTTTCCTCCATCCCATAACCAATCCACTTCCCTCCATCCCATAACCAATCCAGTTTTCTCCATTCCATAACCAATCCACTTCCTTCCATCCCATAACCAATCCAGTTTTCTCCATCCCATAACCAATCCACTTCCGTCTACTCCATAACCAATCCAGTTCCCTCCATCCCATAACCAATCCACTTCCCTCCACTCCATAACCAATCCAGTTTTCTCCATCCCATAACCAATCCACTTCCCTCCAACCCATAACCAATCCAGTTCCCTCCATCCCATAACCAATCCAGTTCCTTCCACTCCATAACCAATCCAGTTTTCTCCATCCCATAACCAATCCACTTCCGTCTACTCCATAACCAATCCAGTTCCCTCCATCCCATAACCAATCCACTTCCCTCCACTCCATAACCAATCCAGTTTTCTCCATCCCATAACCAATCCACTTCCCTCCAACCCATAACCAATCCAGTTCCCTCCATCCCATAACCAATCCAGTTCCCTCCATCCCATAACCAATCCAGTTCCCTCCACTCCATAACCAATCCACTTCCTGCCGTCCCATAACCAATCCAGTTCCCTCCATCCCATAACCAATCCACTTCCCTCCATTCTATAACCATTCCAGTTACCTCCATTCCATAATCAATCCACTTCCCTCAATCCCATAACCAATTCACTTCCCTCCATCCCATAACCAACCCAGTTCTCTATATCCCATAACCAATCCAGTTCTCTATATCCCATAACCAATCCAGTTCTCTCGATCCAATCCACCTCCCTCCATCCCATAATCATGTTCCTTTTCTTCCAGCCCTTATGACAGTCTGAAATGGCTTTATTCATTAAATTTGACATTGTTGGCCTGTTGCCCATGGCTTTGTGGAGGCTCCTGAAGGCAGAAACTGTCTTTTGAGTCCATCCTTGTACCCCACAGCACCTGTCACATAGTAGGCGCTCAGTAATTATTTCTCTAACTGTTACATGAATAACTGATGATGATGACAATAGTAATGATATTTAATGAACTCTTAGAACATGCCAGACACTGTTCCAGGCCCTTCACACGCATCATGCTATTTACTTCTCACCAATTAGAGGAGACTGGGACACAGGAAAGTTTAGCAGCAGCTCAGGGGCACACAGCCAGCTCACCGAGGTGGAGTCGGGGCCCTAACTTGAGCTATCCAGCTCAGTGCTAGCCAGGCTAGATGAGTGAGTGAATGAGTGAGTTGGTAATAAAGCACTTAGCACAATGGCACACAGCCATGCTCAATACGTGGCAGGGATGATTAGTATTTCAAGATGCACTGTCCTCCCATGTGCAAAATTACTCTGCCTGTCCCTGAGGGCACCAGTGCTCCACCATGCCTCCCGCCCCACCCCCCCATTCTGTCCATGGTGTCTGTGTTTCTGTGATCAAACTACAAAATATACATGTATATTCAAAGACACAGCTCTACATTTTAAGCAGCTGGAGAGTTAAATATTTAAAGGAGCCGTGTAAATTATTGACTCACCTCTGCAGTGGGTTCTCTTCCGCGCTCGCTCCCCAGTCTCACACTGTCCTTCAGCTCCAGGTTCTCTCCTCCTGTGCCCAGCATACAGCTCCGAGTCCCAGCACCTGCTAGACCTTCGCAATGGGACCCACTTACTGGACTGTGCTGGGCAGCCAGGGCTCCTGACACCCAGAGCCACAGGTCAGGCTTCTATCTGGTCCATCTGTCTTTCAGGGACTGGAGCAAATGCACTGGCTGAATGTTTGCCAGTTACAGTGTATTTCAGTACCAGGAGCATTTAATGATCACCTGCTATATGCAAAATCACCATCACCACCATCATCACCAGACATTACCACTTCCTACAAATCTCCTGTTCTCTGTGTACATGAATCTGCAATCCCAAACCTCCCATTGGCTTGGCGGCTCCGCGCCATGTAAGTTATGATCCGCTAGCTCCTTGTCTGACTTTTCCCTGTTGTAGAATTCTAGCACCCTTTTTTTTAAAAAAAATATATTTTATTGATTTTTTACAGAGCAGAAGGGAGAGGGATAGAAAGTCAGAAACATCGATGAGAGAGAAACATCGATCAGCTGCCTCCTGCACGCCCCCCTACTGGGGATGTGCCCGCAGCCAAGGTACATGCCCTTGACCGGAATGGACCCCGGGACCCTTCAGTCCGCAGTCTGACACTCTATCCACTGAGCCAAACCGGTCCTGGCTCTAGCACCCTTTATAAGATTGTTGTCAAGGATCAAATGAGCAATCACCCTTTTAAAATCTACAGTCTTGCCCTGGCCAGCAAGCTCAATGGTTAGAGCAACAGCCTATGCACCAAAGGATCAAGGGTTCGACTCGCTGTCCAGGGCATGTACCTGGCATGTAGGTTCAATGCCAGCCCCAACTGGGCCGTGTGCAAGAGGCAACCAATTGATGTGTCTCACATTGATGTTTCTCTTCTCTCTCTCTCTCTCTCTCTCTCTCTCTCTCTCTCTCTCTCTCTCTCTCTCTCTCTTCCCCCCTCCCTCCCTTCCACTCTCTCTAAAAATCAATGGAAAATATCCTGGGTGAGAATAAACAAAACAAATAACCAACAAAGCTACAGTCCTGAACTCTGATCTTCCTTACCCTGTCTGCTTAATTCCCCCACCTAGCCCTTATGACTTTCTAACAAACTATAAACTTTACTTGGGAGATATATATATTATGTATAATTTATTGCCTGTCTTTCCCTGATGCAATATAAGCTCCACAAGGCTAGAGCTATACCTCTTTTATTCATAGATAGGTTCCAAATACCTAGAAGAGTGTCTGGCCCATAGTGAGTACTCATTAAGCAAGGAAGGAAGGGAAGAAGGAAAGAGGGAAGGGAGGGAAAGAGGGAGAAAGGGAGGGAAGGAGGAAGGGAAGAAAGGAGGAAGGGAAGAAAGGAGGAAGGAAGGAAGGAAGGAAGGAAGGAAGGAAGGAAGGAAGGAAGGGAGGAAAGAAATGAGGTAAAGAAAGAGGGAGGGAGGCAAAGAGGAAGGGAGGGAGGCAAGAAGGGAGGGAGGGGTAGAGGAGGGAGGCAGGAAGGAGAGGAGGAGGAAGGGAGAGAGGAGAGGAGGGAGGGAGGGGTGGAGGAAGGGAAAGTGGGAGGGGAGGAGAGGAAGGAGGAGGAGAGAGGGAGGGGAGGAGGATGGTAGACCTTGGAGAGTGCGGATAGCATTGCCAGGCTGAGAGCTCAGGTGCAGCATTGCTAGTGGGCTGAAGGGATTAAGCAGTCGGTAAGAGGAAGCAAAGGCAGGTGGATTAGGGAAGAAGAGTAACCAATGGGACTGGAGCAGAGAGGCTTTCTGGAGGCTCATGAGTGGACTGCCTCATGTGGGGACTGGGATCATAATGAAGAAGGCTTTGAAAGCCAGGCCAGGAAACTGCAGCCTGCTGAGGTTCATCAGAGCTGTACAGGCCATAGACCCGTGGTTGGCAAACTGCGGCTCTTCAGCCACATTCGGCTCTTTGGCCCCTTGAGTGTGGCTCTTCCACAAAATACCATGGCCTGGATGAGTCTATTTTGAAGAAGTGGCGTTAGAGGAAGTTTAAAATTTGGCTCTCAAAAGAAATTTCAATCGTTGTACTATTGATATTTGGTTCTGTTGACTAATGAGTTTGCCAACCACTGCCCTAGACTTACTGTATCACTCTGGCCAGAGGGAGGGAGAGGAGAGCGTGGTCGCTGACCTAGGGCCGAGCAGCAGGAAGCAGCAGGAGGGGAGGTCAGATGTAAGGGAGGAGCTGCGATTGGACTTGGTCCCTGACTGCCCAGAGTGGGCAGAGGCAAGCGAGAGCCCTCCACACTGCCTTCCAGAGCCCTGGTTGTCAGTGATGTCTCACCAACCACAGAGGTCACCTCCAGCCAGGCCCCACCCCTGCAGCTGCCAGGTGATGATTCATGACAAATCAAAAAGGGAGGAGGGAGATGCTGGCCATGAGGACCTGACACGGAAAAGGGTCCCAAACAAATGGGCCCTTTGATCATTGGACCGATTTCCGCAAAGGCTTGTTAGCTCCCGGAAGATCAAATGGGGAAGATAATGAGCAATTTTCAGGTAGTAGGTGCAGCATCCGAGGTGACAACCCAATTTAGTCAGATTCTTAATCAAGCCGGAATCCCTGACTTGACGCTATTTGCGGAGTCTATTACTCCATTATGCTGAGTGCTTTGCCGCCTCCCGGCCCCAGACTTCCAGTCGTTAGAGGTATTTATCTCCATGCGATTTAATTAAAGTCTCGTGTTTAATGACACAATGTGAGCTAATTATTTCTCGTTGGTTGTTGAGGGTGTGTTTTTTTCCTCCCTCTTTCTACAACAATTAAAAAATTGTCTCTTGGCAAAGGAAGGGTGGAAGACAGGGACTGGGCAGGGCTGGTGTAGCTGGGAGATGGTTTGTCTCCATGATCCTTCAGCCTGAGCTATGTGTCCCCACCATTGGGCGTGAGGCCCCTCTCAGTAGCTCTACTGCGTGGGAAGGACTTGGTCTGGGGCAGGCACCCAGGGAACACTCACTACACGTTGGTCTGCGTTGTCACTATTCTTGTGCTGCTGCACAGGGTCAGCATCTTGCCCGGCACAACCGGAAGGAGGTGGGACCCTCTCAATGTGCAGCAATTCATAGGTGAAATCCTAGCTCTACTGCTGGGCTCCTTGAAGTTTTATTTCAAGTCCTTGTTGATGTAGGACAAGAATCAGGGAGGGGGGGAAGCGGGGGGGGGGGGGGGAGAATGTTCCAGGTCAGGGCTACCAGAGAGCAGTTTAGTCCTTGGAGCACCCAGCCAGAAAAGACTGACCCATGTCCAAGGGGTGGAGGAAGCCTAGGCTCTCACAAGGCCTGCAGTGTCAGCCCTTCCACCTCCGGAGAGTCATTCACTCCCTCTGGACCTCGGTTTCCTCATCTGTACAATGGGACTTATGAAAGCCAGTGATGACGAGAGGAGGTGCAACACAGAAGCACAAGGCCTCGTCTGGCAGATTGCCTGGTTCAATAAACAGCAACTTGGCCTGCCTGGTGCAGTGCAGTGGTTGAATGTCAACCCAGGATCCAGGAGGTCATGGTCCAATTCCTGGTCAGGGTATATGCTCAGAGTGAGGGCTTGATTCCCAGTAGGGGGCTTGCAAGAGGCAGCAGACTGATGTTTCTTTCTCATCCTCTATCTCTCTCTCCCCCTCCCTCCCTCTCTCTCTCTAAAATCAATAAAAATATATTTAGAAAAAAAGAAAGAATAACCAGCAACTTGGATCGTGATTATTATCTCTGCTCACACAAGTACCTGATTAAGGGCGGGGCCCATCAGTTTGTGGCAGTCATTGTCTGGGGTCAATTTAGGGTGAAGAAGAGATACCATGGAGGGAAGAAGCCTGGGGGTGATGGTGGCCAGATTCCCCTACACAGATGATAATTATGGACCAGTTGGTGTATTAGATCCAGGCCCCTGTGCCGCTAGGTGAGCAGAGTTCAGATCCTAAAGAAGAAACCAAGGCATCTCCGAGGAGGGCGGCCAAGACCAAAGGCCATCCAGGGGTCTGTGAACTATGGAGTGGCACTTCCTGCTGCTGAGCGTGGGACTCAGCACTGGCCACCGCCAGGCAGATAGGATTGGTGGGGGGTGGGGGGGAGGTCTCCTGGGTGGCTCTAGGATGAGATACAGCTTTTGGGAGCTGGGCAGGCTGAGGCAGGGCTGGGGAGGTGCTGAGTCCTGGGGGCCCGGGGCTGCCAGGACATGCCAGTTGGGTGGCACAGAACAGAGGTCAAGAACATAGGCTTTGGAGGATAGTAGAGCTGCATAGCTGGTCCTCCCATGTCCTAAGCAGGTGATCCTATTCCCACACCTGGAAGTGGGGCAAGACCAGGACCTCTTTCCCCACGTCGAAGGGGATTTAAATGGGACAGATCACTACTGAGACATTTGAAGGGCTGCACACAGGGTCGTTGTCTCTGTTGCTATGGGACCAGGGCTCTCTGGGTAAAAACTTCATCTCTGGTAGCCCTGAGCTGGAACATGAAGGGAAGAGCGCTGTTGGCCACCTGCAGGTTTTGAAATGCCACAGGGACTCAACTTTCACTTCTCCCCGCTCCCTCCGCGAGGCCAGATGTCTTCCCACCACAAAGCAAGACCCCTTCTGAGCGCCTTCCTTCCGCTCTGGATAAATAATGTGTGACCCTGAAGGGGCCTCAGGGTGCAGTAAGAAGCTTTTTGTAGAGCGGCCTTGGCCTGGGCCCTGAGCATGGAGACCCTGTCTCATCAGGTGAGACTCTCTGTCCCATCAAATGAGACCCTATCTCGTCAGATGGGATCCAGGTCAGTGCCTTGCCATAAAAAGGGGAGGGAAAAACCTCCCCTCTGTGGAGACTTGGCAGGGACCAGACCCAGGAAAGATGATTCATTCTAGGTGGTAATACATGGGACACTCAGATTCTCTTTTGTAGGGGTCTAGATATTGGGGCGTCCCAGAGAAGATGGGTCATCCTAGGAATTTGGGGGGTAATTACTGAGCATTTGTTTCTGTTACTCATGAGCCAGCAGGAAGGCATGGTCATGCTGACTCACGCCCTCTCATCCTTGCAGTAACCCCTGACCTCACCTCACCAAAGCCAGCGTGGATGGGACTCAGCCTTGGAGCCTTAGAAATCCAAGCGATGCTGCCCCGTGGAGTGTCAGGCTCCGTGCATGACACCAGCTCCCGACCTCCCAGGAGCTCCTGCTTAGGGACAGACATGTCTACGCCGTGTCACCCATAAACGAGTGCTAAAACCAAAGCAGGTACCGAGGAGTAAGAGAACTCTGGAAAGGCGATGTTGGAACTGGGTCCGCCAGAGGAAGAAGAACATCCGGAGAGAGACACAGACAGATGAGAGACCAGGGCGGGTTCCAGGAACCATGTGGAAGGTAGGTGAGGAAGGAAGCTCAGGGCCTGGGGGAGGAACTGGGCGCAGTTGAGACAGAGTGAGACGAGGGTGCCTTAGAGCCTCCTTGCTGAGAGAGGGGAGGGGAGGCAGATATTAGCACAAGATCAGACTAGAACCAGAAAGGAGCCAGATAAATAGAGGGCCTTGGAGGTTCTGGTTTATTCCCAATGGGGAGCTTTGAGTGTTATGACAATGGTGGCGATATTGCTATCATCATACACTTGTGGGTGTAGCTTTCCCTTGAACTCAGACAAGGCTACATGCTGGATATGCTGCCACGCTAGAATCTTGGCCTCAGGAAATTCGAAGGGGGGGGGGCAACTCCTGGAGCGCCCACAGGTGAGTGTGTCCTGCAGACACCCCCTGAAATAAATTCCCCTCTTTCCCTCCTCCTCCTCCCGTGGCCTGGGGCCAAACACCAGGAGACAACAGTGATGGGGCCCCAAGGCCCCGGAGATTCCAGGAGCAGAGCCCACCTTCCCCACGGTAGAGGGGAGACTCAGAAAGCACCGAGATGGCTGGAGAAAGTGAGGGGAACAGAGAGACCTCAGCATCCAGAGGCTCTGGGACCCCAGAGCAGCAGCTTGGGAGGTTTTATGGGAGTTTCTTCAAGGAAATGGGATATCCGCAGGCACTTGCCAAGGCCTTTTCTCCTGTAACAAGCTTCTTTATTCAGCCAAACAAAGGCAGCATCGCACACAGAGGAGGGCCGAGAGCTGTCAGATGCTGTTCTGGGAGAAATGAAAGAGGCTTGAGCAGAAGCTGAAGCACATAAAAGCTGAAGGTCAAGACGCAGGCCCCCCTTCTGGCTGCTTTCAGCATGCAGGACATTTGAGATGGCCACTGCACCAAATGGGACCCTTCCCGGGGGCTGCCGGGAATGGAATTGGACTGCCGCCCACGTTGACCCTCAGCAATCCACCCTCCACCCGACCATCCCCTTGGTGTCTGCAGCTGAGGGTCCTTTCTCTGAAGAATCAAATGAGGGTGTTCCCCTCCTCATTTGAGGGTCTTCCAGCAGGGGCGGCAGGCAAAGAACAGGACCAGCATAGGGTCAGCCCACCCAATCCTGAGACCCAACTGTGAGACCCAACTGATCTTTGCCATCCTCACAGTTTCCTACCATCCCAGCTCTCCCTCTGTGCCTAGCTAGGATCATCCAGAGAGCCCTGTCTCTGGCTCAGAGATGTGGCACAAGGAGGACCCACCTTGTAATCGTGACAATAAAGGTGACAACCACGAACAGCGGTGGAGCGTTGGACCCTGAACAAACTCTGCATGCCCTGTGCTGTTGTTCCTCCCAGCAGACTGCATCAAAGCATTGAGGGGTTATGATTCTCCCCCCACCTGACAGGTGAGGGGATAGAGCTTTGAGTGATCGAATGACTTGCCCAAGAGGACAGTATTGGGAAGAAGTTGAGCCAGGACCCCGACTCAGCTGCAACCTGTTTCAAATCTCTGATTACTTCTATCTCATCTCCATGCACTTGGCGCAAGTGGCTTTCTTGCTCGATTCTAACATGAGGGAGAAAGCCCAAGGGCAAGCCTGAGCCAGCTTGCTGGAGAGAGTGCATAAAAAGAACCCCCATGCTCCCCTTCTCGACCTATGAACCAAGAGGTCATGACTCAGTTCTGGGGCTGTAGGCTCTATCCCCAGTGGTCCCAGTGTGCAGGAGGCAGCCCATCAATGATTCTCTGTCATCATTGCTGTTTCTAGCTCTCCCTCTTCCTCCCTCTCTGAAATCAATAATTTATATATATGTATTTTAAAAGGTCCCTGCGCTAGCTGCTTTTTTGATTCTCTCAGTCTGGACAGGGGAGTGGGTGTGTCCTCTACTGCCATTTAATTTAAAAATTTGTTTGAAACGCCTCCTTCAACCACTTCCCCAAGCTGGTAATGAACTCATGAATCAGTGAGAGCTGAATGTAAATTTTGGAGCCTCCTCTTACTAATGTGAATTTTAACCTCTCTGAGCCCGATTGCCACTGCGAGATGGAGAGAATGGTGGTATCTACTAAAATGGGTGGCATGGAGATCCCACAGGGGACTGTGTGTAGCGTTCTTAGCACGGTAGCTGGCACAGGATGTGCGCTCAATAAACGTTAGCGATTATTAATAGAAGGATGGCAACGATGACAATGAGAGTTGCTTTGGTGAGCTATTGCTCCAAACCAAACAACCACAAAACCTCAGTAGCATAGGATGACAGCATTTAATTAGATCATTAATTAGTTGGCTGATGTGGGCTGGGCTCAGCCCGGGCTGCTCTGCTCCACATGGTCCCATCCTCTTCCTGGGCCCACGGCAAAGGTCGAGTCAAAAGAAAGAGCAGGAACTGAATTACAGGTATGCATTGCAAGTCTCTGCTTGAGTCACATCTGCTAGCCTCCCATTGGCCAAAGCAATACACAGGGCTGAGCCCCAGCTCAAGAGATGGAGAAGTATACCCAGGCCCCCATAGGAGGGCACTGCCCAGCTCATGCCCAAGAGAAGGGTTGTATAATCCTATGACTGGCCACGGAGTGAAGAGGAGACTGGCAACCCAACCTTCTACAGTGAACAAAAGCAAGGGACATTCACAAAACTACTGCTGTGTGTATGAATGAGGGTCCACCATTTTGGAAAGCAGCTGGGAATTATCGAATACAGCTGAAGACAGCCATATCCCAAAATTTGAGAAAAACTCCCAGACTTATGATGAAGGTACACGTATCAGAATATGTATAGCAGCATTGTGTACCACAACCAAAACCTAGGCACCTCCCAAATGTCCACCAACAACAGAATGGACAAGGACACTGCAGTGCATGCATGCAGTGGATTACTATACAACCAGGAAAACACTATACAACAATGAAATCTAGCTACAGGCAACACCACGGATGGCTCTTAGAAACAAACACGTGAATGAAAAGACACAAAAGAGTACTCCAGGGACTTTATTTTCATGTAGTTCACACACAGGCAAAACTGAACTCTATTGTTTGGGAATGGAGACACAGCTAATAAAATCACTTTAAAAATCTGGATGGTGATTACAGCTGGGTGAGGGGCAAATATAATTTGGGCGGAGTGGGGGCACATGGGATCTTCAGGAGATGGCAAAGTTCCATGGGTCCTGGCCTGGAAGGAGGTCCATGGGACTCACGTTAGAGTTGATTAAATTGGGCATTTCTGTTGCATGCACTTTTTGTATGAAATACATCACAATCAAAATAAGTTTTTGGAAGAGCTTCTTCATCTCCCTACCTAGTCCCATAGGAGGAAAAACTCAGGACCCGAGAGGAACAGGTTTTGGCTCAAGATAAAGGAAGAATTTCCAGTAACCAGAAATGTTCAAAGGTCGAGTGCCCTTTTTGGGGGAGGTAAATTCCTTTTTTATTTAATTAAAGGACTCTAAGGCACACTGATGGAAACCTTGGCAAAGACCTTGGAAGACAAGTCGATGTGAGGGAGGCTGGGGCTGCAGAAGGTTGAGGTTAACCATCTGATCTGAGAGTCCGGGGCAACGTGGATGAGTGGGGCGTCTGCAGTCAGCAAGATTTGAGGTTGGCATCCAGGTCTACCACTAATTAGCTAAGTGACCTTGGGCAAGTTACTTGACCCCACTGAGCTTCTGTTTTCTCAACTGAAAATGATGTTGCATATAAATTACCTAGTACAATGCCCAGCACTTAATAAGCCTTTGATAAATGATGGCCATTATTATTAATAAAAAATAGCTTTTCCAAATTTGAGATTCTGAGATGTTCTGCATCTATGAATATGTGTTGTGTTAGGTTCTTATTGCAATAAAATTGCATAACAACCCCAAATTGCAATGGTTTGCAAAAAGCAACAAGTGTTTAATGTGTGCTCATGGGTCTGCGGGCCTTTGACTCCTCATCAAGGCTGGGTTCGGGTCTGCTCTACATACACCTTATCCCAAGACCAGGCAACTTGGGGCATGCCCTGCTCCTGATGGGGGCAGAGAGTTTGCAAATGACACTTAGAAACACGCAATGCCTTGCCATCACTTCCTCCCAAATCTTTTTGGCTCAAGCAGGTCACACGGCCACACCCAAAATCAATGCTGCAGGGATGTCCCAGGTGCCACTTTACTGTGAAGTCACATGGCAAAGGGGAACGCAGGTCAGTGGAGAATTAGGAACAGCAATCCTATCTACTGCATGCATGCATGCCTGCAGAATATTTAAAGTGACTCTGCTTGATATAAAAAAGAATATTTCAAAAATCTTCTTCAAGAACCATGACGCTATCAAATATAAGGTTCAAAAACCCCGGCCTCATAGTGAACAGAGAAAATGTGATTTTCTCATTTTATTGGCTTATATAATAAAATCATTACATAGCTGATTAGTTTTATTGCTCCATGATATGTCATTGAGGAGGTACATTCGGAGCTCTGGGGGCTGGCTTCTTATTCCTGTTCTCACCTGTTGGCCAAAAGACCCCTGAGGCTCACCTATTCCTGCTTAAAAATTGGTTTCGCCTTATTTATTTTTAATTCTCGGACTCCTTGGCAAGTTGAGATTTCTATTTTAGAGCCCATTTTGTCTCCTTGTCAATCAGAGGTGTTTGGAGAGGAGGTCATTGGAGTCTGGGCTACGAGGGTGGGGAGCCAGGTGGAACGAACAGATGATAGCCCTGCTCTCCTTCCAAGAACGCTAACCAACTCAGGCAGGTGCGTGCAGTGGGACCTCCTCCCTCCCTGCATCTCCCTCAGGGCACCAGCTCCCGCCCAGAGGACAGTGGTCGCCTGTGTCCCTCCTGCTGCTGTGTCACACCGCTGACCCACTTCAATATGTGCCTGGGAGCGGAGCAGAGTGGGTGGGTTCGTCTCTTCACTGGGGGCCAGATGTCAGGATAGCGAAGAGGCCTGGCCTGTGAGTGGAGCAGGGAAGAGAGATGGGAGGGCATGCAGCCTGGCACGGATCAAAGACTACCCCCACCGAGGGGTGAAGGGAACTGGAATAGAATTGATGGGGAGTGGACCAATCAGTGGGCCTTCGAACTTTCCGTGGGAGTGAGAGGTCACGTTGCCTCCCTGTGCCTTGTCTGGCTTCTGGGACCCTGCAGGTTCCTTTCTGAGAAGCATTGGCTGTTCAAGAGGGAAGCCACAAGACACCAGCATATGGAGCTCAGGTGCTGTTTCTCCCCTCCCAGTACCGCTCAACCTTGGGCCAGTTACTGAAACGCTCCACGCCTCAGTTTCCCCAGCAGAAAAATACCTGAGCCACTTCTCTGGATTGTTGCGAGGAGGAAATAAGTTAGCTGGTCTAGAGCACCTGGGACGGTCCCCGCACCATCCCTGGCACCTCCATCAGCGTCACCTCCTGTTATTATCATCCCAGCTTAAGATGCTAAACCACTCTGCCCCTCTTTAAAACGTGATTAATGCGTGCAGGCGGGGAGGGCCATTAGGTTGACTACACGAGTGTATAATATATGGAGCGGGGGAAGCAGTAAAAGCACTGCCTCTGCCCAGGTGCCGAGCAAAGTGGCGACTGGCGAGGATCCAGGCGTGAACTTCGCACATGATTAAAGGTCTGAGCTCCACGCCTCGAGGCGGAGAGGGTGTTATTTACTGGAGCTGGGTGGAGAGGTTGCAGTTCTCCCCACACGGTGTCGTGAGAAACTGGGGGCGAGGCCTCAGCTGAGCATCCAGACCGATCCAGGGGGACGCAGAGAGCTGGTCGAATCTCCCCCACACCTACCCCCACCCCCGCCGCAGGCAGGAGGGGTGCATCATTATGTGGCCTGTAAGATTGAAGCCGGGTGTGAGATTTTGTCTCCCAAAGCTTACTTCATGCCTTGTGCCTCCCTAGATAAGACATAAAGGTAACCCTCGGGCTCCCGGAGACATGCGTTCCGGGGGAAATGCAGTGAGAGACTTCAGGAAGATTCCAGGGAGGTTTAAAAAACAACACAGTTTGTCTTGCGTGACCTTAAAACGCGCTAGCCTCAGTTTCCTACCTCCTAATGAGAGGATGGGATGAGGGCATAACTCATCACCACTGCGAACAGGTGGACAGCACGCCAGGCCTGACTCCGAAGCCACAGTGCTTAGACCTCTGTGACCTAGAAAGTAATTGAAAAAGCAGAATTCAATCAATAGATCACCTTCTGTCTCCACGATCCCGGACAGCCCATCTGATTTTTATTTCCTGGACTGAACAGGGACTAGGACTCTCGGATCGATATTACCGCCGGCAGAACAAAGCAACGCGAGGACCCGGCCGTCAGATGATGGGAGGTGGAGAGCCATCTCTGCATCTCGGAGGTTCAGGGACAGTTTCATGTGACCAGGGGAATTGTATCTGAGGGGCTGTGGCTCTGGGCAGCTGCACAGCTCTGTGGTCTGAGGCTGTGGCCCCAAAGCAGGGCCCTGTTTGGGTACAGGAGGCCTGGGGAATAGGGCAGTGACCGTGACCCTCAGCCTCAATGGCTTCCATCCCCATTGCTGTGGCAGAGGTGGGTCCCCATGTCCTCACGCACCTCCACTCTCACTGCAGCAGAGGTAAGGGCACCGTCCCAGAGCTGACACCATCCCTTCCCCTGAGAACTCAGCAGCCCCCACAGCCACACATGTGCAAGCCTGCACGAATCCATAAGATGAGGACAGATGCATCGGGGAGCAGTGACAATGACCTCCATGACCCCTTCTGGGCCCCCACACCTCCTACCCCAACCCAGCTGCCTGCTCTGTGCTGGGCGCCATCACCCTCCTCTTCACCTTGAGTCATATCCTTGGTGTGTGTGTGTGTGTGTGTGTGTGTGTGTGTGTGTGTGTGTGTGAGAGAGAGAGAGAGAGAGAGAGAGAGAGAGAGAGAGAGAGAGGAGAGAATGCAATCCTCAGCTCTTCCCTCAAGAAACAAATGACTCCCTGACACGCGCAGCCCATTACTGAGGTAATTCGGCCTCTATAGTCTTTCTCATTACACGCAAACCCATGTTATTATTATTGTTTATCATTTACACGACATGGCAAGTGCGTGCTGTCCCCGTTCCTGCTTAAGATCAGCCCTGCCCCCACTCACCTCTTGCATTCTTGCCTTCGTCCTGGGGCCCCCCTCCCTGCTGCCCCAACTCCTGAGGTCCTGCCTCCACCCCGGTCCCTCTGCCTGCCCTCCACACCTCCATCTTCAGAGCAGCCTCCATCATTGGAAAACCTCTCCTGCCTGGACCTGGCAGAGTCACAGCCGAGACAGGAAGCGGGGAGGGAGCTCCTGCGTGCACACCTGCTGCCCGCGCTGGGCCGGTGACATGCCTGTGTAACTGCCCTCGATGACGTGGACATTTCCATTCACTTAGTACAGGTGAGGAAACCGAGGTGGGGTGACCGGCACCACATCCCACAGCTCATGGACCACAGTTGGTGGAAAAGAAAGCTCAAGAACAATGTGACCCCCACCCTCGCCCTGACACACACACACACACACACACACACACACACACACACACACACACACACACACAATAACTGATCATGTTGGGATCTTAGGGGTGAGTGGGCTTGGAGTCAGGGGCCCGTGTTTGGGGACAGATGCTACCCATCCCCACCAGTATGGGCCCGAAAAGGACTTTCTACCTGTCCATACCTCTGTTTCCTGGGCTGGGGAATGGGCCGGCACGCCTGCCCTGCCAGCCTGGACAGGTGAGAACTTAGAGTTCATTTAAATGATAATGTGAAGCAGCTCTGCTTTGAGTCCCTCCAAGGAAGGGGGTTTGGGCACCTGCCCCTTTGAAACGGCGCAGACTCGGCATGCATTAGTGTCCGTGGCCAGGTGCCCCTAAAAAAGCAGCCACTCCATTTGTGCAAGGTCACGGGCAAGTCGATCATTGACCTCATCATGAGGCTGCCCCTGGATCCACGGAATGCCATCACTCACAGCTTCATTCATCCGTCCAACAAAGAGTAATCGAATGCCCACTCCACCCCAGACTGCTGGAAGCATGGGGAAGCGAGCCCGCCTTCCTGGAGCTCATGACAGAGCCAGGGAGATGGACAAGAAGCAGACATGACAATGTCAAGCAGAGGGGAGGGTCATGAGGACCGCAGACTGGTGCGATGGGACGTAGCTGCCCATTTTGCTGATCTTTATTAATTGTGTGTCCATTACCTGGCGCTCTGAGAAGCCCTGCCCTCCCGGCCTGCCATGGCCAACACTTCACAGGAAACTCATTCTCCAGAAAGACACCCTGCTGGTGATCCCCTCTGTCCAGCATCCCTCCCACCTTGAGCTCTGCCCCTCCCTTTGGACTCCTCGTCTGGATTTGGGAGCTGCCTTTTTAAGTCCTCAAAGCAACCTGATGAGCAGACACGGTCTCCTTCCTCCAGATGAGGAAGCTGGGACTCAGAGAGGTGAGGTGAACCCACGCCTGTCTCCCTCCGAAGCCGGTGCTCTCTCCACCTGCCATGTGCCTCTCATCTCTCCCTTGTCTGTGCTTCAGTTACTTGTGCCTCCTGCCTCTCTCTCTCCCTTATTCAGGGAGAATCTGAATCTGGTTTTTTCTCTGAGTCTTTATGAGACTGTGAGCTCCCCAGGGCAGGCCAGTGTCTGTCTTATTCACTACCGCACCCTCCTCACTGGGAGAAGTGCCGACATATAGTAGGTGCTAGATTAACATGAATGTGAGAGAGTGAATGAATGTGTGAGTGAATGAAGGAGGAAAGGAGAGAGGGAAAGTGAGAAGATTCCCCTCCCCGCCCTCGCCACACACACACAAGGAGTCCAAGGCAAAGCCTCACAACACAATAGCAGATAATAATGCATCCATCCTGCTTTCCCCTAAATTCCTCCAGGGAGCCCATTCTTTGAGACATCCCAGAGGGTGGCTCTGGCTTGGGTCTGTCCCTATGGTTACCCTCTTCCTGTCTGTCTGGAATCTGAACTGTCCCTGTACATCAGTTAAGACCATTTGAAGCTTGTTAAAAGCCCAGAAAGGTCGTGCTAATGAGAAGGTTGGCTGACAGGCAACGTGCACTGGGAGGAAGCACTGTGCAGAGAGTCCCAGGAGATGTCCTCACCCACTTCTGTGCTCCCCACTGATGCCCCAAACTGGGTCTATTTTCTTTCTTTTCTAAACCGCTAATGTCTGGCTCCCCAGAGGAGATCCTGTCAGGGCTCTGGACTGAATGTTTGTGCAACTTGCACCCTAGGATCTCAGACTTCTAGCCTCCCGAACTGTGAGAAATAAATTTTTAACCCACCAGTCTGTGACACCCAGGGAGGAAATGGGTAAAACCAGATCCCACCCTATAACCTGTGACCTTTATCCACTGACCTCAACTATGTATCAAAGTGTGTGCCAGACCACAGGTTCTACCAAGAAGATGTGGTCCCTTTCCTTAAAGAAGGACTGGTCTAGTCGGGAGATAGATACATGGTCAAGGCTTATAAAGCATTGGGCCACAATCACGGACTAAGATGGTGCTATGAAAGTGTTGGGGGGCCATCATGGGTGTGCTCAGCCCATGGAGCAATCAGAGAAGTCTTCTCAGAGGAGGTGACTTTGAAGCTGGAACTTGATGATTGAGTTGTTTGGGATCCTGTCCTGACCTTTGATAGTAACCTCTGCCCCCCAAGCTGGTCTCTTTCCTATGTGCCATGTGACCTCTTCTTGCACAGATGGGTGTTGTCCTCTCTGTGGATAATCTTGCCAGGGAAGAACCCCTTCTTGGAATCTTCCCCAGATGGCCAGGCCAGGGGCCACCCTGAAGTCCAAGAGCATTGAAAATTCTTTCTTCTTTTCGTGACAGACACTGGCTAAAGACCAGTGGAGACGATTAGATCTGCACCTTGGTTCGGAAGCATGTTTTTCCCCAAAACAGCTCTATTGTTAGCCTGCCACAAAGATGTTTTAACAAGCGCTGCCCAAGGATGTGGACAAGTGGTGTTGGCTGCTGTCTGCACTTCCAGTCTGGAGGATGGGCCTAGTGGAGAGGGATTCAGGTGTCATCGCCACTCAACACCATCAGCACCACTGTCACCAGGGCCATCTCTCTCTCTCTCTCTCTCTCTCTCTCTCTCTCTCTCTCTCTCTCTCTCTCTCTCGGCATCCCCAGCTTCATCTCCAGCTCCATCACCACCTTAATTCCATCACCACATTGTTATCACAATTCTGCATCATTTCAACACCTTCATCATCTCCTTGGTTGTCATGACACAGCCATTGTAGCAACTCATCCCCATCACCGAAAACTCTTCACCGCGACTAATAGCAATCACCCCATCACCACTCTTTACCACATCGGTCTTTACCCTCGGACCCTCCATGCCACCCTCATGCCAAACCTTCAAGTCTATTCACTTTTCCTCTCTGCCTTGTCTCTGTGGACAGGGAACCCTGAGTGGCATCTGTGCTGATCCTCTGTCACTCATGGGGCACAGGGACCCAACCACGGCCATCAGAGGAATTGGGCAAGTTGAGTACAACCATGGGATGATGCTCTCTCCAGTACCCAGGATATCACCCCTGTAACCCCTTGACCTTTAGGCCCTCTCCCTCACCAAATGGAGGAGATGGCCTGGGGACGCAGATGGCCCTCCCATGTCCCTGCATCACCTCGGCACCAACTCCAATGTTTTCCGTACTTCTCTCTGCTTCCAGACTGCCAACCTCTCAAGGGCAGGTCTGTGTCTCTTTCATCTGCTTCCCCAGCATGAATCTCAGAGCCTGGAGCCCAGAGTCATCAGGGGGTCTCTACTGATGGGGGATGCTGAGACAGGAGAGAGCATTTGCTCATCAGACCCCCGCTGGTCCCACTGGCACCGAGCTTCCTTCCAGGAAGAACATCTTGCCCGGCAGAGCTCCTGCTCCGTGAGGCCCGCGCGGCCGCCAGCTCCGCCGCGCCTGGCTGTGGGAGGGCCTCTTGTCGGCCTGGAAAATGAGGTCACTTAGGAGCCTGCCTGTGCTGCAGGAGCCATGCATGCATTCCTTGTTCAATGAGATGTTGTTTTCAAATGTGTTCTCGGGGAATTGGTGTGGTGGCTTTTTCCTTTCTCCTCTCTTTCTGCCTGGCCCCTGGGCACGGTTGCAGCAGCTATCGCAGCGGGTTAGAAGCAAGGTTCCAGGTGGGTAAGCAGGCCTGCCACTGAGGCACAAGCTTCCCCGGGCTCGCCGGCTCTGCCATTGATCTGGCCAACTGATACCGCCACTGCCCTCCACTGTCCTGTCACTGGGGCCACCGAGCAGGGCCGGGCCCTCTTCTCTGGGGTCCAGGGACCGTGGCTGTTGCACAGGGCAGTTCTCCCAAGCTCTGCTCTCAGCCTCGCCTGCACCTGCGCCTTAGCTATATCCTTCCCTGGGGGCATCATTCCACCAGGGGAACCCACAGGATTCGTTCTGTGTTCCCACCATCCGCCATCGGGAACTGTGACCACCTTCTAAGCTCCCGGGGCAGGTAAGATGTCTGGTGCACGGCGCCTTTAATTAATACACGCTGAACACCTGCCGAGTGTCAGACCCTGGAGATGTGACGGCAGACAAGACAGACGTGGCCACTGTCCTCGAGGAGCTCCTGTCTAATTGGAGGCAAAGCGCTGGAGGAAGCACTTGAGTAATAACAGAACTGTGAGTGATGCTAACAGCTGTAAAGCAGACAAAAGGGTGTGCAGACAGAGAGCGTGAGGGGAGAGGAGAGACCTGCTGAAGGGGGAGGCTGGGAGATGCCTCCAAGGCCAGGACATTTGATGTGCAGCATGAAGGATGAGGAGACGCTCATCATGGGAACCTGGCAGTGGGGGCATCTTGGGCAGCGGCCTGAGGCCTGCGGTGCAGCAAGAGGAGGAAGAGGGGTCCTGGGAGAGGAGGTGGGGGCGGGGCAGGGTCAGATCATGCCCAGTAAGGACTATGCGATGGGGACACTTGGCAGGACTGCATAGGCAGAGGTCAAAGAATGCCCCGTTTTATCCTCAGTGCTCTGAGCAGGCATTCCAAGAATAGCTTCTGGATAAACAAGGATGAGGCTTTGTTGGCTATTTGTACCTTTCTACTTACTCCATGTTGGCTCTTCTGCTCTAGTGGAATGTGCATTTTGATGCCAGCTGATGGCCAGGCCTGTCTGTTCATCAGAGCCTCTGAGATCTGGTACCGCTAAGTACAAGGAACATGGTTTGGTGGATGATGTGCTGTGGGGCCTTCAGTCAGCGTAGTACAGAGATCTGTACTTAGATCTGTCTGTCTGTCTCTCTTCCTCTCCCTTTTCCTTTTCCCTTCCTCCCTCTGTTTCCCCAAATCTGAACATTGGTGATGGCCCCTTCCGCTTTCCCCGATCCCTGGAGCCTGGAAGATCAGATGCTCATGCGAAGCCGGGCAGAGACAGACCCTTCTCTGCACAAACTGTAGTTACAGTCACAGCTGCATCTGGAATCTGGTCGGAGCAGGAACTTGTAGCAGCAAGTCCAGGGCTTGGGAAACAGACATGTCTGGCTTCAGGTCCTGATCCCGCCGCTAGCTGTGTGACTGCTGGAAAGCCGCTCAGCCTCGCTGAACCTGGAAAGTGGACGTCTCAGGACCTCAGTAGAGTGTCTTGCTTGGGGCAAATGCTCCATCAATGGCATTTGCTTTCTAATTACCATGGGGGCAAGTAACCCTCCTGGCACCCCTGCAAGGACAGATTTATCTCCACTTTACAGATGTACAAATAGCGGCAAAAGATGAAGCCTCCTGCCCCAGGAGCTCAGAGACAGAAACGGGCTCTCTGGTCCAGGGATCTGCTACCTCTAAGTACAGAGTTCTGTTCTACAGGCTCTGACTCCGGGGCCCACACCCTTCCCATAGGCCCCAGCGCCCCCTATAGCAGTGGTCAGCAAACTCATAGTCAACAGAGCCAAATATCAACAGTACAACGATTGAAATTTCTTTTGAGAGCCAAAGTTTTTAAACTTAAACTTCTTCTAATGCCACTTCTTCAAATTACCAGTGGACCAGGCCGTGGTATTTTGTGGAAGAGCCACACTCAAGGGGCCAAAGAGCCACATGTGGCTCGCGAGCCGCAGTTTGCAGACCCCTGCCCTATAGTATAAAGGCAATTGTCTCGGGTGGGATGCGAACTTCAGTTCCCAGATGCCACTTCAGTTCCCTGAAGGGAACCCACTCCGGCTGGACTCTCAGAAGGCCATCTCCCCTTGAATTGTACCCCAGCCTAGTTCATGAGAAGAAGCAGGGGGGTGAAGGGGTGGCAGGCAAGAGCTGGAGGAGCCATCCGCTGACAATAGCAACACATTTTTACCAAGTTGCCGACTCCTAGCATCTTCCATTAAGAAGTGATTCTTGCAAGGCAGCATGCTAACAAGATGTGTCTGACTCCCTTCCGCAGCATTTGCTGCTGTTGATGGGGGAAGCATGAAGCTAATGTTGGGGGGAGTGGTGTCCTAATTAGAGGGAGGGAGGAGGCGCCCGGGGAAGGGCTTCTCCATCCTCTGCGGGTCTTTAATGAACCTTTTAACATGCTTAAAGAAATAAATGAAGAGAACATTTTTTAAAAGCTCTTTTTAAAGATTTTGGCAGGTTTGATTAGTGGTTTTGAAAGCCCTAAACAGCCACTTAGTTGCTGAGCCCCCTTGACAGCTGGTGCATAGAAGGTAGGAGAGCAGCGGCCTGCACTGGCCTTTTCTCTCCTGTGAACCTTCTCCAAGGTGGCTTATTGGCCCCGGACTCACTGACCCCCCATCTGCTGCCCACGGTGCCCTGCAGATGCAGCCGCGCCAAGCAGGCAGATGGACACAGAGAACTTCCAGGTTCTGGATGCTGCAGTATGCCAAGAGCCATCTCCAGAAAGGCAGTTCGAGCCGGTGCAACGAGGCGGGTGTGGAGCAGGGCTGGGGACCCGAGGGGAGCTTATGTGCCCAGGGAAGTCTTCTCTGGGGTGCTCTGGCTGCGTGCTTTCGATGCAGGGCCCTGTCATTGGGGGTGATTCACGGTGTCACTATAAGAGCATGGGCTTGGGGGGCAAGCTGTTCTGAGTTTGAATCCTGAATCTGTCCCCTTTCCGTTGTGTGACTTTTGCAAATGAGGGACTTGTGTGAAAGATCAACATCTATAAACTGGGGATGATTATACCTACTTCATAGGATTGTTAGAAGTAAATAGGTGGATGTATAGGAAGTGTTTGGCACCTGGGAAGTACTCCAAGGAAGTAAATTTCTCCCATTCTCAGATGTCATTGGAGTATCGAGAGCCATATAAAAAGTCAGCCATACAAGAAAGGGATGGGAAAGCAATGGTAAGGATGTGTGACAAACACAAGGGTTTTAGGAAATCGTAGGTTGTGAATCTCCAGTAAGATATAGGAACCCAAACAATAATGGGAGGTTGGACATGTGTAGAATGTGGGAAGTGATCACCTTACTGTACTGTATCCACTGCACCCACACCTGGTCAAGGGGCACCATAGTTTGAGCAAGATAACGACCTAGGGCAGTGGTCAGCAAACTCATTAGTCAACAGAGCCAAATATCAACAGTACAATGATTTAAATTTCTTTTGAGAGCCAAATTTTTTAAACTTAAACTTCTGACACTACTTCTTCAAAATAGACTCGCCCAGGCCGTGGTACTTTGTGGAAGAGCCACACTCAAGGGGCCAAAGAGCCGCATGTGGCTCTCGAGCCGCAGTTTGCTGACCTAGAGTCTAGGTGATTAGATCTGGAGACAGTCTGGGGGAGGGACTCCAAGTCTTACCATATGGGAGATAATTGAAGGAATGAGTGTTATGCAGCCTGAGGAGGGATGAGATGGAGTGCAGGTAATTGATACTTGGTTGTCTCAAATGTCTGACCTGGAGCCCTTTGAAAATGACAAATGGATAGTCTGAACCAGAGGGTAGAAATCCCCCTAAAATGAATTTTGGTTATATCTATATATAGAAAGAGAATTTTCTTTCAAGCCAGAGCCAACCAGTTGTGAAAGTGATTCATTTAGGCAACCATATGGGTCAGGCACTGTTCATGGTCCTGAAATTACAGACACAAAAGAAGTCTTCACTCTGAAGGAGCTCACCTTCTCCTGGGCACGGGCTGTCCTGAAGGCAGCCAGCCCCTGGTCATACAGACTGGACAATCTCTCGGAGAGGCTGCAGAGGGAACGAGCAGCAGGTGAAGGTTGGATTGAGTGACCTTGACCTCTGTCATTTCAGTTGACCATTGCCAAGGCCAGGACTTAGAGGCAACCATCTTGCTGATGAACGCTTTCCCTGGCCTGGGATTAAGGCTGAATTACAAGCCAGCTCTAGATTCGGGGGCATTGAGTGCAGTGTTAGTGGGGTTTGGGCTGGTGCAGTGCCATTTAAAGTGTTAAGTGTATATAAATATGCATCTAGGATTTGCCTGTCAGAATACAGACCCTGTACTCCTAGTAACAGTGCTCTGATTTCAGGAGGCAGGGGAGATTGAATCCTTCTCCTCTCTCATTCCAACTGATTTGAGTGATGTTGTCCTCCTTTTTGCTCCAAGGATAGGCATGTGACCTAGGCTTGTCCAATCAGAGCGTCTCCTTCTACTGGCCACAATGATTGGTTCAGGGATGAGCATGTGAGCCACTTTGGGCCAATGGGAGCCCATGCGAGTCAACGCTGGACCTTAGTAGGGAGCAGTGAAAAAGAGGAAGACATTCTCACTGAGAGAGTAGAATAGATGCCTGGAGCTATCATGGCACATGAGGGGAGTGACTGAGAATTCAGTCAACCCAGAGGGAAGCAGGGCCAAGCGATGTGAGAAAAAGGCCCATATTTTCATATTGGAATATATTATATCTTATATGAATAAAATATTTCTATTTTTATGTTATCCTGACAATACTTTTAGAGTCACCTGGATCCAAGCAGACCTGAAGGTCTCCCCCAAACATATATGTTCTGTGGCCTAAAACATCATGTTGGTTGTTGTATAAGCCTGTTTGAATGAATTTTTCCTGTCACTTGTTCCCAAAAGAGTTCTCTCTGGTCCAGGGGTCTCTGCTAAGTATCATATGCCTGTTCCCTTTCTGGCCAACCTCAGAGGGCCTGATGGGAGGGAGCCATTCCAAAAGGAACAAGACTGGCTTATTTTGCTTAGCATAATCTCTCCAGTTGCATCCATGCTATTGCAAATGGTAAGAATTCTCTCTCTTTTAGAGCTGCGTAGTATTCCTTCGTGTAGATGTACCACAGCTTTTAAATCCATTCATCTGCTGATGAGCACTTAGGCTGTTTCCAAATCTGATGAACAAAAATAGACCCAGAGACACAGAAACATCGAACAGATTGTCAAACCACAGAGGGACTGCAGGGGAGGGCAGGAGGTCAACCAATGAACTCATATGCATTTATGCATAAATATGCATAACCCATAGACACCGGCAATAGGGTGATGACTGCCTGGGTGAGAAGAGTGTTGGAGAGGGAAATGGGAAGGAAAAAAGAACATATGTAATATGTTCAACAATAAAGATTTTTTTTAAAAAGAAAAAAGAGTCACGTTCTGATCATCAGAAGGAAAAAAAACACACAAAATAAACCTAGGCAAAGCACAAGAAATGTATTTTTGTAGATTTTAAAGAGGTAATAAAGAACAGCAAGCCAATAAAACAACCTAAAATGGAAAAGCAGGGGTCAGTGAGCATCTCGGGGAGACCCCCAAGGATTAGCGTGGAACTCTTGTCTACATCCTTGCTCCTGAGGAAATTTGAAACTGGGCAGGGGGTTCTTAGATCTTGCCGGCATAATTCTAGATTCAGGAAGCAGATTAAAATGCAGCCACACGACTGGCATCCCCCTGGTGTGTGGTTATTTCGGGGGTGAATTTTTGTACTCTTCTCCCACCTCGGGCCACGGCACTGGGCACCACGAGTCAGGTTGCTGAGGCCCCTTGGGAGGGGCTGCCGCTGTGCCTACAGACCATCATCTTCATTATCACATTAAAATCAGACCTTCGGAGATTATTAAAATCTCAAGCAAGGATAAGCAGGCCCGCAGACTGGGGCCCTGATGGTTCCCTGGTGTAAGCCCCTGACAGGACACTTGCATTGAATAATAATGTTAATTTGTAGCTAATGAGCTCCCTTTCAGTTATCAGGTCAAAAGAGGTTGATGCTGGGAGGGGTAAGGGCCTTTGGAGGCGCAGAGATCTGGAATGCTGGTCCCCAGGACAGAGAGGGCTGCCCAGTCCCTGCCCCCAGGCACTCCCAGGACAGGTACTGCCCTGGCTGGATGAGGTAGAGAAAAACCAGCCATGAAGAAGATGTCTGGCTCTGTTTCCACCTCCGGCATCTAACACGGCAGACCCTGCGGGTAGGGCCATCTGCAGGTACAGTGGGAGGTGGGAGGTGGGAGCTGGCCAACGTAGCCATCCTGTGAGCTCCCAGCACCCCTGCAAGCAGAGACCGGAGGCAGGAACCAGCATCTGATGGAGTGGAGCGGTGTGACAGTTCAGGGGAAGGAGGAGACATCAGGAGAAAAGGGAGGGAGGGGACATCAGGTTCATGGGAGAGATGGGACTTCAGAAGAGAAGGGAGGGCAAGGCAGTGAGATCTGTCCCATTGATCTATGTGAGCTGGGGGGATCTGCAAGTGGGATTAATCCAGTGACTTTCAAACTGAGCCAAGAAGGCATTGGGTGCCAGGGGGTAAAAGAGGAGGTGAGAAGGGGTGAGCAGGAAGCTGGGCCAGCCCTCCCCTGCCCTTCTCCCAGGGCATTCTGCTCTCACTATGAAATATATTGGGGTTTCATCCAGGATGCCATGCATAGGAAAGAGTTCATGGGTTCAAGGAAGAAGCTTGGAAACCGCTGACGTCGTCTACACACCCTGTGGCAGACGTTTAACTGGGACTCAGAGTAAAGAGCCACATGTGGGAGGCCAGGCTGTGTTCAGTCCTCAACAGGATATGGGCCAAGGTGTCCAAGCTTGCCACCTTGCCAGGGCTGAGGCCAGGGAAAGGCCCGGGGGATGGGGTGTGTGTGAAAATGGGACCCCGTGGGATGCCACAGGGAGACACCACGACTTGAACCAGGAAAGTAAACCTTGAGGACTCTCAGAGGTCTGAATGGAGACAGGAAGAAGGGGACACATT
This sequence comes from Antrozous pallidus, assembly GCA_027563665.1. NCBI lineage: Eukaryota > Metazoa > Chordata > Mammalia > Chiroptera > Vespertilionidae > Antrozous > Antrozous pallidus. The sequence goes on from CM050508.1 coordinate 202,603,587, forward strand.
TCCATGGGGTCCTGGCCAATGCAAGTCCCAGCCTAGCATCCTGGAGGCAGAACCCCACATCTCTGGGACTGCAGGAGGGGGTGGCCCTAGCAGGTGCCTGACAATCTCGGTTGAGAAACTCACGTGGAACTATTGATCTGTGTGAGCTGGGAGGATGTCCCCTGGCAGGGGACCTAGGGACTGTCCCAGGGCAATTAGTGGGGTTTGTTGTGTTACCGATCCCACTACAGACCCAGAGTCACGCTTTCCAAATCGTGCCATCTCTCTCTCTGGCAGTTCACCAGATCCTGGCTCTGTGCTCCTGCATGGCTGCAGTCCACCCTTCCGACAGCTGCCTGCACATCTGGGGCAGCTGCAGCCTCCCAAGCTGGCACCCCCGTGTGCCAAGCCCTCTACATCATTTCATCCTCTCCCTCGCCTGGACGCTGAGACACACCCTGAGGTTTGGAGAAGTGACACACTTTCTGGGGAGCTGGGCTCATAGGCAGATGTTCTGGTTCCCATGTGAGTGCCCAATGCCCTCCCCAGTGCTCTTCCCTCGGCAGAGCCCAGAAGGGGGTCAGAGATGAGGTGTGGGCCAGAGGTCTCCTTGAGTCCAGAGAGCCCTGGACGATCCTTACTCCCATCCCACTGTCCCGGGCCCTCCAGCCTGGACTTTCTCAAAGACAGGCCATTGGATATTCATGGGGCTCCACAGGAGTGGGGGGAAGGATTGCTAGTTACACATTTGGGGGACCTTGAACTAAACCGAAGTACACAAGTTTCTTTTTTTCCCCAGGACTGCTCCTATCCCTCACCATAACAATGTCCCCCACAGCTCTCTGAGAAATGGATCTGATTTGTAGGATTTCTTGTTCTCATTGGATGATTTTCACCTGTAGAGCTATATCCAGCTCCACAGCAGTAACAAAATTTTCAAAATGGTCCTGGCTTGTGGCAACGAAGATGCACGTCCCAGCCACACTGTGTGGCACTGCGGGTGGAGGGGGTGGGAGCCTCAGGAGCCTGAGAATTCCCAAGGACCCGCCCCAGCAATCAAATGTTCCCATCTGGAAGTGTTCATGCCACATCCGCTCACAACCATTGGACAGAACGAGTCACGTGGCCTCATCCCAGGACCACCAGGAAGTGCACTGCTGCCATGTGCCAGAAAGCACAGAGCTAGGAAATGTGAATGAGCCCCACACCCAAGGGTTCCTGGTCTACAGATCCCGTGCCAACATGCCCTGGCCCCTGAGTTAGGGGCAATCAGGTTGGCATTGGGTAGAGCCCAATGTGGAAGGTGGCTCCAAGTTAGCCAATACCCCAGGCTGAAGGCCGGACCAGAGGCAGACTTTCTGGATTCTTTCCTCCCTCCCTCCACCGATGTCTACAGAGTAGCAGCTGCCTGAGTTCCCCATCCCCCCCAAACCTTCCCACAGAGCCCTTTGCACTTGTCACTTCCCATCAGACAAGGTTAAGCCCTCTTGATGAGACACATTCGGAGAAGGAGGTCTCCCCACAGGAGTCCCCTGAGCTCCTGACAACAAAGAAGCCTGTAATTACCAGGATGCTCCTGCCTGAGGTGTATACAGCCCACCTGAACCCCTGTGGAGTTGCATGGAGCCCAGAGTCCAGAGCTGGTGCCCATGGAGCTGCAGTCCAGCTCAGGATAGCTGGGAGGACAAGCCCACGCCCAGTAGAGCCCCTGGAGGTCAGGCTGCTGAGGGGCAGTGGTGCCCTCCCAATGGTTAGGATTAAGGGCATTGGGTCAAACAGAATGGGGTGTGGCTTTGAACAGAACAGGGCACTTCCCTAATCCATTTCCTGGTCTGCAAGTGTAGATGTTAAGAGTGTTCAATAGGCAGCAGTGGGCTAATTAGATAAGACTGGAGCACACTGAATATTGGGGTTGCTGGGTGATGGTGTTATTGTCATTAAGATAAGATGCAAGGAGAGCAGATGTAGATGGGATCCAGGAGGCCTGGGCTCCATCCCCAGCTTTGCTCCTAGTCTACTGTCTGCTGCTGGCACTTCACCTCTCTTGGCCTTGGTCTGACCCGATACAAAAAGGGGAAACTTCTTATATCTTTAACAGGCCCCCAGAGCTCCTGCCAGCTCTGCATCAGCTGGCACCATGCCTCCCAATGTTCTCCTCATTCCAGTCATACTGGAGTGTTTTCTTTCAATCGCTCAGGTTTTATATCAGTCAGCTACAGCCCCACAAGTGCTGCGTAACAAACCACCCAAAAGCTCAGTGGCTTATAATAATTAGCAGTCCATGGGTGTGCGAGTTGGCCAAGATTTGGCTGGTATGGGAAGGGTGTCGCTGAATGGTTCTGCTTCAGGCTGTGGGTGGTCTGGCTTTGGCTTCAGGCTGCAGGTAGGGCTCTTTTCTGCTTCATGTGTTTTTCTTCTAAAAGTCAGAGAGGATCTTCTTACGGCGGATCACCAGGACACAATACACCAAGCCAAGTCAGGTTTGTGCCCATATATCTCAGCGAATCTCTCTGCTGGCCAAGTTGGACACCAGTGGGGCAGGGGAGTGCATACGATCCACCTGGGAGGGCAGGGGAAGCAAATGTTGAACAATCACCTAAGTTGTCACAGGCATGCTGTGCTTTCTCTGCACCCTTAGTCCCCGGGCCTTTGCGCATGCTGTTCACTTTGCCTGAAACACTCTGTCTGTACCATTCCGGTCTCAGCTTGGAAATCACCTTCATCAGAGAAGCTGCCGCTAACCCCACACTGTGGATTTACCCCATCGTTTTATGCCCACAGCACTTTATGGGCCTTCTTTCCCAACCTCTCCAAGGCTCAGTTTCGTGAACTGCAAAATGGGCATAGCAATACTTACACCACAGGATTGCTCTGGGGAGAAAATCAAAGGTATCTGACAAGGCTTAGAACAAGGAATCATCCATGATGGTTACTATTTTCAGCGCCAGAACTACTCACTTTGTCCCATCCTGTGCCCTGCCCCCAGGTATCCTCATGTCCTCTCCTCCCAGGCCCCTAAGCCTTTCTCCCAACATTCACTGTTTCCATGATGCCCTTGGTGTGACAGCTAATTTCAATGATGAAGATTGATTAATACCAAATTATTACCTTTTTTATGTCCCTTTTGTCATTTAGAAATGGAAACAAAAGACATTCTTGAGCTCAAGTCAAACATTTACGAAATTAACTTCCTGCAAAAAATTGTTTGAGATTTCAAGGGTTGGTGGTTTTTTTTTAAATTTCTTTTCTTCTCCTTAACTATACGACATCATAAAGTAATTGCCTGATTAAGGGACTCGCAACTTGGAGAGCGACACATCTTTTAAAATTAGGACGAGCCTGCTAATGGACACAGTTATGCAACTGGTTCTCTCTTTCCCAAACAGCTCAAGGAGAAATGACAGGAGAGTGCAAACACCAAGGGCACATGCAAACACCAAGATGTTGGAAACAGCTACAACTGGTGGGTAGAGTGTGTCTTTGTGCCCCAGAACCCCAGAACCCCTCTCCTGACACCCTCAGGGGTCTGTCACTTTCTCCCACCCCAGCTTCATTTATGCAAACTTGTGCTCACAAAGGTCTATGATGGAGATTCCTGTTAAGACATCAATTCACATAACACTGACCCCACTCGTAGTGGGAAGCATGCTCCAGGCTGGGCACCGGGCACCAAGAGGTCCCTGGGGTTTGAACCCTGCTATCCAGGCCAGCAAAGGAGACACCACTATGAACAAATACCTACATTATGATGGATAAGTGACAGGAAAGGTCAGGGGGAAGCAAACCTTACCTCCTGCCACTGTTTCCATACTAGGATGCTCCAGCCACACTGGCCTCCCCTGCATTCCTACCCCTCCAGACTCAGCCCCAAATCCTCTAGACCTTTGCAAGGCTGCCTCCTTCACACCAAATAGTCCCCATCTTCCCGAGCCTTTCTGACCACCAACCTGGGGGACAGCCTCCCTGGGCCAGTCACTCTTCACGTCCTTCTTTTACTGTGTTCACAGCACCGGATGCAACCAGACAGCTCCTTTCCATATATCTGTTTCCAAGTCGATTGTCTGTAGCCTTGAGTGCTAGACTTCTCTGTCTTGTTCCCAGGTATCGTTTCATTGCCTGGACCAGAACCTGGTATCTTTTTGGTATTTAATCAGCATTTGTTGGTGAATGAATGGACAGTGGATTGAAGGATGGATGGATGGATGGATGGATGAAACTGTTTACTATCCCACCAAGAGGAGGCATTCTTTTCTCAGCATCATCTCTTTAAACCTCTTCTGACCGAGGCTTCCTGGGTGGGGGTAGGGGAAGAAGACAGGTAAGGAAGAGAGGGTCAGGGACTCACCCTCTGGAGTCAGGCTATTTGATTCTTGCTCAGCCCAGCATGAGAGACTGGAGGCCTGGGTCCTGCACAGAGCAGCTCTGAGGTCCTGGCTTCAGAGTGACTTTGGCCACTGCCTTAAGGAAGGGAATTCCTGCCTGGCACAGGAGGTGAGCCAGGAGCTGTAAGGGGAGGCACATGCACTGTCCCAGGTGAGTCTCAGAGACATCTGGTGGAATAATGACCTCAGCTCTGAAAGCTGAGCCTTGCAAAGAATGAGGTCCCCTCTTGGGTACAAATCCAGGGTGTCCCTCTCGAAGGCCACCTTCCTCCTTGGGTCTCACAAACACGCCTGCTTGCTTGCCAGCCATGGCACTTGGCACGCTCCTCGTCTTTCTGAGCTTGTCCTCGCAGCTAAAAAACAAAGAGGATAGTATTTCCCTGGGCGAGTTGTTATGAGGACCAACTGGGAATAGTATGATCTGATGTGTACTGTAATGTAACATAAATGTCATCTACTCTGAACTTTATGTAATAAATTTTAATATAATTAAACCTTATATTATAAAATAAATACAGTTGACTCTTGAACTATGTGGCGGATTCACTCAACGAGGATTTTTTTCAATTGATCGAAGTTCGGTTGACTCTTGCAGTTCAAACCCAAGTTGTTAACGGGTCAACTCCACAGTATGGAATCAGCAGACATGGAGGGCCATCTATACTTAGTCGATTTCAGCTGCATGGGAGGTCTATGTCCCTAAAACTCTACGCCCTGTTGTTCAAGTGCCAACTGTATGAATATATCCTATCTAATAAAAGAGTAATATGCAAATTGACCATCACTCCAACACACAATATGACTACTCCTATGCAGTCAAAGATGGCTGCCCCCATGTGGACACAAGATGGCTACCACAAGATGGCCAGCAGGGGCGGGCACTTGGGAGGGAATAGACCTGCAAGGGAGGGCAATTGTGGGCAATCAAACCAGGAGGGGAGAGCAGTTGGGGCGGGGGGCACCAGGCCTGCAAGAGAAGGCAGTTGGGGGTGATCAAACCTGCAGGGGAGGGCAGTTAGGGGCAATCAGGCTGTCAGGGGAGCAGTTAGCCATCAATCAGGCTGGCAGGGGAGTGGTTGGGGGGTGATCAGGTGGTAGGCAGAAGTGGTTAGGGGCAATCAGGAAGGCAGGCATGTGAGCAGTTGGGAGCCAGCAATCCTGGATTGTGAGAGGGATGTCCCAGATTGGAGAGAGTGCAGGCTAAGCTGATGGGCACCTCTCCCCCACTGCATGAATTTTGTGCACTGGGCCTCTAGTGTTGTAATAATATGATAACATAAAACTCCCTTCACTGGGACATAATAAAGTAAAATAGAATATACTGCTCCCTTCTAGAATGTAAACTTCATGCCACCAGACCAACAGCCAGCACTACTAAAGTAGAAGCTATCAAATAGAAGACCTTCAAATGAGAATGAATGAATGAATGAATGAGTTAGCTATGAAAAGATATTGGCACAGAGTAGGTGCTAATTCATGGCAGCTATTGCCATTGCAGTTATCACCAAGAGCAAGAGTAATATCTACAGCCTATCTGGGAAGGGCACAAGTAACAAAGTCCTTAACATTGGCAGCATTTTCCCACAGATAGGACTGTGGGGGCCAATGGTAGACATCTGGGGATCTCATTTGATCTCCTGAAAACCTTCACCACCTGCTCAGTCCGTTCAGATGTGTCATTAAGAGGGTGACACCCTCATTCCAGCTAATCCATGTTCATGACCAACAATCCACCTGGGGTCACCTGGCTGGCGACCAGTGAGGGCAAAGTAAATCCACTAGATAAACATGTTTTCACACACCAGCTGGGACCTTCTCAAGGTCATCATAGGCCTTGACCACTCCCTTCTCTGTGTTCCCCACTGCCTTCTTCCCTGGATATTCAGACACTAGGTCTGTGGGATGTAGAGAAAGGGTGAGGTACACACCCCCTTCCCTCCTCAGACCTTTCCCCCCCTCCCCCAGTGGACCTGGCTTAAGCATTTTGGCCAGAAGAACCTCTCAGTGTGGACCTTCCAGCATCCACCTGAGGCCTGGACTCCGACCCCACAGGTCAAAGTGTCCCTGGATGTCGATAAGGATGGGCGTCTCCTAGAAGCCCAAGCAGAGGCGGCAGGGGAAGCTGACCATGAGAACTGGAGATGTCATCTCATCTTGGGGTTTCTGGGGGGCCAGCTGGATGTGGGGCCACAGAGCAGGGAACCTGCAGGGACCAGAACAAAGCCAGGAGACTGGCAGGAAGGGGAGGCGGGACTCCTCTACTGAGGGAGGAGCAGGAGGAGGAGGGGAGCAACAGGGGCCTGGCTCACAGAAAAACTCGATTTTGTGGAAATCAGGGCCTGAGATGAAATGAGCCTTTGGGGATGAAATTTAATATTGTCTCAGAGCCTTTGTCTTCATTTAGGGCTATGGGATCACATTTATCGTGGCTTCTCCCTCTATCCCAGTTACGTTTATTTGGGATTTATTCACTTAGGTGTCTTGCAACAAGAAGTTGAAATGAGTAAATGTACTTTTTTCCTGGGTTACATTAATTTCCGAGTGAGATTTATTCTGTCCACCGCTTCCTTTATGCTTACCGATGCACTGTGGAGGCCCCACTGGGGCCTTTAGCCAGACAGGTGAGCTGGAGAGGTGGCTGGGCCTTCCCAGCCAACCTGGGGTCTGGGGAATATTCTAGCTGAGCTGGGTCCTCAACCCTATGACAGCATTTCCAGCTAGGAGTGCACGTGTGTGTGTGTGCCTGTGCATGTGTGTGTGTGTGTGTGTGTGTGTGTATGTGTGTGTGTGTGTTCGGGAAGGGGTGGATGTTGAAAAAGTTAATTCTTCCATTCAACAGGTATTGTCTTCCAATGCCTCTCACCTGGCCTGGCACATGGTAGGTGGTATGGGTTCCCATGAGCCCCTCCAGAAAGTATGTTGAAGTCCTATTCCCAAGCCCCACTGAATGTGACCTGAAATGCAAATGTAATCAAGTTGAGTTGAGTTGAGGGGGGCTCTAATCCAACATGCCCCGCATCCTTATAAAAAGAGGGAACTTTGGACTCACAGAGAGAACACCACATGACCACAGAGATGAGATTGCTGCACTGCCTGGGAGCCAGGAGCAGCGGTCACCACCGGAAGCGAGGGAGAGGCAAGGCAGGGCTCCACTCAGAGTCCCAGGGAGAACAGGGCAGCCCTGGGCACTTTGATCTGGGACTTGTAGCCTCCAAGAAATGGTGGCTGTTGTTTGAAGCCACCTGGTGAGTGGTACTTTTTTACAGCAGCCCTAGCAAACTCCCTAGTAGACTAGTGTAGTAGAAACATGTACTTGTTGAATGGAATGAATGAATGAATGAGTGAGTGAATTAATGAGTGTTTGAATGAATGAGTGAGTGAGTGAGTGAGTGAATGAGTGAGTGAGTGAATGAATGTCTTCACTGTCAGGCCCTGTGCATTTGGAATGGAGAAGCCTAAGATACTACTCTTTTATCAAGACATGTATCTCGTGGTTTCTAGAATTCTTTTTCCAAGGCTGTGGCCCTTTAAGATCCTGGGCTAACTGAAAAGGACCCCAAGGTGTACCTGGTTTTCAGGAACGTAGATGTCTGTGTTCTCCTGAGACCCAGGAACCACGCAGGAGACAGGCAGTGAGCCGCTCCGCACCTCTCACAAGGGCACATTTTTTTTTTACCACAAAGCCCTTCTCCCAGGCTGGCTGTACCAGTCCTCCGTTTGGCAGCTGTCACCTGCTCCCCTCACCATCCCTTGGTCCTCCATGTCCAGAGGGTGCAGCACACCCCTAGGGAAATGGGAAAGCTTTCAAAGGCACAGGGGCAAGTGCCGAGACATGGTGAGTGATGCTTAATGTGGGGCAGCCACAACTCTGACCGAGGATGCCTAGGAGCCAGGAGCCAAGCACGTCCCCAGTGCAGCTTAGAGTTAGTTGCCTGTTCTTGACCCAGTTGCTGCTCCTCCCCCACCTGCTCAACCTGCCTGCCCCACTCACACCTCGGTCTCTCCCAGGCCCAGCCTCCTGCTGGGGCAGCCCTAGGAATGACCATGCCATTGCTATGGGTGCAAAGCCCTGGGCAACCATGACTGTAGAGTCAGCTCACAACAACCTCACCCTACGGTCATCGCTGCCTCTGCACCTGGTCACCATCCCAGCGCCCAGGCAGAGAGAATGTGAATGTACAAACGAGAATGTTAGGCGTGAGGATGTTACTGAGTGAGTGACTGAGGGGTAAGCATGTGGGTGGGTGAGTGGGCGTGTGTTTGGGTAAGCGGGTGGTATGTGGGTGGGTGAGAGGGCATTTGTGTGAGTGGGCATGTATGTGGGTGGGTGAGTGGGCGTGTACATGGGTCAAGAGGGTGGTCTTTTCCTGATGTACCAGTGACACCCTTCTCCAAGTTGGTCAGGATAAGTTCAAGTCCTTCAAGTCCCCTAGGAAGCTGGGGGGCTGGGGTCTGACTAGAGTGCCTGACTTCATTCAATCCTCCAGATATGTGCCTTTTTCCTCCTAGTTCAATGTAGCGATGGGAGAGGGGCCAGGCACAGGCGGGAGGGGCGCTGGCCTCGGAGGACTGCTTCCAGGAGTTTACAGGAGTGAGCATTATACTCTCCGAGTGATAATAAGCAGAAGTAAATGTGACGGTGTCTGATGCGGTTTGTCCTGTTTCTCCTGGAGCCTGGTTCCCAGGCACCTCTGTGCTCAGATGTGTTAACAGAGCCCATCCTCACATGGGCTTCTCCTGCCAGGTGCATGCCTGCCTCCGCCAACCCGCCGGCCCAACTGGGATTTTTCCCTACAGAGTTGACTCAACTGAACTGAACACATTGACTAGTGACTTCTGGGTTACGTGGCAGCAAATTCTTCTGAAGAAAGGACACGACTTGTTGTCTATCATCACAAACTTGTTGTCTATCTTCACCTCAACATGGCTCCTGTCCTCCTGCTCCCTCCCTGGCGTCTCCCTGCTGCTCGGGAGCTGTGCTGGGGGGTCTGCCCTCCCAGCTTTCTCTCGCCACTTCCAGGAAGCCCTCCCTGAAGCCTGCAGGCAGCAGCAGGTGTTTCTAACAGTGCAGGCCTCACTGACAAGCGCAATGTCCCTACTGGGGCCCTGTATTCGACGCTGGTTTCAAACCCCAGCTCTGCACACACAGGCTTCCTTCACCTCTCCAGTTCTATTTCCTTCTTCATAAAATGGAGAAAATAACGCCAACCTCACTTTGAATCCGTTAAAGCAATGTGCTATGCTTAGAGAGGCGTTGGATAATACTGTTGCTGTTATTGTGGCTAAGCCTGCGCCAGACTCTGGGCTGGCCTGGGGATACAGCGCCTTTGCAAACAGCCGTTGGCTGTGCTGAAGATATTGGCCAAGAAGCTGCCAGGCATGGCCCTGCGTCTGCCATTCAATGGCACAGCCACGGGAAAGAGCACAGCCGGCCTCACTTAGTTCATGTGAAAAGTGGCTCCCATTTTCTCACGGGCGCTCAATACCAGCCCATTGTTTGAAAGTAAAATTCTAGGCCATGTTAATAAAAGTGAAATGTTGAGACCAGGGAATCAGAGTCTTTCTCTATGGGGCTCTCATTAGACCCTTCACTGGGTAATTTTTTTAAAAATATGTTTTTATTGATTTCAGAGAGGAAGGGAGAGGGAGAGAGAGAGAGACACATCTATGAGGAGAGAGAATCATTGATCAACTGCCTCCTGCACATCCCACACTGGGGATCAAGCCTGCATTCCCAGCATGTGCCCTGCCCAAGAATCAAACCATGATCTTCTGGTTCATAGGACAACATGCAATCACAGAGCCACACCCGCTGGACTTATTGGGCATTTTTTAAAATTCAGATTTACATGGTTAACGGAGACAAAAAGGGTGCCTGTGAATAAGGGAAATTGGGGCTGGGAAGGGTCATGCGTGAGAGTCAGGAGCTTGAGGTGCTCCACTGTGTGAGGAGGGGACAAGACCCATCCTCACATTACATTTAAAGGACTTCAATCTTTCTAGAAGAAAGCAATGTCTGGTCGCCGAGCCGCCGGTGGACATGACTCAATGTCAGGGTGATACTGACGGGACAGCGCCTTTGTTTGTCACCGGCGGGAAAGTTTCAGGCCTTGCAGCTGACGACACTATCACAGACTATCCTACGAGGTGGCAAAGGCTTGGTCCAGCGGGATGTGCACCCAAGGCCAGGTGGCCGTCTGCCCAGAGTGCTTAAGCACCGGGATGCAAAAAGGCTTTGTTGCTTGTGCCAACCCCACCCATTGATGGTAGGCACCCTGGGTGTGAGATTTAAAAAATAGCGGGTGTTGAGATGAAGTCCATCATTGATTAGCGGTGTCTGCAATGGACATAGGAGAGGTACATGGTGGCAGGAGCCTGTAGGTGTTCTCATCCCTCTAGGCGTGGCACTCAGTGGAAGGCTGCACTCTCTCCCCCACCAGGTCTCACAAAGCCTATGGTTGTGTGATTGTGTGGTTGTGTCTAACGGCTCCCCTTACAGAACTAGTCTAGTCAGAGCAATATTGTCGGGAGGCAGATTAGACAACTGAAAGCCAGAGAGGTTACTTCCTCTCCAGAGTTGCATGCCACGCCAACAAGACTGAATGAGGGTCTCCTGCCTGGCCAATCCCAGGTCCCAGATGCATTTCAGGCTCTGGAACTTCCAGCAGCAGGTGGACCTTGAAGTCTGGGGGCCTGGCAGTAACAGCAGGGTTTGCCGCTGGGCAGCTCTGGCACTCTGCCTTCACACTGCCAATCATGTGCTGGGGGACCCTTGGCCAGCCACATCACTGCTCTGTACTGTTTCCAGTCACTGGGACCTCAGGGCATGGCACACAGTAGGTGCTCAGAAAGTATTAGTTCTCTTTACCTTTATCCTTTACACCTGTCATCCAACTTCCCAACTGCCCTTTGAGTGAGCTAGTTGGTTGGGGGGAGGGGCTGTGTCAGGTGGAGCCATGGAGATTGATCAAGACCACCATTGATGGCGATGGACATTTGCCCCATTCCTCCCCACTTCCTTTGAGCCAGGAGAAGAGGGCAAGTCGAGGTCTCTGGAAGGGCAGACTGCTAGCCTGGCTACCCTCAGCAAGCCCTGCTGCATAGCCTGGCATTACCCAATGTGACCAGGTGGTTCAACATAACCCTTCCCCTCCCCTGCCTCAGGTTCCCCAGCTGTCTATGAGGACTGCTGTGGCCACTTCTCCTCCTCCAAGGATTCTTTTAAGGATTGGCACATAAATGAGATGGCCAGTGCCTCTCTAACCAATCTGGGGACAATCCAGTGACTGCTGTCCCCTTCCTTCTGCCTCCATAGGCCCGAATCCTGTTTCCTTGACTGTTCTGTCCATCCTGCCAGCGGCTTTGTGGACAGAAAACTCCAGCCAGAGCCCTTAGCTCAGGAGGCTGGGACCCAGGGCCGTGCTGAGCAGAGAATCTCATTCAACTTCTCTGTTTGAAGGAGACAGAGTCAACAGCTACTCTTGGTTTGGAGAGGCAAAGGGGATCAGATTGGTCATGTATTTGCTGCTCCCCATGACCAGGGGCCTGGAGCACCCCCAAATCACCACAATGTTTGACACATCTGGCTGAAAAGATTCAGCCCGCCTTCCAGATGTGACGGCCATTGGCCACTGGACAGCTGGCCCTCTGAGCACTGCTTGCAGTAAGGAGGGATAAAACAGCTCATTCCCCCAGCACCGTGTCCTCCAGATGTGCAGCCAGCTATATAGAGCACACATCTGGAGAACCGGAATGCCTCTGATTGTAGTCACGAACCAATAGGCCAGACCTAGGGAGAGGAAAACGGAAGCAGGAAGCTGTCAGCTGCCTTCTTCTGAGAAGCTGAGAACCACTTTGCTGCCCCCTCCCGCCAGCCCTTCTCCCATTCCCCACTGTGTTCCCCTTGCAGCTGCCAATTCCCCAGTGTCAGGTGTGGTCAATAAGTGTCAATGGAAACGAGAAAAGGAAAAGCGAAAGCTGATGGCTTTTTGATGCCTGCCAACATAAATTCACATGTAACTCTGTTTTCCTGAATGAACCATTTCAACCAGAGCCAAGGATCTGAAGCTGTGCTAAGCTCCCTCCACGCTTTGTCTCGTTTAATCCTCAAGGCTGCACTACAGAGTTTTCATTATGAGATGTACCCTTTACAGAGAAGGAAATTGAAGTAAAGAGAGATTAAGCAACTTGCCCAAGGCCAGGCAGCTACAATGGCCTGGGAGCAGGCTGCCAAGCAGAGACTGACTTTGGGGTCCATGCAGTGCTGGCTCCAGCACACAGTCCCTGCCCAATGAGTAGGCGCAGTGGGGAATGGTGTCAGCGATCCCCAGAAATATGCTGGAGCACAAGCCCATCTCAATAATGGCCCCACGGGACTGGATGAGGAGAGACAAATGAGGCAGGATCATGAAGGAGCAGATCTTACCTTTATTTAAATTTTTGATATTTTGTTCATCATAGATGTCTTCCCTTAAATTGATACTTTAAAATACTGCATTGAAGTGTGATTTGCCTTGATTACTAAGATTTTTGAGACCTCCATCAATTTTGCCCCCAAGAGTGGTCCCTCCTCCCCGCATCACCACTCAAGCTCAAGCCCCGGTCCCTGAGGTACAAAGCCCATCCTTTGTGTCCACGCTGGGTCAAGAGTAATAAGGAGCATAAACACCTGGCACCAATCTTTAGGGAGCTCACCAGGTCTTGGAGAGATAAGACTTACATAAACTTGGTTCCTGGGGGTATATAAGCAAGTGTGGCTTTGGGGAAAAGCAAGGAGTAACTTTAAGGACAAATCCTCATGTCAGTGCTGTGTCTGAGTCCTTCCTTTGGGGCACACTAACTGGGGAAGCTTGGGCAAGTTCCGTAACTTCCCTGGGCTTCAGTGTGCTCCTCTTTAGAATGGGAGGCCGGCGACAGTACATAGCTCGCAGTGCGGGCATGCCACGATCCACACAGTGCATGCAGGTCCCAGAGAGAGAATGGGTGCACATCGTTATAAACCTGGTTAACGTGATATCTGCAACCCTGAGCTTTGGGGAGGTTGAAGACAGGAGAGGTGGAAAGACTTCGGTGTGCTGGGGAGGCGGTACGTAGGTGGAGTTTGACCAATAATTCGGATTAGAACAGGCAAGGACAGGATGGTATTCCGTATAAGGGATACTGCAGCCTTCTTGGGAAATTGGATAATGTTCTAAATTAATTCATTTGTTTTTAATTGGGGTAAAATATACACAACATACAATTTATCATTTTAACTGTACAGTTCAGCGGCATTAGGTACGTTCACATTGTTGTACAACTATCACCATCACCCATCTCCAGAACTTTTTCATCTTACAGAAATGAAGCTCTGTCTCCATTAAATAGTGACTCCCCATTCCCCCCGCCCCCAGCCCCTGGCGAACAGGATTCTCCTTTCTGTGTCTAAGAGCCTCACATGAGTGCAACTAGATAGTGTTTTTCCTTTTGTGATGGTTTGTTTCACTCAGTTTAATGTCTTCAAGGTTCATCCATGCTGTAGCATGTGTCAGAGTAAATTCTGATAATTGTCAAGTCCTGGGAACTACCTAGAAATAGAAGGGAGGAAGGAAGGAAGGGAGGAAGGGAGGAAGGGAGGAAGGGAGGAAGGAAGGAAGGAAGGAAGGAAGGAAGGAAGGAAGGAAGGAAGGAAGGAAGGAAGGAAGAGAGGGAGGAAGGGAGGAAGGAAGAGAGGGAGGAAGGGAGGGAGGAAGGACATATGGATGGATGGATGCATGCATGGATGCATGGATGCAGGCTAGATGGATAAGTGGATGGTTGAATGGGTGATTGGATGAATGTAAGGACAGAAGGATGAACGTCAGTGCTGGTATTCAGGTGTGTGGATTGGAAGAGAGAGTTGGGTAGTATACGGTCCAGCCCTGGGTAGCTCCCAGCATAGGTAAGGAGCCAGGAGGACAAATCCTCCCTAGACAGTATCACAGGGTCCACACTGGACACTTACACAAAATCCCACCAGGAGGGCATGACAAAGACCACAGGAGACATCATGGACGCTGGCAGCTTCCGCAGCAACACTACATCTGGGTGGTGAGGGCTGCAGGACAGAAGAGCCGGGCATTCCAGGCAGAGGGCACTGCCCGTGGGAAGGTCCAGGGATGGGAAAGCACAGGACAGAGAGAGCATGCTTATTTTAAAGTCACTCTGGACCTCTGCCACAAGGAGGCCCTGAGCTTGAATTCAGACATTGCTAGTCATTAATCCTGTGATGCCAGGCAGTTGCTTCACCTCTCTGAGCCCCAGTTTCCTGAGCTGTGAACTGGGGGTTATGATGACATTGGCCTCTGAGAGTGCTTTCAAGGATCCACTAAGGACATAAAGCATGAAGCTCAAAGTAAGCCCTCAAGGGCATGTGATCTCTTTGAACTTCTCCCCCGTCCTCAGACCCTGCCCCTCCAGGATGTCCAGAGAGGCCGTGGCCCATCTGGGAAGGGCTTTGTTGTACTGCAGGAAGGATCAAATCCCCGGGCTGCTGGGGCCGGCCTCCCTCCTGGGACCCCACCTTCACTGCTGACCGGCTGAAGCTTGTCCGGCCCCTCACCCCTTTTTATTCTCTAAAGTGCATCTGCCATCGCTTTATTCATGAAGATTTGCATCGATTTTGCCATAAACCGTTATGAATTCAACTTGTGGAAAAATAACATTGATCCTCCTGCCTGGCAATTTGTCTCTGAGCTTCAGGGCCCGCTAATGGTCTTCTCTGAGATTTACATTGGGGACCAGGAGGTGTGGCTCCATGCCACCATCTTCCCTCTCAGGATTTTCCTTGGTAATCGGGTCCCTCTGATTAAAAATGAGCAAGTTCAGTGGTTGTGGATAGGGCACCACCAGCTGTACCCTGCTCACGGCAGGGGAAGGAAGGAGAGAGAAGAAGAAAGGGGTATGAAGTGAGGGACGGTGGAGATGGGAGGAAGAGGAAGCCTGGTGAACAAAGAAAGGAAGGAAAATGATATTTTCCAAACATCCTCCATGCAGCAGGCACCTCGAACTTCCCTTTGCCTATATGAACGTCATCATAATAAAACAGATGCCACTAGCTCCTTATAATGAGTAAACCAAGCCTCAGAGAGATGGAGAAACAGGTGAAGAATCACAGAATATGCAGGGGACCGAACCAGGATTAGAGCCCAGATGTGGCCAAGGTTCTGTTCCCTCCGCCGGGCACATGGTGAGTGACACTGCCCAGCACCCCACCTTGTAGTGTGATTGCGTCATTGACGACTTCTGGCCGGTAGGACTGGGCAGAGGTGGTGTCCGTTACTTCCAGGTCTGGTCCTTCAAAACATCTTCCATCTCCTTCTTCCCTTTCTTGAGAACGTGGACAACGCAGCTGGAAGAGGGAGAAGGGCTGCCCAGGACAGCAGCCTGTGAGAGGAGTCAGGAAGAGATAATTGTGCACAAAGCCACGAAGACGTCAGCAGCTCGCATGAATCACCTTAACACAGTAAGTGACATTGATTTAGCACTTACTCTGTGCCATGCACCGTTGTAAGCATTTTGTGTCCTTTTGTCATCTAGACTTGAGGGAGGCATTGCTATTCCAACTGAAGAGACTGGCCCACAGAGGGAAGTGACCTGCCTAAGGTCACACAGACATACGTGGCATGATCAGGATTCACACGCAGGCTGTGTGGTGCTCAAGCCCGAGTCCTAGTTCCCCTTGGTCCTGCCAGAACATTCTCCACCCCCCACCACCCCTACTCCCCAACCCACTGGCCCGGGAGGAGGCAGAGTGCATGGGAGAGGGAGGAGGGCAGCGGCTGTGACAGGTGTCACCAGCTGGGTTCGTGATTCCTCACTTTTGTGCACCATTTCCACAACATCATTTCTTTTCTTTTTTAACTGAGTTTATGACAGTGCCCCACTCTGGCGCCAAAACTGGTTTTAGTTAAGATACAGACTCAGCTGCCATAGCAAAGGCCAAAAGAACAAAAGCTTTAAACACGACAAAATTTCTCTCTCGGATAACAGTGGATCCAGGGCTCCTAAGCCAGCTCAACAATCTCAGGGTCAGAGACTCCTTCAAGGTTATGACACATGTGGTTTCCATCTCCTGCTCCAGCCTTCTCACCAGCAGGCAGAGTGGGGCAGGCAAGTAAAGGATATTCCCTATTCTTCCAAGGGTATGACCTGGAAGTTGTTTCCATAACCTTCTCTTAACTCTTATTGGTTGGAATATAATCACATGGGCACACCTAGCAGCAAAGGAATATGGAAAATGTAGTCTTTCCCTGGTGACCATGTGACCAGCTAAAACTCACCAACTCTATTTACAAAAGAAGAGAAAGGAAGGAGGGAGGGAGGGAGGGAGAGAGCAGAATAAATACTAGCGTCAATCATCTGCAACAAAGCCAACCTTCCACAGATAGGGGAATGGAAACTCAGAGAAGTTCAACAAGTGACACAAGGTTGAACAACTGACAAAAGTGATAGAACTGAACCTCAAACCTGGCAGTCTGAGCCCAGAGCCCAAGCCCATAGCTACAATAGTGGTCTGCCTCCCCGACGCAGGTCATGTCCCTATAATGGTGCTCAAATGTGATAGGAGTTCACTAAAGGTTGTTTTCCCTTTGCCCCGGTCCCATACAGCCAGGTCCTAAAAATTGGGCTGCCACCACCACTGCCTAGACAGGTGAATTTTGAAAAGTAATGATTTCTGGAACATGGTGGGAAGGTTTATCCTTAGAGCTTGACATATAACTACAGCTTTAGTACCTCCAGTTTGCTCACCTCTAAAATGGGGGTGAAAACGCCTACCTCACAAGTCTGTTTATATATTCAACAAATGTGCCTTGAGCACCCACTGCATACAGAGCTCTGTCCTAAGCATCAGGAGGACAGCTCAAGGCCCTGCTTTTACAGAGCTTACGTCTTAGTGGGGAAACAAGTAATGGACCAGAAAGTCGAGTCCTAGGGGAGCAATCCGTCCATTACACCTCCTTTCTCACAGCTGCACTGGCCCTGTGGCAGGACCCTGCCCCATTTCCCTGATGCCCTCCAAACCCTTCTTATTGAAGACTAGTAGCCCTATGCATGGATCTGTGCAACAGTAACAAGCCAGTAGTTTGCTGCTGCCCTCCATTAGCTCTCTGCCCACTGACCTGCCTTTCCATAGCTCCCCTGTCTCCTTTCCCCTCCTTTCCCCCTTCATAGCTTGCTGCCCTGCCCCCTCCTGTAGCTCTCTGCTGCCCACTTGTAACCAGTAGCTCACTGCCATCCTCGCGTAGCGTCCTCCACCGCCTGCTTGTAGCTCACTGCCCCACCCTCCTGCTGATCTGTGATCCCGTCATTACGCTTCATGGCGTAACACCATTTGCATATTGTATCTTTATTATATAGGATGTGCTCATAGGCCATGTCATCCACTCTCCTCCCTTTTCCTGGGAGGTGGGTGCGCCAGATGGTTCCTGAGGTACCCCCAGCTCTGAAACTCCATGGCACTCAGTCCCAGAGGAGCCCTAACTTGTTGGCTCCAGTAAAGAGCACTGTCCAGAGACGTGTAACAACAGGAGGTTTTGTCACATCCCATTTTTATTTATCATCAGTTCCCACTCCATCCCTTCCCTCCCATGGGCAGCACTTCTGGTTTGCTTGATGTGCGTCCTTCCAGTTGTATGTTTCTTTGTGAAATGCCTATCGCTGGTTTGCACATGTGCATTTTTAATGCACTTAAAGGAACTTCCATCCAGCAGTTTTGCAATCAACCCGCATTGCTCTGGGTCTGGCTGGTGCACTGTGTCTAATTGCTGCTCCCAGCCTCATGATGGCCATAAGCTCGCTCTGTCTATCCATTGCCTCGTGGAAACTAACACTTTGAACACCTGTCATTCACCAGACACTGACCAATAAAGGCTCAGACTTACATGATCAGACTTAATCCTCACAGCACTCTCTGCAGTCTGCTCTGTTATCATCCCTCTTCCATGGACTAGGAAGTGAGGCAGACAGTAAGCAACTTTCCCAAGATAGCAGAGCCAGGCACAACTCCTTCGAGAATGTTGCATTTGGAAGGGGCCCAGAGTGGCCTGCTTTGCAGAGTGGTTTAAAGAGAGGACATTGGAACCAGACTTAGATTCAAATCCCTCCTCTGCCCCTTCAGGGAGCACCATCTACCTGGAGCACAAGGTGAGAGGCTCCCCTAGAACTACACAATGGGGTGGCCACAATCCTAGAAGACCGAAAGTGTTACTCTTTTTATAGCCAAGGAAAGTGAGTCTCAGAGAGGTCGTGTGACCTTCCAAAAGCACACAGCCAAGGGATGGCAGAGCACAGCTCTGACCTGTCTGATGCAGACACCAATCCCCTAGGGCCTCCGACCCCTCCCCAGCCGGGAGCTGACATCCTCCAGTGACTTGAAGCCAACCTCTCAAGCTGAGGTTGCCTCTGCTTTTCCCGAGGCCTGCTGCTGAGTGGAGATGTTGATAGATGAGGTGGGTCTCTGGGGGGCGGGCATGGGGCAGGGCGTGCCTGCCACACAGACACTGTGCTGTGCTGCCCCGGTGCACACCTCACGCCCACTCATCCTCGCCAAGCTCATCAGCGTGGGCTGGGGCTCACATGCCCCTCACCCTGCCGCATCGCAGGCTGGGTCCCACCATCCTCCAGGTGGTTGCCAAACTCATCACGGCGGAAGGCCTGGAAGAGGGGAAGTAATTCAAAGGAGGAAGCCCTCAAGAGAGCTCTGGCTGTTGTTCACAGCATTAAGACAGCTTCAGAGAAAAGCCTTTATTGCAGACAGAAGAATATTATTCCAGCGCTATTCCCCTGGTCCATTACAGCAAAATAATAGAGCTTTAGTTTCTATATATTTGTCATGCTTAGCGCACATGTATTTCAAGTATATTTGACAGCATATAAAATTGAGGTGAAATATGGCAAAATGGGCCAATTCTTGTACATTTTAAATGTATTTCCTTTATTTGTTACACTTACTTTACATATCTGCACAATCCATCTTCGGAACTGGAGAAACAATAAGTGATGAATCGATACTGAGGTTTTCCTCGGTAAGAGACACACGTTGGGTGTGAGATCTGCCTCTTGCCTGGCATCTCCAGGATCTGACCATAGGAGACGCCACTCCCCTTTGTCTCCAGGGCAGTTACACCCCTCAAAGCAGAGAACCGCAGTTGTAACCTTGAGGCAATGTCTCCAAACCCCCTCCCATCATGCCAGGGGCTGGGTACCAGCTCTCTCTAATGATACCAGGAAGGTTTTTTTGGTTTGAGCTGGAAGACTAATTATGGAAAAGTAACCTATGTCCTAAAGTTGGGGTTCTTGTCCTGAGACTTTAGGGGTCTCCCTAAAATCACACGCCTAATTGTGAGTACTCGTATATCTCTCTATAGCTGCAAAAGGTGGTTAAGCATACATGTGGGAATCTGGGTGGGCCCTGTCCTGCTGCTAAAGAAGAGGGTCTTTCCTTTATTTGGTCCTTCCTGGCCCTGCCTGGCCTTACCCTGGCAGGAAGTTGGGTGGTGGATGGAGCCCAGAGCCAGAGGTTTGTCCACACCGCCTCTTACCTGGAACTCTTCATTGGACCAGTGACTTTCAGGGAAAAGCTCTCTGGAATGCTGATGTGGGTGACTCGCCCCGCTATCTGCCAGCACCTTTCTCAGGGATACGCACAAAACAAGAGAGTTCAGGGTGCTTGTTTGCATCTGATCAGGTGCTTTAGACAGCAGGCCTGGGGGTCAGTGCAGGAATCTTGCGTGTACACACCCCACCCATCACCATGGTGCTCTCTCAACACAGACTCTTGAGGATCAACTTCTTAAAGGCAGGAGCACACGGAGCCAGGCTCTGATCCTCACTCTGGTTGGGGGTTAGCCTTCATCCTTAAAGGATGGAAAGCAGTTTGGGCCCCACCATCAGGACAGTGAGTTGGGCCTTCAACCCTTCAAAGAGGCAGCCACATCTTTTCCCTTGATGCTCTGCCTGAATACAGTTCCCTCTTGGGTCCTTCCTCCAGACTCACCTGTATCCAACACTCAGAATGTCCACGATTGCTTACTTGTCTGCTTTGCCCTTGAGGGCTGCAGCCGAGTTTTAAACACCACTGTATTGTCTGTCTGTCCTGGCACATAGGAGGTATTAAGAAGACTGTGGGTGGGTGGGTGGGTGGATGGATGGATGGATGGGAGAAATTCCTTGTAAGCAGGTTTCTGCAGGTTTCAACTCATGGAAACTAGACCTGTGAGATGGCCCTATCTTTTGTGTCACCCTCCCCAGCAAGGAGTCAGCCATAAAAGCCTCACTAATATCTCAAATAATAAGGAGACTGGGTCAACATGGTCCTTTCATCCATTAAGGACGAACACCCCTTCGGGATACAGAGGGGCTAATGCATCTCTCCCCATGGCTCTGGTGTAGCCACAGACCATCAGGGAGCCCATTAGGGAAGGAAGGTGAAGAGTATTCGATCCCTGATGACTGATGCCTGGGATCCCAGGGCAGGCACTTCCTGGGCCCAGCAGAAGAGGGATAGGAGTAAAACCCTTTTCACTGTTATCAGCTAGAATCCAACGGATCCTGGAGGCCTGAGATGAGGTGGACCCTCACGGTGGCTGAACTGGGAGAATCATTTCATGCAACCTTCTCCTTTTAGAGATGACAAAGCAGGTCCAGTCAGAGCAGATGGCTTACCCAAAACTATACATTAATTACAAAAATAGCCCTATTTTTCCACCCATCCTTGTATCCAGGCTCTTGGCAAGGTGACTATAGCTCTATCCACCACAAGAAGGAACCTATTTTCTCCTTAAATCTGGATGTGGCCCATGACTTGCTTGACCAACTGTAGTGGAAATGCTGATGCGACAGTTTAAAGCCTCTGTCTCAGAGTCTTATGCATTTGGGGTCTCCCCCTTGCTTTTCTACCTTTGCTAACAACATTTCTGATTTAGTTGCTGGAAGGATAAACAGAACCCAACCAACTCAGTTGTCTCAGCCAGGCTCCAAACATGTGAGAGAGCCCAGCCAAGATCAGCAAAGCCACCTAGCTGACCTGCAGTTGACCAAACCCCAGAGTGTGCCCTGCCCAGGCCCACTGTTTCAGCAGACGCACACAGCTGATCTGGAGCAAACATCCATGTATACAATAGTATGGCACTGAGGTTTTGTGGTTGTTTATTGTACTACTAGAAGCTCAGTGCACGAATTCATGCACAGATAGGATCTGGTGGAACCCAGGGAGGAGCTGCAGGCAGTTGGCTGGCTGGCCCTGCTCCCAATCAGGGTGGGGGGCCAATTAGGGGCATGGCTGCCCAGGGGAGGGGCCACAGACAGTTGGCCAGTCGGCCCAACCCCTTGGTTGAACTCCTGGTAGAACTCTCAGTAGAGGGATCAATTTGCATATTAGCCTTTTATTATATAGAATGGCAGTTGATAACTCATACATCTTCCATTCATTTCCTCCTTGTTATTCTCACAGCCATGGCACGGCTCTCTCCTTGGGACAATTGCAGCTGCCATGAAACAGACTACCCCCTCTCCAGTCTTCTCTCCTTTCTTCATCCCTCCTCTGCCACAGAGACCCCATCTGGCAGCTCATGGCCCCCAGACTTTTCTTTGTCATTGTTCTTTTTTTCCTTTTTCTTTTTGTTCACACAGTGTGTTTAAAAGGAAAAACAAAAAAGAGTTTGAACCAACATTTAAATATCAGAAGCCTTCACTTAGAAATCCTCCTTTTGAAATATCAGAAGATCCTGGGCCCTGCCTTCCCATGTGATACCGACCATGGGAGCCTGAGAAGCGGCTGCCCCATCCCACTGAGCATGTGCAGTCCCATGTTCTGACCACAGTCAACCCCTGTTTCCCCTACGCTGAGCCTGACACCAGCCACCATCTACCTTAGGCTCTTGGTTTTCTTATTTTAGAGACATTTCTCTGTACAGGTCTCTGTCAAGGTTGGCAAAACAAAAGGTAGACCTGAGGACCCCAGGATTCCAGGGAAACAAGGAGAGTGTGTTTGTGGAAATGATGCATATTTCCAGGTATTTAAAATGCAAACAATAGCCAGTTTCTCTCGTTAATACCAGCCCCTGGAGACATTTGGGTTTCCCATTCCAGCTCTAGACCGAAGGCCTTCAGACCAGTCCTGTTTACCTTCCCAGACTTCTCTCTCCGGCCCCTACACCTGTGCAGCTTAAATCCCAGAGCCCTTTGATCACTCGCTCTGCTCCTGCCCTCACACTTTTGCCCACACAGTGTGCAAACCAATGAGTGTGCTCCTCCCTACTCAGTGGCTGATTTATTCAGACTCACATTTTTCTCCCAAATCTTATCTCCACCCAGAAACCTCCCCACCTCACACTGGTCAGTAATACTGTTGCTTCCTCTTGTACCCCATTCTGCCCGACTCAGGACGCACCCCTAATTTTATGTATACTGAGTATAACTGCTCCAACACAATGTTATCAACAATATTAAGAGTTGGGAGACATGCAATATGATATAGCTTAGTATAGAATGGAAGGTCCGTGGTTTGCATATATTTGCATCTCATTTGCATAGTGCTCATTTCCTGCTCCCAAAATTGCTCTCTGTGCCCCTGTCCTCTCACCTTCTGCCTACCTGTGCTTGGGCTGACTACACTTGAGGAAGAAATACCTGTTTGGTCCATGCCTGGTGAGATGGGCTCTTTTCCTTTCTTCCTCCCATAATGCAACTGGGATCCTGCCTCTGGAAATCCTAGCTTGGCTTCTAGGCTTGATATTGTGCCCACTGCCCAACATGGGGTGTAGGTGTGCCAGGAAGAGCCTGGATGAGTGGGTACATGCATGATTGACAGAATGAGAGAGTGAACTGATAAGTTAGAGATGGAGTGAATGAATGGGTGAGAAATGGAGGCCTGGTGAAGGAAGAGAAACCAGGAAACTTGAGGTAAAGGGCATACTTGACCAAAAGAGATGCGCAGAAACCATTGGATACAACTGCCATTTGCTGTAATTTTCTCACTAAGGGACCTGGAGAGCTTGGGCTATAATCTTGGCTCTGCCCCTAACCAGCTGTGGTATTGGCTAAGCCACCGAGCTTCCTGGAGCCTCTGTTTCCTCACTTTCAAAATGAGGGGATTGGAGTAGATACCTGGTTTTCGAATATCATTTAAGCAGCAGAACACATTCTTTCACTGCAATATTACAGGACAGGCCAATATGAGACAGAGGGAAGCAAGGCAGCTCCGGCTGAGGCAGGGGTGGCAGGGGCAGAGCTCTGAAGCTTACCCCTCCCTCCCCCACCTCACCAGTCTGAGAAATGCTGGACCGACAGCCTGGAGGCCCCTCAGTTCTGGGGCACATGGCACTGGGGAAAGCAAAGCACATAGGCCTTAGAGACAGATGGACCTCTGGACCCAGGCTTGAACCCCAATCCCACCAATATATTGGTTAACTGCTGCTGCTTCAAAACTCAGGGACTTACAGCAAAATTATCTATTACCCCTCAGGCACTCACAGGTCTGCTGGGTGTCGGCTGATCTTGGTTGACCTCCACAGAGCTGACTCTGCTCCACCGCCTCTAGTCCTCCTCCTCTAGTCCAGCCACAGGTGAGCCTGAACCTATCCTGTCATTCTCACCAGCATACCATCGATCAAGACAAGTTTCATGGCCAAATCGAGAGTCGAGAGTGAAGTCGGCTCTCTCACAATGAGGCCATGGCAAGGGGGGCATAGGATGAAGAGTTGAGACCAACAAGCCACTCTATTAGAACAGCCTTCCAACTGCAAGGCCTTAGGCAAGTGGACGAAACTCTCCGAGCCTCAGTGGCCTCATCCAGAAAATGGGACTAATTATACTCATCTGCCAGCGTAGTCATGAGAATGCAAGGATGTTCCTAAATGATGCGATCTGTTTCCTACCAAGTTTACCCTGAGGAGACCCTGCCCCGATAACCAGCAAGTCAGACATAGTTACCAGCCTATGACAGCCTGTGATGGGGAAGCCTGGTGTGTGTGTGTGTGTGTGTGTGTGTGTGTGTGTGTGTATGTGTGTGTATGTATGTATGTATGCACAGATGTGAAAGCACATCTCTGAGAGGCAGATGCTGCAAACCCTGCTTTCTGATGCCACTCAGAGGCTGAGCACTTGCCGGGCCCAGCTCCCAGGACCTGCCCACTGCAGAAATCATCATGTTATAATTACAAGTTAATTAAAGCAGGAGAGATCAAAGCCACTTTAGACAGATTAAGGATACAGAGCCAGGAATTTCACCATTTTATGTATTAACTACATTGTCGTTTTTTATCCCGTTTTCCCCCTCTTTTGTGTCTGCCAAAGAGCCTTTCATATCCTTTCTCTGCCCACCTCAATGCGCGAGGAATTTGAAGTCCTAACAGCTGCGAGGAGCTGTCTGTGGAGAAGGGACCCATTCAAAAGGTATCAGAAAAAAATCAACGAGCCTTTTAGCTTCTGACTAGAATGAAGCTGCCACCCGCCTAACCCGCCTCTACCTAAAAGGGGGAAAAAAGACCTAAAAAACATCAGTCATTAAAAGCAGGACAGCGGAAAGAAAGGACGTGGAAGCTGGACTCTCCCGCTCCCACCTCTCCAGGGAGGCAGGCGTGTTTGCATTTCAGCTTCACCATGTATTACCCTCTTCTGGCTGCTACAACAAAGTAGCATAGACTGGGGGCCTTATATACAGCACAGACCTATTCCCCGCAGTTCTGGAGGCTGGGAGTCTGAGGCAAGGATGCTGGCGTGGTTGGCATCCAGGGTGAGGACCCTCTTCTGGGCTGCAGACTGGCGACTTCCCATTCTGTCCTCCCAGGGAGACAGCAGAGAGGGGAAGCAAGCCACCCCATAGTTCTTATAGGGGCACTAATCCCATGAATGGGGGCTTCACCCTTGTGACCTAATCTAATCCTAAATGCATCCCAAAAACCACACCTCCTAGTACCGTTGCATTGTGAGACAGGGTTTCAACGTATGAATTTGGGAGAAGAAAACGCTGTCCATAACAACCATGTCGCTGAGCATGACAACCGAGCCATCAAAGTTTAGCCTGAGGATAAAGCATGATCCAGATAACCCAGCAAAGAAATAAATATCTACACACTAATTTATTCACCAGGAGTTTATTGAATGTTCCTCAGGCCAGGTGTCCAGTTAGGGCTGGAGCACAATGGTGAGCAAGTCAGATGTCTCTGCCCTAATGTTACAGCAATGTGTAGTGGAACCACCAGGGCCCCTCAGACCTCAGTGACTTAAAGAAAAAGTTTATTTCTCTTTTGCCTAAAGATTAACCAGTGGCTGAGGGCAGAGTACCTCATCTTCAATGCAAGGCTCTCAAAGACACATCCAAAAGAAGGAGACCGAGAGAATGGAGAACAACCACACAGGACAAATTTGTAAGCCAAGACTGGACATGGTGTAAATCACCTTTACCCATCATTCAGAACTCACCTTTACCCATCATTCAGAACCTGACCTACTAAGTTGCAAAGGGACCTGGAAAACGTAGTCCAGCTGGTGACCACTTAACTACCATATGTAGTAACAACTACACTACCATATGGAAGAGGAGAAGAATCTTAGGAGACATATTTGCAAAAGTCCTGACAGATGAGAGAGGAGGGTAAAGGCAAGGGTAGAAAGAGTGGTGAAAGGGAATTAACTTTTATTCAACACCATGCCAGGCTCCAGAGAGAGGAGGTCCTCACAGCCGGAAGGCCAATGTGACTTTACTTGTTGAGGACACAGAGGATCGGAGGGCTAAGTAGTACATTAGTGCAAGAGCCAGGACTTGAACCCAGATCAATTTGAATCTAGACTCCATGCCCTCTCCCCCTTTTTTTTGACAGTTCCTAAGATCCTGAGAGGCCAGCTAGCATCCTGGAGTATGACACTCATCAGAGACCCAGTAAATGTTAAATTATTGAATGAATGAATGAATGAATGAATGGTGAGTGAATTGGGAGAAAGTGCAAACAGACTGGGAAGAGATGCATCTCAAGCTGTGCTCAGATGCTGGACCACAGAGGAAGGTCAGTGACCCCGATTCCCCTCTCCCCTGAGGGGGCTGACCATCTCAGCCAGGTCATGGAGTGAGTTGAGCTGAAGGGTGCACACCATTGCATGTGGCTTTTGTTACTCCTCTCATCCTACCCCCACGGTTCTGCCCAACTTGAGAAGCTTCTCCTCACCCGCAGGCTCAGGTTGGGGTGGAGGAAGTAGCACATTCTCTCCCCTCCGCAGTTCAATTTGCTTGGCGGCAGCCTAATGAAGTCACCCTGGCATCATGGACAGGCCTGGACACGCCCCAATGCATGAAGGGAAATATGTGGCTGGGCTCATGTTCTGAGTTAGTTTGGCATTAAGAAAAAGACACCAAGGATTCTTGAAGAAGGGGGGTAGGATGGGAGCGAGGGCTCTTCATTATACTAAGGAAGACCTTCCCAACAGCTCCAGGGAGGAACACACCTGAGAGCAGATACCTGTGGAAAAGTCAGGGATTTCTTAGGGGAGCCATTTGCATGCAAATCTGTCAGGAAATAGAGAAATTACCATGAGCTGCTCATCAAATCCTCAGAGGTCAGAGCTGGAAGGGTCTCTAGAGAGAACACTTCTTAAATCAAGTTCCCCCTTTACAGATGGGGCTTGGAGGCCCAGGGAAGGGCTCTAGAGACCAAGGTGACACATGGAGAGGCCAACTGGGTATTGGAATTCCTTGTCCTGCCTCCTGTCCCAAGCCAGACACCAATCATCCTCTCCAGGTCTCTTTCCTCTGATCTTTCCCCCGTAGCTGCAGGATTTTCCCACAGACTCATACCATTTCCCTATATCATATTTCATAAGATCACTTCAAATCTAGTCTACTTCTGACATGGTGAAGATTTTTATGAAAAATTTTATGGAATTCACTGGCACACCAATGCCATTAGACTCTGGGTGAAAGACTACTTGTGGACAGTAGGCTCCGGCTCCCACGATGCTGTATTTTTCTAAGCTTTGAGACACTTTGGACTCTGGAGTCCAAGGATCTGGGTTCAAACCCTGACACTGCCATTTCCCAGCAGGATCACTTTGGGCAAATTATCCTGTGACTCCATTTCCCCGCGTGTGAAACGAGGGGACTGCTGTCGACTGCTTCCTCAGAGGTGAGGTGAAATAAGTTCATACTTGTAAAGCATTCGGAAGAGTGCCCAGCATGTAGTAATTGCTCAATAAATGTTAGCTACTGTGATCAGCACAGCAGGGTAGAGATGGGGGCAGGGGAGTAGATGCGCAGAGACCTGACTCTGGCGAGGATTGGAAAGTTCTCTGAAGGCACATTGGTCAGTGACTCAAGAAATGTAGGCTCACCCTAACCTGTTTGGCTCAGTAGAGAGAGTGTCAGCCTACAGACTGAAAGGTCCCAGATTTGACTCCTGTCAAGGACATGTACCTTGGTTGCCCAAAGTGTGCAGGAGGCAGCTGATCCATGTTTCTCTCTCATCGATATTTTTAACTCTTTATCCCTCTCCCTTCCTCTCTGTAAAAAATCAATAAAAATATATATATATTTTGAATGTAGGCTCTAGGTCCAGCTCAGCCATGTAAGTGTGTTGTTCTGCATTTGGTAAATAACTCGTGTATCTCCAAGACTCCGTTTCCCCATGTGGAAAACAAAGCAGGTGTACCACACAATCCCTAACTTCCACTCCCAGCTCTAAGTGCTGGGGAGTCCACGGTTGAGATTCCTGGTACAGTGAAGGGAACTGAGCTCCACAAGTCTGTTTTGCCTCTCACCTTAATACGGCAGCATCTGTAAGTTCCATTCTTACAGTCTGGTCCCTTTTCTTCTGGCCCATTCTTAGACTTTCCAATGGATTCCAGAGTCAAGTCCGTCAGGCTGGGCCATTGGAGCTGATCTGGATTCAAGGAAGAAAGCTTGTCTATGAGTCCGTGGGCTGCCCACTCACCGGCCATCACCCTCCCCTCAGGTCTCACTGTCCATAACCTGGTACCATCATCCGGGCCCTGAGTCTGGCAGTGTGTGTCGGGGCGGGGAGGGGAGGGAGCAGAACAGAGGCTCCCCTAAGCGGTGGTTGGGCAGCGCCGTGCCAGCTGCTTTCTCGGTCTGAGCCGCAGTGGACCTGTCAGTCTGGGAGGCGAGGAGGAGGGCTGCTCCCCTGCCCAGCTGGCCCAGCAGGAGATCAAGAGACAGGGCTGTCAACGTGAGTTTGGGAAGTGCCACTCGACTGCCTCAGAATAGAGACTTTGGGGACAAGGGGACGGATTGGGGAGTCTCCAAACATCTTTCACTTCCTCCTCCTCCTCCTCTCTGCTTCCTTAGGCGACACCCAACTGCATGTATGGGCCACAGAAAGAGTATAGGTTGCGCATAAGATAGGCCGGGTATGTGCCCCCAAGACCCCTTCCTCAGCTCTATGGCTTTGTGGAAGCCATGTCTCTGGTGGGGCCTTGCTTTCTTCATCTATATCGTGGGGGTCCTGACACAACCCACTTATGGGATTGGGGAAAAGTCTAAAGAGAGAGAACGCTATACAGCTAATACTTGCATGAACTCACAGTAAGTATGCTTTATTTAATCCCTATGGCAACCCTTGGAAGCAGACACAGAGAGGTTAAGGTACTGGCTTAAGGCGACACAGCTATTCAGAGCAGAGCCAGCGTTCCAGCCCAAGCAATATGGCTTAAGATCCTGCTGGTACACATCCCTTTTCGGGGAGAGTTTCCAGCACAGGCTCTATGGGAGCTGGACCAATACTGCCTCCCCTCCCCCTTCCTCTCACTGATGCTAGGGTGGGGCTGTCCCGGGGGGAGGCCGTGGCCAGCCTGGCTGCAGGAGAGAGGAGCCGAGATGCTCAGGAAAGCTGCCTCCAGACTGCGCTTCAATGGAGCCAAAGCAATGCCAGCAGCCACCCAAAGGCTCCTCCCACTGCCCCGGTCTCTCCAAGGCTGACCTGCATGGGTCCTTTTCAAAGTAGTCAGAGTTCAGAGCTCCACAGCTCCGGGGATGTTTCTTCAAGCACATCAGGATATAGAAGCTTTGCACCCGACCATGTCACAGCGGGGGTGGGTGGGTGGGAGGAAGCATTGTTTCAAGGTCTGGACCCTCCTAAAACACACCATCAGCCCAGACATCCTCTGCTTCGACCCCAGCAGTCTTTGAAGACCTAAGCCCCCAACCCCCGGGTTTAATATAGTCCAGGCGGAGCAGCAGGAGGGCTGGTCACCTGCTGGCACTGAGCGCTGGGAAGACAGGTGCCTTATCCCCAAGCACCCCAACATCCAGAAGGAACGGCAAGATGAGGTAGGAAGCCTGCGTACAATGCATTGGGTCAAAACCAAAAACCAGGACTGTGACATCGACGACCACTTTCTCTGAACTGTCCTCACCTGCCAACCTGAGCGAGGGAACCGATGCAGTTGTGGAGAGAGCTCAGGGCCGCAGCAGCCCAAGGCTCTGACCTGGTGACCAAACCGTGTCTACCGGACCCAGGTCCTGTGGCTCTAAGGAAGCCAAGACCAGTGAACCCCTTCCTAAACTTGTCTCCCCATCCCTGGCCCAGCACTTTGGCATTCCTGTCTCTTCCTCCTAACTCACCTCCCGCTCCAGCTCCACTTTTCTATGGCCCTGCCCTCTCCCTGTCTCCTCTGCCCTGTGCTGGGTACTCTCCACCTGCCCCTTCACCCCTGCCGGTCCCCTTCCTGAGTGTTCCTCCTTCACCACCTCTGTCCCCTGAGGACACCCATCTTTAGCCCTCACATGTCTCTGAGCCTCCCCCCTTCAGCCCTTCAGACTCAGGTGAGATCAGTAAAAGTGAGTGTCAAGGGCACCTTCTCAGGGAAAGAAGAGGAGGAGGACACGAGGGACAGGTTCTAAGAGACGCAAGGAGTGGGGTGAGGGACATCATAGCCGGTGTCAGCAGGTGGTACATTTGCTTCCAAGGACACGTGTCATGAACTCCTCTAGGAAACAAGCAAACCCTGAGGACCTGGGGGCGGCCAACTGCACCATCTGACCCTGGGCCCGGCTGGATGGGGGTGAGAGAGAGGCTGTGAATTAGACAGCTCCGGTCCCAAATCGGGACTCGGTCATTGACTAGCTCTGGAGCGTGGTCACCGGGATGATGACAATAGCTGACATTGACTGAGTACTCTTGCCAGGCCCAGCTCAGCGATTGAGGTGGATGCATTCATCTCCTTGGCACAAGCAGAGATATAGGCGTTAGCATTACTCCCACTTCCCAGATGAGGAAACTGAGGCACCGAGCAATTAAGTGACCTGTTCAAGGTCACAGAACTAGTGGGTGGTAGAACCAAGATATAAACTGAGGACTGCACAGCTCAGTAGCCCCTGTCCTTGACAACTCTGCTCCCCTGCCAGCTAACTCCCTTCCCTGCGCACTAGTCAGGGACTGAGTGTCCAAGACCGCCAGCTTTTCGGGCGCAAAGCCTTTGCAAGCACACGGGGCTTGGTTTACTGCTCTGTTGTCGTGGCCCTGAAATTTTCAATGATTTTTGAACAAGGGGCCCTACATTTTCATTTGCACTGGGTTCTGCAAATCATGTAGCTAATTCTGCCTCCAGAGAGCAAGACGGGTTTTCGGGGGCGGGGGGGAGGGGAGGGAGGAGGAAGGTTGTGATTTGGGGATAGCAACATGTGCCCTGCACCAGTGGCCCAGCCCACGGTAGCTCTGAAGCCAGGGAGCTGAGCCCACCCCCAACCCTTCCAGGCAGGCAGCCTGCGACAGCAGCTTCAGGTTTCCTTGTCAAGCTCCTGCCCCACACAAGCCGACAGACCCTCCTTCGGGCGGGCCGGCTGTGCCCAATACTCACTTCATCATAGCTGCGTGTCCTGTCACTCAGCGCCCCAGCCGGGTGTCAGATGGGCGCCATGCGTCATCATCGCCACTCACAGCTTCCAGACACCTCTCCATCTCCCAGACAACCCCGCATGCCGCCTCCGGCTCTCAGGGCAGGGATGAGGGGAGGACCTGAGGCTCAGGGGCTTGCTCAAGGTCACTCAGTCAGCAAGTGGGGGCAGAGATCTAGCCCAAGATTCCTATCCCGTCCAGGCGCTCCTGCCAACCCCTGCCACCCCGCCTCCCTTTGTCCCCACTGGTCCCTTTGAGCCCTATCTGCCCATGAAGGGCCACAGGCGAGGCAGCCCTCCTGGCCTCAGAATGTTGCCCCAGGCACCGAGTCAATACTAGGCTGGGCCATCTCACTAAGGGAGGGTGACCCAGAGGGAGGCAGGGAGCTAGGGGAGGGGGAGGCCTGGGCGCTCGGTACACCAGCCGTCACTTACCTATTTATCTGCCTGCCTGGCAACCTGCCTGCCTGCCTTTTCTTGGGTTTTCTATTTATTTATCTGCCAATCTATCTTTCCATCTGTCTTTTCATCTATCACCTGCCTCTCTGTGTGTCAGAGCTGCCCACGGCTCTCCCTCCCTCGCCCAGCTTCCCGCAGAATCCAAAGTGTCTGCAGCCTCGAGGGGCCTTTCCTCCCTCCCGCAGCCGGGACAACCCCGCCGGCGTCCGGGAACTGGCGCTGGCCCAGCCGGCTGGTCACAGGGAGGCAGAGACACTGGCAAATCTCGTAGCAAAATTATTGTCATCCATAACCACTGTGATGGGCACCCACTCTCCACTCCTTGCTTCACCCGGCAAATGTTTTCTGAGCACCTAACATGTGCCAAGCACTGTGATTAGGGCCTGATGCCGGGTCAAAAGCAGCCCAGGTCCCTGAGAAAGTGAGTTTCCACTCTGGGCCAAGCACACAAACCACACGCCTGTTACACATGACAGGAGCCTGGCTCTGAGAGGCTGGGTGCCTGGCCCCGAGTCGCACAGCCAGTGAGGGGCACAGCTGCATCAGACCCGGCTGGATGCTTCCCACGCTGGTCCCTCTTGTTTCCAAATCCACTGTTGATGGACAGCTTTGCCCGGAGAGCCTGAGAGGGTGACGGGAGGCAGAGACGGGGAGCGGGAGGCGCCTCAGCTGCTGGGAGATCCAGGGCCATGCACTCCATCAGTTATTAATCCCTCCACTCAGCCATGTGATTCTACAGCATCGTGTCGCCCAAGTGCTGTGATGGGCACGCGATTATGACAAACAGCAGCCCGGACAGCTCTCCCAGAGCCGGCACCAGGCTGAGCCACAGGCCCAGGGAAGGCAGTGTCAGAGTGTCGGGGATGGCGGGGGACACAGAGGTCTCCTCTGCACACACACACACCCCATTTTGGTGCAGGATCAGGCCGACCTCCAACTCAGAAAAGCATGGGGGATCTTTGCTGAAACACACGCTGAAGAGGGCCGATTGGGTCCAGAGCAGAGCTCAGCAAACTTTCTGGAAAGGAAAACAGGCAGTAGCTGTTTTTGGCTTTGCAATCATACAGTGTCTGTTGCAATGGTTCCACTCTGCCCTGGTAACCAGAAAGTCCTTGCAGATGACATGCAAAGGATGGGTGTGCCTGTGTGCTCCCCCCTTCCCTCCCCCCTTATTCTTTCTTCACAAGCCGGGCCCCCAGGCTGTGGTCTGTTGACACATCGTCTAGGTTCTGTACCAATAATAACAACAGGAAGAATGACTGCTAATGTTTACTGAGTGCTTATTGTGTGCCCAGTCAGATCTCACAATAACTTTAGGAGGCTGAGAATATTATCGTCTCCAAGTTATAACTGAGGAAACTGAGGCACAGAGACTGTTAAGTAACTCACGTGCCCAGTCAGTGGCAGTGCCAGGCAGGAAGTTCTACTGTATATCCACCCACCCAGTAGCCCCAGAGCTGTGTGTCACCTTGGACCCTCTCTTCCTCTCATGTCCCACACCTAACTCTTTAAAATATCTTCACAAATCTAATGGCTGTGCACCCCACCCCCACCCCGAAACCATCCTAGTCTGAGCCTCCATCATCTCTCACCTGTTACTGCAGTAGCCCCCTCCCTCCTTGGCTCCCCTGCGATCTGTTCTCTGTGCGGCAGCCCGAGGCACTCACAGACAAGCTGCCTCGCTCTATAACGTAGTTGTGCTACCGCTCCTCTGCTTGCACTGAGGATAGAAGGCAGGTCCCTACGACCGGCTGAAATGGCAGCAGACTCTGCCTCTACCCCTCCCATCTCTCTAGCCACTGTTCCTGGAACACCTCAGTGCCCCCTACCCCAGGGCCTTTGCACTGGCTGCTCCCTCTGCCAGTCAATTAAGTGACCTGTTCAAGGTCACAGACCTAGTGGGTGGTAGAACCAAGCTATAAACTGAGGACTGCACAGCTCAGCAGCCCCTGTCCTTGACAACACTGCACCGCCCCCCAGCCAACTCCCCTCCTCGCACACTAGGCAGGGACTGAGTGCCCAAAACGCCAGCTTTGCGGCCAGCTTAGTTAGCTCACTCCCTCGCCTCCTGCAATTCTTTGCTCAAATTTCTACTTCCCTCTGAGGCCCTTCCTCACCACCCCTGTAATTCTGGAACTTGCCTTCTTGCCCCTCCTTCCTGCTTCATCCTACTCTGCTCTACCTTTTCCTTTTGCCTGTTACCTTTACCACACAATATAATCCAGTTATTTATTAGTTTTATTTAATTGCCCACCTTTCCACACTAGACTACAGGGCAAGCTATTGTTTGTTTGTCACTGGCATGCCCCAGCCCCTCCAGCAGCGCCAGCCCATGGCGGGTGCCCGGGGCTATTTGTTGAATGGATGCAGGAGCCCAGCCTTCCTTGTCCAGAGCCTGCTATGTCCTCGGGCTCTGGGTGCAGATGGAGAGCTGAGGGGCCCACGCATCAAGGAAATCACACTTTTTCTGGAAACCCTAGAGAACGTCCCCACTCACATGTAGCTGCCAGCACCTGCCCAGGAATTTTCACCCTCGCTGGGCCTGGATGAGCTCAGAGTAAGACCATATTGCTTGTGTCTTTTGATTTGAGCACACAAATTGGGCCAGTCCCAAGGAATAGGTCCTGGCCCTCCTTGTCCAGTTCCTGGAACTAACAGAGAAGAGAGAGCTCCACTCCCTTTGCACCAAAGGAGGCCAGAGAAATCCAAGTGGCACCTGAGTCTCAGCAAAAAGGGGCTCTCTCTGACGATGTGGGTCTAAGGAGGCGGGCAGTTGACAAAGCTGGTTCAAACCACGCTGGCCTGCTGCCCCTGGCTCCTGGGAGGCATGATGAGAAGATGTGGCTTCCAGAGCAGACACCATTTTGGTCTCAGGCTGCCACGGACCCAGCATCGGGCTTGTTTAGAATGGCAACTCATTTAACCTCTCAGTCCTCATCCCCCTAGTTATGCCTCTGGCTGTCGCCTTCTGGCCCAAGCCTTGATAATGACCTACTGGGTTGACTTGGACAAATTGCCTCACTCTTTTGGGCTTCAATTTCCTCCACTCTAAAGTGCTCTTCAGGACCCCATCTAGCAAGGTCAGTCGGTGGCTCTGAGATTCCATACCTAATCCATCACAATAACCTGGTACAGGTTTTAACTCAAGTGGGTGAATGACAGAGGGAGAAAGCCTCTACAGTAAGACCTGGCTGCAGAAGTGGGGAGCTGCACCTGAATTCTGGTTCCATCCCTTGCCATTTGCACAACCTTGGCTTCAGTTTCCACATCTGTAAAAGGGGGTCAATAATCCCTTCATCCTGAGGTTGTTGGAATTAGGTGGGATGATGTGTGCCAAGTGCTGGGGGTAGCTCTGATTATTACAAACAGGCTCCATAGAGAATGAGTGTGAGCTGGAGGCTTAAGAGAGGGTGACTTTGAGTCTCAACCTGGGGAGAGAATGTTTATTACATTTACCCTCTCCCCACTCCCCCCCACATAGCTCTAAAAAGACACAAATTTCTCTTCAGGGGATATTTTGTTTAGAAACTAAGAGAGGCAATATGGTACAGTAAGGTATGGTGTCTGCAATGCTTTGAACTGTCAACTTAGTTAAGCTAGAACTACATTTCCCAGCATTCCCTCCTCTGTAGTTCTGGCAATGAATCCTAAGGATGTTGGATCAGAGTGGAAGAAAATATAGTGTCAGATCAAGCCCAATTCAGGGACATGGGTGCATTAAGCAGAGATTCCGATTCAGTGCATTAGCTCAAGCAGCTGGGGCGAGCTCTAACAGTTGGCTTGGTTGGTTGACTAAAACCTGGATATAAGGGCAGCTTACAATAGATGAAGTTCTAATGCCAAGCATTTTCCTGGTAGACTGCCAAAGAAGGTATCCAAATGCTTAGCGATACTAGGATGCCGAAATGGATTTATCATGCGCATCCACCCCCAACAGGTGTAGGCTGCCATGCAAGCCGCCCTGCCAGTTGGGTGTGTGACCCCAAAGACTCGATGATGCTTGGAGGGTCTGAGACACACAGAGATGCTGTGTGAAGACTTAAACAAACCATATACAGTAGGTGCCTCGTGGCACACTCTTAAGATTTTGGAGAAAAGGGCTGCTACCCTCCAAAGACAATGATTCTCCTCCTGAGAAAGAGCTCTGCATTGCTACTGCCCCTTTTAGGAACATCCGCAACAGTAATTTTATCATAAAGTGGAAACGACACATAAAACACCAGCTCAAGCTGGTCAGGAAGGCACGAGTCAGTCTCCTGAGCAAACACTGCAAATGCCCCTCCTCTACTCATGCTGCATCCCTCCCTCTCTCTCAGCCCACACCTAGGGCCTCACGTGGAATTCCCTGGCAAGTTGACTGGGGTTTATAGATGGCTCTGCACCCGAGGCTCATTACTCTACAGCCCCACAACACCCTCTTCTCTTTGGGACAGTGATGACGGAAGATCCTCCTAGTGGCAGTACTTTGAGCTGTAAGTGTGATTGTTTACCTTAGCCTGGAAGGGGAGATGGCCAGAGGTATGCATCTACATTGATTCATGGGCTGTGGCTAATGGTTTGGCTGAATAATCAGACACTCGAAAAGAACATAATTGGACAATTGGTGAAAGGAAGGTTTGAGGAGAACTATATGGCTGGAACTTTCTGAATTGGCAGGTCATATAAACAGTCATCAAAGAGGGACCTCGGGAGAGGAGGGTCTTACTAAGTGGATGGGCAAAATGGTCCGTTCTGTGGATTTCAGTCAACTCTTTGCAAGAGTTTCTCATCACCCAGGAGGCTCTTGAACAAAATGGCCCTGGTGAGAAGGAGGGATGTTATGCCTGGGTTCAGCCAATTAGATGTTCGCTCATGAAGGCTGATCTGGCTACACTCAGGGCTAAGTGCCCAAGTACCAACTGCTGAGTCCAACAGTGGGCTCCCCAACATGGCACCAGGATTTTCTCTCGTTCACTCGGCCAGACCTTTATTTACTCTGGGTATGGATTTGCCTTCCCTGCCCGCAGTGCTTCTGCCAGAACCGCCATCTGTGGGCTTACAGATGCCTGATTCCCTATCACAGCATTCCACACAGTTTTGCTTCTGACGGTTTACAGCACAGAAAGTGTGGCAATGGGTCCACGTTCAGCTAATTGCCCAGGATTACCATGATCTCCATCACCCGGGAGCAGCTGGTCTGACAAAATGGTGAGATGGCCTTGCAAAGGCTCCATTTTGGCACCAGCCTTGTGTCAACACCTTGCAGGGCTGGGCGATAGCCTCCAGGAGGCAGGCCATGCTCTGAAACCAGCAACCACCCTATGGTGCTATTCATCCCTTGGATTGGATTCCCAGGTCTGGGAATAAAGGGGTAGAAATGGGAATGTCTTCTCTCGCTGTTAACCTATGTAATCCACTAGCAAACCTATGTAATCTACTAGCAAAGATGTTGTTTTGTGCCCCCATGACTTTAGGTTCTGTTAGGCTAGATGTCGTAGTTCCCAAAGGAGGACTGCTTCTACCAGGAGACAGAACAATGGTCCCCTTAAACTGGAGCTGAGACTGGATTACTTGGGGCTCCTCATGCCAATGAATCAATAGGCATAGAAATGGATCTCCAAACTGGCTAGAATGATTAATCCTGAATATCAAAGGAAAACTGGGTTACTGTGACTAGTATACAATGGGATGAAACAGAAAGATGTCCTGAATTCAACAATTTAGTCCGATGTCCTAGTATAAACGCCAATTAAAAAAACACGACCCATGCCCAGCCAGCATAGCTCAGTGGTTGAGTGCAGACCCAAGAACCAGGAGGTCACGGTTCAATTCCTGGTCAGGCATATGCCCCGGTTGCAGGTTTGATCCCCAGTCGGGGCTTGTAAGAGGCAGCCAATCAATGATTCTCACTCATCACTGACATATATATATATATCCCTTCCTCTCTGCAATCAATAAAAATATATATTTACTAGTAAAAAAAATAACCTGTTGTAGGTAAGACACTAATGACCCAGACCCTTAAAGAATGAAGGTTGAGCCACTCAGTCAGGCAAGAGACTGTTATAGGCCAAGGTCTTTGCTAAGGAAAAATAGAAAATAAAATGGGTAGCAGGAAAAAAGGAAGTATAAATACCAGCTACAATCACATGCATGACCAGTTGAGAAAATGAGGATAATAGATTTGAGTATTTCTTTTTGATTTTGTATAAAAATATTTGTGCATATGTTAATCAATTGTTTTCCCCTCTCTCACGCCTGTTACCATTTAACATGAGATTTGTGAACAGTCTCTAGTTTATCATCCACATTTAGGTGATAGGATGTCTAAGAAGGAATATGACTCAGCTAGAAAAGGTTTGACATCACCCAAAG
The DNA here is from genome assembly GCA_027563665.1 of Antrozous pallidus. Classification (NCBI taxonomy): domain Eukaryota; kingdom Metazoa; phylum Chordata; class Mammalia; order Chiroptera; family Vespertilionidae; genus Antrozous; species Antrozous pallidus. Next base: position 202,641,621 of record CM050508.1, read on the forward strand.
ATGGATAAAGGGACGTGTATCTCTTTTGGAAGGAAAGTTTGTGTGTTTTCATTTGTCATAGCTGCCTTGTGTTAGGAGGAAGCAAAACTGTGCTATGATCTTAATTTGGAAGTTAAAAGATGTATGTAAATATGCCACATTGACATGAGTAATCTATGGTAGTTTCGTACGGAGGTAGGACTATATTTCCCAGAATTCCTTCCCCTTGATGGTTCTGAGTTTGGTTGGCAGTAATTTTGGGGGGAAGTGAAATGAAACAGCAGCCATGTCTGCATTCAGAAGGTCAATGTAGGATCAAGGACAGTGGTACCTCTTGCACACAGCTAACCCTGATGGGGTGGGGCAATACCTGGACCACAGCCACCCCAGCTTCTGCCCCATCTCCTCCAGCATCTCCAGATCCCAGGCTGCATGCTGTGAAGCCCCAAGGTGAAGCGTGCCAGATGCTTCTGCAGGTTGGAAGCTTAAAGCTTAAAGACGGTGAGAACACATGAGTTCCAGCTCATCATTGGGTCTGGCCCTGCCAAGGCATTAGGGGTGAGTTAATTAAAAGTTTGACCAAATACAGCAGGCTAATGTTTAAGTTGATAATTTTGAATGGCCTGCAAATCCTCTCTAATAAAAGAGAAACATGCAAATTACAGTACCTTAGATACGCTACCAGCCAATCAGGAGCAGGGGGCAGGGCACCCTCACTGGAGGTCAACCGCCCAGGGCCCGAGCCTCAAATAGAGCCTTGCAGCTTTGGCCGGGGTGGAGCAGGGCAATCGCAGCTAACTAGGGGTCCCCCGCCCAGGGCCAGAGGCTTTAGGCCTTGGCAGGGGTGGAGCTGGAGATCAGAGGAGATAGATGTGAACTATAAAGGAAACACCTTTTCTGACCATTCATTGGCTAAGTTTCCTGTACACCACTGGTAATATTCTTAGTAACTTGGGTATAAGAATCCAAAAAAGTAATCTAGGGTTCTTCCACCACACTCCTGGAGAAAAAAACAAAGGTCTGCTGCTGGAGGGCTAAGAAATATCATATCCTTTCCCTAGGCAGTTTGGCTCAGTAGATAATGCCTAGGTTTGCCAATTGCAGGGTCCGGGTTATTTTCTGATCAAGGGCATGTACCTAGGTTGCAGGCTCCTCCCTGGCTAAGGCCCAGGTCAGGGCTCATGCCGGAGGTAACCAATCAAAGCGTTCCCTCTCACTTTGATCTTTCTCTCTGTCTTTCCCTTTCTCTTCTACACTCTCTAAAAATCAATGGAAACATATCCTCAGGTGAGGATAAAAAAAGAAAAATAAAGAAATATTATATCCTATGAAAGACACATCTTGAAAATGCCTAAATAAAGTTGAGATTTTTTCATGGTGAAGGGACCAGAGTCTGGGTTGATGAAAGCACCTCGGTGGTTGCGGTGACTGTCAGTGGCTGCAGCAGTGGCGTGATGGGTCTGGTGCCTTTCCCTGATCAGCCCAGTCGCCTCCCACAAAGGGAGGCCAGACTGTGGCTTAGGCCCATTCCCCAGAGGGAATGGGCCTAAGCCATCAGTAGGACATCCCCCCTGAGGGTTCCCAGTATGTGAGAGAGGGCAGGCTGGGCTGAGGGGACCCCTCTCCCCCAGTGCATGAATTTTGTGCACCGGGCCCCTAGTGATGTTATAAATATCCAAATGGCCCTTGGCAGCAAACAGTTTCCCCATCCTGTTCTCTAGAACCCGTGACTATGTCACCTTGCATGTCAAAAGGACTTTGCAGGTCTTGAGATGGAAAGATTACCCTGGGTGGCGCAATGTCATACCGAGGGAGACAGAAGATCAGTCCTTAGCAAAACCGAGTGAATGAGATTTTATTAGGTCTACAACAACAAGGACAATGAGAGAGAGTCCTGAGATATTAGTCTCTGACCCTAACAGTTCATTGCACAGAGAGAAACACTGAGACCTTGACGTGTGAAAGGTCTTCTCCAAGGTCACAGAGACGTGCAGCTCAGGGTGCAGAGCCAGCTGGCCCAGGTTCTGCTTCTGGCTCCGCCAGTTATTAAAGTGTAATCTCAGGTAAATCACCATAATCTCTCTGCATCTATTTCCTCAATATAAACAGGGAAAATAGCAGCTCCTGCCTTACACTGTTCCTAAGACCATAGCTGCCAAGTCCCCAATAATCAGCAGCTGCTATAATTATAATAATTTCACAAGTAGTTATTATTACAGTAATTCCCCAAATACCGTTCTCTCCTAGGTACTGAGGAAATAGTTTCTGGCCCAAAGAGTTCCTATGTCATGAATGAGAAAGACGAAAATAAGCAAATTCTGCCTGGCCTGTATAGCTCAGTGGTTGAGCACCATGCCGTGAACCAGGAGGTCATGGTTTGAGTCCCAGTCAGGACACATGCCCAGGTTGTGGGCACCCCCCATGTGATGTGTACAGGAAGCACCTGGTCAATGATTCTCTCTCATCATTGATATCTCCATCTCTCTCACCCCCTCTCCCTTCCTCTCTCAAATCAATTTTAAAAAATTAAGCAAATTCACCATCTGAAACATTCTTCAGTAGAAGGAGTCAGAAGGGGGAGAGGGTGAATCTAATTTTGCCCCAAATGGGGAAAAAAAACTACAAAGTTTTTCCAAAGAAGGTGCAACCTGAATATAGTTCCAAATAGTATGCAGGAGTTTTCCAGATGGCCAAGTGGGTAAAGAGATTTCTGCAGGAGAAAGAGTGTGCAAAAGCCCGGGGGTATGAAAAAGTAGCTCAAAGTGTGTTTGGAAAGTACAAGCCATTCCAGCTCACCAGATGGCCTGATAGATAGTAGCAGGAGAGGAAGGCAGGGATCAGATGCTGGAGAGCTCAATGCCAAGTGAGGTGCTTGAATTCCTCCTACTGGCCCGTAATCTCCACCTTTCCCTCATGAGAAGCACCATAGGCAGATGGAAGGAAATATTGCCTGTAGGGGTCTAGACACTGGCATTTATTTATGTACTTCAAAGTCTCCAGTTTTATCTTAATTCCCATAAGTTTGTACCTTCTTCAATATTATATCCATGTTCATTCACTTATTTAATAAATGCTTATTAAGTGCCTACTGAACAGCCTTTAGAATATCAGTGAATACAACTAAGATGCTTGTCCTTGTGGATCTTTTATTCTAGTGAGCAGGGAGAAATGGTGGTGGAGAAAGGCAATAAGTAATAATGGTGATAGATAGATAGATAGATAGATAGATAGATAGATAGATGATAGATAGATAACTGAGTGTGCTGTAAGGTTATAAATGCTTAGAGACAGAAAAATCAGAATAGGATAAGGTTCAATGTCATTAAATGAATTCATAAACTAATGAAGACATTAATGTGGATGGATGAATGGATGGTGGATGGATGGATGGATGGATAGTGAATGGATGGATGGGTGGATGGATGGTAGATGGGTGAATGGATGATGGATAGACAGATGCTTGCAAGAAAGGATGGAATAAAAGAAAGCTGGCTGACTGGTGGGGAATACTGAAAGGGTTTGAGCAAAGGAATGACGTTACTCACATCAGTCAACGCCCGCCACCCTCACGGCAGCCGATTGCCTTTCGGCACGGTCAAGGTCATGGAGAGGTGAAACTGGCCAGAGCAAGTTTCCAGGATCCCCGCTGACCCCCAAGCAGGCCCTCAGCTTGTTACCACACTTGAAATGCCGCTGAATTTCCCAGCGCATAGTTGATAGAAGTACCTTTGGGCACACGGCAGTTAATGAATAACTTGGTTAAATTACAGCAAAGGGAGGGAGCTCAAGAACTGGAGCCAGGATGGAAGGCTGGGGACCACGGCCCCTGTTACCGACTGAAATCCAATCTCCGAAAAGAGGGGACTGACACTTTGGGAAATGAGCGTATGCTAATCGTTCCTTCTGTTGGCAGAAGGCTGCTCCAGACACACAGCCGCCTCGAACCCAGGGCTCTGGGGAGAGGAGGCGGGAGGTTGGGGCTCCTGGTGCGGCTCACTGCCAGTCACTTCACAGCCTCAACTTCCTCACCACTGAACTGAGAAGGCCATTTATTCCCAGCCCTTCTCTCAGCAGCAAATAAACAAATGGTTGGAGAAGATATGAAATCCATGTTTTAAAATAACGAATGGTGGGGATTTATTAACGGAAACTAAACATTTCCATTGTGTAGAGCAAGTGGCAGTGCTGGGATGAAGAATGGAAACACGCAGCTGGGTTCGGAGCCTGACTCTGCGGCTCACAGAGTACAACTTTGGACCAACTGTGTTTTCTCTCTGAGCAATGGGGGTTGCCACACCTCCCTCATAGGCTGAGTGGGTGAATGAAAAGAAATACTGCATCCTGTGCCCAGCGCATATGAAGTGCTTTATGAATGTAGCGCAAATAACCGTTGTCACTGCTGTGCCCAGCCTCCTGCTCAGGACCCCCTGATTTAGAGCAAAGTGTACTCTGCATCTTCAGACACATGTGTTGGCTGGGGTGGTGGAAAAGGGTCCGTGGAGTACAAAATCCTGGAGTGGAACCGCAGCCCTCACCCCCTCGGGGGCTCTCCTAGACCAGCTCTGGATGAGTCCAGAGCTGTCCTGGGCTGTCCTGCTCTGTGACTTGGGCAGGAGCAGGGGCGAGAGGCGGGTGGTCCCGGCCGTGGCTGCAGCCATTTCCCCTGGAAGTTAGCTGCTGATGGTGCTAACCGGAGGCTCAGCCCTCAGCCTTCTTTCGACGCCAGACCAAGGGCCCCGTGCTCAGAGAGGACACCCCTGAACGCGTCCAAACCCTCAGCTCCCTGAGCACATACCTGTCGCATCTCATGATGCTCAAGCACAGCCCACAGTGGCTCCAGGGCCGGGGCCCAGGGACCCACGACATCTCGCGGCCAGTGAAACAGCTGGTCTGTGGACCTGTGTTGCCTCCACGGCCGCACCTCCGGGGCTTCCTCCCTGGACTGCTGGCTTAGCACCCGCCTGCTGGGGGACGCTCGTTCTCTGTTTTGTCGTTACTGCTGTTTTTCTTCTTAAATGCGATGAGATGCACGTTTCAACACACTGAGCGGCGGAGGCCGAGATAGCGTTCCTCTCCTTTTATTCCCACTACCAATTGGAAATGTTGGTGTATAACACACAGCCTGCCCCCCCGTCCCTGCTCCCTGAAGTTACCCGAATAGTAATCCCAACGGGAGGCAGCTAGGGGCTGGCACCATTCCAGGTGCTTCACCTGCACCGACTCATTTTATCCTCATAAACACGGGACAGGATCCAGGCCCCGGAGCTGGGGGTCCCCATTAGTCAAGGTGGGGCTCCCCTCAAGTTTGCAGTGTGAGCTCATGTATTACCCTCCTCAGGGGAGAAATGGGGGTCCAGAAGGACCCGAGATCCCAGCTCCTTGAACCCGCTGGAAACTCCCAGTGACAAGTTTCACCACATTCTCCCGTGGGTCCGTTTTTCAAGACCCCCCGCGGTGACGTCCAAGCAAGAAGGCACTTTCCCGGGAAGCTGCCGGGCTCCAGGCTCCATCTCCTGTGGTGGAGGCGCCGCCTGAGCCCCTGGGAGCGCCACCTGCTGCTTTTGTCCAGCTTGGCCGAGCAGAGCAGATAGCCGGAACTTCTGAACCTCTCTGTTCTTTAAGAAAAGGAAACACCCCATGTGTTTGGGGGGTCTCAGGCCCATTCAACAGTTTCTGGGGTGTCCTGCAAGAGGTGCCCACTGCTTCAGGTGCTCTCAGCTGAGGAGTCTGAGCTGGCTGCTGGGGGGTGGGGGGTGGGGAAGGGCAACTGGGGGTGGGATGGGGAGGGGTGGTACAAAGAAGCCAGGCCCTGCCATCATGGAGGGCTGTCCTGCTCTGTGACTTGGGCAGAGCAAGTCTCCTCTGAGCATCAGGTTTCCCCCTGGAAAAATGACAATGCTGTCTGATGGATACTGTCTAGCTCTCGGGGCTGTGGAGAGGATCGCGTGAGACGGTGGCTGGAGCGATGACTGGAAGACGGTAACATACAGGTGGCGAAGGTAATGGTAGCACTGGTGATTGACAGTGGCCTGCCAGGCTGAGCCCTTAACCAGAGGCTGATCCCAGACAACTCACCAAACCTCTCTGGGCTCTGACGTTCTCTCCTGTCACGTGGAGATAGAGCAGGTCACGCTGAGGTAAGAAGTGGGGGAGGACGCTGTGCACCTGTTTGACGGGATTTTTCTCTGTCAATATTTATCTGACAAGAAGCGCCATTGGGACCATCACCAGAGGGAGAGCTACACCCCGAGAGGAAAAAATCCTCACTGTGCTCATGCTCACAGCAGCAGCAACACCAAAATAAGAGCCTTGACTGTCAAGTAGGGCAAGAGAACACACACTGATTGCTTTGTTGGCACCTACTAAGCACCCAGCACATATAGAGATCAAGATGATAATAACAATAAGGACCCATTTACACCTCGAAATTGCCCATCGCCAAGGTGTAAAGCAGGTTGGTCTCAGCACCCACAGCCCAGCTGCCCGGTCCAGGGGGTGCTCACCCACCACCATCCCCGTGGCCCCTGCCACGTCCTCATCATGGAAGGCTCCTGGCTCCAGGCCGCAGGGTTCCAGATGTGGCTGGATCTGCTTTGAGAATGGCCTCCCAAGCTCTGAGTTGCACAAGGAAATCCATCTCATTCGCTGCCAGTCTGACCTTACATCTGTCCAGATGGCCTCCTGCTCGCGAGATCCCTTATTGGGATGATGGAAGGATTCGGGTTAGACCCCAGAGAGCACTTGCCAGTCTAAACAGCTGGGATGGGGCCAACCTTAAGCCATCCTGTTCTCAGAAGCTCCTCTCTTGTTTTCCAACCCCCACCTCCCCCCCCGCCGCCCCTGATCTACGTGTCCGTTCCCAACCACTCCGCTCTGGACGTACTGCTCCCTGGGAAGGCTCCATCATGTCCTAGAGCCCGAAGCCACTGTTTAGGATGGTGCATGGCGGGTTGGGACCTCTGCTCTGCGAGCAGGCAGCTCCGGGTCTGTCTTCTGTCTTCATCGCAGCACCTGGCATTGATGCTCACATGCAGTAGGTGCTCAATAAGTGCTTCTGGCTGGAGATCTCCAGGGTCGCAGTGCCTATCAGTAGAGGGTGCAGTGGGTGAAGGGAGAGCCACAGGCCAAGAACTCTGCAGCGTAATCCCACTGACCTCCTCCTGCCAGCCCTCCCTGTGAAGCATAACTAGCTGTTTTAGGAAACATGAAATGGCCCTAACCAGTTTAGCTCAGTGGATAGAGTGTCGGCCTGCGGACTGAAGGGACTCAGGTTTGATTCCGGTCGAGGGCATGTACCTTGGTTGCAGGCACATCCCCAGTAAGGGGTGTGCAGGAGGCAGCTGATTGATGTTTCTCTCTCATCGATGTTTCTAACTCTCCCTTCCTCTCTGTAAAAAGAAAAAAATCAATTACATATATATTTTTTTTATTTTTTTTTTAAGATGAAATGAATGCACCAAAAACCTCAGCCAACCCTTCACCATCTTGGACATGAGAACAGCTGGCCAAGATGGTGGCCTCCTCTCTGGAGTCACTTTTGATAGAAACGCCAGGCTCAACCTCTAAGGACACCATCACTGTTTGGCTTCAGTCCTGTCTGAGGGTAGGGGCTGACTCAGATAAAAAAACAAAAATACAAAAAGCTGGCACCTACCAAGCGCCAATCGTGTGCTAAGCACTGTTGTGAATGCTTCAAACATGCTAACACCTTCAAGTCCTCAATGAGGGGAGGTATCAACCCATTTCATAGTCAATGAAACTGAGGCACAGGCATTTAACCACTTGCTTGAGTTGGTACAGCTGGGAAACAATAGAGCCAGGGAGGATGGGATGCAAGAGCACCGGCCTTTAACTGTGCCATACCACCTGCCCTCCAGCTCTCCATAGCCTCCCTTTCCACAGAGGCCCAGAGAAGCCAATCAGCAGCCTGATGTCGCACAGCAAGGCTACAGCCCCACTGACTTTAGACTAGAGTCCCTGGTCGAAAGGGACCTGGCACCTTCTTTACACGGATCTCATGTCAACCCACAACAGTCTTTTGAGGGAGCCCATAGGACCCCTGTGATCTGGGTGAGAAAACAGAGAGGTTAAGATACCTGCTCCAAGCAACTCAGTGACCTGGCTGTCCACCCCGGAACACACTCGCCCCCAGTGGCACAGATACCCCTAACCTTTGCTGATAGGGACGGTCTCCATGTCCCAGAGAGGAACAAAGGGGCCATCTGTCCTTCCCTCCTCCTGGCTGCCTGGCCTCTCAATGCTAATTCATGGACAGCAAGCAGAGAAGGCGATGATGAAGGCGAGGTGTTCAGAGGAGGGAGGAAGGGAGAGAGGGAGGCGGGGCTGTAAATATTAATTGTTCTGTGAGGAGGTTGCTTTTCAGACCCAGGCTGAAGGGAAGGCTATGTTTAATGAACTCTGCCTCTGCCTCTGCGCTGGGGCCAGGCCCTGACTGGAAATGAGCTGCGGGGTCTCTGTTCTGGGGTGGAGGCCCAGCAGCCTGGCACACGGAGCAGCCGTGGACATCTGCGCGTGAACTCTGAGGCAGCCCATGGCTCCGTGCTATCTTTCTCAGTCCTCACTGCCCACCTGGCCCGCTCGCCCGCCTGCCCACCCTTCACCAGCCTGCAAGCTTCCAGAGCGGCCCTGCTCCCTGCCTCGGCCTCTGTCCCTCCCCTGTCTTCTTTGGCTCATCTGTCTTAGCTGGCATTGTTGGGGGGCAGAAACCGAAGCCCCTACCTTCGCTTAAATAAAGAGGAATTCGTTATGTGGCAATCAGGGTGACCTGGGAGCCCCAGAAGCTGGAAGACTGGCTGGGCCTCCAGGACTCAGAAATAGGTTCATTCCTGCCCTCACCCACTCACCCTGGCCACTACCATACCTGCTTAGCCCTGCTTGTTTCTGGATCTGCTTTAATCGCCTTCCTTCCCAGGCATAGCTCCTCCACAACCTCCCAGGCTTCCACCATCCGGCTCCCATTCTCCAGTAATGTAGGTTGAAATTCTTGTGAGCACGAGTCTGATGGGTCCATCCCATTGGCCAGGTGCCCATCCTCATCCAATCAGCCAAAGCTTGGGGAGATGGGTCACATGACTGCCCCTTCAGGGTCAAGCAATGGACTGTCTTGTGTGTGTGTGTGTGTGGGGGGGGTGGTCAGGAAAGTATGGATGGGGTTTCAGGACTCAAGGCCCACCCCAAAGCTCTCCCTTTCAGAGATGCTTCCCACCCTGATTTTCCCCTTTGATATCAACCCTTCCTCTGTGCTTCCACTGTCCTTTTCGCCATCTAACAGCTGTGTGACCTTGGGCAAGTTACTAACCCTCTCTGTGCCCTGTTTCCTCATCTATAAAATAAAGGTGATAACAGTGCTCACCTCACAGGGTTGCTGAGGATTTAATGCAGAAAGAGGCAGACCACTCAATGCAGACCTTCCAGGCACAGCGCAGTACCTAGCTATGTGAACTCTAAGTATTGTTGAGATCATTGTTTCATCTCTTATAGCATTTTTTTTTTTGCATTATTTGGAATAATTTCCCTGTGCACCTGTCCCACCCTCCATCCTGGGTACTCCTTCGTGGAGAAACCTGTCGGGGTTAGCTCTTTGCCTCTGAGCTGGGCAGAGCTCAGGGTGATTGCTCAGCAAATGCCCGGTGGGGGCCAATGTGACAGTCACTTCCACTTACTGAGCATCTACTATGTGCCAGGGCAGGGAGACACGAGGTGGAGTGCCCGTGGGGCCCTGGGCCCATGGCACGTGCTTTATAATCCCTCTTATTTACTCTCCACCCTGGCCTTGGGAAGTAACTACCTCTGTCCCCGTTTTGACCGCCCTTGGTGAGTCTCAGGGGATCCCGGTCACCAGCCATTGATGGGGAGAAGAAGGGCTGTACCCAGTTGTCACTGCCACGGAGCTCCCTGCTGTGCCGGCATCCCCATGTGGTTGCTGAAAGGTTCTAGGGCCCTGGGGGTACAAGGTTACATGGGTGAGGTCCTCCTCGCAGCCCAGAGAATCCAGGAGGAGGAGCGGGCGGGGCAGTTGGTAAATCCCTGCTCTCCTCCAGGCAGGAAACACAGAAGCAGGTCGGGCAGCTGCACCTGCAGGGGTGGCTCTGGGTGTGAACATGGAAAGAGCACAACTGCGTGTGCCTGCAGATGTGCCGCCATTCCATTCTTTCGTTTTATTTTTTGTCCAATCGTTCAAATCTGGAAACCTCTTTATCCCTAGCCCCTAGCTGGGATTCAGGATTCTAAATCCCAGCAGTCACTTCCTTGCTGTGTGATCCTGGGCATGTCTCTTCCCCTCTCTGAGTCTCTACACAATTGTGAGGGTGAGTGAAATTATTGGGGGAAAGCCTTTCAGCTGAGAATGGTGGAGAGACACAGGGGGTCGGGGCAGGTGCCTGCTTCACCCCTGCCTGCAGGAAAGGCCTGGTCCGGACCTCAGGGAGGGGGAAAGGAGGGAGGTGGGGCAGAAGCTGGAGTTATTTTTAGTCTCTGATTAGGAGCCTCTTGCCCGTCTCCAAGCCCTCTGACGGCTCCTCATGTGAAGAAGGGGCGCCAACTGCTTAATCAGACTGCTCTCAGCACAACTGATTAATAGGGGCTCCTGCTCTAGAAAGAACAGAAAGGAAGAAAGAAAATGCTTCTGTAAATCAGCTGTTTATTTAACTTTCCCTGGCATTTAATGATTGCGAGGCTTGGGAGAGGGGGAGAGATGGAAAATTAATTTGAGTCTCGCTAGCAAAGCCAGTCGGGGGAATAATGAACTTCCCAGTCTCGTGGAGAACAGAGATGGGGGAGATGCCAGGGCGTCAGAGCCCTCCAGCCTCCGTGTCCTGGGCTCCAGCTGGGCTGCACCACGCCAGGGACAGACTGCCGCCACCCCGAGCCTCCCTGGAACAGGGAGGGTGAGGCCAGGCAGGGTTTCAGCTCCTTTCAAGATGCAAAATCCCATCAACCCCTCACCCCCAATCTTGCTCAGGGAGGGAGGCAGAGGTACAGGATGAGCCAAGAAATTGCACATAGTCATGGTTATGTTTTTTCATGCTCGCGTGCTCAGATATTCAGCAGAACACCCCCACTCCCCCATCCGCACCCACACGTGTCGGTGGCACCAGGCTGGGAGGAGGTGGACGTAGAAGATGTGGAAAGGCAGAATGGATGAGCTGGTAGGGCCTCCAAGTTCATCTGGTTTGAGTTCCTTCTTCTATATGGAAACTGAGGCCGCCTGAGAGGAAGGCAGACATGTGTCCAAGACGACACCTTGTGTGGGACAGAGTGTGAGCTCGAACCCACAAGCCGGGGCTCCTTGTCTCCCCCTCTCCCCTAGAGAGTGTGCCCATAGTAACTCTGCTATGGACCGGATGGTCGTGTCCTCCCGAATGTCGCAGCCCTCAGCTCTAATGTGACGCTGTCTGGAGGTGTGGCTTTGGGAAGTAATTGGATGTAAATGAGGTCATGGATGTGGAGCCCTCATGGTGGGGCGAGTGCCTTCATAAGGGGATGAAGGGACCAGAGCTTTCTCTGCTCCCCGCCGTGTGAGGACACCACAGGGGGACAGCCATCTGCAGACAGGACGGGGGCTCTCAGAACTCAGCCATGTCCGTGCCCCGATCTAGAAATTCCAGCCTCCGGAACCGTGAGAAGTAAGTTGCTGCTGTCTACGCCCGCAGTCTACAGTCTCCTTTAGAGCAGCCTGCGCAGCTGAGACGAACGTCCTCGGTTGTAAGTGACAGGAGCTGCGAGGGTGATTTCAGCAGAGGTCCCCGCCCTCCTTCCTCGGGCCATCGTGGATCCCATGCCACTCTGGAACCAATCATGTGGCCAGGAGAATGGACCCCCTGGACCGGCCAGATGTGGGTGAGGTGGCCCAGCCTTCTTAGACAAGCACATCTGTCTCAGTGCCCCTGCCCCAACCACATGCCTCAACCAAATGGTGCTCACCACTTCCTCTCCCACCTCTGGGTTTGTGTCCACACTGTCCTCCCCTCCTGGGTAGTTTGAGAAACTATAAGGCCCAATTCAGACACCACCTCCTGCAGGAAGGCCTCTATGATCCTTCTGGTCCCACGTGTCACCTTTTCTGTCTCTCCTGTGACTCCTGCTGCCTGTCGGTGGTCCCTGTGTGATGGCAGCACCCACTTCAGTGTGTTAAAGTGTGTTCTAGTGGCTGGGTTCATGGACTCCTTCAGGGCAGGGACCTAGTCTTACGTATCACCGCTTCCCCAGGTCTCAGCCAGGCACAAAGTGAGGTAAGTCAGGTTGAATGAATGAATGAATGAATGAGAATTCATGCGGATGATTCTAAAGTCAGAAACAGCGGCCTCCATGCAGGCATCCACTCTCCTCTCTGATAAAACAATGCCCTGTTTGTCAGCTGGCTGGATCAGGCCTTTCTTCTTGGTGAGGAACTTAAATGCCTCCTGCACTTGTAAGGGGGTGGGGAGCCCTACAGACCCCGACACCACCCTTCCTGTAAAAGTTTTCCTTTGTGCTTTGCTCTGACTTCTTCCCTCCCTGAGCCACATCCCTCCCTTTGGGACTCAGCGTGCACAGGCTGTGGGGCGTGGGAGGTGGGATCCAGCCGGCAGCAGCCCCGCTGGTTGGCATGTTCCTAGGAGAGGCCCAGAAGCTGGTGCCTGGGAAGTGCCACCCCCGCCCTGGCTCCTCCTGGCAAGTCCAGCTCTGCACCCCTCCCTTCCCTTTCAGCAGCCTGTCAGCAGCTGAGGGACGGGAAGCTGTCACCCTCTCCCCCGTCCCACATCACCCCCACGTCCCCCGCCCTGCCTCTCCTGGCTCCAGGAAGCTGGGAAGCTATTCCTAACGAGTTGGCACGCAGCCTGGCTTTCACCACCCCAGAGAGGCAGCTCCGTGCACACTGGGCCGGGATGCTGAGGAAGGGAAAGAACCATCTCTCCACACAGCAGGGAGGAACCGTCCGCCAAGCCTGGAGCTCAGTTTAGCCCCATCTGAACCCCCGTGGTGAGCTGTCCCTGCCCCAAGATCAGGGGCACCCAACACCTTGGCCGGCCTCAGCTCTTCAGTAACCCCCAGGGCACGGGAGCTGAAAGTGGTGTAGAGGTCTCACAGAGCAAGACAGAGGCTGGATGGAGCAGGATGAGAGGAGAAATCTGTAGAAGGTGAATTTGCTCATCATCTAGAAATTACTCAGAGAAGCTGTCAGTCCAGGCACCCAGGACCCCGCTTTGTGAAAATTGTCATCTCCCCATGATACTGTGAACTCTAAAATAGCATGAACAGGTGTGTCTCTCTCAGCAGCACAATCCTAACACGGGGCAGTATGCCTGGCATATAATAGGTGCTCAATAAGTGTCTGGTGAGTGAATTATCACAGAATGAACCTCATGTATTGTGCTGCAGTCAATGTGATTTTTATTCCAGGTAAGTACTGAACCCCTTGTTCTGAACAAGGGAGGAAGCCCTAGGATCCTGGGCAGCCAGCTGGTGGCACCCTCGACAGGCTGGGGCACCTGGGTCAGGAAACAGTGAACAAATGATCTAGCCCAACGTGTATTCATGACTTAATCCATTCATGCATCCAACAAATGTTTACTGAACGTCTACTATGTGCCAGGCACTGTTCTCAGTGCTGGGGGTACAGCAATAAACCAGGCTGTAAATTGTGGTAAAAATTGCAACTGGTCCATGCCACTGGACTCTCACAATGGGAAGAGGAACAAAGGACTACCTAAGGTAATTCGGGGAGAGGTAAATACAGTGGAGTGTGGGGTGCTGCCCAGCCGGCATGGCTCAATAGTTGAGCGTTGACCTATGAATCAGGAGGTCATGGTTCGATTCCCAGGCGGGGCACATGTCCAGGTTGTGGACTCGATCCCCAGTGTGGGGTGTGCAGGAGGCAGCCGATCAATGACTCTCTCATCATTAGTGTTTCTATCTCTCCCTCTCCCTTCCTCTCTGAAATCAATAAAAATAGACTTTAAAAAGAATGGGGTACTGGGTGCTGTTTTCGCTGGGGTAGTCAGGTAGGGCTTCTCTGCAGAGGTGATACTTGGAGAGATTTGAAGGGGTGCGGGAGCAAGCTGCACAGATATCGGGAAAGCTATTTCAGAAAGAGGAGCAATGAAGGCTCAGAGCCTGGTGCTCTCCAGGACGGGCCATGTAGTGGAAAGATGGATGAGCAAGAGGAAAAGTGTCTGGCCAGGAGGGCCACAGGAACAACGCTGAGCATGCCACAACCAGCTGAGTACCTACTATGTGCTGGTCACATATGGTGCCCCCACAGCCTTGTCATTTTGTGATTCTGTGGCAGCTGTCTCCTGTTGAGTTCTCCAGGGCTAACTGGACCCTTAGGTTACAAGAGAATGGAAGTAGCCAGGACTCAGGCACAACTCACCATATGGCTGTGACCCCCATGCTCCTCTTTAGCTCACAGATACAGGGACCTTGAAGACAGAAAGGTCTCTATACCTTAGTTGGGGTATCACCAACATTCATCAAGCACCCACCCCCCGCATCATGTGCTGGGCTCCTCCCGTATCCTCCCACCTGTCCAGTGGAGCTGTGTGAGGTGGGGGCTCCTGTACTCCTGTTTGCAGATGGCCCCTAGTGCCCCCTCATTGGAAATAGCTCCCAGCTTCCTGAGCCGGGAGGGAGCAGGGCAGGGGTGTGGAGGCGAGGTCGGGGCAGTGAGGAAGATGACAGCGTCCCCTTCATCGGTCTCTGACAGGCTGCTGAAAGGGGAGGGAGGGTGCAGGCTGGGATTGCCAGGAGGAGCCAGGGTTGAGGGTGGCATTCCCCAGGCACCAGCCTCCTGTCTCTTGGGAAGGCGCCCGCTTGGCGGGGCTGATGCCTGGCTGAGCCCACCTCTGCCAGGCGAACACATTCCAGCAGCCTGTGGGTGCTGATTCCCAGCCGGGGGCACGGCTCAGGGAGGGAGGAGGTCAGAGCATATCCCAGAAGGCCACACAGTTGCCTGACTTCCAACCCAGGTCAGCCTGGACCCAAAGCCTGGTGCTTCATGAAGCAGCCAGCATCTGCCTGCCTCCCCTCCGCCCTGCCTCATGGAAAGGAGGCCTCCCTCTCCCAGGTTCCCTGGGAGGCAGTTCTCACTGGAAGGAAGATGGTTTTGAAGTCGGGATATGCGAACTGGTTTCAATCTCCATCCAAAAGCCAGGCTCCCTTCTCCGAGGAAAGGACTGAGCCTGCTCGCCTCCCCGGAGACCGGCCTTCTGAACGGGGGCCTAGAAGGCAGCGGTAGGCTGGTGGGACTCCAGGCACTTTGGCAGCGGCGTGAGTGACTGGGATATTTTGGGCAGGGCCCCTTCTCACAGCCTTCACTCACACCATACCGGCTGCCGCCCACTCCGCTGATGCGTCAGGCTGGGCGCGTACATGTGTGGGTTCTTGCGAACCGGTTTTTAAAAGTGTTGGTCCCCGGAGAGTCTATTCATAGGCTCTTAAAGCTGGAGGATCCTTAGAGAGCATCCTACTCCAACCTTTCCGTTTTCACATGGGAAACTGAGGTCCAGGGAGAGAAAACCTCTTGAAGGTCACACGAGGACAGAGCCAAAATCGGAACTCGGTTGGCTCCTGCTCGGGGCTCCTCCCACATCGTCTAATTTACCTCCGAAGTCAGACACTGCGACACGTGGTTTTGCCACGTCTTGGCTGCGTGACCTTCAGTGAGTGCTTTAACCTCTGACTATCGACTTCCTCGTAAGGATGGTGGCGGTATCACATGCTGCAGGTCGGAAGTGCGCTTGGCACGGAGCAGGTGCTTAATAATAATTATGAAGTTACCCACCCCCCTTGAGGTTTGAGCCATCTTTCCACTCCTTCATCAACCGGGACTCAAGGAGCATCGCTCCTGCCCCCAGCAAACACGAGCCCCTCCGTGAGAGAATCCAGGCTGCGACATGTTTCCCCTCCTACCCTGAGCCTGGCTTCCTCTGCGTGCCAGCTCTGAGCACCCTGCAGTGGGAGCCTCGAGGGGCAGTGAGGAAGGAGGAGGAGACTGGGGGGTTGTTCCCCTGCCCTGCAGTGCAGACCCCTAGTGAGATGAAGAGAGTATTGAGATGCCCCAGAACCAGGCAATAGCAGGGAGCCAGACAAAAAAGCAAGCAGACTTCCACCTCAGAGGCACAGTCTCAGCCCGCTGTCGTGATGGGAGCCGGAGCGCCAGGGCTTAGAGAGAGAGGGAGGTAACAACGGGTAATGGCGAGAGTAGAGATACCTGGGTTTCGGGGACTCTGCTCACTCTGGCTGACTTAGAGAATCTCAGCAATGTACTATGGTGGTGCCAGCCTGGAAAGTTGGCCTCGAGGATGGACACAGGACAAAGGCTGCCATCTGCTGGCCCCTGGGATCCATGCCTCCACCCCCAGAGGCCCAGCAAGGCCCCAAAGTTGGCCAGAGTCCAGCAAGTCACCCAATTGCTTTGCAGATGAGAAAACAGTGTCCCTGACCAGCGAGGAAGACCCTACGCTCTCTGTACATGCAGCTGTTGAATGAAGGTAGACTCAAGACTCAAATCTTCTCTCACTGGCTCCTTCGGTCCTTTTTCTACTGTCTGTGGGAACCAAGACAGATAACCTGAACACCGTTGATCTATGAGCATTTAGGGCCCTTAGCTTCCCAGGAGGCCCGGGAGGTGAGCAGTGGAAAGAATGTGTGTGGTTTGTTGTCCTTTGGAAGAAAAGATGGATTGTGGTGATGCGAATGTGGGAGCTGTCTCTGGTGATGCGAATGTGGGAGCTGTCTCTGGTGCTGACTCCCCTTCTTCAATGGCTTTCTATTGACTACTGTCTGGAGGTGATCTGCAAGGCTGCACATCCATGGCCACCCGTTAAAGTCAGGACATCGCCCTGACTGGTTGGGCTCAGTGGATAGAGCATCAGCCTGTGGACTCAAGAGTCCCAGGTTCGATTCTGGTCAAGGGCATGTTTCTAACTCTTTATCCCTCTCTATTCCTCTCTGCAAAAAATCAACAAAATATATTTTAAAAATAAGAAACAATAAAGTCAGGCCAAAGCCAGTTTTGCTCAGTGGATAGAGCGTCGAACAGCGGACTGAAAGGTCCCAGGTTCAATTCCGGCCTAGGGCATGTACTGTGGCTGTGGGCACATCCCCAGCAGGGGGTGTGCAAGAGGCAGCTGATCGATGTTTCTCCCTCATTGATGTTTCTGACTTTCTATCCCTCTCTCTTCCTCTCTGTGAAAAAATCAATAAAATATATTTAAAAAATAAATAAAAATAATAATAATAAAGTCAGGACACCTCCTGCCATGGCAGCTCTTCCAGGCTAACCCCAATTAGGTGAGGCTGATACTAGGTAACAAATACGTTTTAACAAAACTCTCTTACAAACATCGCCATCAAGGTGAATTCTCATCAGGCACTGTTCTAAGGGTGTGGAGTGTAACGAGGCATCCAACACTGACCACAGTTTTATGAGCTAGGTAGCATTTTTAAGTCTTCTTCATTGCTAATCAGGAAACTGAGGCACAGAAGGGTTGAGTACCTTTCTCAGGGATTGGACAGTGAGCAAGTGGCAGGGCTGAGTTGCACACTTCATTCCATCACACCTTTCCCATCCCCTTGTCACCACATAATGCAACTGAAGGACAATGTAAATGATTGTGCATTATCTGCTATTTTGCATGATTGGTGACATGGCTCCTTTCCATAAGTGCAAAAATCCAGGAGCTGGCTGATGAAGAAAGGGGCTCACGTCCTTCCTTTAAGCAATGATTATTCACTGAGGTCAGGGTGAATCCCAAAGGCTAAGGCAGATGATGGACAGGTCAGGGCTAGACTACAGAAGATGTTCTGGGAGCCTCCCAGATAGTCCTTCAAGAAGGGACAAAGGGCTCGGTGTCCCAGCTGCTGGGGAGGCTACCCACTGACCAACCTTGATGGGCAGTCCCCTTTAGGGATGGATGGCCTCAGCTGAAGCATCACCTCTCCCAAGTCTTGCCCCTTCCCAGGGCAGTCCAAGTCCAGTGACTGATTGGTCCAAGGGTATGAAGGTCCAGCCAATCACCTCCAACTTGACACACTTGGAAAAGCCACTCCAGCCCTTTCTGGGACTGTGTCCCACCTCCAGTTCTCCCTCTTCCCAGTCCTGCTTCTTTCCTGTCCTCCCCATGGGTGCTGGTCCCATGAGTGCTTCCTAATAAACATCCTGCAAGCCCAGTCTTGGAGTCAGCTTTCCACGGGACCCAACCTGAAACAGCCTGGACATCCAGCATCACAGAATGCAGATGCCCAGCCAGGTCCTCTATTAGCCACCTATCTGCTCGCACTTTAAATCATCTACTTATTAATAAGGTGGTTGTTCATGTTGGAAAAAGAGCATAGAAAAGGATTTTCAACAGCATTATCGGAAAGGCAAGAATCTGCCCTCTGGGGCCCACGTCGCCCACGTGGACCACGGCAGAGGGGAAGGGAGATGAGGGGGTGGGTAGAAGCAGACGGTAGTGGCAGCTTGAGGGGGCGGTCTAAGCCAAATGCTCCCATCTTCGCGGAAGGTTCCTAGGAAAGTGGCACAGAGGCATGAGACGGATCATGTATGTGACAAAAATATAATTAAAATGAATAATCGTACAACAGTAGTTGACAATGGAAATTCACTCGTACCCACACTTGCTGTGCTGTGCTGAGGCCTGCGCTGCTATTACACCATTTTGCATATAAAGATATGGACATTCAGTCACCCAATTGGCCAGGGCTACACAGACTGTGTTTCAAATCTAGGTTTCAGGGTGGCAATGTCCAAGTTCACTCTACCACACTGGGCGGAGGTAAAAGTCAAAGGCAGGGAAAGACGAAAGAGAAAAACAGGGAGGAGAGTGGAGGCAGCAACCAGCTGGTGAGGAGAACTCAGCCCCAGCTCCCAGAGCCGCTCCGCCACCTCCATGCCCAGCCTTATGGGACAGAGGGGAAGGAAACCCAGGTGCCTTTACTTCCCAAAGCTGGAGCTCCATGAAGACTTTCAAAATTCTCTTGGCTGCCCTGGCCGGACTCACCACTGACAAATGCAGAACAAATGAGACCATTTATCCAGTAATTAAGCAATAATGGCCTTCTCAGAGGTCTCCACTGGGAGGGAAGCAGCCAAAGAAAGGACCTAGAGGTTGCAGAGAGGAGCAGGGCAGGGAGGATCCATCTATCAGATTATTACAGGGAGAGAGACTCATTAACCCCACACCAGTCTCCAGGCTTCCCTTCCACAGCATGGCTGGAGGGAGTCCTTGGAACTCTGTGCTCTCACACGGAGGGATTCCCAGCCTCCAAACGGAGCCTCTTTCGTGGAGCTGACTCAGCGTATGAGATACTCCATTCGCTATTTACATACCTGCCTGGGCATAAGGGGGGGTTGGAGGGATAAGGATTTAAGTGAGATCATTGTTGATGACCTTCAAGTTAACCTCTAGGGTAGGGGACACACTCCAAGTGGCCCCTCTGCCCTGGCACAAACTACAACTCAATTTGACAAATAGACTTACTTCAACATCCCTCCTGGCACTAATACTAGTAGCAACAGTAATAATGGCAATCACCACTCATTAAATGCCTACTATGTGCCATGCACTCTGCTGAGCTGTTCATGTGAAAACACTGTACACGGATGTACTGTTGTCCCACGCATGGGGTTCAGAGAAGTTCAAGGTCCTCCAGTTCATAGGTGGGACTAAGACTCAAACTTGCATCTCAAGCACCATGACACCAGTGCCTACTCTAGGCTCGTTTGCCACATCCCTGACATGGAGATTCCTAGAAGGGAGAGATGGTTTCTAGCAGAGAGAATGGAGAACGACTTCCTGGGAGGGGTGGCATCCAATGGGGCCTTGAAGGGTGAGTTGAATTTTTAGGCAAAGGTAGGGTGAGACTGAGTGTGGCTACTGAACTGTTCCACATCAAAGTTTTCCCTAAAGTGTCTTTGGGATGTTTACTAAGTTGCAAACACACACACATGCGCACACACACACACACACACACACACACACACACACAAAACACATATATTTGGGGAATGTTTGATTCAACAAAATTATATCATTTTGCTTACCGGGGCATGTCTCAAGGTGCGGGGTTTCCTGAGTCTTTTGGCCAAGGAATTCCATTGTAGAGAATGCACTTACAGAGCTTGGATTACTGGACCACTTGTTAGCAAACTACTTTATGAGATGGCAAAGTCCTCCCCATTCCTCTGTGTCCTGGAGACCCCCAGCCAGAGAGCCACGCCGGCCCTGTGTGGGTTCTGATGAATGTATACACCTGTGGAGGCATCCACCATAGCGTGTTGAGAAAGAGAGCAGGACAAGTGAGTTCTGGGAGAATGACATGGCATCCTAGAAGGAGTGACCTCAAGAAGCTGCAGGAAGGCTAGAAGTTAGGGTCAAGGTCAGGGCCAGGGTCAGGGTCAAGACCTACATAGAGGTCTTTTTGGAAAGCTCTTTAGTTTGAGAGAGCACATCTGGAGATCCTGGAGGACGGCCTTCACCCCAACCACAGGAAGGGACTTGACAGAGGCATTATTGAATCCTCCCAGAAGTGCTGCGAGGTGGTCCCCTATGATCCCATTTTTCAGGGGAGGAATCTGAGGCACACGGAGCAGGTCACTTGCTCAAGACCAGGCTGGCTCAGCACACCTCCTGCCCATTCGCTGGGCCTGGATGAATCCATGAGCGAGGAGACGAGGGGGCTGTATCCCACAAATGTGGAAGAGCACATTTATTGAAGGGTTAGGGGACCACGACTGGGGCCAGTGGGAGTAGCAAGGTGGGGTTTCAGTGACCAGCAGCTCTCAGGGGTTCCTGTTTACGACTCCCCCCAAGTTAACTATGGGCGGCTGCACCAAGGTGTCTCTAAGGACCTAGCTGGATGCTGAGGCTCTGCTGTGGACCCACAAGGCCCGGCTGTGGAGTTGGAACCCAAGTGTTCTCAGCAGGGGAGGCTCTCCTGGGCCTGGCACTACGGGGCTCATGCCCTGTTTAAGGGCAGAGTAGAAAGTGGGCTCTGTGCCAAGGTTGCAGGCCATGAATGAGCCATGTACCTAAGAGAAGGCAGGACAAGCAAAAGGGTCAAAGTGGAGGCCCCTCTGAGGGGTGATTTCCTGGGGGTCAGGAAGCCTCAGGACGTCCAGCCAGAAGCTTTATTTAAAGCCAGAGTGGTTGTTGTGATGGGGGAAGAAGTAGGACCCACCAGCACTGCCCACAGAAGGCTGAGCGCTTTCCTCCCCGGCCATCTGGATGCCTGGTGGCTGAATACAGTGGCTTCTCCTGGCTGGCCCCTCAATTGCCTTCTTTGTCTCCTATCCACCATGGCGGGTCTTTCAAAGATGGGACATCCCTGTCATCCCCAATATTGCACAGGTCCTAACGGCATTCCCCCGCGATGATAGCAAGAACAGCAGAGAAATGAACACTAACTCAGAGCTGCGTTCTCCAACTGTGTGATCCTGGGGAAAGCAACTCACCCCTCTGGTTACTCCACTTATCCAACTTGAAAACAAGACGTTGGCATGATCTTAAAGGACCCTTCCAGCGAGGTACCTCCAACTCCAGCGAATTGTTAGCTCCTCCATGAAAGGGATTGTGTTTATCTTTTGTGAGGATGCCTTAGCAGGGTGCCCAGAACATAATGGGACCCCCAAAGCCATTGGAATAAGGGAGGTAGGCAATGGGGGAGGACAGAAAAGAAAAAGAAGACTAGGGGGGAAGGAAGCTGGGAGGGAAGAAGAAAGGGAGGGAAAGAAAGTGCAGAAGGAAGGGGGTCTCTCAAGACCAGAAGTTTTGTTTCTCTTCATGCCCGCTCCACTCCCACCCAGTTTTGGGCCTTGCACTTAGTAGATCTAACACTAGTGATGAGTGGAGCCTGAACGAAGGGAAAATCAACGTCAGTACATGGACTTCAACAGCAGCTTGGGCAGAAGGCCTTCTAAGAATGCTGCTCCAGTCTCCTCAGCTCTGAGTAATAGAGTCGTTGTTTTAAATACATCCTGTCCCGCTACTCCCCATAATTCAAAGTCATGTGCATTTGTATGTTTGTCTGCTTTACAAATAATCACATTAGGACCTGCAGGGAGGAATAAAAGCTCTGTGCTCTCTTCAGAAGAAAAGGCAGGAGAATTAGAAGGAATCACAGCGATATTTTCAGTTGATCCGAGCGGTTGATCAGGAAGATGATGGAGGCAGGGCTCCGTGCTGGGAAACCCAGGGGTCAGAGGTACCTGGGAAAGGGCAGTGAGAGGGGGAGAGCTGGCTTACCCACAGACTCTCCATCAGACCACAGCAAAGCTGGTCCCTTCTCTGGCCTCAGTTTCCCTATAAAGGGATTGGAACCAGATGAGTGCCATGGTTTGGGCTGTTGGTTCGGGGTCAGACAAGCCCACGTTCCATCCCAGGTGTGATGCTCAGGAGCCAGGACCTTGAGGAAGGGACTTGATCTCTCTGAGCCTCAGTTTCTTTCTAGAAAAATTAGGTTTATACAAGGACTATCCCATGGATTGTTGTGAGGATTAAGGTCATATAAAGCATTTTAGAGTCTAACATTTAGTAAATACTTAAGAAATACTATATATAATATACAATATGTCATATGCAACATATAGCATTGTACACGCTAACACACACACACACACACACAACTGACGCATATTTCCCAAAAATTCAGCCAAAGATGGCATCAAGTAGACAAATATTCACAAACGTCAGTAACAGCAGGAAAACCAAGTCATTAAGTCATCAATGTTGACACAGATGAGAGGTAAGTTGTAAACTATTTATAAGTTACTGTTCGTAACTTAATCATCAAAATGATGTTTTTGAAAAACAAACTTCAGCTCAAAGTCACTGATCATCAGAGAGATGCAAATTAAAACCACAATGAGGTATCATCCCACACCTGTCAGAATGATACCATCAATAAATCAACAAACAACAAGTGTTGGCAAGGGTGTGGGGAAGAGAACCCTTGTGCTTTGTTGGGAATGCAGATGGGTGCAGCCACTGTGGAAAACAGTATGAAGTTTCCTTATGACACAGGGAGTCCACTTCTGGGAATACAGCCAAAGAAACCCAAAACGCTGATTCGAGAGAATATATGCGCCTTTGTTTCTTATGCACAATAGTCAAAACTTGGAAGAAGCCAGTGTGCCCATCAGTAGATGAGTGGGCAAGAATGCTATGGTACATTTACACAATGGAATACTACTGGGCCATAAAAAGAAGGAACTCTTACCTTTTCCGACGGCCTGGATGGACCTGGAGACGATTATGCTCAATGAATTGAGCCAGTCAGACAAAGACAAATGCCATATGATTTCACTTATACGCTGGATCTATTGAACAACATGAGCCAACAAGCATGAGCTATCTCTGCCCTTATTCAATGAATAAAGTAGATACAGGACTCACTCGTGTCTGAGATGTCGGTTTAATTCATCAAAGGAGGCAGAGTATCTGAGCATTCACTTACTTCATGGGAGATCGCAAAGCTTTCAGAATGTAAACAGTGGCCGAATGGTACCTATGAATCCAGTAAGCGTGGAAGAATGATGACAAAACTTTAGAGAAATCAACGGAGCAGAGGAAAAGGAAGTCCTTATTGTGGGTCCCCCCCACCCCCGAACGCTGCCTGCCATCTCTCTGGGGTGACAGTGCTAGTGTGGTTTCAGGAGGAAAGAGAAACAACATCGGTGATTCTGATCACACCAAATCACACACGTGAGAGCTCACCCCTTTCCGACCTACGTCACCCTGCGGTGACAACGAGGAGAAAGCCACACCTTGGTGCCCCTCTCCCAGCCTCCCCTTCTTCCTTTTACCATTTCCCGTCTTAACAAGGAGACTCATGCACAGTCCTCTGCCAAAGCGAGAGGATCTCGCCAGAATGTAATTAACACTGATTTTGTTTTATGGTATTTATTTATATTGATGGCCCACGGTGCCGAGATTCTATTTACAGCTGTGATATGAAGTTTTCTTCATAACTAGATGTATTAATGTGTTCCAAAATAGAGTGGAAAGGGGGGAAACAATGGTGCAGGCAGCAGGCGGGCATGGCGAGAGTCAGGAGGGGAGTTTAAAGGGAGCCCCAGGTATGGAAACATTGAGAAAGGGCAATGTCTGAAGCTGGGAAACCATCTACGCCTCTGTGACCACAAAGAAGAGGAAATATCGAATTGAGAAAGGATTAACCACTTAGGACTAATTCAATAGAAGCTGAACGCAAATTACAAACAAGTGGCAATGCCTGTGGACACAGCTCTTGCAGGATATATGCCACCAAGGTGGCATGACAACGAACGTGGACGCTGTGCAAGGTCTCATCCCCTGAGGCAGGCATGCTTTCATGGCCCCAGGTGTTTGGCCTGGTCACTGGCCATCAGAGAGACTCACCTGGCAGAACCTACTCCTACCTCCTGGCCCATGCGACCCATTCGACCTTCTCTCATTTCCTCACTGTGTCTAGGTTCAAGTCCAGACAGCAGAGGGCCAAGCACTGCAGGCTGAGTTTCCGAGACACCGTGGGAACTGCCTTCTGGCTGGGTGTGGCCAACAGGAGGCACTGTTGCAAAATGAAAGGACAGAGCGAGAGAGAAGTCCAGGTGTTTCTCCCCTCGCTTCCTGCTCAAGGGACTCCCCAGGCAGGGCTGCCTCTCCTCAGACGCTTGCTCAGACTGCACTGCATAGGGCTGCAGGCTCCAGATACCCCTGGACCAGGACCCTGGGCTATAATCACCCGCCTCTCTCCCCTCTGGCCAGGGGGTGGTGACAGATTCTTGTTTGATTTTTCAGCTCTTTCATTGCCTGTGAATGCCGATTCCTCCTATAGCGGCCATCCCTCCCATTATAAATACTTAGAGCAGTTCCAGTTTTCTGGGCCAGGACCTGACTGGTGGAGTCCCCAAATCTTTATTTGGTCGGAAGCAATCCTATGTTGCTCCACGAAGAGCCTGCTCATTAGACTCATGAAATGTTGAATTTTGGAAGAATAAACTGGTTCATTGTGTTCACAACAAAACGGATCAGAGCTCAGCCAGCGTTTTCTGTGAAAAGCCAGAGAGGAATATCTTGGACTTCTTAGGCCACAGGATCTCTACTAGTATAGCATAGTCTTTTATTTTAGTATTTTAATTAGACCCTTGAAAAATGTAAACACTATTCTGAGCTTGTGGGTAGCTCAGAAACGAGCCATGG
This sequence comes from Antrozous pallidus, assembly GCA_027563665.1. Lineage (NCBI taxonomy): Eukaryota > Metazoa > Chordata > Mammalia > Chiroptera > Vespertilionidae > Antrozous > Antrozous pallidus. The sequence goes on from CM050508.1 coordinate 202,666,784, forward strand.
GCCAGCTGTGGCTGTGAAGCGTAGTTGCTGACCTCTGTGATAACTGGTAAGTATGCACACGCCCCCACCAACTCTTCCCAAAAGGCTGGAGTATGGCCCCCTCCTCCCTCCAGGGCCAGAAGGTCATGTGACCCAAGTCTGGCCAATCAGCATGTTCCATTTTCCAGGCAGTAGTTTGCTTCTGAACATCAAATCAGTACTTTGAGAAGGGCACCCTCAGAGAGAAACAGCATTTGAAATAAGCTGACCTCCGGGCCAGGCACTGTACCAGGCCCGGAAACACATTCCCTCTATTAACTCTCACGCCAGGGCTTAGGAGGCTACGTCTTCCTAAGGCTGTGCCAGGTCTGGGAAGCAGGTGATTTGGGGGGCTTCAAATCGTCTCCCTCTCTATGCCAACCTAGAATAAAGCATGGGGCTCGAGAGAGGGGAGGGGAAAGCAACAAGCCTTCCCTGACACATTGTCGGGAGGCCCGAGGCTAAGAATAAATGCATGGGAGCCATCCATGTAATCATCGCTCATATTTACAAAGCGCTTTATGGTTCCCCAAGGCACTTCCACGCACATAATTTCATTCCATCCTCACAGCAATCTGGTGAGTAGGCAGAGCAGCAACCCTGTCTCCCAGTGTGTGGATGGAAACCCTGAGTTCAGAGCGGTGAAGGGCCTTGCCCAAGGTCACGCAGCTCACCGGGGGCAGAGCTGGGATGTGAACCAGACTATGGGAGATCTCATGAGGTTCTGGGGAGCTTTTCTAAGCCACAGCGTGGCAGAGCCCCCCTGCGTGCCCGGGGAGTGACCTTGGACCTCCTCGGGAGACCCCTGCCCTTCCTCTCTGCCTCTACAAAGCCTCCTGTCCTTCAAGCCCCAGTTCAGAGTCTCTCTCTTGCACAAGCGCTTTCCTGACTGCAGCCCAGGGTTTGCTCTCCCCTCTGAACTCCTCCAGCAATTACTGTCTGTACCACTCATTTAGCAATTAATCACCCCCAGCCTCCTGACAGCCCTCCTGCAGCTGCCTGCACCTATTGTTCAAACCCATTGTTGTTTTTTTAACTCTGGTTTCTCCAGGAAGATTGTACAGGCCCCGACGGTGGGGGCTAGAGGCCTCCTACTTCTCTTTGAAGCCTTTCACACAGTAGGTGCTCAATAATATTTCATCCATTCAATTTAAATGAGTTCCAGTCCTCTCTATACTCAGTACAGTGAGTCTAAATGAACTGCCCATGGCCACCTGGTCACTCATTCGTCCTTTCTGACCCTTCGAGTCTTATCTAAAAAATGTCCCTGTACCTTTCTCATGAGGTTGTGGGAGAGGCGGTGGGAGGGAACTGGGCATATGAAGTCTTTTCTTTGCACAGCATTCATAATTCCAGTGGGACTGCCTCCACTTTGCCCTCAGGGGAGAGGAGTCTGTAACATGTGGTGTGTACAGATCCCATTACCCTGGAAATACTGCCCAGGGGGTGGGCTTATGCTACAGAGGAGAGCCAATCAAAGACCTGCCCTGGAATGACTATACACAAACCAAGTGAGAGACAGTCTCTGTTCCATTGGGGTGATTAAGCCTGGAGAATGGGGATGGGGTGGGGGAGGAGAAGCCACATGGAGTAAGCCCCACTCCAGCAGGAGAGAATGCTGCTGTACCGGAAGGGGGTTGGAATTGAGCAGAGAGGAATGGGGAAACAGGAGATCGCATTTAGCCCCCAGGTCTGGCAGATATCCAGCCCAGACTTGCCTATTTTGTGAGCCAATAAATACCATTTTACCTAAGCCAGTTTGAGTGGGATTTCTTCACTTGCAAATAAAAAGGTCTTCACTGATACAGACACTTTTATTGCACATAAAATCTCTGGGGATAATACTTGACAAGCAGTAGATGCCCCAGAATGACAGTTATGAGGTTTATCAGCAGCAGCAGCAGCAGCAAGAGAACTAAATGGTTTTCCTTTCAACACTGTGTGGATTGGAGGAATCTGGGTTCAAGTCTAGCGTCCACATCTTAGCAGCTCTGTGTCTGGGCAAGTTAGCTCACCGCCAACCTCTCTGAGCCTCTGTTCCTTCATTTGTAAAGCAGACTTTCGTCGTGTAAGCCGTGCAGAAGCATGGGTGCAAGCAAGCCTGTGTGCTTGTTTGGCTTGCCTGGTGCAAAGCACATAGTAGGTGCTTAATAAAAGCAAGGCAGTCATTGCATTGCAGAAGGACAGCAGTGCATGTGCAGTTCAGCCCCTGTGCCCCTCTCCATAGGGAAAGCCAAATCGCACAGTGAGGAATTACTTCCGCAGGAGCCCAGGGCCAGAGCCCGGCTCACAGCTGCTCTCAGGTTCTGACCGAGGGTTTGAGCAGCTCATTCTCCCCATGGAACCCATTGTCATAGAGCCTCTCTCTCCGGCTGTGGACGCAAAGAAGCATGCAGCTCCATGCCCTCGGGCAAGTCACTTTATCTCCCTGGGCCTCTCTTCCTCCATCTATAAAATGGGGACAATCCTGATCATGTTTATGACAGGAGGAGTGTGTGAGAGTTGACATTTGTGTGTGTGTGTGTGAGGAAGGGGAGGAGGAGATGCTTAAGTCACGTGGCCGCAGATCTAAGACGCTTTTCTCAGAAACCCAGCGTGGCATTTCCAGCCCAGAGAAAGGATGTCTGTCCAGTTTCCAGGCGGTGAAACCACTTCAAGGTGCATGATTTTCCTGCCAGATTCCAGGGGGCGGGGTCATTTGTCCAGTAAGACGCTGCCAGGAAGGAATGGCGTCTGGTCTCTCCCTCTCCCCCAACTCTGACCTGTGCCAGCCAGCCAGAGGTGCTGCGGACAGCTCTCTCTCTCTCTCTCTCTCTCTCTCTCTCTCTCTCTCTCTCTCTCTCTCTCGCTGTCTCTCTCTCTCTCTCTCTCTCTCTCTCTCTCTCTCTCTCTCTCTCTCTCCCTCCCTCCCTCTCCTCTTCCCTTCTTCTCTCTCAATGCTTCCTCTCCTCCTTCGGAGTGTGGCCAAGATGATGGAGGGGAGCTGAGTGCGGTGCTGCTCACTCATAGGGGACCCTGCAAGGACTTGGAGCTAAGGCAGCAGGGCATCTGTCTCCCCCAGGGTGCCTGGGTCGCCAGCACTGCTCTAGCGGACGAGGAGGGTGACTTCTGCACTGTTTGCAGGTACGTAATCAGCGCCAACATGGACTTGTTCATCTAGTCACACCCTGCTCGCTGACTCCATCTGCCCTCGTTGCTCATTTCTGCACTGACCTGTTCAGAGTATCTGACTCCTCTCGGGCACCCAGTTCACACCCATTCGACCCCCCTCTTTCTTACTCCAGCCACCGTGGCGACAGTTCTAGGCAGACTTCAATCAGCTTCTTGTGGGTGTCACCTGGAGGTGCTGAGGTGCGTCAGGTAAGCCTGGCCCTAAACCTGGGGTCAGGCCGATAGCACCTGAGTTGGGGGGTGAGCATCTGGGGCTGGAGCTCCTCGAGGCCATCTGGGGGTTCTAGGTCCTAGCATTGCACTAGGGAAGCTGGGTTCACCCAGGCAGGAAGGGCACCTCATTTGTTGGCTCTGACTCTGGATTGAGCTTCAACTTGGGCCTGGGAACCAAAAAGATAGATTTCTCTCTTGGACAGAAGAAGTCCGTTTCTGTTTCATGAAGTGAATTTCCAGTATTGACTTTTGGGGTGTTCTAGAAAACTCTGTTAGGAGATTTGGGGGAGAACCTGAACCCAAGGAGTGATTTCAATGATGTCCGATGGTCCAGCTAGGACACAAAAAAAAACATGAAGTGACTTAAGAGCAGAAAGCAGGGCCTGGAGTGTGGGCAGGGCATTTGTTCGTGGCCTCTCAGCCAGCCACCAGCCTCATGGTCAAGTCCAGGCTGCTTCTGCAGTGGCTCATGGCCCCGTTTACAGATGGAGACACGGAGGCCAAGACAGAAGGACCTTGACCGAGGTCATGCACAGTCAGCGGCTGCAAAAGTGAGATCAGAGAGCAGGTCCTTGTGCATTGGGCAGAGGGCAGCCCGCAGCCAGGCAGGAGTGGTTGTCTGGAGGTGATTTCATTTGCTCCTCCCCGCTCCCCCTCTCCCCCATTTCCACCTCCCCTCCCAAGGCCAGCCTCCACCAGCCCCAGAGCTGCCAGCAGCAGGGACAGGCGATGGCGCGGGAGGTGATGAACACATCCCCTGACTTCCGTGAACTCCCATCCAATTTGCCGTTCCCGGGCTCATGCCAAGAGTGTTTGTGTTAATAAACCAAATGGACGGTTCTGAGTCCACCGCGAGTGACGGATGGAGGCGGCCGGGGAATCCTGGCGGCTCCGCGGGCTCCTTCCTCCCGAGCCGGAGGCGGGGGGGGGAGTGCAGGGCACAGACTTCCAGTCATAGCCTCCGGCCTGTCCCACCCCGGGGCCTCTCCCAACACCCTCAATGTGCAGGCGAGAAAACCCAGCGTGCTGCTGGGACCCGAGAACCCCCAGGTCTCAGGCTGGGTTGGGTAAGGGCTGGGGTCTGGGGAGGGCAGTGATGTTTTGATGAGCCAGAGACCACTGGGCAGGCAGAAGAAGAGGTAAAAGGGGTTCCAGTGGGGAAACTGAAACTCGGGGCTCAAGCATTTATCACAGGAGGAAGGACTGCTGATCCCACTTTAGGGGGGGTCTGGATCGCCCCCAAAAATGATCTTTCTCAGAGCACCCTGAGCCCTTGAAGGGACTGTAAGCTGCGGCACCTCTCTAAACCCACCCCTCACTGAGCCCGCAGCTCTGATGGCCCCGAGTGAGACCCCTGCCCCCTCAGAGGCCAGACTCTTCACTGAGTCCTTGGGCTCTATTCTGGGACATGTCTCCCATCTGCAGGACCAAGTGACATGGACTACAGTGACAGCCCAGGGGACAGAGGGTGAAAACTCCCGGCCTGGGAGGTGTTAGCCCCTACCTAGGCCAGATCCCCAGCCCTGTTTCTGCCCAACTCTGGGCCCTACACCTCCCGGCCACGCCCCAGCCTCCATGCCACTCCCCAGCCCAGCCAGCCCACTCAGCTGCCACAGACGCTGCGTGACATCCATCAGAGGGTCGGAGGCCAGGCAGTAACTCCGAGCTGTCTCTGTATGGTCCCTCTAGAGGAGGTGGCTGGAGGGGGCCCAGTCTCAAGAACCCTCAGGCCATAGGTTTGATAGGGAGAGGCAGACGGTTACACTCTTGTGTAGCCTCATTCTGGTCCTGCCTGGGAAAACCTGTGGGGCCCAGGTCCACTCCAGCTCGGGGGGGGGGGGGGGGGGGAATCCTTGAACTTGCAGATCATCACAATCCTCCGCGTGACCTCAAGTAGCCACCCCTGTATCCCTCAGGGTGAGCCCTGATCCCAGCTGAGTCCCCACAGAGCCCTGCCTGCCGGGAGGGAGGGAGAGGAGTGGGGAAGACCCTGAGGACCCCCTGCCCACCCGCCCCGCTCCAGCTTCAATCAGATCCACTCTGCTCTTATCTGTGTTCCATGGAGAGCGTCCCTGTAAGGTTTTGTTTGAACAAAGCTCCTCTCCACTACAAACATTTTGTAAACCTCTGATCCAGCCGGGCACCTGTGTTCTGGCAGCCAGCACAAGTTTGCAGGCGGCGGCCTCAGGCCAAATCTTATTTATAAATCGCAAGAGCCGGGCTGTGGGGTGGGGTTGGGCTGGGGGAGGGCTCTCTTTCCCTCTCTGAGCCCCAGTTTCTAAAATGGAAAACTCTGCAGCTTGTTCTGAGAATCTGAAATCTTGTCAGGAAGGTGCCTGGTGCATAGTAGGCTTTCCGTGACATTCACAAAATTATTTTTATTTCCAAATGAGGAACCCGAGGATGTGCTGGGCTGTCAGTCATTTGCAAGGTCACATAAGGGCTGGCAGCAAGGACACTCCCCCTCCCCCTTCACCGGCCATTGGCCACCTAACCCCCCATCCCCCACGCTTCCTGGAAGGACTGCAACTGCCCGCACGCGCCCCCCCCCCCCCACTCAGCCCCCCTATTTGGGCAGCTTCGGCTCTGACAGAGTGTGACCACTAACGGGCCGACAGGCCTTCTAGAACAAGATCAGCATCGGGAGCAGGAGGAGGGAGGCGGGAGATGGCCCATGAGCCCGCGCATTGTTCATGGAGCTCATCCGGGCTGTTACTGCTGCTATTTAGCATTTAGATAACACTGTATTTCCACAGGGTTTGCTGCCTGGGCCTCCAGTAACCAGCGGGGAGAACGAGGTGCTGACTCCGAGCAAGGAGAAGGAATTGGGGGAAGCAGCCAGTCTGCCCAGGGCCTCACTTCAGCTCATTCATTCATACATTTATTCATTCAGTAGCAAAGCCCCTGGAACCTTCCATGTCCTGCGCTGGGAGGGCACATTCTAGAGGAGACATTAAGCCTGGGAAACAGGGGCCCAGGGCCCACTGTCTCTGGGAAGCTTCCCTCCCACACACTATTAGGACAGACACACATATGTGCACCAGGGGTTGCCCCCTTAGCACTTTGGGGAGGTCAGAGGGCAAAGCGATCACAAAGAGGTGATCCCCTTCAAACTCTTGCTCGAAGCTGTGAAAACAGACATGGAGGGTGGTTCCTCCAGCAGTAGGCATGCACGATAGTGAGACACCCAGACTTCCTCACTCCTCTCTTCTAATAGCAGCAGTGGTGCCATGCAGTTGGTGAAGGCAAGGACAAGAATGATCTGCATTGGACAGACTCCTATGGAGGATCAGGCTGCAGGTCTCATCTATGACCAAAACTGGGGGTCAGACTGTCATCAGGATTGGAGTCTGTCAAATGGGAGATGCCCACTAAAACAGAAGCTCCTAGGACCAAACACCGTCTGTCCTGTTTGCCACTGTAATCCTCAGTGCACAGAACAATGCCTGATGTTCAAGAAGTCGACAATGAGTGAATGAATGAATGAAAGTTCATCTGCATTGGATAGCTAGGGCCCTGGATCAGAGACAGTCTGTCTGTGTCCAGGGACACGTCAGTCTGAAAAGAGTGTTGAAACCTTTCTGTAGAAAGTATCAGGGTCAAGGAACTGAACAGAAACCAAAGGACCAGCTTGGTGATCGAGCCATCCTCTTGGGTTCCCCGGCCCCAAATCCTAAAGGTCTCAGGTCTTACACCAGCTCCACCAACATTCCAGCCCCTGAAGACCCATCCCAGGATAATACCCAATCTCCTTGGGTCTCTGGCCCATCTAACTCTCTCACCACCATCATCACTACCACCACCATCACCACCACCCCACACGCCCAAGAGCTGATACCCAGAGCTGTCTCTAGAAGACCTATCCCCAGCGGATCTGATTGTGCTGTGTTGTCAGGACCTCACCCTCACTGTAAGAATCAGCCAAACTCCTTGGCTTGGTATTCAATGCCCTGCCTACCTCTGCAGCCCATGCCCAGGCTTTAGGCTCCAGCGGGGAGCACCCTGCCATTTCATGCTTTCAAGCCATTGCACATGCAGCTTCCCCTCTAGGCATTGTCTTCTACTTCCTTAAGAAGATGGCAAATAATTGATTTTTTTAAAAAGCATTTTCTTAAAGAGTTGACCACTTCAGTTTGACAGTCTTCTGTGACTTCCCTGTTAACACAAAATATGGTAATTACCAATTATGTATTTACCTTTCCTACCTTTTTAAAAAACTGAAACTCCAGGCCTAGAACTACATCCCATCACCACCAGAACCATCACCACTACCACCATCTCTACCACCATCATTATCTCCACCACCACCATCATCTCCGTCATCACCAGCACCATCACCACCACCATTACTGTCATCTTCACCATTATCACCATTATCTCCACCATCATCACTATCATCACCATCATAATCACCACCATCACCATCACCATCACCACTACCAGACCTGCCATCACTAATATTCACTAAGCACTTACTATGTGCCAGATAATCAGGTATCACATGATTTTCTTCACTAATCCTCATTACATCCCCAATGGAAGAGGGTATTCCACTATTACCTCTATTGCATGGGTGAAGAGACTGCGGCTCAAAGGGACTCAATAACTTACTCAAGGATTCCAATTCAAGCTGTTTTGGATTGTCCATCACCTGGGACAATCCAAAAGCCCTCATAACACAACACTAGTTCAGTTTGACTTTAGAAGGACTTGAGAGGTCAACTCGCAGAGGGCCACTAGTTCCCATGGACTCCAGTACAGCCTAGGCCACCACATCCCAGAATGGAAACCTTTGGGACCAGGATATGGGTTGCCATCTGCCTCCCCAACCTTCATCCCCACCCCTGGGCTCAGGGGCAGCTCCAGGCCAGTTGACCTGCAGAACCACATCTGGCTTTGCCTAGTGATGCCAGGAGGCACTCAGGTGCGGGGGGTGTCGTGGGGGGCGGGCAGTCAATGCCAGGCAGGAGCCAACACCTCTGTAGTATGATGGATTCTCACAGGAGAAGCAAACCTCCCAGCCAGAGCTTTCTCCTTTCCTGTCTCACCCTCATCCTCTTGGCTGGAGAGAGATGGGGAGAGTCCTTTCCAGGTGATGTCATCCTCCTGCCAGTGTTCCATATTCCCAGTCTTATCTTCTCCAGGTCCACAGCCTGCCCTCCCATGACCCTACCCAAAGCTCAGCTCAGATGCCAGGTGAAGGCCTTTGCTCCAGTATTCTGTGAGCATGGAGACAGGAGAGGGGGCTCTGCCAACAGCACTCACAATAACCCCAAAGATCCTTTCACCTCGATGGCACTCTGCCATCTATCACTCACTGCCAGGTGCAGTCACTCAAGAAGCTTGAGGGTGGGGTTGGGTGACTATGCCCCACCTCCTCCCTAATCAGGATGAACCCAGAAGCATCGAGATAATATTTAGATCCCCGTGCCCTTCCGCTGATCCTGAGATTGCACCAATGTGATGAGGAGGGTAATAAAAGTAGAAGCCCATATTAATTAAGCTCTTGCCTTGAGAGGCACTGTTCCAAGTACTCCACAGGCATTCAATCATTTCATTCACACACAGGCCTAAGAGAGTCTCTCACGAGCTGCAGAAGAGAAAACTGAGGTTCAGAGGGGCTAAGTCTCTTGCTAAGAATCTCCCAGCTGGAAGGTGGCAGCGGCGGGGTTACTGTTATATACCTGTTGGGGAATGTGCTTCTCTGGTTTCCGGTCTTCTGTTAATGCCTCACTCCCTCTGTCTCCATTTCCCTTTCCCCTTCCCCACCTCCAGGTGGACCCCACCCCAGCCCTCTGATTGGTGTGTCTGGGAGGAGGCACTGAGCATGTGTGATATGATCCACCCTTCTCCTCCACCCTCCCTGCAGAGGGCGCTCTCAGGCCTCCGCAAAGAGTAGGACTGGAGCTGCTTGCTCTGCCAGGGCCTGGGCAGCTCTGCCAGTGGGCTGAGCAGTAGGAAGCAGGCTGGAGACCAAGCCACATCCCCCAGACAGCTCCCTCCGCAATCAGGGTGACGCCTGACCTTCTGTCTGACTCCGGCGTCTGTTTCACAGTTGGTTCCAAACGTGGGCACCGAGTGAAGTATTATTTGCTGTCCTTGCTTAAACCCCAGTAATGATAAACACCTAAATAAATAAACAGCTTTTGTTCATTGTTTTTAGAATTTATCACCTTCTAAATATATCCCCTTCTAAGTATAAACACGGACTCTCTTCCACATTCACTTCTCATTTCATTTAATAATAGAAATAATAGTAACATGAAGAAACGCCGCTGCGTTTGGTGTCTGCAGATGCCAGGTGCACGGGTGCCATCGCTACACTTAATTTCACAATTCCCGCACGAGTACACCCTGTTGGCCTCATACTTGCAAATGAGAACATTTTGGCTCCCACAAGGTAAGCTTTCCCAAGGACACACAGCTGGTCATGATGCATTAGAAACTCTACAGGGTCCCCCCAAATTCATATCTGCCCAGAAACTCAGAATGAGGCTTTTATACCTGCTAATAGGATCTTTGCGGGTGTAATTAGTTCAGATCAGATCCTACTGGATTGGGGTGGACCCTAAATCCAATGACTAATTCCTGTAAAGATATGCAGACATGTAGGAATGGTGGGACAAGGAGGAGCTGCTGGGGGAACACAGCCCTGTGATGACATAGGTGGAGGTGGGGGCGATGCCACAACCAAAGAGGCAACCCAAGAAGCATCGTAGGAGGAGACAAGAAAGATCCTTCTGCCGGGCTCAGTGATGGAGCATTGACCTATGAACCAGGAGGTCACAGTCAGGGTACATTCCCCGATTGTGGGCTCGATCCCCAGTGTGGGGCGTACAAGAGGCAGCCGATCAATGATTCTCTCTCATCGTGGATGTTTTTTTTTCTCTCTCTCCCTCTCTCTTCCTCTCTGAAATCAATAAAGATATACTAATACATAAAAAAAGAAAGGCTCCTCTCCAGAGCCTTCAGAGGATGCGTAGCCCCATCCACACCTTGGTTTTGGACTCTTAGACTCTGAATGGCAAGAGCAATACTTCCTGTTGTTTCAAGCCACCCAGCTTGTGGTGCTCGGTTACGGCAGCCCCAAGAACCTCATGTGGAATATGAGAGCGATTCCCTCCCATCGTCACGGTCAGGTATTTACCAAGAGGTTGCTGGGCACAGAGGACAGAGGAGACACAGCCTCTCACTCAAGGGACTCACACACAGACAATGACAATGCACATCCTGGTTGCTTTGGCTTCTGGTGGGGAGCAAGGAAGGGCTCTGAAGCTCAGTTTCTCCATCTATAGGATGGGGGTACTTATACCAACTTGCCTCCTTCCAGTTAGGTAAGGGATGTGTCTGGCTGCAGGATGGGCAGTGTGTTGTTGGGTGGAGGGAGCACGGGGTGTCATGCACGAGCGGACACACACGTACCTGCACCTTTGAAACAGGAGATAAACACCTAGTGGTTAATATTCTCCTTCATGCCTTTCTGTATGGGGAAATATTTCACACTCGATCCAAAAGAGAAAGAAAGAGGCTGTAGCCATGGAGGTCACCGGCCAGCGAGGTTCTGCCCTGGATCTGTGTCCTCAGGCGCCAGTGTCCTTGGGGAGCAGAGTCCTCCTCAAAGGGCAGCTCCAATCACAAACGGTCAGAGCCACAAAGGAAAGAAAAGGCCCAGTGAGGGCCCTAGTGGGTTTGGCTCAGTGGATAGAGCGTCAGCCTGTGGACTGAAGGGTCCCAGGTTCAATTCCGGTCAAGGGCACATGCCTGGGTTTCAGACTTGATTCCCAGTAGGGGTGTGCAGGAGGCAGTCAATCAATGATTTCCTCTCATCATTGATGTTTCCATTTATCTCTTCCTCTCCCTTCCTCTCAGAAGTCAATAAAAATATAATTTAAAAATAAATAAATGAAAGGCCCGGCGAAGGAGGAAGGCGCAGTTGTGTCACTCCCCAAACCCTGACACCACACCGCAGCCACCAGCTGGCCAATTTCCATTTCTCCTCCTGGGCTGCCAGCACCAACGGTGCCAGGGACTGTGCAGTAATCCTGGGATTTGTCAGCGGCGGCGGCTGATTGTTGCCAGTCAAGGAGAGGGGGAAAGAGACCCACAGGATCAAAACCACTCTGTGCAGGGAAAGCCTTGAGTGCAGGCACCAGAGGGCGAGCCTCCGGGCTGCCTCGAGGTGGGAGTGTTTTCCTTGCCGATTCTTGAAGGATGGAGAGAATGGGGGTTGGGGGAGGGTGCCTGGGGTCCAGTCTGCAAAGGGTTTGGCAGCAGCGGGACCCACCAGCCCAGATCTAAACAAAGCATCACATTTAGGAGCCCTGGACCACACCAGGCAGCCCAGCCTCCAGGGTGGTCTCAAGGGCAACTTTGAGGGGCCACCCTGGCTGCCCTGGCTGCTTGGAACCTGGCCAGGACCTCCCTTGTGGGAGTGTGACTTCACTCCCTGAATCAGAGTTCCAGAGAAAGATTAATGTGGTTGACTCGGCCCCACTGGGACTCACAAAAACTCACCCCCAAGCAAGACTGGCAAAAATCATTCTGGTGATTTAATTCAATACAACTCAATCCTATTTATTAAAATAAATGGACAGCTGAGCCCAGAGGCTAAAAGCAGGGCCACTGGAACCAGGCAGACTGGGTTTAAATCCAGCTCTAATGCTTAGACCAGTCCCTGAGCTGCTCTGAGCCTCAGTTTCCTCCTTTGTAAAATAGCAATGATAATAATAGCATTGCCTCCTCGGGCTGTACGAGCATCAAATGCATTAATACTTGCAATGCACTTAAAATCATATCAGGTATACAGTAAGTGCTAAATAAGTGCTGTGTAAGGGGTTGGTAAATGAAGTGGTATGCAGCAGAGGGATAAATGGAGGCCCTGGACATCCTACACTGTCCCCACCCACAGACCCCTGGGACTGGGGAGAGGACGTGCCTCATCCACAGCAGGATTTGAACCCACAAAGCTCGACTTCAGAGACCCCTGCCTTAACCTCTAAATTACAGAGAATTCTGTTCAGCTCATTATTTCCCCCATGACTCTGGCCACAGCATGCTCCACAGAGACATAAACACTGAATGAATGCCAGTGCCCTATCTTTGAATCATCATCCCTCCTCTTACTCTTTCTGTGACCTTGGGCATGTGACACAGTCTGCCTTAAGCGTCATTTTCTCCGTGTGTAAAAATGTCTGCCTGAATAACCAATTCACAGGGTGTCGTGAAAAGCAAATGACAGAGCTCCCATGCAAACACGCCCAGTGGGGTGTCTGACAGTGAGTCCACGTTAAATAAATGTCATCTTAATCTTCTCTCCTTTCCTGGACTCTGGGCTTGGTTCTCCAAGGACCCAGGGGGCACGCAAGAGGAGAGAATGTATTCTTGTCCTGAAGGACTACACACAAGATGAAAAAGTAGGAAACTGTTCGTTTAAAGGACAAACTACAATTAGGCGCCAGAGCAGAAGTCGCCCAGGAGTTCAGAGAGCGCCGCACGGACGGGGCAGTCTGGAGGGCCTCTGGGAGGAGGTGTTTGAAAAGAGCCATCCACCTCATTATCTGCCACACAACATGCCTCGCGGGCCGTGTCCCCATTAGGCGAGCCTGGGCAAGCAAAGAGGGCGAGGACATGAAAATGCTGCCTCGAGATTTGAAAACCGTTGCCTCTGATGGGGAGAAACGGGCTCTGATCAATCCTTTCTGATCAAAGGGTTGGGTCTGGCAACAGAACCAACTGGAATGCTGGCAGCAGGCTAGACTGAGTGAGTGATGTTCAAAACCGCACACTTTGGGCCCAGACATTGATGTCCTTCCAGAAAGTGCCCCGCGTGGATGTGAGGAAGAACAAAAGGATGGAGGAGACAGAAAATATTCATTTGAGCCAATCAACCCACAACTCAAATGAGCCAATTCCACAATGTTCCAACTGGGACAAAATTTGAGCATCACCAAGTCACACATGTCAAGGCTAGGCTGATGCTCCAAGGTCATTCCATCCCAATAATCCCTCCATAACACTCCTATGTCCAGCACCTTCATTGACTAGAAAAGAGCACTCAAGTCCAAGGAGTTTAGGAACACTGCCCAAGTTCCTGGTGACAGATAAATGCCCAGCATCCAGTCTCCTCCCCCAATTTCAGCCCATGTCCAGTACACTTCAGGAATGGACATGCACTAGGCTGCTAACTCAAGCCCTGCAACCTCCTGGGCACCATAATTCATTTTGGGATAAGCTCACAGAAATTTAAGCAAGGGTATACAAGGCCTGAAACTTTGTTCAAATTATTAAGGAAGCCTTGAAACTGGGATGTGGAAGTCTGGACTCACTGGCGCCATATTGCCACTTCATGGAGCCTAAGAGTGAAGCAAACAAAGAAGAAAGCAGAGAGAGTTCGGATGATATCTATTAGTTATGGAAATGAAGCTGCTGAAACAAATAAATCCCCAAATCTCAATGGCTTAGTCCAGTGGTCGGCAAACTGTGGCTCTCGAGCCACATGTGGTTCTTTGGCCCCTTGAATGTGGCTCTTCCACAAAATACTATGGCCTGGGCAAGTCTATTTTGAAGAAGTGGCGTTAGAAGAAGTTTAAGTTTAAAAATTTGGCTCTCAAAAGAAATTTCAATGTTGTACTGTTGATATTTGGCTCTGTTGACTAATGAGTTTGCCAACCACTGGCCTAGCCCAATAAAAATGTAGTTCATGCTCTGAAGTGGCTCTTTCTGGTGACTCAGGATCCAACATCTTTCTACCTTGTGCAACACCCTCCCCTCGTGCCTTGGAGTTCTCTGCCCTGCAGCCCTTGGGGGAATTAGAAACATATCTGTTTCTTAAGCAACTAATGTGTTTAAGCAACCCATACAGCTTAGAACCATGATGGCGAACCTATGACACGTGTCAGCACTGACATGTGTAGCCATTTTCGATGACACACGGCCGCATGCGGCTGCATACAGAAAAGTATGGTTTTTTTCCTCGAAGTGACACATCACCCGAGTTATGCTCAGTTTTTTGGTGAATTTTGACACACCAAGCTCAATAGGTTGCCCATCACTGGCTTAGAACCTATTCCATTGGTGGGAATCATTCTTGTGGCCACAGCTGAATGCAAGGGATCCTGGGAAGTGTAGTTCTTATCTGGAAGGGCAAGCTTCTGGGCCACAAGTCTGTACTAAGAGAAGAAGCTGAACTTTCATGACCATATGGCCTCCTCCACCTCCATATCATGTGGCTCCTGAGGCCTGATCTGCCCTGGATCTTTTTCACTTGTATATGCTACTAAATTTCCTATTTCTGCATAAGCCAGTTCAGGCTGGATTTTATGCTATTAAGGTTCAGAGAGTTCTGACTATTTTTGTTATTGTTAATCTTCACCCAAGGATATCCCCCCCCCTAAATTTTTAGAGAGAGTGAAAGGGAGGGGGGAAGAGAGAGAAAAACATCAATGTGAGAGAGATTGGCGTCTAAACTGGCCCCTGGCCAGGGATCGAGCCTGCAACCAAGATATGTGCCCTTGATAGAGAAGGGAATCGAACCTGTGACCCTTCAGTTCTTGGACTGGCATTCTAATCACTAAGCAAACCTGGCTAGGGTGAGTTCTGACTATTTAATAGAGGCCTACAGCCTATTTGTGCAGATCGAAATAAAACTCAGTCCTTCCTTTCCCCAGTCCAGTGTCTATCCCACGACACCTTATAAACTCCCCTCCCCATGGCCATGCCCCAGGGAATGAGCTAATGAAACAGTCACCCCCAACGAAGAAGGGGACTGGTCTGCGTGGAGACTGTCATGTCCTCCGCTGTGTTCCCACGTAGAAAAGGTACACAGGAGGATGATCAATGGGCTTTTCTTCTTTGTAGTGAAAGAACACTTGCCCAAAGAGAAATGTTAAAAGGGGCCAGCGTAAGGACAAAGCTCCCCAAGAAAACACCTGGCAGCTTCTCCCACCGGTGTACTCCCAGCATCTAGGCCAGGCCTGAATGGCAGCATTAAAATAGGTCCACACATTCTTTAACACCCCTCCCTTCCCCTGAGTGGGGGCTGCCCTCAGTGGCTGGCTTCCAATGAGCAAAATGCAGAGAAAACAACAGTGTGTGGCTTCCGGGGGAAGATGATGGAAGGCACCACAGTTTCCACCTTCCTCCTCGGGGTCACTGCTCTGGAGGAAACTCAAGCAGCCCTGGGAAGAGATCCACATGGTGAGGAACTGAGGCCTCCTGCCCCTAGTGGTGTAAGTGCACCTTCTTAGAAGCAGATCCCCAGCCCCAGTTGAGCCATTGGATGATGACAGCCTTGTCCGACATCTTGACTGCAACTCCATGAGAGACCCTGAGCCGGGACCACCCAGCCAAGTTGCTGCTGAATCCCTGACCCATAAAAACTGGGAGATAATGAATGTTTGTTGCCTTAAATCACTAGGTTTTGGGATCATTTCTTACACAGCAACAGATAACTATGACGGCTAAGCAAGGGGACAGTAAGGCTTTCTGCTTTGAGGACATTCAAGAGCCCATGGATATATGTTGGCTGAGCTTCTGTAACTGCTGCAAAGTGTAAGACTTATGGAAATGAAGCCTGACATATAAATAATTCATGTCCCTCATCAAAACAGAAGCTGATGGTTCAGCTAAAAGTAAATTATGGGTAAGAGGGTTACAACATGGTAGATGGGTTTATTGCCATTAGA
The DNA here is from genome assembly GCA_027563665.1 of Antrozous pallidus. NCBI lineage: Eukaryota > Metazoa > Chordata > Mammalia > Chiroptera > Vespertilionidae > Antrozous > Antrozous pallidus. Next base: position 202,682,869 of record CM050508.1, read on the forward strand.
CAAAGGGTAAGTTATCTGACCTAGGGCAAATGATTAAGTCGAATCATAGGAAATAGCCAATACACAATCACTTTTGAATATATAAAAATGACAACTTCATATAGTTCAACTGGATCCTTCAACCTCTGAGCCTCAGTTTCTCTTTTTTGTGAACTGGAGATAATGACCCCCATTGTGGGGATTAAACCGATAACCAAAGTGGCTCTGCACTGCACAAGTGGGCTGCCCTGGAGCACACAGGATGGTCCTTGATCATTGAATGACTTGCCAACAGCATAAGGATCTAAAGTCAGTGGGACATAGAGAATTAAAGTAAGAAGTTTGCCCCCCCCCCCCACACCCCCCCCCCCCATTGGAAACTTGAGATCAATACTTGGTCTCCTAAAGCGCAAGAGAGACTTGGCACCTGGAGACCCCTGCCTCCATCTTCCCACCTGTGTAATGGAATCAGCACCAGCATGGTGCCCTTCCTGGGCCAGCCTTGCCCTCCAGCCCCACTCAGGCCTCTGGAGGAGGAAGACAGAGAGCAGGAGGCTGTGCCCCCAAGGCCCGTCTTCCATCCCAGCCAGCAGGAAGAAGGAGGGGTGGGGAGAGGGCTACCATTGCTGAGGCAGGCCTCACCCCAGAGGCTGGTTTCTGCAGGTTTGTTCCAGACAATAGTTCAATTCTCTCTGGTTTTTATAGTACAAACAATCACAGACAAGTCTTAGAGGGAGGGGGAAAAAAGAGCAATTCGTGTAGTATAAAATCCAAAGCTTTGAGTGTGGCTTTGCAAGGCATTTGCATTTCTAAACAAGCAGTGATGCTGAGTGTGGCAGCCACTTAGTTACCTTGTTAACTCCCTCCTGGCCCCAGCGGCCCTGGTGTTGCGAGGCAGAAGAATCCCAGGACCCACAGTGAGGGCTCGGAAGGAGTAGGTGGCCACTCTGAAGACTGGAGTTCAAGTCCAGACTTTCCACTAAGTCCAGAGGTGTCCTTGTGCAGTCTCCTCTCTGGCCTTCAATTACTCCTTTTCTATAACATGGAGAGGTTGGACTGCAGGGCCTCTAGGGGGCTTGGAAGTGAGAGATAGCCCGAGGTTATAAAATCTGGGAGTTCGGAGGCCTGGATTCAAATTGCGGCCCTGGCATCGACAGACCAAGTGACCTTGGGCTCCGTGCTAGAAGGAATTCCTGGTATGACCTGATTGTGCATCTCAACACCTCCCCAGCACCCCTGAAAGATGACCTTCCAGCTTCTAGGTCAAACCTACAGAGGTGGAGAGCTCACTTCCCCTGATCATCCAGAGGAGAACATCCTTTGCCGGACAGCCCCACAATTTACTGAGTTCGCTCAAATCAGCGTTAGTGAAACCTCTGCCCAACAGGAGGCCCAGGAGCACCTCAGGGCAGCTCACCATCAGGCAGCTCTGTGCTCCAGGCCCAGAGCACAGAGCGGGGACCTCATCGCTCCTGTCTTTGTCTCCTTGTCTGGAATGGCGATGACAATTCAGCCCACCCCCTCGGGCTGCCATGAGGACTCCTCAGGCTGGTCACGAGCACAGAATCGGCCATGTGGTTGGCCCCTTGATGACGCTACCATAGCTGTGACGATTATGCATCATGCTTCTCCCCCTCTCCCCGCACTGGCACCTAGAGCACGTGGTGCTCACGCGTGTAATGCCCAGCCTAGATCTGCAGCTCAGGGAAGACGAGGTGGGCTTGCAGGTGATGCCCAGGAGCCCACCCGGCTGGCCCCCGCAGTGCAGGTAGCCGCTTGCCCATCAAGAGGCGGCCTGACCTCGCTCTTTTTGTTTTTAAGACAAATCACTTCCACACTTTGGTACCTGCGGCGAATTGCACATTATTCACAATCCTCCATGTCCTCCCCTGTTAAAAGTGTGCATCCACAGCTTTGGTCAGGTGCTTCTTCAGAACCGCCCACAGAAAGAGCTGTGGGCTCCCTCCCCCTGGGTATCGGCCGTGGCCATGTGACTTGACCTGGCTGATGTGAAGTGGACAGGAGCCCTGGGGTGGCAGCTGCAGGACGAAGTTTCAGTCGCACCACGTGCTTCTCCTGGCTCCCTTGCACTCTGGGGGTCCCGCCAGGCAATGGCTGCCCTTGCCTGAACCCCAGGAAAGCACAGGTGGGCAGACCTGAGCCCAGCTTGCACCCAGCCCACCTGACCTGCAGACAGAAATGGAGCCATTGGACTGACCCCTCTGAATCACCTGAACCACAGCCCTGGGAGTTTGAGAAGATTGTCGTTGCAATACAACCAATTTCCTGGATGATTTGTTATGTGGTCCTATTGTAGCAATAGCTGGTACCTTATTGCAATAGTCCTCCCTTATTCCGTTTTGCTTTCCAAGATATGATATCAGTTATCCGTGGTCAACAGTGGTCCAAAAATATTAAATGGAAAAGTCCAGAAATAAACTATTCATAAGGTTGAAATTACATGCTGTTCTGAGTCAAGTGATGAAATCTCATGGCATCCCGCTCTATCTGCCCAGGATGTGAATAACCCTCTGTCCATGGTATTTACACTGTACACCCTACCTGCCCAATAGTCACTTAAAAGGTAGGCTATGAGAGAGAGAGAGAGAGAGAGAGAGAGAGAGAGAGAGAGAGGCCACATTCACATAACTTCTGTTACATTATTTTGTTATAATTATTCTATTTTATGATCGTTGTTCTTAGTCTCTTACTGGGCCTAATTTGTAAATTAAACCTTATCATAGGTATACGTGTAGGAAAAACATAGTGTATAAGGGGTTTGGGACTATCGTGATCTCAGGCATTCACTGGGGGTCTTGAAACGTGTTCCCTGGGGATAAAAGGGGGCTGTATTTATCAGTAGCAGGTTACTATGGCACCCCACCTGATTGACATACCCTGTGAGCCACACCTCCACTGCTGAAGGCAAGGCTTTCTCTGACCATCCTTTTGAGAATCCAAACAATTGCTCATAAGAAGTTCCCAGTCTGGTGGGAGAGGACAGAGACCCCTTTAAAATGTTCAGGCCCACCAAGCAAACTTGAACTTCTATGACATTCTGGCTTCCTGTCATTTTCCAGTTCTAGTGCACCCCCACCCTGTCCCCCTGAACCTCCACTTCTCTGTCCATAACATCAGAAAGAAGGAAGAAGAATTTGAGGACACGGATGAGTGGCTTGGAGGGTCAGTGGTGAAGTGCTTCCCAATGGCCCAAGCCCTTCCTGTCTCCAGTGAGCATTCATGTCCATTCGGTGGAATTCAGGCTGTAGGACGGGCCAATATTCTCACCTCCTGGGAGACAGGCCCCGTGTGGTTCCCTCCCCCACTGTGTCGGGGCTGGTCTGTGTAACCTAACAAACAGGACAGAATTCATTTCGGAGAGAGCAGGCTATAAAAGACATTGTCATTCCGATTGAGGTCCTAGCAGGCCTTTTTGTGGAAATTGACAAATGAATCCCAACATTTATATGGAAATGCAAAGGAGCTAGAAAAAAGAAAACAATTCTTAAAATGAAGCACAGAATTGAAGGACTTACACTGCCCAACTTCCAAACTTACTCTAGGGCCTTGGTTAACAAGGCAGTGTGGCCTCCGGCACAGAGACAGGCAGATAGATGAGCAGAACAGAATTAAGAGTCCAGAAATGAATCCTTACATTCATGGTCAACTGATTTTCAACAAAGGTCCTAAGATGCCAATAGAGAAACAATTATCTTTGGACCAATTGTTGCTAAGACAGTTGGATAACCACACACACACAAAAATAAAAAAATCAATTTGACTTATGCTTTACACCATACAAAAAATTAACTCAAAATGGATCATAGATCTAAATGCAAGAACCCAAACTATAAGACTTTCAGAAAAAGATACAGAAGAAAATCTTTATGACTTCGGGTTAAAGAAAGCATTCTTATATATGACAGTAACAGCATGATCAAAAAAGAAAAAAATGGTAATTTGAGTTTCATCATAATTAGACAAACCACATACTGGGAGAAAACTTTTGCAAATCATATATCTGATAATGGACTTGCATTCAGAATATATAAAGAACTTTTAGAACTTAGCCTAAAACAAAGGCCCGTCAGTCAGAAGACTAGACTAGACATTACATCAAAGAAGATGTATGAATCTTCTAGCAAGTTCATGAGGAGATACTCAACACAATTAACCACTAAGGAAATGCAAATGAAAACCACAGTGAGATACCACTGCATATTCACCAGCATAGCTTTAATCAAAAAGATAGATAAAATCAAGTGTGGACAAGGATGCTGAGGAATTGGAACCCGTGTGTATTACTGGTGAGAATTGAAAAGGTACAGCCACCTTAGAAAACAGTTTGGCAGTTCTTATAAAAGATAATCATCAATTTATTGTGACTCAGCAATTCCACTCCTAGGAATCTACCCAAGAGGAAGGAAAACATATATCCACACAAAGACATGTACAAAAACTCTTCATCACAGGCAAACACTGGACACAACCCAAATGTCCTTCCATATCTGAAGGGATAAACGGATAAACGAAATGTGGTATATCCATACAATGGAATTCTCCTCAACAACAGGGAAGGATTTTGTAATCCACTTGGGAATATGGATGATGCTTAAAAACATTTTGTTCGGTGAAAGAATCCAGACAGAAAACGCCCCATTTTCTGTGGTTCTATTTGTATGAGATGCACATTTACACAATCAGAAAGCAGAATCTTTGGTTGCCTAGGGCTAAGTGTGTGAGCAGAAGTTAACTGTAAATGAGCATAAGGGAACTTTGAGGGAGGATGGAAACGTTCTAAAACGGGATTGTGGTGATGCCTGCACAGCTCTGCAATGTTATTACGCCCTTGTGGGGGAGGGACACTGTGACTTCCACTGGGGTGGCTGTTTGGATCACCGGCAGCCCACTCCATGTCATGAGCCTCTGAAAAGGTTCATGTCATAAGGACAGGAGGCATCCTGGGTGGATCTACACTTAAGTGAGCTTCGTGGAATCAGGCCCTCCAGCCCCAGGTGAGCCTTCAGATGACCACAGGCCCAGCTGACATCGTGACTGAAAGAAACCTCATGAGGGACCTTGAGCCAGAATCACCCAGCTAAGCTGCTCCCAGATCCCCTGCCCTCAGAAACTGTGTGAAATAATAATTGTTTGTTGTTTTAAACTGCTAACTTTTGGGATCATTTGTTATACAGCCATAACTAGCTAATGCACATGAGCCCATGGGAATCCTTAGAGCCAAGTTTTTGGTAGACAACAGTATCCCATGACAGAGGTACAGAGGCTGAGGCTCAAGAATTTGACCCAAGGTTATGCAGCTTCCAAGAGGTAGGGCTAGGATTTAAACCAGGCCAGCCTGACTCCAGAGATGCATTGAACCACAGCACTGCATTTGCCATCCTGAGCAAGGCACCATGGGAGTCACCAAGGAGGGAGAAGGAGTCAGATCCTCCCCCGCAGGACCTCCCAGTCAGATGGGGGAGGGAGGGCAGTGCAGGCCCTCTTATCTATGTTCAGTGACTGTCCCTCATCCTGTGGCTCCTTGTGGTGTTTCATTCAGCACCACGGCTTCCAAACCCATTTCATTCAATTTTGCAAAGAACTCAGAGCACCCCAAGTGGGGGGTCCCTGCCTCTCCCTCAAAGCGCAGAGCAGCGAAATTGGACAGTAATGTGTTGTCGTTCAAATATTTCAGCTGGAGCCAGGGTAAATTAGGATGCCGTCCCCCTTCATTCAGTATAGCATCTTTCATAAGAGCCGTGTCTCAGAAACACTTTGGAGAAGGAAATAATAAATAATTGCCCGGGGGACAAAGCATGAGATGAAAAGCTCCAGGATGGTGGGGAGGAGGATGGGAGACTCTGTCTCCAGGAGCTGTGTGTGTCCAGGAAGCTCAGGCTGGGCAGCTGGACCCCGGCAAGCAGAGCCTGGGCTTGAGTGCTGGGTTCTAGATGCTTCTGGGGCTTCCTGGAGAGGTGACTTCAGGGGTCCCACACCCCTGCACCTACTCTCCACAGGGGACCCCTGGGGAGTAGCCCTGCAGCTCCTTTGTCTGAGATGGGCCCCTGGGTGGGCTGCCCTGACGATGCAGAACCCTCCATGGCTCCCACCTCCTTCAGAGCCAAGGCCCAGTTCCTTCCCTGAGCCACAGCGCCCTGCACAACCTCACTCCCATTGCTCCTCTGACCTCTAAAACTCTTGCTCATCCTACTCCAGCCGCACTAATCTCTTTGTGATTCTCTCAACACCCCAAGCACATGCCTGCCTCGGGGCCTTTGCCTGAGCTGTTCCCTCTGCCTGGAACATTCTTCTACCAAATATCCACACGGTCTTTGCTAAAGACCTCCAAGTGTTTGCAAAAATAGCACTCCTTGGTGGGACCTATACTTGCCATCCCTATTTAAAATGGCCCTTCCCTGTTCCTCTTTCCTCATCTTTGCTCTGCTCTGTTCATCCCCCACTCCTGGACTCACCGTTGCCTGCTCTATAATGCATGCCTTATTGTGAGTATCATCCACCTCCTCCTGCTAGATTGTCAGCCCACAAGGCAGTGCTGTTGTGCTCATATGGTGCCCAACACAGCCTAGGTGCTCAACAAACCTGTGGTGAGTGAACTCGGGAGGGTTTGCGTGCACAGGAGCACACTGACATGCCTGCCAGTGGGCCCCCCTACAGGCTTGCACACATGTGTGCCCTCAGGGCAAATCCACAATTAGCTCCTCCCAGGGGCCTGGGAAAAAATGTTCTCCCATTTGCAAGACTGTGTCCCCAGATGGGTAGGAAGCTAGATGCTGGCCCCAGCACACCGGACTTACCCCCCGCTCTCCCATTCGCTGTTATGTAACCTTAGGCAAGGTGTGTGCCTCTCTATACTTTGGTGGCCTCATCGACAAAGGGAAAACAATAATGATTCTTCCTACTCCATTAGGTGGGAGCTATCTATTACATCCTTTGTGCATTTGGGGAAACTGAGGCATGGGGAGGCCAAGTGAGGGTGAAATAAGATCCTCAATTGCAAAATAACTACCATCACTCAGGTCTTTGCTGAGCCTGGAAATGAAAACTGAAGGACGCAGGAGGGAGAAGCAGCCTGGAATGAAAACCTCAAAATACAGACATTCAGGCTGAGCTGGAAATGGCTGCCCGGGTCGCTGTGCAATAGAAAGTGAATTCGCCAGGACAAAGGAACACCAGCAGCGCCAATGCCAGCCGCATGGACTAAAAATAACCCTCAAATGTCAGTGCGGGAAGGATCTCAGAGCCGATCAACCCACATTCCCACTTCCCCAGCGAGAGAGTGGGGTCTGGAGAAGTAGAAAGCCCTGCAGTATGCTCATGTCGCCTCGCAGACACAGTGCGGAATCTGGGATGCAAAGCAGCACTGACACCCAGCTAGTTCCCTCTATGGCCCCGCTGTATTTTCACTCATTCAACCACCAGCCAGCTCTCTCCCAGCCCCTGCGCCAGCCGGGGGGACCCCGGGAGGCGCTCTCTGGAGACCCCGAGAGTCCCTGATTCTGGGTCTGCAATGAAGGAAACAGAACCGCCACGGAGCCAAGAGAAGAGGTCAGGGGGGAATGGGCAAGATGTCCACATGCCGCCCATGTGCGTCCTTTAGACTCCCAGCCGCTGGCAACGGGAGAGGGAGACAGAGGCCAGCAGACTGGGAACAGGCGGATTGAGGCTCTTGAGAAACATTTTTCCTCACTTGCTCAGAAGCAGGCATTTCTACTGGAAACGTGAGAGAGATGTCTCAGCACAGGGCGAGGTTAAAACGACTAAGGACATCACCCCTTTCGGGACCCAGTGGAATGCAGGTCTGGGTCCCAGAAGTGGGCTTTGCATGCCAAAAGGAAGGAGGAAACCAAGGACCCTCTATCCTTTCCTTCAGTTTCATTCAACAAGACTGTCCTGTGCCCGGTGGGACAGGAGGGCCCAGGCCAGACTCTGGGGGCCCAGGATGAATGGGGCATGGCCTGAGCCTATTTGGAAAGAGGACAATCCCAGTGTCCCTGTCGGAGTACAGCCAGCCATAGCCCCTCCAGCCTGGTGGCTCTCAGCCGGGTGATTTTACCCCTCGGGGGAAATATGGCAATGCCTGGAGGGATTGTTGGTTATCATGAATTGTCAGGGCATGCTCCTGCCATCGAATTAAGCCAGGGATGCTGCTAAAACGTCCTACCATGTGCTCAACGGCCCTACAGTAAAGGCTTATCCAACCCAAAATGGGGTTGAAAGACCCTGCATTAAAGAAGGGTGTTTAATCAGGGTTCAAGAGCCCTGAGAAGGCCCCCAGTGTCCACCCAGAAATCCAGCCAGCTCCCTGAGATCAGAAGCAGAATTGGGGATCTGGATTTGTCCAGCATGACAAGCCTTGGTCCAGTTTGGAGGCCAGCCAAGATGTTAAATTGTTGGTCTGTTTTAGGCTCAGTACCCAGCATGGGGCATGGCGCACAGTGACGCTTGGTACATACTGTGTGGATGAATGGCAAGGGGTCCTTAACGAGACCCAAAATAGTTCTCTTCTCCACCCAAGTCCTGAACACAGTGGGAAACAAGGCCAAGGAGCAGCAGACGGAGGCCAACATGTCACCTGTGGCAGAGAACAGCTAATTTGTAGGACAGAACACAGCTCTGTGTGAAAGCCAAATAGGCCTGTTTGACGAACCCCAGAATTAAGCAGACCAACCCACCTTGTCACAGAAACTCTGGGTGAGTCAGGCCACGTCCCTCCCAGCCCCCCTCACAGGTGCAAAGCCCATAGCCAGCCTAGCACTGTCCAATAAAGATATGTGTAACACAAACCACAAACACAATCCTAAATTGAGTAGCCACATTTTAATGAGATTCATTTCATGTATTTTATTCAACCCACCATCTCCAAAATATGACATACACAATTTTAAAATTTTGTGAGATATTTTGCATTCTTTTCTTTTCATATTAACTCTTCAAATTCCAGAGTGTGTTTCCCACTAAGAGCACGTCTCAGTTCAGAGTGGCCACATTTCAAATGCTAACAGCCCAAGTGGTATGTGGCTCCCATATTGGGAAGTGAGAGTCTCCGAGGATGTGGGGATTATTGCTACTCCCCAAGGAAGGACGACTCCCCATGAGCCAAATCCACCATTCAGACACATCACTCCACCTCCTCTGGAACACAATGGGTAGAGGACAAGATTTACACTAATTGAGCTAACTGCACCTGGAAGGAAATATTGGAATTAGAGATACATTCCTCCTGGATAGACGGATGGATGGATGGATCAATGGACGGCTAATGAACAGATGATGTGAAATCCAGGTAAGACAAACCACACCAGAGCAGGGAGTCAATTCTATTTTTCTACAAATGTCAAACCTCTTTGGAAGAGAACATTGTGCTTTTGGTAACCATAGGTCCTTGTTTTGAAAAAACAAAAGCAGAATTCCATCCATTGTCACTTCACCCAAACTTTGCGATCAGAGGGAACAGCAATCCTAAATAATAAAATATATGCAAATTGACTAATTGGCAGAACTGCTAGCTGCTATGATGTGCACCTCCCCATCCCCAGAGGGAGGTGACTAGCGAAGGCAGGGGGCGGGGCTGACCAGTGGGCAGCACGAAACCTCTAGCCAAGGCAGGTGCCAGAAGGGTTCCCCCAATCACCCCACCCGCTAGTTGCCCCACAGATGGGCTCTGATCACCAGCCAGACCTAGGGACCCTATCCTATATATTGGGAACAGCCTCTTAGATTTAAGACTAAAAACCTGGCACAGCTACTCTAACACTGAAAAAACAGGGTGATGCAGTGATGACATGCATGGACTCTGGCTTGCACATTTTGTGGTCAGTCCTGATTCTGACACTTATAATTATGTGACAAAGCCAATTACTTAACTTCTCTCTGCTTCAGTTTCTCCACCCATAAGATGGGGAAAATGGTACTTCTGCCTCAGAAGGATCATATTATGTACTACATTTTATAATCAGGGCAAAAAAACATAGCTTCCCATTCAACAGCAAGATGCCTTTCACCTGTATGAAAAGTATGATCACTGGTACATGCAGCATCCCAGATTGAGCCTAAACTGGCAGTCAGACATCCCCCAAGAGATACTGGATTGTGAGAGGGCTCAGGCCAGAATGAGGGACACCCCTTCTCCCCCATACACAAATTTTGTGCACTGGGCCTCTAGTATCTGCAATAATAAAAGAGAAACATGCAAATTAACCATCACTCTGCTATGCCAAGCCATGCCCACCAGCCCATCAGAGTGAGTATGCAAATTAACCCATCAAAGATGGCAGGTAAATTTGCATACGCAAGGTGGGTTGGCAGCACCATGGCCTGCCCCTGGGGGTCCAGGTCCATCGGAGCCAGGGGAGGCCTGGTGAGCAGCACCAGATACCGCTGGCAAGGTACCAGTCCATCAGGGCCCTGGGAGGCTGGGTGGGCAGCGTCAGATGCCACCTGCAAGGTCCAGTCCATCACAGGCCCCAGGAGGGGCAGTGGCCTGCTTAGCCATGCCTGTGGGGCCCCAGGAACATCACAGTCCAGGGGAGGGGAGGCCAGCCTGCCCAGCCACTCCTGTGGGACCCCGGGAACATCGCCACCCTGGGGAGGAGCGGCTGGGCCTGCCTAGCCACTCCGTAGGGCTCCAGGAAAATCGCAGCCCAGGGGAGGCATGGCCACCCGCCTAGCCACTTCCATGGGGCCCCGGGAACATTGCAGGCATGGGGTTGCTGAGACCCAGACCAGGCCTCTGGCCACAGATTCACAGTTTCATGGAGACCGACTCTACCGGGCCACCCGGTGGCCATGTGGATGGGCCACAGGGTGCCTGCTCAATGTGTTACACAGAGAGGATGTGCTGGAGGAAATCCAGAGAATGGGATGTAGGGGTTCAAGACTCACTTCCTTTGGGCTTTGTCCTTCTTGGTCTTGGTTTTCTTTTGGGCCTGGAGCCCAAGCACAGCAGGAGAGAGGGATGGATGAAGGCCGAATGTGGAAGAAGAGCTGCAAGGCCTGGCTGTGGGGCTGCCTGAGGTGCGGCTCCAGGGCGAGTGCCACAGCTTTGGCAAAGCGGCTGGCCAGGAGGCGGGTGTTCCAAGGGCACTGAGCAGCGCCTCACCATCCCTCTATGAGGACACCCCACAGGCGCTGCCTTCGCCAGCAGGCTCTGGGCAACATCTGCAAATGTTACTCAACCTCTAGCATTCTGGGCAAAGAACTGACCCGTGCCCCTCTGGGTTCCAGGCTTGCTAGGAGTGTGTTGTCACCAATGCCGTAGATCAAAGACAAAAACCTGGTGAAGTTGGGTGCACCAGAGGAGGCTCAGGCTGGGGCAGGGGACCACCGGGCAGGGATCTGCCTCGCCTGCAGAGAGAGAGGTTCTGCAGTGGCCCCAAGACAGAGGGGCAAGGACACGCAGCCCTTAGGCAGGGGTTGAGGGGTGGTGCCACCTCAGTGGAGGGGTGCCGCACTGCAGGTACCAGACTGACTGACTGACGTGATTCAGAGAAGCTCCCAGTGACTTCACTGAGCTTTGGGGGCCAATTGAGGTGCTATATAAGGAAAATGAGGGAATAAGTGAGAAAGAAAAGGAAAGGTGAACCACACAAAAGCAAGACTGGAAGGAACCTGTAAAGCCATTGGAAATGGGAACAGGAAATATAGTCAATAGTGTAGTAATGACAGTATGATGCCAGGTGGGAACTGGAAATATCAGGGAACACTTCGTAAAGTATATGATTGTCTAATCACCATTCTGTAACTGACATAAAACCTGAAACCAATACAAGATAATATTGAATGTAAAGAAATTAAAATTGAAGTATAATTTTTATAAATTTCAAAGTTTAAATAAAGGCTCTAAAGGAAGGAAGGGGGAGAATAAAAATAGTGTTTTTCATTTTACCACTTTATTGTCTTTTCAGTACATGAAAAAGACAGTTGTCTTTATATGGTGCTTTTATACTTTTCCAATTCTTTATCTCATTTTAATTTCAGGGCAACTTAAAGACAAGATAATTATTCCCTCCATTATTCATAGAAAGGAAATCTTGGTGTCTGGTACCAATGATTCAATTGTCAAGCCCTTATTTTAAAGCAGGGTTAGCAAAGTTTTCTGTGAAGGGTCATATCTATATTAATAAAAACCTTGGGGGTAATCAGGCCAGCAGGGGAGGGTAGTTGGGGGCAATCAGATCAGCAGAGGAGCAGTTAGGTGTCAATCCAGCTGGCAAGGGAGCAGTTAGGGGGCAATCAAGCAGGCAGGCGAGCAGTTACGAGCCAGTAGTCCCAAATTGTGAGAGGGATGTCCTGCAGTCGGACATCCCCCGAGGTGTCCCAGATTGGAGAGGATGCAGGCTGGACTGAGGGAAACCCTCCCCAGTGCACGAATTTTGTGCATCGGGCCTCTAGTCTAAATAATAAATCTAAATAATATCAATAGTATATAAGTAATAAAATCCATGTATCTAGGGTATGGCAGAAAATTGAATACTATGTCCAGTAAGAATATAAATTATAGCCCTAGCCTGTTTGGCTCAGTGGATAGAGCATCAACCTGCAAACTAAAGGGCCCTGGATTCAATTTCAGTCAAGGTTGTGGGCTCAATCCCCAGTAAGGGGTGTGCAAGAGGCAGCTAATCAATGATTCACTGTCATCATTGATGTTTTTATCTCCCTATTCCTCTCCCTTTCTCTCTGAAATCAATTATATATATATATATATATATATATATATTTTTTTTTTTTTTAAAGAATATAAACTGCAAGCACAGAGGGATTTCTGTATGATTGGTTACTGCTCTACCTGGCATATACAGGGGCTCAATAAGTATCTGTTGAGTTAATAAGCAATTTAATCTATTCGAGAGGCTCAGAGAGGTTGAGTAACTTGTCCAAAGTCGCATTGCTATTAAATGGTAAAACCTGATTTTAAACCCAGGTCTAGCGGAGGCCACAGCCTGTTCCATCCCCTGCCTCTCAAGTGAATGATGCAGAAAATCACATTCCCCCATCTGTCTTTCACAAATACGTCACCGAGTCACCCCCATAGATTACTCACCCTGGAGAGGACCCCCCAAGAGTTCACAACCAAGGCGGTTTCACACTCCTCCAGCTCAGACTTCGCACGGCGCTCTCCCACTGCCTTGAAGTGGACACAGCTACGGAAAACAAATTCATCTGGGCTGGAATAGGTGGGGCCGAATCACAACAGCTCATGAGAGCCACTGCTACATTTTCAGGAATGTTCTGCGTCAGTTGTTAACACAGCCATTACTAAAAATAAAATTAAAAAGTATATGAACTTACCATTAAATAGATTACTCTAAAAACAAAGATAATAAATACTCCAAATTCCTCACTTCATAATTATGTTACTGCCTGTGCCATCTGTGCTCTTAAAGTTATTTATGTTCCTGGTGTCTCTATGATGGGAATACTCTGACGGTGTCCCCCACATCTCTTCCCAGCTCCACAGTCAATGATGTCATGTTGGTAGCTTGGAATCAGCCACAGTGGGAGTATTTACACTGGAGAAATTGGCAAATGCTGTGAACCAGGTCTTGTTTCCGTATGAATGACCCAGAATAAAACATTTAGCACCGTATAAACCATTTACCAGGATACTATGGCCGGATTACAATCCAGGTATGGTCACAAATCATACAGAATGGTTTTATGATTCTCCACTACACCTCAGGATAATTAATAGAAAGCCAGCTCCACTCAAAAAAGACATCTCACTTCAAAAACAAAAAAAACAAACAAACAAAAAAAAAAACAGCACCAACTTGGCCCAGCCGTGTGGCTCGGTGGTTGAGCATTGATCTCGGAACCAGGAGGTCAGTTTGATTCCTGGTTGAGGCACATGCCCAGTGTGGCCTCGATCCCCAGTAGGGGGCATGCAGGAGGTAGCTGATCAATGATTCCCTCTCTCTCTTCTTCTCTGAAATCAATAAAATATTTTTTTTAAAAACCAGATCCAGCTTTAGATTTTGTGCACCTCTCTGAGGAAGCGCCCCTGTGGGAGGTAAGAAATTCAGGGGACGTTCCCTGTGGGGTCCAGCACATCAGCAGGGCCTCCATGACCACGGGGTTCAGTTAAGTGGCTTTCCCACAGACACTCAGCTCCCTTTGGAACCATCAAACCTGAGCCCTCTGAGTCATTGCCATGCATGTCAGAGCCGGTCCCTTGTCTCTAATGAGCAGCTGGCGTGATGCCCAAGGATTCATCCTGGACCCTTGCTGAGATGAAGTTGATTTAACCATAGCCTGCTGTCCACACTGCCCACCCTTTGTCTCTGCTTCTCACACCTCTGGTGGGGTCTCCAGGGTTAGAGTGGAGACCGTGAAAGGCAGAGAAGAGAAGCGGGGAAGTCCGCCTCGGGTAGCATGGCTGTCCCAGCTAGCCATCTCATTTACACACCTCGAGAGTCGAAGGATCCTTAATGAGTTTTGCATTCCCTCCTAGTGGAGTGGGACATTTGTGGAGAAGCCCCCTGGGTCCCCTGTCTGTTGCTGGGCACCTGAGAGATCATCTGATTTAACACTTTCCCTGCTTTACGGAGTCGATATCACCCACCCTTTTATGTATGAAGAAAGCCAGCCTCACATTGGGTAAGAGCCCTTCCCAAGGTCCAGCCGCCAGTGAGTAGCCACGCCAGAATTACAGTACTTATGTCTTCGGCTACAGATTCTCGTGTTTTTACTGCACTGCACTTGCTGAAATAGATGCCCAGAATAAAGCCTGAGGACTGGGGATGGCTTCAGCAATCAGAGCTGAGGAGGGGACTCTGGAGGCCTGGTGGGGCGTCATAGACAAACGCAGGGGAGCAGGAAATGATGGAGAACACCAGAGAACGTTAAACAGGCTATAGGTTCCCATGGGAGAGAATGAATTCATGTGGATAGAAGGATGTGCGAACAGCGAGAGAGGTGCTAAGAAGGAGGGTGGAGGGTGAGTGCATAGATGGCTAGGGGCAAGGGTGAACATGAAGTTTAGGTAGGCGGAGGGATGGAAGGGTGGAGGGTGAATAGTGGATGGTAGATGGGGGGAAGGGTGATGGGTGAGTGGGTGGACAGGGAATGGTGGTGGGTGGACAGGAGAAGGAGAAGATGAATAGATGGGCAAAAAGGAAGAAAAGGAAAAGATAGGGAAAGGGAGAGGGGAGGGAGGGGAGGGGAGGGAAGGGAAGGAGAGGGGAGGGGAGAAGAAGAGAGGAGAGATGGGTGAAGGGCAAACCAGCAGGTAGTGGGTGCTAGGTGGAAGGGTGGCTAGGAAAGGGTGGGTGGATGGGGAGAAAAGCAGACAGAAACATGGCCAGGTGGAACTGGCCTTGTGGATGAGCATGAATGTGCATATGTGGAAGGGAGATGAACAATGGACAGCGGAAGATGAACACGTGGGAAGGTGGAGGATGGAAAGTGAATGTGGATGGAGAGGGAAGGAGATTGGGTGGGAGGAGTGGGCAAGAGATGGACAGGCGTGGGCTAGTCGGCGGTGAGGTGATCAGGTGGCAGAGCAGGTGTTTGGGCGAGTGGCCGCATTAGGATGGAAACACTGAGAAGGAAGGGCCGGAAGAGAGAAGAAATGAGGGAAGGACAAGAGGGAAGGGCTTCTCCCAGCCGTGTGCGCTACAGAGGTGCACCCTAAGGACCGTGGAGAAGAGCACCCTTGCCCCATCCAAGAACCAGCCACAGCCAAGCTTTCCGGGTGGCACCAGGCACTGACAGCTCACCTTTCTGCAGGAGCTCAGCCCTGGGCAGCTCCTCTGTGTCCCTGGTCAGAGCTCAGATTCCTCCACCTCTCCTCCTCCCACCTCCCACTTCCTGCCACCCACCTCTCCCTCCTCCTTCCACACACAGCAACCTTCTCTTGGCAAGAGGCTCACTGGAGTTGAGCTGTGGGACCAGTTGCTTTGACCTTCTCTGTTCTTGGACATAATTACTGTTATCCCAGATAATCGTTTTGAAATAACTCCGTGTCATTACACACCTTCGTGCTATTTTGCCCATTTATCTGTGAGCAGCACTGTCCTGGGGAGCAGGGATTTGGACAGAGCAACCTGCTGAGCTGTTTTCCTCTCCTCCTCCCCTCTTCTTCCCCCCTCTTCTCCTCTCCCTCCCCCTCCTCCTCCTCCTTCTCCTCCCCTTCCTCCTCTTCTCTCCCATGGGAGAGAATGAATTCATGTGGATAGAAGGATGTGCGAACAGCGAGAGAGGTGCTAAGAAGGAGGGTGGAGGGTGAGTGCATAGATGGCTAGGGGCAAGGGTGAACATGAAGTTTAGGTAGGCGGAGGGATGGAAGGGTGGAGGGTGAATAGTGGACGGTAGATGGGGGGAAGGGTGATGGGTGAGTGGGTGGACAGGGAATGGTGGTGGGTGGACAGGAGAAGGAGAAGATGAATAGATGGGCAAAAAGGAAGAAAAGGAAAAGATAGGGAAGGGGAGAGGGGAGGGAGGAGAGAGGAGGGAAGGGAAGGAGAGGGGAGGGGAGAAGAAGAGAGGAGAGATGGGTGAAGGGCAAACCGGCAGGTAGTGGGTGCTAGGTGGAAGGGCACCTTCTTTTCCTCCCATGCACCATACACCATGCCTGCCTTAACCCTTCCCATCACTGCTCTAGTCACCGTGGAATTCAAAACTGTGACAAACGACCCCTCCAGCTGGGGGCCAGGCACCTCCAGATCCATGAGGAGCCAGTGGGCCTGGGCAAGGACCCTCGGACCATGTTGGGCAGGATACAAGTTCTGAGTGGCTGGGAGTAGGTAGAGGTTGGAGAGGAGTCTACAGCCAAAGGCAAGAGCTGTGCAGTCTAGGGAAAAGGCCAAGGTCAGGTCCAAGACAGGGAACCAGGATGCAAGTCCAAGATGAGGATCCTCGTTGGGGTTGGGGGTGAGGGTGGTGTTTGGAGAACTGCAAGGCACAGGGCCAAGGTGGGGGCGATTTGAATGAACCTGACCAGGAGGGGACACTTCCTTGGGGACCAAAGAGCCACACCCTCCAGATGAACCCCATCATAGAGGATGAAGCTGCAGACAAGCCTTACCGAGGAGAGAACTCCAGCTCCCCCTGTCTCCTAGCAGGTTTGGCCCAGCCTCCCTGTGCATGCTCTCTCTCTCTGGGACTGGCCTGCTTGGAACATGGACTTTGAACCCTGGTGGCATCACAGAGTAGCTGTGTGATCTGGGAAAAGTGACTTAACCTCTCTGAACCTCGGTTTCCTCACCTGTAAAGTGGAGAACACTGCTGCACCCACAGCATTAGGGTGGCTGAGAGGATTGGAGGCAATCACGTTCCTAATTAGCATAGTGGCCAAGGCTAGCAACTGCTCAACAAATGGAAACGAGAGGAACAGTACGCCCAGTGCCCTCCCACCCCTGATCACCGTCAAAATGCCTCTCCGGCCTCACCGGACCCTGGGCTCTGATCCTCCAACTTCTCATTGGCTCCCATTGGGCTCCACTGTGGACGTTTTTCTCTTTTCCACGTCCAGTGTGGAGAGAGAGAGATTGGGTCCAGTTTCTGAGTAGAGGAGCTGGGGATTAAGAAATAAAAGTACAGAAGATGAAGACGCAGTAATAGAAAAAAGTAGCTGGGGCCTGGTGGGATGTCTGTTCTCTCTGAGGGAGAGACAGCATCTGACACCCAAACAGCAGCAGTTTATTTATAATCCAAAAATACAAAGATGCCCAATAGAAAGATGTGGATAGGAAGCCCAGAAGGCTGGTAAACAACCTGAATTGGCTCTGAAAGGTCAGAGCTAAAACATTGTTAATTAAAGCAGCTTCCCCATCAAACAATCATGTAAATCCTTACTGATAAGATAATCTGCCTGTTACTGGAATTGCCTGCCGAAGGGCAATGGGTGTATCCCAAACCTGAACAAAAGGGATAGCCTTGGATTTAGCCTACAAACTGTTAAGGAATGCTCAAGGTGTCTTGCCTGGGGCGCCCCTCACACTCCACCTGTTCCAGTATCAGCAACCCCCATCAGCTCCGCCTTGGGACCCAAAACACACGTGGTGGGGGCTGGGAGTTTAGACAGGAGGGAAGCTGAGCCACTGGGGTCAGGCAGTCTAGAGGTCAAGGCCTGGGAAGCCAGTTGAGGGAAATGAGGCAGGCAGGGTCCAGCCCTTAAGCCTGATGCCCCCCATACACAAAGGAGGCGCTCCCAGCCATTTGCTTTCCTGTCCTCAGAGCCTCCTAGTCCATTCTGCCTGCCTCAATCCCTGTTAGTTGCCTTGTCACCTGCCCATGGGTTTTGCTAACACTCCAATCTCTGTCAACCTGGCCTGACTCCAGCTTCCAGTTTGTCCACATTGCACATGGCCATGCCAGGTGAATGGGCCAGACTGATGTGGCGATTATGAGGAGTATTCATGATCGGGGAGCACAGGGGGAGCACTCAAACTAGACGGCTTTTCCATTGAAGCTAGGCCCTCCAGCGGGCATCTTCTCTCTCCTTTATCTTCATTACACCTTTCCATTACAGCCTTTAAACCTGTCCCCTTGCTTTCAACACATCATCACTCCTGAGCTGCTAGGCTCAGTTGCCCGGGAGAGGTGCGAGGAGAAGGAGGGACACCAACAAAGTCTGAGGACAGCCCAGCGGCTGAGAGCCTCCAGGGAACTTAGGAGGGAAGCCAAGACCTCAAAGTTCAGCCTCAAGGCTCTCCTCCTACAGGAAGCCCTCCATGATTTAAACCTGACCAAATAAGATTAGTCAGAGTAGCTACCATGATTTGGGTGCTCACAGCCAAGTACTGTACTCTAACTCTACTTAAATAATATCCCTTTTTTTAGCCCTAAAAAAAGACTCCAAGAGGTCACATAGCTTAGAATTCCAACCAAGTGACTCAAGCCCGTGCTCTTCCCACTGAGCAACACTGCCCACCATGCGTCTCAGAGGTTTAAGCTGGGGAGCAGGAAATGATGGAGGTTTCTCAGTGGCTGAAAACGATGTCAAGGCTTTCTAATCTTTTCCTACCATCTCCTACATAACACCAGGAAGTTTCAAGGGCTGGGATGTTACTGCCTCCCTAGACCGGGGTCTCCTTGTGGGTGGAAGCGATGCCTCTCCTAGCAGAAAAGTAGTTCTGTAGATGAGAACTGTGTCTCTTTTTGGACTAGGAGTTCCCGCTCTCCCTCCCTCCCCCTTCCCCCCGCCCCCGCCGCCCCGCCCCTGCTCGGCCTGCCTTTCTCTGCCCTCCATCTGTCAGCTACTGGATGAGGGAGGCAGCCAGGCACCTCTTCCCCTCCCAGCATATGGCCCCAGCGCTGTCCCTTCCCAGGGTCCCCTCTGGTGCCTCCTTCTCTTTGAGGCAAAGAGCACATCGATCATCTCACTAACGGGCGCTGTGCACTCACAGGCGCTGTGCCCAGCCTCTCCCACCGACAGCTGGAGAGACGGACTCTGCACGCCTGTGTGCGCCGGGAGGGGCGAGCAGAGGGGCAGAGCCCAGTCCTCCCTCCATGGCCTCTGCAAGCCCACAGCTGGGCCAGGCCATGGGCAGAGTGCAGGAGGGTTTGTCTGTTCCACCCATAAGAGAGCGGCGGGGGGCGGGGGGGAGAGAGAGAGAGAGAACTCCTCCCACCCCCTTCCTTACTCCCCACCCCCAATCCCCCCACACAAATACTGATCCAAAAGCCCTGCCTGGGATTCTCCCCATCTAACTTACCAGCTGCCCGTCTTCAGTATGTCTCCTCCCTGCGTCAGCTCAGCAATCTCTGCCCAGCCTGGCCCTGGCCCTGCTGCTCCATGAGGTTCCCCATCTGCAAAATGGGCTGACACCTTCCGAGGAGGGATGAGCTGAGCTTTGGAGTCTCCGTGTCTGGAAGGGGCTGCAGCCGTGGCCAGAGGCACCTGCCAGCCAGATGCGGGCACCCCTGCATCCAGGCAGGACGCTCCAGGCTGGGGGGACAGGAACCCTGGAGGCCAGGACGCACCGGGTGGGATCTTCCTTGTGTTTTGGAGGAAAACATAGTGTGATTCAAATCCTGCCTCTGGTATCTATGAAAACATCAAGTGTTTAAAACCCTTGGCCCGAAGTCCCGCTCCTAGAATCGATCCTGGGATATAAAAAGTACCATTACCGAGGGACGTCCACCCGAGAGTGGCTCTCGCTATTGTAAGAGCAGAAACCTGGAGGAGGAACGGGGGCGGGGGGGGGGGGGGGGAGGGACAGCCATCACAGGGGCTGATGGAAGGCACTTTGGTGAACCATCCTATCGGCTACCAGAAAACTAGAAGAGAAATACCTTACGTCTGTTGTATTGACCCGAGATGCACAGAACATATGTCAGGCAAAAATTATAATGCTAAGGAAAACAGAGTAAAGAGAAACAAAGTGAGGGAGTGGCATGGAGAGAGCCCCCACATACCCCCAATGCCTCTACGTGTGCGTGGAGACGTTGTATGTTTTTATAGATACGGGAGGAGATGGTTACCTCGGCGGGAGGCGACACAGGGGGCAGGGAATGAAAGAAAGCTGAGAAAGCTTAATCATATTTTGTGTACTTTAGTATATTGTTCAAATCGTGTGAATGAGCATATATTTAAAACATAAAGCAACAGCAATTTTTAAAACTCCCGTCTCTGTTACTGCTGTGCAGCAGGATTTGGATATGTCACTTCACTGAGCATCTGTAAAATGGAAATAGCAGTCTGGCTGCAGACTCACTGTGTGGATTGAAGAGACTGGGGCACAGAGTAAGTTCATTTCCCCGGAGTGGGAGGGGAGAGGGGAGAAAGAGAGGTCACACCCCTGTAACCAGCGCCCCAGCTCTCCTGGGGCAATCATTTAATGTGGGGATGATTCTGCCTTCATTCCCCTCCACAGATACTACCCACCCTCCCAACCCTTAGCATAGGGTAGTGGTCGGCAAACCGTGGCTTGCGAGCCACGTGCGGCTCTTTGGCTCCTTGAGTATGGGCTCTTCTGCAAAATACCACGGCCTGGGTGAGTCTATTTTAAAGAAGTGGCGTTAGAAGAAGTTTAAATTTAAAAACTTTGGCTCTCAAAAGACATGTCAATCGTTGTCCTGTTGATATTTGGCTCTGTTGACCAAGGAGTTTGCCGACCACTGGCCTAGAGAATGCTAAGCCGACCTCCATCATTGTGCTGCCCAACAACCTAGACAAATGCCTCTCCCTCTCCGACCTCATGTGACCCCAGCAGGTGAAGGCAGAGGTCTCCCGATAACCTCCTCAGTATGGTGCACCCCGTGTGCCTGCTTTCCCCCGTGTACCTGCTGGCCTGGCTCGGGCCGGGGCAGGCTCTCTGGGAGCTGAGAATGGTGCATGCGGGAGGGAGAGGACAGAGTTCTTGAGTCAACATGACACAGAAGCTCAGAGCGCTGCCCCGCAAAGCTCACCTGAGCCTCTGACAGCAGCAGAGGCAGCCAGAGTGCTGTGCAAACACAGCCTGCCTCCGGGGATTGGCGTTAAAGTCTGGGCTTCTTCATGGAGGAGCTTAGAGATTTGCTGGATCTCGCTAGGGAAGGAAGGCAGAGAGGGAAGACTAGGGAGAGGAGGAAGATGAAAGTGGGCGGAGGGAGAAGAGAGGAGAAAGAAGAGGAGAGACCCCTCCTCCAGGCCCTCTCCCTGCAGAGCCAGAGGAACACCCACTTCCTGGAGATCAGGTAGGAATGTGGACACCCAGGGGTGCCTTCTGGGAGCAGCGACCCTGCCCTGCACCAGGGTGGACACTGGAGAGCCACATACACAGATGCTGAGGCGCTGGGCGAGGTCTGGTGAGTCTATGACGGCCCGGAGCTGAGACGATGCCCTGAGGTCCCGGATGGGAAGGCAGCGCTGAGTCCACTGAGCTTAAGGCCGAAATGACCGAGATGACCTGGAACTGCCCATGGTTACATTTTCTGCCCTCCGGCAGAAAGGGAGCTGGGGACCGAAATCCGGTTCAGAGAGAGGAACATGAAGTTGGTTTTGGCACACCAGCGTGTTGACGTGGTTTGAAAATGTACACTCACGGTATGCACAGCCCCCAGATTTGAAAATAATACACAGAATTGCTGGGTGAAGAGTGGCCCCAACCCTCACCCACTCAGCCTCCCTCTTGCCCTTCACGGAGGCTCCGGTAACACCAGGCCACAGGGGGATCCTTGCTCCCGGTCGTCTCTTTCCCCAAGTCTGAGTTGTCACCACAGATCGGAGCAGCTTCCATCCCCAGGGCCTGTGCCAGGGGCGGGACTAGGCGAGCACACATGCATTCAGAACCCCGGGGCTGACCCCAGTCATTCGGAGCCGTCCCTGCCGGGGTCTCTCAGCCTCGGTACTGTCACTCAGTTGGCTCATTCTCTGCTATGGGATTGCTCTGTGCATCATCGGGTGTTTAGCAGCATCTCTGGCCTCCGCTCTCCAGTACCGGGGGCTGCTGTCAGGGCACCTTCCCACCTGGGCCTCCCTGGGCTGCTGGGCGTGGCAGCTTGCTTCCCCCAAAGCCACTGATGCAAGAGCCATCCTGCCATAGGAACTAGCCTCAGAGTGACATGCCATCACTTCTGCCATTTTCCATCAGTCACCCAGACCAGTGGTTGGCAAACCGCAGCTCAAGAGCCACATGCCGCTCTTGGGCCCCTTGAGTGTGGCTCTTCCACAAAATACCACGGCATGGGCGAGTCTATGTTGAAGAAGTGGCATTAGAAGAAGTTTTAAAAAGTTGGCTCTCGAGAAATTTCAATCGTACGGTTGATATTGGGCTCTGTTGACTAACGAGTTTGCCAACCACTGACCCAGACCAACTCTGACACTGTGAAAGGCAAAACTACACAAGATGTTACACCATTTTGGAATCTGGCTCCCACACCCCTCCAAGCCACATCTTTCTCCACTCTGCAGTGTCAGGCAACACTCCTGGGCCGCAGAACGACTGCAGTTCCCGGCAGCCCAGGCATGCCTCTGTGCCTTTGCACATGCTGTTCCCTCTGCCTAGCATGCTCTTTCCTCACATCTCAGCCTAGCCAAGGAGTAGCCATGTTTAAAGACTCAGATAATTATTGGATTTCCAGCCAAAACCGGTTTGGCTCAGTGGATAGAGCGTCAGCCTGCAGACTGAGGGGTCCTGGGTTCGATTCCGGTCAAGAGCATATACCTTGGTTGCGGGCACATCCCCAGTGAGGGGTGTGCAGGAGGCAGCTGATTGTTGTTTCTCTCTCATTGATGTTTCTGGCTTTCTATCCCTCTCCCTTCCTCTCTGTAAAAAAATAAATAAATAAATAAATAAAATATATTTTTAAAAAATTATGGGATTTCCAGCAAGCTTGCCTGACCTTTCTAGGCCAGTTTAGGGATCTTTCTTTTGCTTATGCAACTGTCATAGCAATTAAATGGCCACTAGTGATGATGATAGTAACTAACATTTATTGAGCACTTACTATATTCAGGTTCTATATTAAAGGCTTTTATGTAATAACTCATTTGGTCTCCCAACTGTTCCATGAGGTAGATGCTGTTTTACAGACGAGGAAACTGAGGCTTAGAGAACATAATTTGCCCAAGGTCATACAGCTGTTAAGCAGCAGAGTCTAAAGTTGAATCCTAGCTGTCTGACTCTTATACAATGCCAGGTCTCTCTCCTTGGCCATGAACCCCAGACAGATGGGGTTTTAACTGAGTTATCCCTATGTGTCAAGTGCCAAGGACATGCTGGGCCTGCACTAAAAAGAGAAGGAAAGGTTTAAGAGGAAGGAAGGGAAGAAGGTGGAGGAGGGATATAGGCTTTGGCCCAGGCCTGATGGGTGGGGATCCGGGCAGGATTCTGAGCAGGCAGCCTGGGTCCCCCACTCTGTCAGCCCATCCTCCTCTCAGAAAACTGAGACTCCCATGGTCCCAGCCTGTTCACCAAGCCCTTCCTCCTGGCTGGAGGCAGAAAAGCACTCTCCGTCGCTACGCCGCATTCCTACAGACTTTTGTTACTGGTTCTTAATTTTTATGTTTGCTTAGCCACTTGTCCTATTAAAGGAATAATTTAATTGACTCCAAGAAATGTAATTAATTTTAATTTTTCATGATAATTCATTGTTTAACACTGTGTTAATAATCATTGAGTATCCTAATGCCCATTCACTGTCCTATAATCGGATAATTAAACGCGTGCATGGAAACACTTCATCTTCAAGTGCCTCCACATCACTCCGGTCTCCGGAGCAGAGCCTCCCTGACTCACACAGAGCCTCTTCATTCTTGAAGCTTCTCTCCCTTCGGAGAAGGACAGGGAGGTGCAGATGTTGGCAAATAGCTTTGCAGCGGGAAGAGAAGAGGGCACTGCAGCCTCAGAGGTGGGAGAAATCCCTGGAGAGGTACCCTGTGCCCTCCCCCCAGCCTTCCCCTGGCCACACGGCCTCTCTGTGACCTGGGACAAGCAGGTGACATTTCTGAGCATTTGCCATGCCCACTGCCTGCCATGATTCTTGATGGTGGGATCATGTTAGTGATCAAGACAGACAAAATGAAGCCCTGGTGAGGCTTAAATTCTAGAAGAGAGTTAGACCCTGGTGGGTGGATGGGTGGATGGGTGGGTGGGTGGGTGGATGGATGGATGGATGGATGGATGAATAGGTGGATGGATAGATGGGTGGATGGATGGATGGATAGATGGGTGAATAGATGAATGGATGGATGGACAGATGAATAGATGGATGGACAGACAGACAGGTAGATGAGTGGATGGACATATGGATAAACAGATGGATAAGCAAACAAATGAATAAGTAAATTCAAAGAGTATCAGTGCTCAGAAGAAAATAAAACAAGAAAACGTTGAGCACAATTGGGGGAGGCTGCTTTTCAGTTAGACTGTCCAGAAAAGGCTTTTAACCAGTTAACTGCCACGCATCCAAAACAGAAACCATCCCCATACGCCATGATATTTTTAATTTAATTTTAAAAATCAATTTGCAATGAACATCTATCTATATAAAATCCTAAGCGACCATTACAATCAAACAGATGACCGAACAGGCTGTGTGGGGCAACCAGGCCTGCAGGGGAGTTAGTGAGGGACGACCAAATGACCGAGCCGCAGGCTATGTATGTGGGGAGATCCAGCTGGCAGGGTGTGGATAAGGGACAACCAAACGACAGCAGCAGGCTGTGTGGGGCAATCAGGCCAGCAGGGGGGAGGCAGTTGGGGGCAATCCGGCCAGCAGGCAGAGACAGTGAGGAGCGATCAGGCCAGCAGGCAGAGGCAGTTAGGGGTGATCAGGCTGGCAGGGAGGGCAGTTATCTGTGATCAGGCAGGCAGGTGAGCAGTTAGGAGCCAGCAGTTCAGGATTTTGAGAAGGATGTCCTGGATTGGAGAGGGTGCAGGCTGGGCTGAAGAGACCCTTCTACCCCACCCCTACATGAATTTTGTGCACTGGGCCTTTAGTTATAAAAATAAATATATTACTCACAGTTCGGGTGTTCTTGAATATTTTCAGCTAAAAATTCTCACGAAAAATGATTTTAAAGTTGTTCAGAACTGCCACTTAGGGAAAACATTTTTTTTTATAGATGTGCATGGTATATGGGGAAGGTCTGCCAGTGTACAATGGGTGAAGCTCAGAAGAGGTTACATTTGCTCTGAGGTCTGTATTTCCACAGGGAGTCTGCTTGATGATGGTCCCTGCATACATCCTCTCTCTTGTCCACCCCAGGCTCTGGGAGAGAATGACATGATCCTTGAAAGGAAAAAGAGTGGAAAGTCTTCAAACTTCTCACCCCCTTCCCTGCCCGTTTCTAACAGGCAGCAGGTCTGGGGACATGAGACTAGCTCCTACCTCTGCAGTTGGGTTCCTGCCTCCTCCACCTGCAGGTGGAGTCTGAACCTGACCTAGGAGTTGGGGGTGAGGTTAAGAGTGCAGGGAAGGAGCCTAGTCCATAGAGAGAGCACTATCACCCCACTCCATGGTCCCCAAGGGCTAGAATGTGACCTAACCCAGAGGCTATATGGCTGAAGCAGGGCTAATAGAATCAAGGGGACACAAGATCTATCATCTCCTAAAGACCTACTATGTGCTGAGGGCTGGCCCAATAGTCTATGGGTACCACCTCCATGAATTTCCTTCAAAATCCCCTATGTGAGCACTATCCTTTCCATTCCACATACAAAGAAAGGAAACCAAGGGGCCGAACATTTAAATAGCATGTCCCCAAAAGTCCAGGGAGCTCGCATTACAGCCCAAGTCAGCTGGGCCTATTGCTCCCCTTCTCCTAGTGTATTCATTCAACTCAAACTTATTGAGCGCCTGCTGTATGTATTGTGAAGAAGCCAGCTGGGGCCCCTGCCCTCCTGGAGTCCCACAAATGCTTTGGGAGCCTGATTGTTCCCTGGGGACATGGGGTTAGTGAGGAGCCAGACCCCCCAGGAGCTGGGGAGCAGGGCAGGGGCGTGAAACACCAGCCCTTGATCCCTCCACCCTGAACTAGTCTTTGGGGTCAGGTACCACCATCTCAGAGAAGGGCAAGGAGCAGACCCTGTCTTGCCTCAGGTCATATAGGGAATGCCATCCATCCCCACATTCCCAGGGGGCTGAGACCCTCCCACACCCCAACAGGTGCTCCGGATACGAGGGCCCAGCATCTTCCTAATTTGCACATGTAAGCAGGCACCTGCTGCATCCCCACCCCACGCACTTAAATATACAATTTACTGGGAGGAATTACACACCGCTGACTGCTTTCAGACTGGAGAAAGGCCCCCCACAGACGCGCTTCCTTTCCTCAAGGAGCATCATCTCTGCAGAGACTCCGTCCAATCCTCTAATTGCAGCATCTGTGCTGGGAGGGCTGGGCTGGGCGGGCTCCAGGCTCTTCCTGGCAATCGGGCTTTGAACTCCACATCCCCACCTGCAGGGCTCTTGCGGGCAGCCCTCCCACTCTCATCCCACAGCTGCTGGGCCCGCTGCCCTCCGCTGGCTAGACACCTCCCTCCCCGACTCACTCCCCTTTAACACACATGGTGTTAACCACTCAGCCCCTGAGGGGGCCGAGCCCTGGATCTGAGGTCAGTGAGGGCTCTTTGAAATCCTGCCTCTTGAGGAATCTTCTCCTTTCTCCCAGCCACCTTTCTTAGTTCCCCTCAAAGACAAGAATTTGGGTACAGATCAGTTGTGACAGAGCCCACCGTCCCCGCCCTGCTGGCTGAAGGTCACTCCTGGAGCACTGACCGCTGGGCACATCGGGCGGCCTGTGCTCAGGCAGCGCTGCCGTGTGCCAGGGGGTGTCTGCAGGCACCTCCCCCCACACCCGCCTCACCTCCCTGCAAGGTGGTGGCTGATGCAGCACCTCGCACATAGTAGCTGCTCGATGAACGTCCACCCTGTAAATGGCCTCATTTGAAGTTTTGGTCTCATTAGCATTAGGACAAAAGGGGGAGGTCTGAGTTTGAGGCTGGGTTCTGAGTGTGCCCCAGGTCACTCACTAGGCCACCATCCTCCACATGGGTTGGAGCCTAGCAGTCAAGGGGAGAGGAGACCAAGGCCCTGGCCCATAAGGAAATATGTCTCCAGCCCCTCTTCTGTGTCTAAACCAGCTCCCTCTGTCCCACCTCCCACCAGCCGCGGGGGTCTGTCTGCACCGCCTCCCTCCCTGCTATCCCATCTCTAGTCTGATCAGCCTCTCCTGTAGCAGCAGCCTACAAGAGGAAGCTGGTTCTCCCTGGGTGAGGCTCCACTTCTCCCCGCACTCGACCACCTCCACCTCCCTCCCCCACCCCTTACGCTGAGCCTCCTCTCACTCCTAGGCAATCTTGGGGACCCTGTGTGGTCTCTACCTGGGCAGGAGAGTGGTCAGCAATTCACTGGCACCTGCCCAAGTCACCACCCTGCTTCTTCCTGCTTTGACATTCACAGCCACCTCCCCTGGCCCTCAAGTTCCCCGTTGGGGTCGGAGCATCTGGGTTCCACACTCAACTCATCAGTGCAGCAAAGGACCCAGGGGAAGCCCAGCAGGCTGGCTTATGCCACTCTGACCAGTGAGTGACACACCTTGTCCTCAGACAAGGACAGAGCTCTGAGCCCATTACCTCGGCCCCTTCGAGATGTCCCAATGCCTCCATCTAATCCTACAAGCTCCACTGTGGGCCCCGAGGCACTGACTGATCAGAGGGACTGGGAAGGTCAGCCAAGGCATCCTCACTTAAATACACAATTGATCCTGAGGATCAGCTTTGTGCCAGGCCCACTGAACAAAGCGGACCTCGTGTAGAGGAGCTGATGTGCTAAGGTCAGTGGAGGAGTGGGGGAGTGGAGTCAGACGATAAACAAGCAAAGGAACGTCACCTCAGGTCTTGGTAGGTAGTCTATAGAGGGGGAAAGAGCAGGCTGACTTGACAGTGCAACTAGCTGGGGGTTGGGAAGTACGTGACAAGGTGACATAGCTGAGGTCACTATACGAGGCCTCAGGTAAGCGGGAAGCTGGGGACACATATTTACTGAGAAGAAGAGGGAGCAACATGTGCGAAGGTCCTGAGGTAGGGCTGCTTGAGATATGTTTGAGTAACTGGATGTCAAAATGGAACAATTTTTATCTCAATTTTGAATGAGGCTCAAAGACAACAGATTCCAACCTCGCCTATATGCCAAGATGAGGTGTGAGACAGCACCCCCCAACCCCCTCCCCAGCTCCAAGACAGGATTTGCAAAAGAGGTGATTAGGATTATAGCCCTTAGCTTATCACACTTAAAAGGGGTTATAAAGGCCGAGAGGGGGCTAGAGATGAAAAAGGGAGTTTGGAGGAGGGCTGATGGAATCCTGAGAGACCTTCTACCAAGAGAGAAGGGGAGGCTGCCTTTCTCTCCAGCCCAGGAACGGGGTTTGCAGCAATACCACTTGGAGAACTAGGTATGCGTTCCCTGGGAGCTTTGGCTGTGGGGGCACAAGAGTGACATGAGACCTTAGGGCTGCCAAAGGAGGAATGCAGGATGCCGAAGTGGTGAGGAATTATGAATCTACTAGAGGCCCGGTGCACGAAATTCATGCACAGGAGGGGAGACAGGGGGTATCCCTCAGCCCAGCCTGTACACTCGCCAATCTGGGACCCCCTTCAAAGGATGTCCAACTGCCCGTTTAGGCCCAATCCTACCAGGATCCTACCAGGATCGGGCCTAAATGGGCAGTTGGACATCCTTCTCATGATGCAGGACTGCTGGCTCCAAACTGCTTGCCTGCCTGCCTCCCTGATTGCCCCTAACCACTTCTGCCTGCCAGCCTGACCATCCCCTAACCACTACCCTGCCAGACTAATTGATGTCTAACTGCTCCCCTGCCAGCCTGTTTGCCCCCAACTTCCCTCTTCTGCCAGTCTTGTCATCCCTAATTGCCCTGCCCTTCAGGCTTGATTGCCCCCAACTGCCCTCCCTTGCAGGCCTGGAACCTCCCAATGGCCTTGCCCTGCTGGTCATCTTGTGGTGGCCATCTTGTGTCCACATGGGGGCAGGACCTTTGACCACCTGGGGGCAGCCCTCTTGTATGTGGTCAATCTGCATATTACTCTTTTATTAGATAAGATAGAGGCCTGGTGCATGGGTGGGGGCCAGCTGGTTTTCCCTGAAGGGTGTCCCTGATCAGGGTGAGGGTTCCCTTGGGGCGTGGGGAGGCCTGGGCGAGAAGCCTGTGGTGGTTTGCAGGCTGGCCACACACACCCACCCCCAGGGACCCAAGTGGAGGCCCTGGGATCTGGGATTCATTCATGTTCTACAATTGAGACTTTGTAGCTTGGAGTGGAGCCAAGCCTTCTGCTCGCTCAGTGGCCACAGCCATTTCTGTTTAAGTTCTATAATTGAAACTTTGTACCCTGGAGCAGAGCCAAGCCTTTTGCTTGCTCCGTGGTGACAGCCATTTCTGTTTGAAACTTTGTAGCCTAGAGTGGAGGCTTAGGCACTAGGGCTACAGAAGCTTGGCTTCCTCCATCGCCTGGGCAACTCTAGCCTCTGCTCTCTCCAGCTCCGTGGCTGCCGCCATTTCTGTTGGAATATATCTTCTATAATTGAAACTTTGTAGCATTAAGTGGAGGCCTAGGCCGGCAACAGCAGGAGGAAAGCTTGACTTCCTCCATTGCCGGGGAAACCCAAGCCTCCCTCCTGCTCTCAGTGGCCGCAGCCATCTTGGTTGAGGTTTATTTGCATAATTTGCTCCTGATTGGCTTGTGGGCGTGGCCTGATCAGAGGTACGGTATATTTGCATGTTACTCTTTTGTTAGATAGATAGGCTCAGCCCTGAAATGGCATCAGGACCCAGGGATGGGAGTCAGAGGGTTTAAAGGGCTCTGAGCGGGCCTTTCTCTGGGGGAGCTCTCTGGGCGGGTCTGATTTCTGAGGAAGTCCAGAGGGGAGATGTATGTGGTCTAATCGAAAGGGAATGTCCATTGTGACGTGGCCTAAAGATCAGTTCCCCGGGGAGGGGTATTAATTCAATTATTTGATCAAACCCAATAATTGCAAAGCAGCAAGAGATGAACCACCAAGATGGAGGACCCCAAGAGGAGCCAATGGAGCTGCAGGTGGGGGAGAAGGAGGGCCCTAATCCAATCTGACTGGTGCTCTTATAAGAGGAGACTAGATTAGGACAACAGAGACACCAGGGGCCAGTCACAGAGGAGGGACCAGGTGAGGACAGGGAGAAGGTGCCACTTCCAAGCCAAGGAGAGAGGCCTCGGAGGAAAGCAACCTGCTGACACCTTGATCTTGAACTTCTAGCCTCCAGACTATGAGAAAATAAAGGTGTGTAGCCTAAGCCCCCCAGTCTGTGATATTTGACTCAGATACTCTACCAAGTTCCAGGAAGACTAAGGGGCATGGTGGGCCAGGACAAAGGGCAAACGTTCCTAAACTCCACGTCTCTTTGCCCAAGTTGGATGCCCAGACTGAGGCTCAGAACCATGGGAGCTCCATTACCGGGAGACAAAGGCACATGCCTCAGCCAGCCATTTGGGGTCCCAGACTCACTCCTATCACCTGCCCACCCCCTGGGAACTTTCCATTCTTTTAAAAACAAATACATGTATTTTTATTGATTTCAGAGAGGAAGGGAGATGGGGAGAGAGATAGAAACATCAGTGATGAGAGAGGATCATTGATCGGCTGCCTCCTGCACACCCCACACTGGGGATTGAGCCCGCAACCCAGGTATATGCCCTGACCTGGGATCAAACCATGACCTACAGGTTCATAGGTCAATGCTCAACCACTGAGCCAAGCTGGCCAGGCTCACCTTCCATTCTTGATGGACCTGCCTGCCAGCCTTCTAACCCTGGGCTCTTCTCTGCACCTTGGCATAGACTTTTTCTCCTGCCTTGCTGCCCAGACTTGTCTAACCCCTACCCTTCCTCCCAAAGAAGCCCAACAGCACCTCCTCCAAGAAGCCTTCCCGGACCAGCAGGTGCCACAGGGCTCTGGGCTTCCCTAGTGTCATGCTCAGTTTCCTGGTGGTTTTCTCGCCTGAACTGTAAGGTCTCCTGTGCGTGCCCTTCCATGTCCCAAGGGTATAACAGAGCGCTTGGAACCTGGGTACATGGAAGGAGGCATAGAAGGAAGGAATATGGGGAGGCCTAGACCATCCTCCCCAAAATGCACACTCACAGGAGCGCATTGCAGACTGAGAGCTGGTGGGGACCTTGGAGACCAGCTCCTCCAACCTCCTCCTCTGCGTCTGGGGAAGCTGAGGCCCAGGGAGAGGAAGTGGCTGGCCGTGGTCACAGAAGTCAGAAGCCGCTGGGGCCCCAGACCCCCATCTCCCAGCCCAGTGCTCCCTGCATGGTGTTGTGCTCTCACCAGCCCCCTCTTGGTCCCCTTGACAAGTGGAGTTTAATTATTTACGACGGCGCTTTACAGCTGCGGGTGAACCCACCAGAACATATTTTGTAAAAGTAATGAAGGCTCAGTAATGCGAGACCTCGCTACCGCTCCCGTCACTAAATCTTGGCCCTCTCCTCCCTTCCAGAGAATTACGGGGTTTGCGGATTAGCGGTGGTTGCGGCACAGGGCGTATCGGAGGCGTTTTTTCTCATTTGGCGGAAAGAACTGGGCTTCGTGGAACCAGAGCCTGACTCTCCTCCCGAGTGGAGATCACAATGGTGTGTCAGCGACAGGAGTGTTACACGAGGCAGGCAGGATGCCGTCACATGTGTGCCACTCGTCCTGGAGGCAGGAGACACACGGCGACAGAGGAACTGGGGAGAGAGGCAGGCCTGGGAGTCAGCTCCGCCTCTCTGGGCCTCAGTTTCCCCATCTGTAAAGGAGGGAGCCGGAAGAGACGTTGCCTCTCCTAGTCCCTTTCACGACATTATACCCTTTTCTTTTCTTTTTTATTTTCCTTTCCTCTTCTCTTCTCTTCTCTTCTCTTCTCTTCTCTTCTCTCTTCTCTTTTCTTAATATACTGGAGCCTGATGCACGAAATTCATGCAAGGGGCTCGGCCCGTGCAGCTTGGCGGCTTGCCTCTGACCTCGCAGCCCTGGCTTTGTCCAGAAGGTCTTCTGGAAGGAGGTTTGGAAGGTTGTTTGGCTGTCCCATCTAATTAGCATATCACCCTTTTATTATTATAGATGTTTATTGATTTCAGAGAAGAAGGGAGAGGGAAACGTCAATTATGAGAGAGAAGTGCACGCCCCCTACTGGGGATCCAGGCTGCAATCCGGGCATGTGCCCTGACCAGGAATCGAAGCCTGACCTCCTGGTTCACAGATCAAGGCCCAATCACTGAGCCAAACTGGCCAGGCTCCACCCTTTTGTCTGTAAGTAGAAAGAGTGAGACAACATGTTTATTCCAAGAAGGCACGTGTGCTTTGGGCTTCCCACAGCCCCAACAGGCAGACGTGGCTCCAGTTTGCAGATGAGGCAGAGGAAGATCAAGTGGCCCGTCCAAGGTCGCAGTGCTGGAGGTGACAGTCAGGATTCGAACCCAGGCTCCCTGACCCCAGAGGACAGGCCTTTACCGCCTCCCTGCAAGGTTTGCACTGGCGTTTAGAACAGGCCCAGCGCTGTGATGGGCAGCACTCAGTGTCTCCCCAGTGATGGCGAGGCGTGTCTCCTCATCCTCGCTGATGAATGGGAGCACCGAGGCTCACGGTGAACCCAGATGTGGGACCTCAGTTCCCGTAGAACAAGATCGAGCTAGGTAGGTGATGGTGTTTGGAGCCAGACTGAAGAGGAAGGGGGAGAGATGGAGCCAGACTGAAGAGGAGGGGGGAGAGATGGAGCCAGACTGAAGAGGAAGGGGGAGAGATGGAGCCAGACTGAAGAGGAGGGGGGAGAGATGGAGCCAGACTGAAGAGGAAGGGGGAGAGATGGAGCCAGACTGAAGAGGAAGGGGGAGAGATGGAGCCAGACTGAAGAGGAGGGGGGAGAGATGGAGCCAGACTGAAGAGGAAGGGGGAGAGATGGAGCCAGACTGAAGAGGAGGGGGGAGAGATGGAGCCAGACTGAAGAGGAAGGGGGAGAGATGGAGCCAGACTGAAGAGGAGGGGGGAGAGATGGAGCCAGACTGAAGAGGAAGGGGGAGAGATGGAGCCAGACTGAAGAGGAGGGGGGAGAGATGGAGCCAGACTGAAGAGGAAGGGGGAGAGATGGAGCCAGACTGAAGAGGACGGGGGAGAGATGGAGCCAGACGGAAGAGGAAGGGGGAGAGATGGAGCCAGACTGAAGAGGAAGGGGGAGAGATGGAGCCAGACTGAAGAGGAAGGGGGAGAGATGGAGCCAGACTGAAGAGGAAGGGGGAGAAATGGACCAGTAGAAGGAGTGTGAGGTGGAAGGTGATGGAGGCATTTAGACGGAGGTTGTGTTTGGAACATTCCAGCATTTGCTAGGAAGAGTCCGAGCCTTTAAAAATGGGGTCTGAGATGGGAAGCTCGACAGTGAGCCCCTCGTAGACAGGAGCCATTCATCTGTGAATCTCCACTGCCCAACACATAGTAGGTGCTCAATAAATGGAAGCAAGGGTTTTCAAATAAGGGGGCCCTGATAAGTGGGCGACCTTGAGTGTACTCTGTCACCTCTCTGGCCTTCTTCGTTACCTCTTTAATCAGGCCCATCTGCCCACGGCAGGCAGTTCTACCAGGCAGCTCCCTAATACATAACCCCGCCAGCGAGGAGCTCTTCCATCTCCCAGAAAGCCAGTTCGATCAACGCACTCACCAGACCGTGCCAACGCACTCCTCAACGCCAGAAACTTCTGCAGGCAGCTAACCTACACGCGCTCTGCCAGGTGCTGGAGCCATACATTTCTGCTTGGTCCTCGGGAGAGAAGGAAGAGCTGGCTGGCCCTTCTCTGTAAATACAGTGCTCTCGGGGAAGGAAGGTTCAATCCTTCATTCACTCAACAAACACTGTTTGGACAGGCACTATGTGCTGGCCCTGTTCTAGGCACCAGGACACAGCAGGGAGGAACAACACAAAGTCTTGTCGTCATGGAGCTTCCATCCCACTGGAGACACAAGCTGATATTTTAAACAGTGAAGCAGGGAGAGGGCAGAGAGGAGGTGTGGGCTGTTTGTTTTTAACTGGAGTGGTGTGGTGTCAGGGAAGTCAAAGAACCAAAGGAGTGAGCCCGCAGATATCTGGGGAAGGTGCCTCGGGAAGAGGGAACAGCAAGGACAAAGGCCTGGACTCGAGCACACCTGGCAAGATGGGGGACCCCTGGGAGGCCAGTGGGGCGGGAGGGCAGGGAGGGAGGGAAAGGAGAGGTCAGAGTGTGGCAGGAGCCCTGAGCAGGGCCTTCTAGGATGCGCTGGGGACTTCAGCTTTTACTCTGAGTGAGATGAGGGGCCTTTCTAAGCTACATGTCATGTGACATCACCTTTAACGGGCCGGCAATGAGAATAAATTGCATGGGAGGCAAAGCTGGAAGCCCATGGGCAGGTGGGAGTTTCTTGCAGGAGCCCAGGTGAGAGCTGACGGCCTGCAGTGGTAGCTGTGGAGTGGGTGAGACGTGGCAGAGGAAGATCAAGTGGCCTGTCCAAGGTCGCAGTGCTGGAGGTGTTTTGAAGTCAGAGACAGGAGAAGGGTTATTTATTGCCACTCCGGCTTATCCAAGGTGAATCTGACCTTCAAGGTCTCGGTCACCAGGTCCATAGTTGTGTTGAGAGGCATTCTTGGCTGACATTGACATCCTCCCTCTCTCTTTTATTACATATTTTTATTGATTTTAGAGAGGAATGGAGAGGGAGAGAAAGACAGAAATATCAGTGATGAGAATCACTGATCTGCTGTCTCCTGCACGCTCCCCGCCCCCCCCCCCCCCCCCCCCCCCCGCCCTCACTGGGGATCAAGCCCGCACCCAGGCATGTGCCCTGACCAGGAGTCAAACCATGACCTCCTGATTGGTAGGCTGATGCTCAACCACTGAGCGGTGCTGGCCAGGCGTCACCTTCTCTTTCGACTCTAACCCACTGGCAACCAGAAGTTCCTGTCTCTTTCTAGCTGTGTGGCCACAGGTTGATTATTTAGTATCCTGAGCTTCAAACTCCTCATCTGTACAATGGGACTATGGCTGGTACCTGTCTCATGATGAAACTGTTAAGCACCTCAGGGCAGGTGTGTGCCAGAGAAGAAAGGCCAGCTCTGCTGAGCCCCGTTGGAGATGTGCTGGGCAACTCTTGGGGCATCCAGCCTTCCCCAGTGGTCCACTGAAGTCTGGCAAGATACTTCTCCGCTGCAGCAAACTCAGCCTCCAGTGGGGTCAGTAGCCCCAGAGCAACTGAGGCTGTCGGTGCCAACACTCCGCCAACCGGGCCAGGGAAAAGGTCAATAATAATTGCCACCATCACAACAATAATAGCAGCCAACACTCATCGGGCACCGAGTAAGAACCGAGAACTGTGCTAAGCATTTTGGGTACAGTAGCTCGCGTCACCCTCTGCACACCATGAGACAGGTCCTAGGAATAGTTCCATTGTACAGATGAGGAGTTTGAAGCTCGGAGATACTAAATAATCATCCTGCGGCCACACAGCTAGAAAGAGACAGGAACTCAGGTCTCCATAACTGTTCCTTCGGCCCTTACAATTCCTTGCTGACCAGGTCCCATTCCCTGGACCGGTCTCTCCCAGGCTCATCATGCAGACCTACTGCCCCCCCACCTTCTCCTCTGAGACAGGCCCAGCCCTCCACACCCACCCCCCTTAATCCACATCCCCCATCCCCTGCTGACTCCCTGCAGCAAAGCGACCACAGGACCCCCATTCTTACCTGGAATAAGACCTCCTTAACTCCTCAGGTCTTTGGAAACAGGCACTATTTCTAGAGATGAAAGCCAAGTTGCTGGTTTATTCCAAAGGCAATAGGCTAATACTTTTAGCAGGGCCCTCTGGGAACATTTTTAGTGACTATGTAATGACTACGATGGTAGATGAAATGAGGAGACCATAGGGGATTCCTCCCCCCCCCCCAACCCTCTCACCCCCAGCCCTGGAAGGCCTCCTGACAGGACAGGCCTTTTTTGCTAAGTGTACCCTCTCACAAAACCTATAGTACTGACAGAGCTGAAGGCTTCTCAGCACCATTTTGCTGGGGAAACCGAGGCTCAGAAAGGCTTGCACAGCTAGTAGGGGGACGTAGCGATTGACACATAGATTCATGGTCCACACAGCCCACTCTACCAACGACAGTTCCACTGGCCGGGTGAGGGAACGCGCCCCGAATCCCACTCCCTTCAGCAGGCTGAACACCACACCTGCAATTTTGCACTATTTACTTTCAGCGAACCATTCTTTTCCTCATAAATCACACAGCGTCCCACCCTTGTCAGAATCATCAAAGGCCCGATTAACCCTGAATTCTGTGGCCCCTTCCCTGCGAATGTCCCTCAAACCCACGGCTTTTCAGGCCGGGAATATTACCCATCTGATAGAAAAGCAGCCCAGCAAGCAAGCATTTATTCTATGGCAACCCCGTCGGGGGAAGGGGAGAAATCCACATGCCCCCAAAAAACCACCCACGGCAGCTGAATTCCAACTGCCAAGCCTTTATTAGTGGTGCTAAAAGGCAGCAAAAAAATGCACAGGGCTTTCTACTCTCAGGTGGGGGCAGCCATCCCCGGAATTAGTCATGTTTTGACTGGTAGAATTATAGAATTTATAATGGAGGCCCTGGAGAAATTAAACGCGGATTACAGCCAACCCCCTCCCTTGGATGAATGTCTCCAGCGGGAACAGTGCTCAGGGCTCCCTGGGACCCTGCAGGAACCTGGGTTGCTGGCTCAGAGATCTGGACAAAGATGATGACCCCACAATACAGGGGAGGTGGCCAGGCTGCCTCCCTACCTCTCTGGGGTCAAGTCCACTCCTCATCGAAATCTGGGCAGCAGGACTCAGGCCTGTCCTCTGAGTCCCGGGCAGCACCGCACCCCCAGCAGGACTCAGGAACGCTCGTCTAATGAATCTGCGTCTTTCCCCAAGGTCATACTTCCTGGGTTCGGCATCGGGAGAAGTGGCCTGAATGTGGGCGAGTCCAGTGAACTCTGCCTTAATTAAAGAGTCAGACCCAGCTCTCACACTCTGATATTAGGGCCTTTTTAAAACACCAAGAACCCCTGAGAACGCTTGTATATCAAGAGGCTGAGACCTTGTGGAAAAGTTCATCAAAAGAGCAGGATGAAAAGGAATCTTTGCAGGCAGCATGTGAAAGCTTTGGGGCTGTGCTTTGTTGAGTCTGTGTGGCTGATTGCTAAGTCTTTAATCCTGGCTTGTTGCAAAAGAGTGGCTGCGGGAGGATATTTTAACCCTTATTGAGCACGTACTAAATGGCAGACATGGTGCTAAGCAACTTTATAAAACATGCTTCAATTTCACAGAGCCTAGAAAAGGGCTCTGCGCAGAGTAGGTGCCTAATAATATTCACTGCATGGATAAGTGACTTTAAGCCCCATATCAGCCATGGGAGGTCGGTACTATTAATGAACACTTTGCGGATGAGGCAAGAGAACCAGAAAGGGGTGGTTCTTTGCCCCTTTCGACACATCATGCAAAGGGGGGAGCAGAGTCCAAGCCCCCAGGTGTCTGGTTCTGACATCAGAACTCTTTCCTGTCAGCCATGGCTCCTCCTTTCTCAGCAGGATGGGCTTCCTGGAATAGGGGGTCCTGCATGGGGCGGAAGGAAGGGAGAAACCCGGGAGCTGTCCAGGATTTGCAGTGCTGAAAGGAAGAGCACAGGCTCCCAGCCAGGGCAGTGCACGACTTGCCCTCGCCACCAAGTCAGTTCACTCTCTCACTTGGCAACCCCTCTCCCCAAGTCCTGCATTCCCCACTGCCTCTCCTGCCACCACCCAGGCCAAGTGATCTAAACTGTTACCAGACAGCTGCTAGATGATAGAAAGGAAGATCTTTGTCTCTCAAACCCCCCACAACCCCCAGTATCACCAACACAGTCTAAGGTGTAGGGGAGGCACGGATCCCGGACAATGCAGGATGTTTAGTTACCCTGCAGTCTAATGGAATGCATGTTTTCAGGGTTTATGGTACTGCTCTGGCCTGGTCCCTCTCTGGGCCATTCTCCAATTCTCCAAGTGATGTCATGACTCTCCTTACAATTCCAAGAGGCCTCCCCATCACCTTCAGGATGAAGTCTTCACTTCTTGGCATGACACTCAATGTCCTTCCAGAACGGGCCCTACTTTACCTCCACCTTCATCTGCCTCCTCTCCCTACTGCCCTCACCCTCCAGACATTCTAAACGCCCCATCTATTTAACACCCCCATACTGGGGTGTTAAAAGCAGCTGTGGGGCTGATGGCGAGGACAAGCATTTCAAAGAAAAGGAACAGCATGTGCGAAGTCCTGGTCCTCTGGCCTGGGTCATTCAGGTCTTCCCTAAGGAAGACCTCTGGCTGACCACCTCTCCTGTAGCCAGTCACTCTCCATCTCTGTGCTAGCTTTGCAAACAGAATGTGCTTCGGTCCCATCACTCAGACAAGGAAAGAAATTACCCTGCAGTGCTTCGTCCTGGACAGTAAGCTAGCACTTCATGATGTTTTATTCATTTTGAATCACTAGTACTTCCCTGCATGTGAGCAGGTGAAAATAATCGGAAGAGCCAGGATTTTTGCCTGAGCACTTGTTCAACAGAGGCTGATGTACACAGAAATAATAATGGCAAACCCTTAAATATCTGGCACTTGCTAGGTGTTTTCTATATGTTAGCTCACCACAGCCCTATGGTAATCATCAAACCCACCGAGAGGTAGGCATCTTTATTAGGCCCATTTTACAGATGGGGAAACTGAGGCACACGTTAAGTAGCCTCCCCCCAATGCAACAGAGGCAGAAAGCAGCACAGCAAGCATGCTTATCCAGACAATCTGGCTTCAGTCCCAGCCCTTGTCCACTTCACCATCTGCCGTTCTTAGGAAAGGGAACCTCATGGTAGGAGAGGCAATGGAAGTCTCTCCTAGAGCCAGGAGGCTTCTAGTGTTGACGTTGACTTTGTTCTCTGCATCAGCAGAGCCTAACACTTCTACCAGAGTTAGCTCAGGGCACTTGGGCACCCAAAGCCAACCCAAACACAAAGACAAGGGTGCCAAGCCCCCACCTTGGCAACAGAAACTGGCAGGGCTGGGAATGGCCTAGTTAAGAGCCCTTCCATTTGTCCCCTCTGTCAGCCCCACCCAACCCTCCATCCCCAGCTGCCAAGACCCTGCCTCCCACCCCCTGCACCTGGCTGACCCTGGCAGGCAGCCCCAGGCCCCTCGTGGAGGAAAAGCTTCCCCCGGCTCTGAGCAGCTGCCAGGCCTGGCGTGCCAGAAGTCTCGCCTTAGGTTGATGGCCCCGCACAGCCCCATGGAGCTGCTATTTTTAATTTAATTGGAGAGTGGAAGGAGAGAGATGATACCCAGTGAGAGAGTTTTTAAAGCTTTCAGCGTAGGGAAGGAGGGAGAGAAAGCGAAGAAAAGTTCATAATTATACACCAGGAAGCCAGATTTGATGCTTGGACTGAAAGGTTAAATGTTACATTCAGAATGAAATGAGAAAGAGAGTTCTGATGACAGTTGCCCAGAGCTAAATAAGGAAAAAATACCCCTTGCCCAGCTCCCTCTGCTCCCTCAGACCCATTTCTGTGCTGCCCCGCTTCTGCTGTTTATTTAATAAGGCTCGGGAGTACACAAATAAACCGGCTTGGAGCAAAAGATCACGGCTCTCTATATCGACACCTGCTTGCCACCCGAAAGCAGCTTTCATTAGAGTAGAAAAATCACGTGTTTCACCTCTCAGGCCGACAGTTCTAACAGCGTTCAGGACATTGGGGAGGGGCTCTAGCACTGTAGGTAACAATATGGACTTAACTGTGGATGGACCTGGGTTCAAATCTCTCCTCTTCCACAGGATAGATGTGGTGGGTCAGCTCACCCAACATTCATGTGCCTCCTATTGCTTCCTTAAAAAAAAAATTCTTACCCAAGGATATACAGACTGATTTTCTGGGGACCACTGCTGGCTCAGGTTTGGGGATAAATTTCTGGCCAACAGGATCTAGTTCACAAGTCAAAGACAAGGTGGCTAGTCTCTGGCTTCTAAATTCCTCCCCACCCCCCGTCCCTGAAACATCAGGGTTCCTTGGGCCTCAGTCCTCCGCCCATGTTACTCTATCCCCGTTCCCAACAAGATCCAAGAGCCCCTTTTAGAGGCAATTGGACAACACAGTAGTTGAAGCCTGGACTGGATTTGAACCCCACTTACCAGGAAAAAATATTTGTTGAACAAATAGTATGGCTCCTTCCTCTGAATTAGCCAGAGTAAGCAAGACAGTTGCTGTAACAAGCAACCCCCACATCTCAGTGGCAGAACATACTGTAGCACTCTTCCTCATGCCCCAGTGCAGTGTAGGTTGGGGAAGGGGCTTGGTTCCACGCAGTCATGCAGGCTCCTTCCATCTGTAGCTCTACTGTCCCCTCCCCACATTGCATCCTCTGAATCCCATAGGCTGAGAGGGCTATTTTAAGGGTCAGGCATATACATATACTGGCCAGCACTTATGGTATGGTCCATGGTGCTACCTACTTGCCAGGGACCTGGGAAGTGTAACCTCAAAGTATGCCGAGGAAGGGGGCTGGGACACGGGCCCCAGTGGTCTCCACCTCAGTGTAACCCATCAAAAGCAGGCATCCCTCCAATCCCCAGACCACATGACCGTTACATGTGATTTATCTCACTCTTCATCCTCAAAAACACAGTAATCTCCTTGAAACCAGAAACCTCATGCATCTCTTTCACCTCCAAGTCCCCAGTGCCTAGTGTAGTACCTGCACATAGTAGATCCTCAACTTCTTGTCAACTATTACGGGCCTGGGAACTCAGCTTTAACAGAATGTTGGAACATCTGGCCCTAACCTGTTTGGCTCAGTGGATAGAGCATCAGCCCGTGGACTGAAATATCCCAGGTTTGATTCCAGCCAAGGGCAAGTACCTTGGTTGCAGACACATCCTCAGTAGGGAGTGTGCAGGAGGCAGCTGATTGATGTTTCTCTCTCATCGATGTTTCTAACTTTCTATCCCTCTCCCTTCCTCTGTAAAGAATCAATAAAACATATATTTTTTTAAAAAAGAATATTGGAACATCTGGACCTGGCTGGCATGGATCAGTGGTCAAGCGTCAACCTATTATTAACCAGGAGGTTACAGTTCAATCCCCCGTCAGGGCACATGCCCTGGTTGCGGGCTCAATCCCCAGT
Source organism: Antrozous pallidus (assembly GCA_027563665.1). NCBI lineage: Eukaryota > Metazoa > Chordata > Mammalia > Chiroptera > Vespertilionidae > Antrozous > Antrozous pallidus. The sequence goes on from CM050508.1 coordinate 202,724,499, forward strand.
GTGGGACATGCAGCAGGCAGCCAATCAATGATTCTCTCGTCATTGATGTTTCTCTCTCTCTCCCTCTCCCTTCCTCTCTAAAATCAATACAAATATATTTAAAATAATAATGAAACATGCAAATTTGACTGTACCTTCGCTACACTACCAGCCAATCAGGAGCAGGGGGGTGGGGCCGAGGCAAGTGAGGCGGGGTTGAGAGGGGCGGGGCCAAGGCAAGTGAGGGGCCAAGGGGAAAGCAGGGCGGAGGCGCGGGGGGTGGGGCCCCAGGCGCGGGCACAGGTGGTGGCATTGCCGGGGTGCAGGTGGCGGCATCGCCACAGCACCAGGACCCTGGCATCGGGACGGGGGACCTGAGGCCAGGCCAGGGGTTCTAAGGCTATGCCCTTTGCTCCTGCACTGGGCCAGAGGACCTGAGGCTGCACCCCCGTCCAGAGGGGCTTGACGGGACACCTGAGGCCACATCCCCCACCCCAGCACTGGGGGGCCTGAGGCCAAGCTAGAGATCCTAAGGCTGCACCTGCTGCCCTGGTGCCAAGGCCGAGGGACATGAGGCTGGGCCAGGGGACCTGAGGTTGCACCCCCTGACCTGGTGCCTGGCCAGGGGACCTAAGGCTGTGCTGGGGGACCTGAGGCTCTGCCAATAGGACCTGACAGGGGACCTGAGGCTGTGCCCCCCGCCCTGCGGGGCCTTGTGGGGGTGGGGCTGGCCGAGTCTGGGTCTTGCATGATTTCAAGGTGAACACGGGTGGGCGGAGACTTGACTCTGGGTCCCGCGGCATGCCCCAGACTCTCATAGGAATGGAGATTTTCATATACATTTTATTAATTTTCTTTCATCTCTGACACTTCTATTATAGAGAAAGGGGAAATAGCAATATTAAAATGTTTCCTCTAATTAATTCCCTTTTTTTTAGGACAAAGAATACATTAGTGTATTTATTTGCTTTTTCTTTTAAAATGAAGTTTTTGAATTATGATTTTTACAGATGTCTGAACCTAATTGCTCTTCTTTGCAAATTGCTTTTAAGGTACGAACTGGTGTTGTAGGAATCACAGGTTCTCAGCAGAGGAGCTGTGTAATCTTTGGTAATTTTCTTTTTTTTAAAGTTTTTTGTTTGTTTGTTTTTTTAATCTTTATTGTTCAGTTTATTAATTACATTGTTCCCTTTTTTTTTTCACCCTATAGTTCCCCTCCACCTGGTACCCATCCCACCCTCCACCCTTACCCTCTTCCACTGTCCTCTCCCATAGTTGCATGATTTTTGTCATCTCTTGCTACACTTCCCATACCCCCTTTCTCCCCAAGAGTTGTCAGTCCATTCCCTCTCTATGTCCGTGATTCTGTTACATTCATCAGTTTATCCTGTTCATCAGCTTATTAATTCACTTGATTTTTAGATTCATTTGTTGATAGATGTGTATTTGTTGTTCATAACTGACACTTTTATCTTTTTCTTCTTCCTCTTCTTAAAGAATATCTTTCAGCATTTCATATAATATTGGTTTGGTGGTGATGAACTCCTTTAGCTTTTTCTTATCTGCGAAGCACTTTATCTGACCTTCAATTCTGCATGATAGCTTTGCTGGATAGAGTAATCTTAGTTGTAGATTCTTGCTGTTCATCACTTTGAATATTCCTTGCCACTCCCGTCTGGCCTGCATCGTTTCTGTTGAGAAATCTGCTGACAATCGTATGGGTGCTCCCTTATAGGTAACCAACTGTTTTTCTCTTGCTGTTTTTAATATTCTCTCTTTGTCTTTTGCTCTTGGCATTTTAATTATGATGTGCCTTGGTGTGGTCCTCTTATGGTTCCTATATATTGGGGTTCGGTGCGCTTCTTGGACTCCTAACTCAATTTCTTTCACCAGGTGTGAGAAGTTTTCGGTCACTATTTCTTCAAATAGGTTTTCATTGTCTTGCTCTCTCTCTTTTTCTGGCACCCCTATAATTTGGATGTTGGTATGCTTGAGGTTGTCCCAGAGGCCCCTTACACTATCTTCAATTTTTTGGATTCTTTTGGTTTCTTGCTTTTTCAGCTGAGTGGATTTTACCTCTTTGTATTTCAAATCTTTAACTTGGTTCTTGGGGTGCTCCAGAGCACTTTTAGGTCTTTGTCTAATATTTTTTATTTCAGTCAGTGTATGCTTAATTTCTGGTTGGTCCTTTTTCATATCCTTGAGAGTCTCCTTTATATCCTTGAGGGTCTCGTTCATTTCCTTGTAGGACTCATTCATTTCCTTTGCAGTCTTGCTTATTTCCTTATAGGCCTCGACCTTTTGTTGGAGCCTCTTTAATTAATTCCCTTTTAATGTGCATGAATTTCATGCACCGAGCCAATAATAATAATAATAATAATAATAATAATATTGGAACATCTGAGATGAATGGAGAGAAAGAACGTGGCAGAGGAAGAACAAGAGGCTCCAGGCTTCTGCCCATTCAGCTCAGGGGTAACCACTAGCCACAGGCCCTGAGTTCCCCAACAGCTGCCCTGGCCCACCCTGGTTCTCATAGACTCCGACTCCCTCAATCTCCCCACCGAACTGCCCACATGACCCCCATTCATCACAGAAGCTACCACTGGTTCCAAACAAGTGGTTTATTTGCATTTAGAAAACAAGACCCAGGCCGCGGGGAAAAGCATGCACTCCTCCTGGCCAGAGTGTGAAGGACTAGAAACTTCCACTCTCCCCAGCCTCACCCTCCCACCCCTCTACCACAAAATACTTCTCTCTTGCCCCAGTTAAAACCCACTCAACTAAAAGAACAGACAACCCAGGGAGGCCAGTGAACCATTAGTGGCTATCAGGCATGGAGATGGCAGCTGGTCGCTCCCATCCTAGTAACAAACAGCCCACCCCTGGAGAAACTGCCCCTGCAGTGCTCCCCGGGGTGACACTCTGTCCTCTCATGGGTTGGATCCCATTTTTGAAGCAAGATAAAACCTCAGAACTTACTTAAAAACTTCCCCCATGAGCTCAGAATTCCAATGCCAGCTAACCCCAAACCGGCCCAGTCCTTTTCACTGAAATTAATTCACCAGTGCCCATCTGATGAGAGCCAGGTCATCCCCGCCCCCCGCCCCAAACCCCAACCCCCAACCCCTGGGGCAAGCTAACAGGCCACAGCTTCTATCTCTCATCGTACTCCTTCCTGGTCATCCACTCAGACTTGTAAGTGGAGAGATGAGCCACCACAGACGCTCCCAGCCAGACGCTAAAGTTCCTTTTGCTGTTATTGAACACGGAGGCGTCGGGGCAGGAGGCATAGTGTGTGGCCAGCTCCATGAACAGGCGCCGGGTGAAGCCCGGGTAGAGGGTGTTCCCCCCACAGGCTATCACGTGCGAGGTGAGCTGGGGCTGCAGGACAGCGTCGCAGGCTCTGATGGAATCCAGCACAGCCTGGGAGATGCTGGGCCTCTCCTGGTCGAACACCTGCGGGCTGAAGAACATCTCGGGGGCCAGCCGCTGCATGGGGGTCAGCTCCACGGAGGTGCCGTCCGGGAGCTGGTAGCTGTTGTCGTCGTCGTAGCCGCTGGGCAGGTTCTGACGGTAGTCCAGCGCCTCCGCCAGGTTCTGCGGCACGTAGCATTTTCTCATCTTGATGGCGTCAACGGTCTGCAGCTGGAACAGCCTGTTCACCTTGCTGCCTTCCTTGAAGAGGCTCCTGGAGAGGTAGTCGGAGAGATCCTGGCCAGCGAACTCCAGCGTCTTCCCGGTGGGCCGGATGGGGCGGCCCAAGTGGAAAGGCTGGACTCGGGTCAGGCCGCAGCCGGAATCGACCACCACGCCCGTCAGGAAGCCTGAGGCGTACAGGGACATCTCCAGCTGGTCCGCCAGGAGGAGGGCTGGGACATCCAGCAACTCAAACATGATCTGCAAGGAGGGAGGACACACACACACACACACACGGCATTTTCCTGGAACGAAGGGCTCGCACCCGCTTCTGTTTCACGCAGCCCCGGGCTACGCCCAGCTCTCAAAAATGAAGTCAGCATACAGACATAAGTCCTCAAGCGACTAGCGGCTGCTCCCTCCCCCCCCACCCCCCACCCCCCGAACGCCGGGCCCAGGGACCCGGGAGCACCTGCTGTGGTGATGCGACTCCCCCACTTAAAACTCAGGAGCTTCCTGTCAGGAGAGCAGGGGTTGGCAAGCATCTACTATACATGGCTAGAGGGGCTGCCGGATGTAGCAAATAAAAATGTAGGACGCCCAGTTCAATTTGGATTTCAGGTAAACAACAAAGAATGATTCAGTGTAAGTATGTCCTGTGCAATATTGGGGGCACACTTTGTTAATACTGAAGCATTCGTCATTGTTTATCTGAGATCCCAATCTAACGAGGTAGCGTGTATTTTATCTAGCAAATCTACAGTAGTAAGTATTTTATGGGATCCTCAGTCTCTGATGCAACTACTCAACTCTGCTGTTGTAATAAAAGCAGCCATGGATGCTATGTAAATGAGTGGGCATGAGCATGTGCCAGTAAAACTTTATCAAAACAGATGCTGGGCCAGACTTGGCCCACCAGCGGTCGTTTGTCAACCCTTGATTCAAAGTAAAACTCAAGTGTTTCCTGCAGCTTACCAAGCCTGCCAGCGCCGGCCCCTGCCAACCTCACCTTTCTGTCTCCCTCTTGCCATTCTCCCCCCGCCCCCCGCCCCGTTCGCTGGGCTCCAGCCTCACTAGCCGAAACCTCCTCCTCAGAGAAAGCCCTCCCTGATCACCCTCTTTAAAAGGGGGTTCCCCGATCCTCACCACACTTAAATTTGTTTCCAGAACTGATCACTCTCTGGAATTCTACTTTGTTAATGCCTTCATGGTCAAGTCCTCCCCCAGAAGGTAAGCTCCCCGAGGGCCAGAGTCTTATCTGTGAACGTGACCGAATGTCCAGTGTCTCCCAGTCGCGCCCCTTCTAGAGCATTTTTCCTGCCGTGTCTTTCTCTGTGGGAAGCGCTTCCGGGAGTCCCTGATGCCCCGCGCCGGGCCCACGTGAGATCTCAGAAACCATTGGTGGGGCAAATGGTTAAGAAAGAAGAGCTCCTGGTGGCCAGTCCTGCCCAAACACCCAGTGCAGGCTGCCCCCCGGCCCCCGCTCCTGGGGAGAGCAGCCCGAGGAGGCCTTACCTCCAGGGTCTTCTTTCGTTCCACGGGGTCCTTCAGGGGGGACTCTGTGACCAAGACGGGGGTGTCCTCATGTTGCAGCCTGTGTTTCTTCAGGACGAAGGACCAGATGTGCTCCACGCCCTCCCAGTTGAGGATGCGGCCCCGCTGGATGGGGTAGCTGAAGGTGTCGGGGTGCAGGATGTCGATGCCGAGGCCCAGGTGCCGCCGGGCGGAGCTGGGGCCGGGGTTCTCCCGGCACGGCCGGTAGTTCACGATGCTCGGTAAGACCAGCTGGGGCTCGTTCCAGCCGGAGAAGCCGGACTTCATGTAGCCAGACCCGTGGTCGATGACGACGACTTTCTCGGTCATGGCAGAGGAACCAACGGGTGGGCGGCCTCTTCTGAACTTGGCTCCTCAGGGGTGTCTGGCCACCTGCGGAGGGAAAGTGGGGGGTCCCTGTGAACCCACTCTGGCCACCATGGGCCACCTCCCACTCTCCATCTGGCATCAAGCCTCAGGCTCCCCGAAGCCTGTCCATTCCCGCATCCAAGTCTTTGCGCCAGCTGCCACCTGCACCTGGAAGGTTCTTCCCATCCCAAACTCCCATCATCCCACAACTGCTCCCCCCTCCCCCCCCCCCCACCCCGGGCCGTCTGAGAACACGGGCAGTGACTCCAGGCGGGCACTGCCGCTCCACGGGAGCGGAGATGGGACCCGGTGTCTCTCTGCAGAATCAGCCAGAAGTGTGTCACCCAGGGAGTGCTTGCTGGTGGTTGGCTGCCTGGTGTGAGGACACACGGAACGCTCCCCAGTAATGGTGTACCAGCAACAGCAGCAGGAGCCGTGGTAACCGTGACACCACCACCGGGGACAGCAAGGACAGCTCCAGCTACCATCTCTGGGGTGCACGCCCTCTCTAGCACCAGGAGGAACATCGGGCGTATTAGGTCGAACTGGGTAAAGTTGCCATTTGTATCAGTCACAAACGGTCCTCTACCAGCAATTCCGTGTGTTCTGAATTTAATTCTCACCACAACCTCTAGAGCAGGCACCACTGTTACACTCACGTTAGAGACGGGGAGACTGAGGCACGGGGTGGTTACAGTCACCTTCCCAGGGCCACACGACTAATAAAAGCAGGGCTGAGAGTGGAACTCAAACCAGACCCTGAGCACTGGGCGAGGCTGCAGACAGGCTGTGGGTGTGAGCCGAGTGGCTAACGGAAGGGAGGGAGGCGGTGAGTGAGGCATCTAACTAGGATGGCGGTCAGCTTCCTCATTCACGTAACGTGGGGAGAAGAACAACCTCCATGCCGAAAAAGTACGTGTGGTCATTTCCTGATTTCCAGGCTTCCTGTGAAACCACAGTATTGGGGACACAGATCGGGGGAGAAATCGGCCCCCACAAAAGGTCTTCGATCTTTGACAAGATGCTAAACAATGAGATGAAGGAAGAACAACCTTTATAACCACTAGTGGGAACAACTGGCTATCCATATGAAAAAAAGAAAAAGAACTTTAAGGAATATAATATCTCACACCTTATAAATAATTAAGTTAAAATGGACCGTTTGTAAAACTTAAAACTATAAACCTTTTTTTTAAAAAAGAGCAGGCGAAAATCATTATGACCTGAGGTAAGGTAAAGTTTTCCTAGATGTAACATCAATAGCTGGGTACATAAGAGAACAAATTGATGGATTGGAGTTCATCAAATGTGAGACCTTTGCTCTTCAAAAGACACTGTGAGGAGAAGAAAAAGATGAGCCACAGACTAGGAGGAAATGTGTACAAATCGTGTGTCTCATAAAGATCTGGTGTCCCCAAAACATAAAGAACTCCCAAAACCCAGTAAGAAAAACAACTCCACTTGTTTTAAATGGGCAAGAGGTTTACGCACTTCAGAAGAGAAGGCATGTGGTGACACACACGAAAGATGCTCACCATCACCAGCTGTCAGGAAAATGGAAATTACAACCACAACGAGATGCTAACGTTCTCCTACGAGAACAGCCGGAGTTCAAGACCGACCGTGCCAAGGGCTGGTGAGGAGGTGGCAGGCCTGGAACCCTCACACCCCGGGGTGGGAAGGGGCACAGCGGCGGGAAACAGTTCGGATGAAAACTTACATCCACACAAAAACCTTTATGTACATGTTTAGAGCAGCTTTACACATGATCGCCAGAAACTAGAAACAACCTAAAATGCTTCAACTCGCGAGCAGATGAGCAAATCCCCACTCAATGGCACAACACTCAGCAATAAAAAAGACTCAAGAAGCAATAATGTGAGCAAATCTCGAGCATTAAGCTGAGAGGAGCCAGACTCAATGTTTCTCTCTGTGTGTCTCTCTCTTTGAGTGTCTCTCTCTCTCTCTCTCTCTCTCTCTCTCTCTCTCTCTCTCTCTCTCTCTCTCTCCCTGTGTGTGTGTGTGTGTGTCTCCCACACCCCTACTTTCTCTAAATTAAAAAAATCTATGCAAAAAATATCCTTAGGTGAGGATTAACAACAACAAAAAAAGAAAGAAAGAAAAAGAAAAAGTAAAAAGAAGAAAGGTTAAAAAAAAAAAGAAAAGAAACATAGACACGTTCAAAAATGTCTTTAAAATAGAAGAGAGAAATTGGTTGTGCTGTGAGATTACGAGGGAAGACAAAAGACTATCTGTTGGATTTGGCAACACAGAAGTGCCCGGTAGTCTCTCCCCGACTCCAGACTGGCCCCTGCTCCCCACGGACATCAGCAGTTACAAAGCAAACAGTGAAAGGAACGCTCAAAAGTGCAAGGCCTGGCCACCAAAACAATGTCTTCTGATCCTGGATCAAAAAAAAAAACTACCAGAAAGAACAATATTCACCCAATAGAGTAACTACAATGGAATACTACGCAATCTTCAAATAATCTAACAGATGGCTGGAAAGATGCGACAGAGAACAACAAAAGAAATAGGGGAGACAACAGTAGTAGATCCATATCCAACCATATCAATAATCACATTAAAATAAAATGACCCAGAACACACCAACTGGAAGACAGAGATTGTTGTACTGGAATTAACAACAGAAAGACCTAACTACGGCTGTCTCAAAGAAACCGCTTTAAATAAAACAATAAAGAGCGGCTGGAAGTAAAAGGAGGGGGAAAGATACCCTGTGCAAAAATGGACCAATGGGAGCTGGAGCAGCCTTTACATGAGAGAAAGATTCAGAACAAGGACAGTCACCAGGAGCAAAGGCGGGCACTGAATAATGATGAAAGGGTCGATTGCCAAAAGGACAGAACATACGCATCCAACAACAGACATCCAAAATCCTTTCTGCAGAAATAGTAAATATCACCTCACCTACTGGCTTCCATTCCTGTTTCAGAAACCGATAGAAAAAGGGAGATGAGTCAAGCTGGTTGTTCATTAAGTTCCATCCTGTTGCCAATTTTCTAACTGATATTTATAGAACACTTCATCAAACAACAGAATACACATTCACTCCCCAAACACGTGAAATGCTCTCAAAGACAAGCCACATGATAAGCCACAACACAAATCGAGACAAATTTAGAATTAAAATCAAATAAAACATGTTCTCTGAACATAAAGGAATTAAGTTAGAAATCAAAGGCAGAGTGATAGCTGGGGAAATCCCCAAATATTTAGAAATTAATGCAAGTCACACATGGCTCAAAGAAAAAAAATTAGCAAATAATTTGAACGGAATTAAAATAAAAATACAACCTGTCAAAATTTGTGAGATGCAGCTAAAGCAGTGCTCAGAGGGAATTTATAGCATTCAAGGTTTGTATTAGAAAAAGAGGGTTTCAAGTCAATAACTTAAGCTTCCACCTTAAGAAAGCAGAAGAAGAACACATAGAAACCCAAAGCAAGCAGAGGCTGAAAATAATAAGGAAGAAAATAAATGAAACTGGAAATGAAACCAACAGAGAAAAGTCAATAAGACCAAAAGCTGGTTCTTGGGGAAGATTGATAAATTGATAAACCTCTAGGCAGACTAAGAAAAAAGACATGAGGCACAAAGGATTGACTTCAGGAATGAGGTGACATTACTTCGACTCCACAGACATGAAAAGAATAGCAAGAAAATATTATGAACAACTTTTTTGCCTATTGATTTGACAACTTGGGTGAAATGGACAAATTCCTTCAAAGACAAAATCTACCCAACTTCACTCAAGAAGAAATACATAACCCGAGTTACCCTATAATTATTAAAATATTGGATTTTTAGCTAAAAACCTTCCAATAAAGAAAACTTCAGGCCCAAGTAGCGTCACTAGTAAACTCTACCGAACACCTAAGGAAGAAATGACACTGGTTGTTTCCAATCCCTTCCAGAAAGCAGAAAAGGAGGGGGCACATCCCAACTCGTTCTGTGAGGACAGCGTTCCCTTGGTACCAAAATCAAAGGTGCTACCACAAAAGAAAACCATAAATCAAAATCTCTCATGAACACAGATATAAAAAATTATCAATAAAATCACATCAAACTCAGCAATATATAAAAAGGACAGTGTGGCTCAGTGGGTTGGAGCATCATACCAAAAGGTTGCGGGTTCCATTCCCGGTCAGGGCACATACTTCGGGCGGGTATGGGAGGTAACTGATCAATGCTGCTTTCTCACATCAGTGTTTCTCTCTCCCTCTATCTCTCTCTCTCTCTCATACTCTCCCCCGTTCCCCCATCCTGAACTCTCTCTAAAATCAGTCAATGTCCTTCAATGAGGATTTAAAAAAAAAAAAGGATAAACTACATCAATTAAGTGGTACTTATCCCAGAAATGTAAGGTTAGCTCAACATTTTTAAATCAATGTAATTCAAACACATGTGACCATCTCAATAGATGAAAAGAAAGCACTAGACAAAATGTAATGTGTATTTACAATAAAAATTCTCAACAATTAGGAATAGAAGGGAATTCCCTGACCCTGATAAAGGGCATCTCCAAAAAACCCACAGATAAGATCATACCTAATGGTGAAGGACTGAAAGCTCTCCCGCTGAGATTAGGAGCAAGGTAAGCAGGTCACCTCTCACCTTTCAACAATTAACTCGAAGTCCTAGCCAGTTCAATAAGGCAAGAAGAAGAAATGAAGGGCACAGAAATTTGCAAGGAATATATAAAACCATTCCTACTCGCTGAAGAGATCATTGTATATATAGCCAATCCCCAAGAAAACATACAAAAAAGATCCTAGAACTAGTAAGGGAGCTTGGCCTACTCACATGATAGAAGCTCAACATTTTAAAAGTCAATGCTATTTTAAAATTTTATTTATTTATTTAATCCTCCCGAGGACCTGCTTGCAGGAAGAGAGAGAGACATCAATGTGAGAGAGAAACACCTGTCAGTTGCCTCTCCTACATGCCCCAGTCTGGGATCAAACCCCCAACCCAGCAATGTGCCCGACTGAGAGTCAAACCGGCAACCTTCTGACGCACAGGATGGTGCTCAACGAACTGAGCCAGTCTGGCTGGGCAAGATCAATTCCGTTTTACACACTGTAGAGAGCACCTGGGAAGGCACATGGGCATTGCTTTACATTGTCAGCGGAACCCAAGACGACAGGCAAAGCCACGCCCTGGGAACACACTCTGCCAAAAAGGCAAGGGTGTTACCAGCTTGGCCTTCATTTCAGCCCAGGTGTTGGGGAGTGTGTTTTGATCTGTGAATGCAAATAACAGGAATTCTGGGGCCTACTCAAGAATGCAAATAATCTCCTTTGTCTTGACTTTGGGTGAAACTTCCTGGTATGTGGGGGTATAAATAAACGTGCTGCATGGGCTCTGGGCCACTGTCTCTCCAACAGAAAAGGGCAGAGGTCCCACCCGGTTCCCAGCTTTTTCCTTCCATTTTGTGTCTTGCCTCTTTCTTTTATCTATCAATCCCCAGCTCCTCTACTCAGGAACTGGACCACTGTCTAGCCACACTGGACGTGGAAAAGAGAGAAATATTTTATATCAATATACTAGCAACAAACAGCTGGAAATCAAAGTTTTAAAAACAGTGCCATTCATAATAACATCAAAAACCATGATACTTCCGTATAAATCTAACAAAATCTTATAGACTATGTTAAAACCTACAAATTTAGATTAAAGAAATCAAAGGATGCCTAAGTAAGTAGTTACAATGTGTTCACGGATTAGAAGATTCAATATCATTGCGATGTTAATTCTCCCTAAATTGACGTATATGTTTAATCCCAATCAAAGGGATTTTCTTTTAGTATCAACAAGATGATTCTAAAATTTATATAGGAAGGGGAAGGAATTAGAACTGCCTAAATAATTTTGAAAAAGAACCAAGTTGAAAGACTCACACTGATTTCAAGACCCCACTATCCACTTTCAGTCATGGTGACAATGTGGTAGTGAGTCGAAGGACAGCCATAGACCAATGAGGAAACCAGGACTCAGGGACAGGCTCAGACAGACAAAGCCAATTGCTTTTGACAGCTGTGCAAAGACTTCTGTGAAGAAGGATAGTCTTTTCAACAATTGGTGCTGAGGAGGTGGTGGTGGGGGGGGATTTTAACCTTCTATGTGGGGGGGAAACATACAAATGAACTGTAACCCATTTCTCCCCTTTTACACAAAAAAATAATTCAAAATGGATCCTGCAGACTATAATCATAAGACAAAAATCTGTATTCCTTAGAGAAGAAAATGCAAGAAAATCCTTGTGGCCTTACCGAAGAATATCAAAGTGTTCTTAGGGACCATACTCGAAGTACAATCCATAAAATGGAAAGTGTACATACTGGACTTCATCAAAATTAAAAAAGGTTCGCTCTTTGGAAGACACTATTATTGTGGGAACGAAAAAGATATGCTGCAGACTGGCAGGTAGGAAATATTTGCAAATCACATTTCTGAGTTAGGCTTGTATTCAGAACATATAAAGAACTAACAAAAATCAATAAGAAAACAAACATGTTAAAAATGAGCAAAGGATTTGGACGCTTCATCCAAGAAGCTAGAAAGATGGTAAAATAGCACATGAAACGATGCTAACATATCATTAGTTGTTAGGAAATACAAAGTAAAACCATAGTAAAATACTACCACATACCTATTGGAAAGGCTAAAAAAATTTTTTTTAATATACTTTTTTAATTTTTTACAGAGTGGAAGGAAGAGGGATATAAAGTCAGAAACATCGATCAGCCGCCTCTTGCACGCCCCCTACTGGGGATGTGCCCGCAGCCAAGGTACATGCCCTTGACCAGAATCGAACCCGGGACCCTTCAGTCCGCAGTCCGACGCTCTATCCACTGAGCCAAACCGGTCTCGGCTAAAAAAATTTTTTTAAAAAGAAAAAGGACAATGCCAACAGCTAGGAATGATGTGAATGAACGGGAGCTCTCATATGCTACTAATGGGAACAGAAAAGCATGTAATCGGGAAAACAGCTTAGAAGTTTCTTCCACAGTTAAATACACACTTACCATTCAACCTAGCAATCGTCTCCTTAAAAGAAATAAAAACTTATATTCACACAAAAGCCTTTCCACCAGTGTAAAATACCACTTAATTACCCCAAACTGGCAACAACCTAAATGTTCAAATGGGGACTGGACAAACTGCAGTCCAGCCATACGACAGCATACTACTCAGCAGTGTGTTTCCCGGCATCCCCATACTACTCAGCAGTGAAAAGGAAAAACTACTGAAACAAGCAACAACAAGGAGGCGTTCCAAAGTCAGTGCGCTAAGTGAAAGAAGCCAGACCTGCATATGTGTGTTTCCATTTATATGACACTCTGGTACAGGCAGAACGCTGAGGACAGAAAACAGATCAGCGGCTGCCAAGGCTGGGGGTGGTGGGAGGGGCTGAGGATTCCGGGGGGACTTGGCGAGGGCGGCTGGTGATGGAACTGTGTTACATCTTGATTATAATAGTGATTACATGACTGTATGTATTTGTCAAAACTTGGAACAGCACATCAGAAAGAGTGCATCACACCGCATACAAAATTTTAAGTGAATATTTTAAAAGAACATTTCGGGAACTGCTGGTGAAATCTGAATATGGGTTATATTTTCAATGTTACATTCCCTGCATTTGATCACCACATTGTGGATTTGAAAGAGAAGATTCTTGAATAAGTATTTACAGGTAAAATGTCATACAATTTAGTTTCAAAGAGATCGGGGGGAAAAAGCACGTCCATATAGACAAAGTCTCAAAGCAAATGTGGTCCAAGAGAATAGCCACTGCCTATAGGAGAGTGGGTGGAGCTGTGCTTGCACCTTGTCTAAGGATGAACAGTTCTCAAAATTAAAAGGTTTTTAAAAGAGAAGGTGGGCGCAGAGAAATGGGAGACAGCGAGTCTGTAGAAACGATGTTGATGCGTTCTGCTATGAAAGGAAGCACAGAAATACAACCAACGATGTGGAGAGATACGGGAGCTCAGAAGCGGAGTTTTTTTTGTTATTTTTTTAAAGATGAGAAATAATATGTTAAGGTTTTGTGCTGATGGAAATAATCCAGCAGAGAAAAGAGTTGAATAAAATCAGAGCAAATCACAGCTAAACCTGGATTCTGCACAATTACCTTGCCTTGCTTCGCCCGAATCGCCTGCCCCCTCCCCAAGATCAAGGGCCTCCAGCCCCCCTGACCTTTCTGTCCCTGGACCACAGCCTACTCCTTCCTTCCTGGGGACCTGGCATGGCTTTACCCTCTGTCATCTTCCCAGTCTCAGCTCCAGTGTCACCCCATCAGAGAAGCCTTCCCTGGCCACCCACTGGACCCCCCCGGGCAGTAACACAGCAACTACTTGCATTATTTTCACAGCACCAATCCTGGTCCGACATCACGGTATGCGTTTCCCGGCTTCTTGCCCCCTCCCTCCAAGGGATACCTGAGCGTGGGTTCCAAGATGGACACGTGTGTGTCTTTTGCTCCCGCATCCCCATCACGCAATTGGCACAGTTTGGTTAAATCAATTCGTGTTGAATGAATAAATTTTTGAAAAACACACTGGTTTGCTGGCAGCGTGACGGTTCCATATGGACTCCATGCCTGTGTCCCTAACATATTCATTTCTTCCGTAGGCTGCTGGTTATGTTCCTGCTCAAAACCCTTCACCAGCTCCCACTGCAAACAAAGTAAAGTCTCGTCTCAGCGTGGCCTGGGTAGGCGCCAGGCTCCAGCCCCGACTAGCCTCCCCTTTCCCTCCTCTCCAGCTGGAGCCATGCTGGAGTGTTTGCAGCGTGAGAAACGTGTCTTCTCCATCTCTCCTTGTCCGAAGCTCCCCTCCACGAAACTTTTCAGGTCCTTAAGACCCAAACCGAGCTTTCCTCCAGGAAGCTCCTAACCCCAGAGAACTTCAGTGTGGGAGCTCCTTCTTCCACGGGCCACCACGAAACAGCACCTACTGTATGCTTGCTATGTGCCAGGCACTGGGCCGGGGGCTTTCCACATGCCGTCTCGTTGGATCTGCACCGCTGCCCAATGGCAAGGGGACAGTACCAGTTCCAGTGTACGGACGGAGCGATTCCAGCTCAGAGACGGAAGGGATGGGCGCTCAGACAGCCCATCAGCAGGGCAATCAGGGTTCAAAGCCATGCCTGTGGGATCCAGAGCTCAGGCTCGTAGCCACCACCAAGTTTAACCACGCGGCCTGAGGTTAGCCAGTCCTCTAAGCCCCCATTTTCAGAGAACAGCTACCTTCCATGGGTGCTCTGTGGTCGAGCAATGTCGTTTGAAGGAGACGGGGGACAGAACCGTAACGCGTTCGCTCATCAGGCTGTGGAGCCCCTCGCTGCTGTCGGCTCCTGTTCACTGTGTCCCTGGGGGCTCCTCGCCCTCCCCCTCGAGGTGTGCACAGGGTTTGAACACACGGGACACTCTGTGTTTATAAACATTTTGCAAGCAGCCTTCCCCTCACTCAGCCCTTTCATCTCCATTCTCAGTGAATTCCCTACCAGGGAGGTCACGCCACTCTGGTTTTCATCCCAGTTTGTAAGTGTCGGCACTTTACTGCCGCTGACAACACCGAGCGCGCCGCCTACCATCCGGGTACCACGCCGGCTCTCAGTCTGCGCTTCAGCTGCACAGCCTCGCCGGCGCGCGGGCATCATCCATCGCTGGTTGTAAATGTCAGGAAACAGAGGCACAGCTTCCCAGAGCTATTGAGGGGCCGGGCTAGGGTTTAAACGGATTCTCTGGCTCCAGAATCTGTGCTTCTCACCAGGCCGCCACTCTGCCTCTCATCCTATCAGCTCAGCACAAAGACAGTCGGCTTCCCAATCCTGCAACCCATGTACATGTTAGGTTACCTGGCAAAAGGGACTGAGGTTACTAATCCCCTGGGCTGGGGTACGGAGAGCGTCCTAGAACATGCAGGTGAGCCCGGTGGCATCACAAGGCTCCTTTAAAGGTGGAAGAGGAGGCAGGAGGTCAGAATCAGACAAAGACCCGAGATGCAACAACACAGATGACTGTGCAGATGGAGGAGGGGCCACCAGCCAAGGGCTGCGGTTGGCCTAGAAGCTGGGGAGGCAAAGGGATGGGTCCCTCCCTGGAGCCTCCGAAGGGAACACGGCCCTGACAGCACCTCGATGTCAGCCCGGGGAGATTGATTCTGTGCTTCTGGGTCCAGCAGGGTAAGAGAATAACTCTGTGCTGTTTTAAGCACAAGGTTTGTGGTCTGTTGTCATAGCAGCATTAGGAGACTCATACAGATGCCAAAGCAAAATCTGCTC
The DNA here is from genome assembly GCA_027563665.1 of Antrozous pallidus. Lineage (NCBI taxonomy): Eukaryota > Metazoa > Chordata > Mammalia > Chiroptera > Vespertilionidae > Antrozous > Antrozous pallidus. Next base: position 202,740,331 of record CM050508.1, read on the forward strand.
ACATGTCCTTCCTGCTCAAAGCTGACCAGCCTCCATCCCAAACACTCTCCCATGTCCCCTGGGGGTTAGACTGAGCTGTTTCTCAGGTAAAACGAGGCATTTTATCCCACAGCCAAGCATGGCCCAGCTTCCCTGCAAATCAGAAGCCTAGCTGGGCAGGACGGAAGCAGGGACTCTGCAACAGGCCTCCTGGGTTTCTGAGTCCCCTCCCTGAAACCCCCCTTCCCAGGGCAGATGGACCGCGCCCCATTACAGGGACGTCCAAGGACAGAGGCGGAGAAGATCATTGCAAGGAAAATCTGGGTTCAGGGAGTGCCTTAATTACAGAAGAGCTTGGGAGGCAGAATTAGAGAGAGAGAGAAACAGAGAGACATCAAATCTGCATCAGGGGAAGACAGGACTTTAATTACTCCTTTTCTTAACCTCAGCGGACCTTGAGGTATTTTAACATTACTCTCCCTGGCAGGAAGGATTGATTGATTGTCTCTTGGCATTCAGAAACCCTGATTAATGTAAAACTAACCAGTCGTTCTGAACTCTGGGGAATTAATCACTTAAATGTGGGAATTACTCAATAAACCGTTCAAACATGCAATAAACCAAGCCATTAAAAATTAATCGCTCAACATCCCGGCCGTGTAAATAGGGCTAATAAGATCCTGGCAGCTGAGAGCGAGGAGGACAAGGAGAGGGGAAGCAACGCCTTTAACCAGCTGCCCCCCAAAATCAGAGCGGACGCACAATGTCCAAGCCACACGTCACAGATCCTCACAGCTGGTGACATGTGATTTCTGGAACCTTCTGTGCTGGGACAAGGGAAGGAAGGCAAGTGAGAGCAGGGTGCCCTCACTGGGCTTTTAGGAGGTGGTGGCAGGCTTTAAGCTACAACCTTCAACAAATCTTTATTGACCACTTACTATGTGTCAAGCAGCTTGCTAGGCCAGTGGTCGCAAACTCATTAGTCAACAGAGCCAAATATCAATAGTACAACTGAAATTTCCTTTGAGAGCCAAATTTTTTAAACTTAAACTTCTTCTAACGCCACTGCTTCAAAATACACTCTCCCAGGCCGTGGTATTTTATGGAAGAGCCACACTCAAGGGGCCAAAGAGCCGCATGTGGCTCGCGAGCCGCCGTCTGCCAACCACGGTGCTAGGCTCTGCAGGAGCAGCTGTGAGCAAGACAACTGTGGACCTGTTGCTAGTGCATTGGGGCTTGTGGGGAGCAAGTGGCTGAACACGTATCTGTTTTATAAAACACTGGCTACAAAGGAAAATAAAGCGAGGCGCAGGGATAAAAACATTCTGGGGGAAGAAAAACTTCCTATTTTAGTTGGACTGAGCAGGAAAGGCCTCTCTCTGAGGAGGTGCCATTTGACCAAGACCAACAAGAAGTTATGACATAAAGCAGGTAACTATTTGGGGAAGAGAGGTCCAGGCAGAAGCCTCAGCATGTGCAAAGGTCCTGGGGTGCCAGTGTACCCAGTGGCTGGAAGGAAGTGACCTGGAGGTGTGTTTCTTTGTGGCGGGGGGAGGGGAGGGGAGAGCACAGGATGCAGAGCATCTCGGGCCTCTCAGAACGTCGTCAAGACCACACATCTACCCCACAGAGAGAGGGTGCCATTGAATGTTTCCCAGAGGGGTCTATGCTTTCGGGTGAGGAAAGATGATGGGCAAAGTCAGAAACAGTAAGACCAGTGAGAGGCACTTGTCCACATGAAGGCTGGCCCTTTGTTGCCTCCTGTGCCCTGCCACCCTCTCCAGCCAACAGCACCCAGATGCTGCTTTGGATTGCCCTTTCCCCATGTCCTGTGGCCCCAAGGAAGCTTACTCAGCCCTCAGCTCTCAGCTCTCAGCTCAGGGGTGACTACGCTTATCCCTACTCTCCGACCACAGTGACTGGTCCAGGGAGGAACACCGAGTGAGGGATCGTTCACGCCAAGCTTCTGGTACAGAACGGTTTCCCCCTGATCACAGGAGGCCCTCGAAGAACCCCTTTCTCTTGCTCAGCACGTGGACGGCAGGTCTGATACGGCCACAGCCCTTTCTACGAATGACTACAGCCTGAGGAGGAAGCAGACCCACGGGGAAGGGCAGGGCCAGGAATGTCCCGGAGACACAGGACGAGAGCGTGACATCACGAACCGCTGGATCAAACGGCCCCTGAAGCCGGACCTACCTCCAGGGTGTCCAGCTCTTCCACGAGGTCAACTCCCTTGTTTTGTGTAAGTCACTGTGGGCAGGCTAGATCCCTAACCGACACAGAAGTCTTGGGCCTTACCAGTACCCTTTGAGGTATATCCAATTTTCCAGTTTACAGGTAAGAAAATGGAGGCTCAGAAAAATAAATTGCCCGATGACATATTGCTAGAATTTGCCAAAGCTTTATGCTTATATTCTCACGTTCTCTCTCTCCCTCTCTCTCTCTCTCTCTCTCTCTCTCTCTCTCTCTCTCTCTCTCTTTCTCTCATCAAAAATTATAGGGACTTTCAGCTGAGCTGACGACTTAATTTAGGAACAACAGGTGCAGCACACACCGCCTCCCCCCGCCCCTTGCAGACATCACGGTTAACAGACATCACTTTCCCTGTAGCCCTCGACACACTGTGAAATCTCCTCACACTTCAGTCCCAGCAGCTTCCACATGAGACAGTAGCGAAGCGAGGGCCTGACAAGACGGAGAACAAACAGGCTGCTGATTTGGGCTCCTGGGCCCGCGCGAGCCGCCCTCTCGGGATCCCGTCCTGCTGCGGCCGTAAGAGATGGAGCGGGTGCTGCCAGCGAGGAGGAGTCACCAGGGAACGGACTGGATGGTGGCTGGGCCGCCGGAGGGGAAGATGGCCAGGCACCGCCCTCAGGGGACAGCCAGAGGACAGCACTGTGTGTGGGGTCCTTTCCCCACCCCACCCCCACCCCCTGTGGCCAGGTCCCAAATTTGAAACCTGACAAAAGTTCCCAGAGAAATACAAAATGTCAACATTGGTAAAAGAAGAAACAGAAAAATGGAGCAGACCAAACCGTTACATACATTTAAATTATAATCAAAAATAAGCCCACCCAAAGGGCCAGACCCCAGATGGGTGTATGGGTGAGTCTCACCTGGTTGATTAGCCCCGACTTGTAGAAAATAGGAAAAAAGGCAAGATACCACAATCGAACAGGCACAGTATTGTATAAGCAAAGGAGAGCTTATACATAAGCTATTTTACTTATGAACATACTAGAGACCCGGTACATGAAATTCATGCATGGGTGGGGCAGTCCCCTCAGCCCAGCCCGCACCCTCTCCAATCCGGGACCCTCAGGGATGTCCGACTGCCAGGATTGGGCCTAAACCAGCAGTCAGACATCCCTCTCACAATCTGGGACCATTGGCTCCTAATTGCTCACCTCCCTGACTGCCTGATTGTCCCTAACTGCCCTCCTGCCAACCTGGTCGCCCCCAACTGCCTCCCCTCCCCACTGGCCTGGTCACACCATGCGGCCCGTCGGTCACCCCTCACTAACCTCCCTGACGGCCTGGCCACCCCACACAGCCTGTTTGGTCACCCCTCACTAACCTCCCTGACGGCCTGGCCACCCCACACAGCCTGTTTGGTCACCCCTCACTAACCTCCCTGACGGCCTGGCCACCCCACACAGCCTGTTTGGTCAACCGTTTGGATGTTTCGGCTGCAATGGTCACTTAGGCTTTTATATATACAGATTTGTAAAAATCCAAAATGGAGGATCAGCAAACCCAGTGTAAGAGTCGATGCAAAGCAATGTGGTTGAGAGGCAGTGCAGTGTCATGGTTAGGAGCATGGACTTGAGTGAGCCTGGGTTCAAGTCCCAGTTCTTCCACTCCTTACCCACTGCTGTGACTTCCTTACACTCGGGTAAGACGGACCTGGCCCTGGGCCACCTACAGTAAGCATGGATGCACACACAGCATGCACGTACCCCTGTCACTCAGCGCCAACACAGCACAGCCCCTCACTCAACATCCCCTCTCCCGAGAAATGCTTCCCGGATCTTCCTCGGCTGCTGGACGCAGGAGGCACCCTCCGTCCGGTGCCGTGGGAGTGGCTGTCTATGCTGCAGACGCCGGAGGACACGGCCGACGTGAGCAGCCGCAAAAGCACTTTGGTGAGAGAGAGACACTCCCCGCGCTTGCCCAGGCTTCCTCGCAGCTCTCACGCCACAGGCTCCCGCACCTGAGGCAGCCTTCCCCAGTCGTGTGGGACACTGGCTTTCTGGCTTCCCCTCCTGCTCTGGTCTGGGTGGGGCGGGGGAGGAGGGAGCATGAGCTGATCTAGAACGGTGTCCCCAGCAGCCGCACAGGGCAGGGCCAGGACATGGAGAACTCTCAACAATTCATATGACTCTTAGACCTGCACGTGCCTAGATCTAGATGCAACGAGGGTGCAAATATGATTCCAATCATTTATCTCTATTGGTAGCTACATGGGCAGTGAATGCCAGGATCGTATTTTCAAAGAGTAAATAAACGTAAGCTTTAAAGAATTTTGAATTTAAAAATCGTATTGAGTCATATTTAGCCTTTTAATGCTGGCAGCTCATTTTGAATTTCAAACAAAAAATTTGGATCACTTAAGAAATTATTTTTAACATTAATTTAACTGATGGTTGACAGAAGTTTAATTCTGTAGACTTCTAACCTAATTATGATTTCTTTGTAAATCTCTTATATCACTATGAATAGAACATGTGATTGTAACAAAACTTATTTATTGAATTGGCGATAAGGAAAGCAGGTTTTATGGGATAAATATATAATTTACGAATTACGTTTAACCTGATTACTCATCAGACTTGTCAACAGAATACCAAGATGTGCAATAATAATTAAATTTGCTATCTTGATCTCTTGTAGAGTTGATCTTTATCAAAGTCTGTTTTTCTCAGAGAAGAGGAAAGAATATATTTTATGTAACAGTGTGTTCGCTCGTTCCATAACTCTGAATATTCATGTATTAGTATCCATTTATACACTTCCCTTGGCCCTGAAAATTAGGCCTGACAAGCTGTGTGACTTTGGGCAAATTACTCGGCCTTCCTGTGCCCACGCCGTCTCATGTAAGACGGGGATAAGAAATAGTGCTGTGCTCACAGACTCGCCGCAAGGACTGGGTGAGCTGATATTGATAAAACCCCTGTGACACAGTCTGGCATGTAGACAGAGCCTGGTAAGCGCTCTCAGACAGGGCAGGATTTAGCACAGAAGTACAACAATCATTTCAACAGGTTGACAAAAGCATTTGATAAAATTTAACATCTTTTTTTTTTTTTTTTACTACTTAAGCAAGAAATTGAAGAGAATTTCCTTAACTGGATCCAATCTATGTAGTAAAACTTACAGCAAATGTCATCCTTAGCTGAGAGGCTTAAACTTTTTCAAGCCTCGGAACCAAGCAAGGGAACCTGTCATGCGCGGCGATTCAACATCGCACTGCAGGCCCCACACAGGCAGCAGGAAAGAAGAAATAAAATACCGAATCTCGGGAAGAGGAGAGAGAAAATGAGCACTGAAAACCCAACAGAATCTGAGCACGTTCAGAAGCATCAACTTCAAAGTGTAGCATTCTTGCCGAAACCAGTTTGGCTCAGTGGATAGAGCATCGGTCTGCGGACTGAAAGGTCTCGGGTTCGATTTCGGTCAAGGGCATGTACCTTGGTTTTGAGTATATCCCCAGTAGGGGGTGTGCAGGAGGCAACTGATTGATGTTTCTCTCTCACCAATGTTTCTAACTTTCTATCCCTCTCCCTTCCTCTCTGTGAAAAATCAATAAAATACATATTTTTTTAAAAGAAACGTCGCATTCTTCTACATTGGCAATCACCCACTAGAAATATGACAGAAATTGTGGTACCATTCATAGTATCAATTAAAACATATACTTATTTCAGAATTGATCTAAATACTCAAGATGTATATGGGGGCATACATTACATTATTAAACGGGGTGGGGGGGAAGAGGAAACCTAAATGTCACATTAACATTGCTAATATGTTAACTCCCCAAGGAAATGTTAATGAATTTCAATAAAAAACTGCAGCGGGGCTTTTACAGAATGTGATCCACTAATCCTGAAATTATGGGGAAGAAGAAAAGGCCCACCGATCTTGGGAAACAAGAGCTAAGCCTCAGGCCTCTGGGGATTAGCAGGTGTCCGGGAGCCCAGCGACAGAAACAGCTGCGATGCTCAGATAAACACAGACCCACGGAGAGGAGCGAGCCCAGCACAGACCTCCCTGCGGGGAAAGTGGGAGCGAGATGAGGGTGGTTCCTGAAACCGGAGGAGAAAGGAAGGGAGGTGGGGGTGAGGGGCAGGGGCTGGAGCTGATTGGCAGGATGGAGAAAAACAAAACTCCCTGCTGGCCATCCAGAGAGCACAGTCCCGCATCCAGAGGGACTCGAGTCCTAAATTCTTCCAAGTACAACCATAAAGGCGGGGGAGCCCTGGCTGGTGCAGCTCAGGGGGTCGACCGGTGCTCCCAAAGGCTGCCAGTCTGGTGCCCGGTCCAGCGTGCGGTCAAGGGTGAGTACCTGGGTTGCACGTTTGATCCCCAGTCCTGGGCAGGGTATGTTAAGAGGCAACCAATGGATGTGTCTCTCCCACACTGAAGTTTCTCTCCCTCTCTCTCTGTCTCTCTATCTCTCTCCCCCCTCCTTCCACACTCCCTTCCACTCTCTAAACAAACAGTGCTGAGTGCAAATGGTTAAGATATAAAAGAAGCTCTCTCTTCAATAGCATGCAGGTGACGAGCTACACATAACACAAAAGCCTACCAGAAAACCTTAGGTACTATGTAGGGATGCACACACACCACAGGACGGACACCAAGCACGGGTTCCCTCGGGGAGGGTGTAGGAGCAGGAGCTGGGGATGAAGGTTTGAAAAGAGTGAGTGAACTTGCCTCGCCTGGGGGAGAGAAGGGGGGACAAAATGGAAGAATTAAAAAAACAAAAAGCGATTTGGGGCATTTGACAAGCATGGGGAGTGAATCCAAGGCAAGTGCACGAGTCTCACCTTCCTGCAGCAATGAGGGCGTGACTCAGACAAAGGCATCCTGAAACCAGAATTCTGAGGAAACTCTACGGGCCTGTGAAATCCATCTCAATCTCCCCGTCTCTCCCGCTTCCTCTCGCCCTCTAGCTAAAGCACCTCACCTACTAGGTGAGCCGTGAGTCTTCCTCTGAGAGCCAACACCCCTCCCCATGCCGCCCAGGTCCCGCCTCCTGGGACCCCCAGGGTCCCTGCCCTGGGCCCGCCCCGGCCGCACAGGCTCTGCCGGTTCCGGCTCCACCACCGGGTGAGCCCTGCTCTGGTTCCCGGCACCTCCGGGCGGCCGAGTTTGCGAGTGACCTGGGGGCCTGTGCCAGGCCCAGAGCCACAGCGATACAACAGCTGTTCGCCTCCCCTGGGGGCCAACACCTGCCCTGCGTGACTGAGGACCAGAGGGCGAAGGCAGAGCTGGGCTGGTGAGGCCCCCCCACCGCTGACCTCTCCACCGGGCAGCCCGCTGAGAACCCGGGCCAGCAGCCTTCCCTCTGCAGAGCCAGCGCCTGCTGGGCTCCCACACTCACTGGCTCAGTTTGAAAGGCCCCAGAGGGGTGCCTGGGGGTTCAGCTCTGGCAGGACGGAGGTGTCGGCGGAGTGAGATGCTGCACCCCTTGCCAATGTTCTTGGTGGGCGGGCTTGGAATTGCCCAAGCTCAGTGGTCGACATACACATTAGTCAACAGAGCAGCAAGCCGCATGTGGCTCGAGAGCCGCAGTTTGCCAAGCACTGCCCAAGTTCATCTTAGTTTGGAAAACAGCCAATGGGCAAATACCAGGCACACGTGGGTAAAGTCCATCGCTGCCCATGCTTGGGGGTCAAAGGGCGGGTGAGGCCTTCCCAGGTCATCGGGTCCCCACCCCATTTCTGTAGGTATCTATCTGCTAGTGATTGGCAAAGGACCAGACCAGCCCTGCTTTCCAGTTTCAGTTTTGTGGCCTCCCCGGCTGCAGTGCAGGGGCGTCCGCTCACCCAGCGGCCCAGCGTGAGCCCCACTCCCTCTCAGAGTGCTCTTTCCTCGCCGCTCCTAGTCTCTCCCTCTCAGCCCCAATTCACAGAGGGAAGGGAAAACTAAAAATAGAAGGACATTTGCATTCGTGAAACACCTGTTCCCTCGTACCACATTCTTAGTTAAGTCTCCGAGGAGCCCTGCAAGGTGGCGAGTGTGTGTGGATGGGGGGGAGGGGTGTTCCGAGGAGCCCATGTTTGCAAGGGAAGAAGGCTTCCTCTCGCGCCTTGGATTCATCCCACGTGCTTGTCAAATGCCCAAACTCGCTATTTTTATTTTTTGAATTCTTCCACTTTGTCCCCCCACCCCCCCTCGAGGTGAGGCAAGTTCACGTCATTCCACCATTTGTCCCGCCGAGGCCCCTCTCTGGTCTCAGACTCTTCACCAACTTTTCATCCCTGTTGCTGCTCCTGTACCCTCCCCGCAGGAACACGCATGCTTGTTTGTCCGTCCTGAAGTGCGTGTGCATCCATGTAAGACACGCAGGGTTTCTGGGAGGCTTTTGTGTTAGCTCATCCCCTGCATGCTATGGGGGGGGGGGGGGGATGGGGCTCCTTGGGCAGCTCGTAGGAAGCGACCTTCCTGGAGGAAGGTGCCCATCCTAGCACCTCCCTTCTGCTGGCCGGAACCCAGACAGGAACCACCCTGGGGCAGGAGCAACTAGAGATGGGAGCTATTCCACAGACAGACAGAGAGAAGGAAGACTAGATCCGGACACTGTGGTGGCCCCGGCCCTGCCAGGATGGACCCGCCTCTAAACTACCCGAAAGCGAGAGCAAAATCAGCGCCCCTATAGCCTGAGCCTCTTATTTGACGTCTTCCCTGCGTTAATCCAATCCTGCATTTGTCCTACATTGATCCTACACTGATACCGGGCAACCCAGGTAATCCTCCTTTTGTGAACTTTATCAGCAAATTGTCCTGCTGCCTCAGATTTCAGAGGATTAGAGGGAATGTCTAGCATTATGAACCCACACACGCACATGAGAGCGGACCGATTTCCAGAGAAGCTCTGCTTCCAGGGCGAGAGAGTTGTCTGGAAGAGCAGCTCTCTAGGTTTCTGCATTGCCCTCGACTTCCCCTCTGTTTGTGGCCATCAGAGCCTCACCCGGAAATTTAGAAACTGGTATACAACTTCGATAGAGTAGGAAATCAGACGGTGACGTGGGAAAGAAATTACAGCAACGAGAAGAGCATGACAAACAAGCTGAGACCAGGCAGGCCCGTATAGTTGCAGCAATTTGACTGAGCTTCCTAGCAGCCAAAGCAAAGAAGGAAACACAATCAACCTATGAACCAGGAGGTCATGGTTCAATTCCCGGTCAGAGCACATGCCCAAGTTGCGGGCTTAACCCTCAATAGAGGCTTGCAAGAGGCAGCCGATCATGTTTCTCTCTCATCACTGATGTTTCTCTCTATCCCTCTTGCTTCCTCTCTGAAATCAATAAACTATAAAAACACTAGAGGCCTGGTGCACGGATTCGTGCACCGGTGAGGTCCCTCGGCATGGCCTGCGGGGATCCAGGGAGGAGCCACTCCCGCTTATCCCAGCCCCTGTCAACCCGGCCAGCTGAGCGGCGCTCCTGCTGTGGGAGCGCACTGACCACCCGGGGGCAGCTCCTGCGTTGAGCGTCTACCCCCTGGTGGTCAGTGCGTGGCACAGTGAACAGTCAAGCAGTAGAGCGGCTGACCAGTCGACGGTTGGCTTAGGCTTTTATAGAGAGAGAAAAAACGTCACCTCTAGAGAGTTAGGGTGAGGAGGATAAGGTAGGGAAGACATAGGTGCTGGGTTTGCCCTCTCGAGTTCCAACTGAGACAGCTGTTGTCTTGGCTGAGCTGCACACTGCTCTGATGCAGAGAAGAGGGGGTCCTGAGGCACAAGAGGGGCTCCTTGGGGTGGCAGGCCCTGGCTGTAGCCCAGCAAAAAAAGGGGCGGGAGTCCAGCCTCAGAAAGCAGGCATCACGAGCCGCACCGATGGCGAGGGCAGGGCACTGCGAACACGCGTCTCATCCTCTCCGGTTCGGAGAAACAGGCTCGGGGGTGAGCTCTTATTTTCTTCCCTCTCTATTCCTCCTGTGATGTGTTTCTGACAGTAATCAGGAACCCATCTCCTGGGAGCCAACAATAATGATTAATGGTGTTAAATATAGCCAGAGACTGCCAGGGCAAAATTAGGCGCCATGCATAAAACATCACCCACCTTGTCAGGCAGGCAAATCAGCCAGCTTTGGGGGCCAGTGCGTGTGGACCAGCACCCACTATCGGGGCAGCCCCAGCCAGTCACCTCCTCACAGGGGTGTTGGCCAGAGTGCCCGCCATTTTAGCACGTGCCCATACATGCCCCTTTGGACCTCAGAGTCACCATCAGGCTCCCGAGTAAACTCAGAATAAAGGAATCATTGTCAAGATGGTGGAAAGAAAATGTGTGCTTGGGACCCAAACAGACCTGGGTTCTAATCCCAGCTCTTCTGCTGCCTAGCTGAGTGGCCTTGGGCAAGCCACTTCCCATCTCTGAGTCTCAGTTTATGCTCCTCTTCATCGTCAGTGAGGTAGCACCGAGGTATACCAGTAGGGAGAGCCAGACATCTGGTAGGCACTCAGGTATGTGAGTCCCCTTCCTCCCATCCCCATCCCCAAATAGCTGTGTGACCTAGAGCGGATTACTCAGCCTCTCTGAAACCAAGTTTCTCGCCTACAAGATGGAGATAGTGATGTCTACCTTCGTAGGCATGAAACACACCTAATATGGGCCAACCTACCCATTCATTGTGCCATCGGTAGATATGTGAACCAACTATGCACTGGGCACTGTGCCGGGCTCTGGGGATACGCCAAAGACAGAGACATTCAGTCCTTACTCTCAGGGAGCTTACAGTCTAGGGGAGAAATAGGTAAAACATTAAAGTAACTACAAATTACAAGGTATTTTCTAAAGGAAATAAAAGGAGGCTAAAATGAAATGCAGAAGGGAGTGGAAGGGGGCCTTTCCGTGAAAGTAATATATGAGACACAGCCAGCCTTCCTCGGAGCGTAGGCGAAGTAATTTCGTTTCCCGTAATCACTCTCCCAGCACCCCCCCCCCACCCACCCATGCAAATGTCCCTCCCTTCCATGGCCAGTCCCCTTGCCCTCAGGGTGGCTGGGAGCCGAAGCAGCTCAGCCCACGAAGATCAATGGTCCCCGCACTCTGGATTGTACACACGTCCCAGCATGCATTTGTTTATGATCAGCAGCATGCAATGCCTTCTTAATTTTATGTACATCATTAAACAGACATAAAAATACACCTTTAGAGGAGATGAGGACATAAATAGAAATGAAGTTCTAATTCTGCCTGCTGCACTCCGTGGTGCTTTTCTCGCTCTCCCGGGAGCCACACAGCCCACTTTGGTCACCACAGACCAAGAGCAGCCGCAGCCCCAGAGACGGCCGAGGCAGGCACAGCCCTCCCACACTGACGCATCCGAGGGGTTCAAGGTCCTAAGCCCACCAGCCCAGCTCTCTCCCGCATCATATCCCCTGGGGGTGGGCATCAGCTCTCGGTCTCTTTCTGTTTTGCAACCGACCTGCAGGCTGGTGACATTCCTCCCCACCCTCCTGCCGCTCCCTATGTCCCAGTCAGGGCTCTCAGTAGGACAAGCCATTCTTCCACACCTGCTGCTCCTTCCTCCTGACACCCCCTCCCCAGCCTCCTTTCCGCCTGGCTAACTCAGCCACCATCCCTAAAGCACCAGTTGAGGCAGCCTCACGCCATGGGCCACAGAGAAATGATTGGGGGGATGGGTGAGGCCATCCATGGCAGGTGGTGACTTTCTGTGCTGGGGGCATCAGGCTTTGATCCCTCTATATTCTGACTGGGTGTCTCCCCCACAGTCCCTAGCCACCCGCGCTCCATCATATTGGTTGTAATTACCCATGTGACAACTGAGCCCCTTGAGGATGGGACCACCTCTTATTAATCCCATGTTGGTGGCGTGTGGCCCACGGTCTGGCACAAATCAAACACTTGACAGATGTTTATTCCACTGAACCGTCGATGTGAAAAGAAAGCAAACGTGTGGGTGAGGAAGGCTTCTCAACCCACACTGGAGGCCCAAAAGCCATGGGAGAAACGGCAGGTGTCTGCCTATTTAACACTTCAGAACGTTTGCGCGGCAAACACACACATCAACAAAGTTAACAGGCAGCTCAGCATCGCTGGCAAAGTCATTGCTGTGCAGAGGCTAAGAGAGGGTTAAAATCTAAGCTCTACAGAGCTGACAAGCTGACGAGAAGGGGACCATCGACCCTGCGGAGAAATGAGCAGAGGATTCGCAGGGGCAGTTGGCAGGGGCGAGTGTCCAAATGGCCAAACAGATGAAACGCCCTCAGACTCTCTGCTAGTCAGTGGAATGCAAATTAAAAGTAACAGTGAGATATCACTTTAGACCTCTCAACCTGGTCAAAATTAACAAGACCAATCGCAAAGCTGCTGGCGGGATACAGGGGAAAGATGGCTCTCCAATTACTGGGGCAACAGGAAGTGCCGCAGCCTCTGGGGAAATCAAGTGGCAACCGCTATGAAAATTAAAGGTACACCAACCTTGTGCCCCAGCAATCTGACGGCTGGAAGTATACCCCAGGGAGATCAATGGCAATCAATAGGGAAATGGTCGGTGAAATTACAGGACATCCACACCCTGGAATATTATGCCGTTGTTAAAAAGAGTGCACTAGCACTATAGCTATCTGTGGAGAAGGGTTTCCTTGGGGCGCTGTTGAGTGGTGATGACTCAGATGTAAAAACATGAATACATGTCTGTATATGGTTATAAGAACATGGAGACACATGAAAAGATCTATACTAGGTCGTTACCATGGTTTCAGGGTAGGTGTAGGGGGGCATGACATCACTAAAGGAGGGTTAGGGGACAGGTAAAACAAAGGCAAATTACACTAACGTGCATCATGTGCTATTTATGCATTTAGACAAAATTGTCTGTGAAAAGGCATTTGAGTATATTAAGAAATTTCCTTCCCTCCTTTATCCCTCTTGGGCTCATGCTCATTTCATCCCTATTTTCCTCACTCTTCCTCCCGTTTCGAACAGTTCAGACAAGAAAAGCAAGTCGGTTCTGAAGAAGCAGCTAAATGCCTTGTTTACCTGGCACCCTTAACTCTCTAGGACACAGCCTAGAACTACAAAGTAAACTAGAGATACGACAGCCAAAGAGGATAACACGTTCTTTACTCTGGACCAAGGGCTTTGAGCTAATTATTCTTACTTTACACAATTGTAATAAGCTTATGAAGCTCACTGTGGCAGCCAGACCTGCAGGGGCCCCCCATGAACCACATTATTGCATCACCCCCTCCCCTCGCCTGTGGGCAGGACCTTGGCTATCTGCTAACCAACAGGATGCTGGGAAGGTGATGGCTGTCACCCCCGTTTTATTACCTAAGACTCGGTCTTCACAGGAGAATGGAGAGACGCTCTTCTGCTGGCCTAGAAGCAAGGATCATGCTGTGACCTGTGCCTGTGGGGGCCCCATGGAAGAGTCGGAGGGTGGCCTGCAGGACCTGAGGGCAGCCCCAGCCAAGAGCAGAAAAGAGCTGGGGCCCATGGCCATGCAACCAGCCTGAGTGAGAATGGAAGCGATCCTTCCCCAGTCAAGCCTCCAAGTGAGAACACAGCCCAGTCCATGCCCTGAGTGCAGCCTTGTCAGACCCTGAGCAGAGGACCCCGCTAAGCCGTGCCCGGACTCCTGGCCCCAAGAAACTGTGAGATGACACCGTGTGTGGTTTTCCACCTCTGAATCTGTGTCACTTGTTACACACACGCATCAAACTCAGAAATAAAAGGGAAAATGGAGAACAATATACTAAGAATTGTCAAAAATGACCCCTAGGATGAAGAATGACAGGTATAAATGAGCTAACTGCTGTTCAGGGCAGTGGTGAGTTAGGGCAAAGGACCCTGCAAGCATCCGTCACAGCAGCGGATAGAGATCTAAGTGCAGAGGGAGCAGGAAGGGGTGGGGAGACGGAGGGAGCAGCAAACATTTGAACTCTCAGCCATCATTGCAACACCCCAGTTGTCCCTTAATAGAAAGGGACAGTCCAAGTCTTCTCCCCCGGAGCCAGTAGCAGGCTGGAGATAGAAACCTTTCCGTGAAAGTGACGGCCACGTGTTTGTCAGCACACGCTGAGCACGCAGCGCCGGGCATGGCTGAGCACACACATCCAGGTACTGAAGTGGTTTTGACAGACCCACCAGCACAAATGCAACTTCCTTTCCAGATGTGAGAACAGGGGTTCAAAGGTCACAGAACCAGCAAGGGGCACAATGAGCATTCAAACGGGAGCTGCTGGGCACCAAGACGGTGCTGTCTCTCACTCCACAGCCACACTCTTACCCCTCGCGGGGCCTCAGTCTCCTCCATCTGTACAATGGGCAGCACCAGAGGAGAAAATGGCTTCGTGCGTGGATAGCACTTGGCAGGGAGCAAGCGCTGAATCACTTTCCTCCTGTTCTATGCTGCTCGCAAGAAAAAAATGGCAACAAAAAGAATGAGCTCCATTTCTGAACAGTAACAACTCCTGGGAAAGCAGGTTATTACAAATCGTTCTTGCAAGCACACGACCCACAGGAGCGAATGGTATTGGCTTTCTAACATCCCTATGAGGCTCGTGAGAAAGGGGCCACTTTTTCACTTCAGGGACAAGACAACGGACGCCTGAAATGGCTGAGCACCTTGGCCGACGTGCACAGAGAGGCAGGGTGGAGGCAGACTCTGTTTAGACCCAGAGGATGGCAGGGGCCACCCCACGCTCCCAGGGATGAGCAGTTCAAAGGCTTCTAGCCAACTGGCCAGGACCACCCCTTTGTACCAGCCCAGGCCTAGAGCTAGTTCTCCCCCTGGAACGCCAGGCCAGCAGGGCCCGAGAGATGCGTCTTCCAAGAAGCAGGGCATCACTGCTCTGCCTGAACGCTGTCTGCAGAGGAGAACTGGAGACGGCTTCGGAACGGCCCGGCCCTGCCTGCCGGATCCCTCACCCCTCACACGAGATCACGGCCTCGTTCCCGGACACACACACCAGGGACCAAAGTTGCAAACAACAGAGAGCTAAAGGGCAGTGGGACAGGGACTCCTCTTCCCCTATCCATGCCAACTCAGTCCAAGACACACGTGTTATATAAGGAACTAGAGGCCTGGTGCACGAAATCCATGCACTCGGAACCAGGGCAGGGGGCCCTCAGCCCAGCGTATGGCCTCTCACAGTCCGGGACCCCCCAGGGGATATCCAACCCTGTGGAGGTGGGAGAGGCTCCTGCCACTGCCACTCTGTGCACCAGCTGTGAGCCCAGCTTTTGGCTGAGCGGCGCTCCCCCTGTGGTGGCGCACTGACCAGGCGGGGGCAGCTCCTGCGTTAAGCATCTGCCCACTGGTGGTCAGTGTGCATCCTAGTGACCAGTATTTCTGCCATTTAGTTAATTTGCATATTAGCCTTTTATTATATAGGGTTAGAGGACCGGTGCACGAAAGTCATGCATGGGAGGGTGTGTGTGTGTGTGTGTGTGTGTGTGTGTGTGTCCCTCAGCCCAGCCTGCACCCTCTCCAATCTGGGACATCCCTCTCACAATTCAGACTGCTGCCTCCCAACTGCTCACCTGCCTGTCTGCCTGCCTGAATGCCCCTAACTGCTTTTGCCTGCCAGCCTGATCATCCCCTAACTACTCCCCTGCCAGTCAAACCAACGCCTAACTGCTCCCCTGCTGGCCCAATTGACCCTAACTGCCCTCCCCTGCCAGTCTGGTCACCCCTATCTGTCTTCCCATGCAGGCCTGGTTGCCCCCAACTGCCCTTCCCTGCTGACTCGGGCATCCCTAACTTCCCTCCCTTGCCAGCTTGGTCACCCTCAACTGCCCTCCCCTGTAGGCCTGGTTACCCCTAACTGCCCTCCCTTGCCAGCCTGGTCACCCCTAACTTCCCACCCCTACAGGCCTGGGTTCCTCCCCAACTGCCCTCCCCTGCAGGCCTGGGTTCCCCCCCAACTGCCTTCCCCTGCAGGTCTGGGTTCCCCCCAACTGCCCTCCCCTGCAGGCCTGGGTTCCTCCCAACTGCCCTCCCCTGCAGGCCTGGGTTCCTCCCCAAATGCCCTCTCCTGCAGGCCTGGGTTCTCCCAACTGCCCTCCCCTGCTGGCCCAATCACCCACAACTGCCCTCCCTTTCTGGCCATCTTGTGGTGGCCATCTTGTGTCCACATGGGGGTGGCCATCTTTGACCACATGGGAGGGGCCATCTTGTGTGTTGGAGTGATGGTCAATTTGTGTATTATTATATAGTCCTCTTTATTATATAGGACTAGAGGCCCGGTGCACGAAATTTGTGCACGGTGGGCGGGGGATGTCTCTTAGCCAAGCCTGTACCCTCTCCAATCTGGGACCCCTTGAGGAATGTCCAAACGGGCAGTCAGACATCCTTCTCACAATCCAGGACTGCTGGCTCCAAACTGCTCACCTGCCTGCCTCCCTGATTGACCCTAACCGCTTCTGCCTGCCAGCCTGATCACCCCCTAACCACTACCCTGCCAGCCTAATTGATGTCTAACTGCTCCCCTGCCAGCCTGTTTGCCCCCAATTCCCTCCTCTGCTGGCTTGGTCACCCCTAACTGCCTTCCCCTGCAGGCTTGATCACCCCCAACTGCCCTCCCTTGCAGGTCTGGTCCCTCCCTGCTGTCCATCTTGTAGTGGCCATCTTGTGTCCACATGGGGGCAGGATCTTTGACCACATGAGGGCAGCCCTCTTGTGTGTTGGAGTGATGGTCAAATTGCTCTTTTATTAGATAGGACAGAGGCTTGGTGCATGGGTGGGGGCCAGCTGGTTTGTCCTGAATAGTTTCCCAGATCAGGGTGGGGTTCCCTTGGGGTGAGGGGCAGCCTGGGCAAGGGGCCTGTGGAGGTTTGCAGGCTGGCCATGCCCCCCAGTGACCCAAGTGGAGGCCCTGGTATCTGGAATTAATCTATGTCTACAATCAAAACTTTGTAGCCTGGAGCGGAGCCAAGCCTTTGGCTCCACTCCAGGGCGGCAGCCATTTGTGTTTGAAACTTTGTAGCCTAGAGTGGAGGCCTAGGCTGGCAATGTCAGGCTGAAAGCTTAGCTTCCTCTGTTGCCAGGAAACCCAAGCCTCTGTTCTGTCCAGCTCAGTGGCTGCCGCCATTTCTGCATCTTTTATAACTGAAACTTTGTAACATTGAGTGGAGGCCTAGGCAGGCAATGGCAGGCAGAAAGCTTGGCTTCCTCTGTTGCCGGAGAAACTCAAGCCTTCCTCCTACTCTCAGTGGCGGCAGCCATCTTGGTTGGGGTTTATTTGCATAATCTGCTCCTGATTTGCTGGTGGGCATGGCTTGTGGGTGTGGCGAAGGTGCGGTCAAATTAGCATATTACTCTTTTATTAGATAGGTTGTTTTAAATAACAAGCACCACCTTCACAGAGACATTAGTCACAGTCTGACACAGGGACCCAGCTCGGGTCACAGGAAGTGTTCTGCCTGTCCTGGCCTTCAGGCCCTACACACAGACTCGGGGTCAAAGGATGGGAATGGGCGCATTACAGCTTTATGGCTTAGGGTTTACAACATCCCAGCCCTGCAGAAGCAGACAGACAAAAGAAGTGCAAGGATGTTCGCTACTGAATCGTCTATAAAGAAGGAAGGTGCCCGGCCAGTGTTGCTCAGTGGCTGAGGGTTGAGCTATGAACCAGGAGGCCATGGTTAGATGCCCAGTCAGGGCACAAGCCTAGGCTGCTGGGTCCATCCCAGTGAGGGGTGTTCAGGAGGCAGCCAATCAATGGTTCTCTCTCATCACTGATGTTTCTTTTTTTTTTATTTCTTTATTGATTAAAGTATTACATATATGTCCTTATTCCCCCATTACCCCCGACCTCCTATTCATGCCCCCACCCCGCTGTAGTCTGTGTCCATTGATCAGGCTTATATGCATGCATATAAGTCCTTCAGTCGATCTCTCCCCCTAACCCCCCTGTCCCCTACCTTTTCTGAGGTTTGACGATATGATTGATGTTTCTCTGTCTCTGGATCTATTTTTGTTAACAGTTTATGTTGTTCATTATATTCCAAAATGAGTGAGATCATGTGATATTGGCTTAGCAGCACAATTCACCATAGCTAAGATTTGGAAACAGCCTAAATGCCCGTCAGCAGGTGAGTGGATTAAAAAACTGTGGTGCATCTATCTACACAATGGAATACTACGCTGAGGTGAAAAAGGAGTTCTTATCATTTACAACAGCATGGATGGAACTGGAGAGCATTATGCTAAGTGAAATAAACCAGGCAGAGAAAGATAAACATCATTGATGTTTCTATCTCGTTCTCCCTCTCCCTTCCTCTCTGAAATAAACAAAAATATATTTGGGGGAGGGGAGGAAATAGGGCAGTTTGTCCCCAAACAGAAGATCGGCTAATTTCTGATGCATCCAGACAACAGAATCCCACATAGTCAATGACGACGCTTGGTGAGCCTTTCTTCACATGAAAAGGCATTCACTACTTTAGGCAAAAATGGGAGCTTCCTCTTCAGACACCACACCGTGCCTCTGTGTCAAATAAAACATGGAGACAAGGCTCAGGAGGCCAGAGGCCTCGCAGCACGTGGGTGTTGGAGGGCAGTAACCCCAAGAGGATCTTCCTCCCTCTGTTCATCAGCGTTGCCTCATTTTTTCCTGCCAACAACAGAGAGCACGTCATACAGCTTAACAACAACAACAACAACAAAGACGCAATAAGTAATCTTGCTTTAAAAGCAGGGGCACAGTCACCTGTGTCACCACTTTCCATCTCAAAGCCAGAAGAGGATGCCATACTCGCCACCCTGGCCTCCTAATGGCCCGATCCAACTCCAGCCGCCTGCGCCAGCTGGCGGGGTCCTAACTGGAGTCTCTAAGGGTCCAGGATGGCTTAGTGATGGGAGAGGCACGTATACATTTTGCGGGGGAAGAACCTGAAAAATTCATATTCTTAAACACCTGAGTGATATGACCCAGCACCCCAGGCCCTCCAGAGCAGCCTGCACCTGTCTCCTCTTTCTTTGCTCTGCCGGCTCCTCCATCTGCTGTGCACTGTACAGATGCCCCACCCGTGTTCCCCATGACCTCTGTCCCAGTGCTGCCTGCAGAGATGTGCCCTGGAAGAGTGCTGGTCACACACATTGGGGCCTCTGGCAGGTCAAAGGGAGCTACGTGTCTTCCTGGGGGCGATGTCCACCCTGAGGTTTAGGATGGGCGTAGGGGCTTTGCACCCTCCTGAAGCCACCCATGTAGTAGGCTGACCAGTGTCCCCCTAAAATTCATGTCCACCCGGAACTCGGAAGATGCCCTATTTGGAAACGGGGTCTTTGTAGATGGAATTAGTTCGGGATCGTGAGATGAAATCATCCTGGATCTCGGCTGGGCCCTGAATCCAATGACTTGTCAGTTCCTGATGTCCTGGAAGAAGAGGGGAAGTCACGGGGACACACAGGAGGCGGGCCATTGAGGACGGAGGCGGACAGTGGAGAGATGCTGCCACAAGCCAAGGAATGCTGGGGTCTCCCGAAGCTAAAAGAGGCGAGAAAGACCCTCCCCGTCGCCTCTGGAGGGAGTGTGGGCCCGTCGACACCCTGATTTCAGTATAGCTGTACTTACGTCAGACTTCGGGGCTCCAGGATGTGGGAGAATAACTTGCTGTTGTTTTATGCCGGCAAGTCTGGAGGCCCCAGTACAGACCCTCTTTGGTACAAGCCGATCGTTCCCAGATCGGGGTCTGCAGGCCAGAGCCCCCCGGACGCTCTGCCGCTGTCTGGTCAGCCTCATGGCACCCACACCCCTGCTCTTCCCCCCGTTCCTGACTCCGCCAACCCCGGCTCTGAAGCCAGCATCCTCGCCACAATTCACACCCTCCTCTCGCCTCCCACATCCTATTCATAAAACAAAGTAAAAATCAAATTACTGCTAACACACCCCCGGTCTGCTTTCAAAAGGGCTGGCTGGCTTGAAATTCCAATTTGCTTTCCAACGTCTGAAAATAATGTCACCAGAGCCCCGGGGACGCCGCCCCCGCCCCGCCTGCACAGCACGGCAGGATCAGACACCAGGGCTGCCGGCTCCAGGGCCAGAGCCACAAGGAGGAAAGGGCAGGGCACCAGGGAGACCTGGGCCTGCTGCTGGCTCCTCTCTGTCCCTCCGTTCTCCCCTCAATGATGACACAGGGGGCTTTGTGGGGGTCTGTGTAGGGGGGCACCCCCACCGCTGGGCCTTAACGCCCAACACGCAGCCATACCCAGGACAGCCCATTTCCTCAGTCAGAAGAGAAAAGGCTCCAAGACCTCTAGTCATCCCCCTTCGTTGTAAGTGAAGAAAGATGGGCACAGAGTGGGAAGGCAACCTGCCTACAGCCACACAGCAAACCCACAGCATGGCTCTGAGATTAGAATGCAGACTGGGCGCCAAGAATGCCGTTCTTTCTTTCACTGCTCTGCTTCCTGGGACCCCAGGGTCCGGGATTCCTAACTGGCCATGCCAGCAATCTCCTTTCAGCCGATAGGCATCGGTCTGAGTTTTTAGCGGGAAGGAAGGGAAGGCAGGCCCAGGGACTCGGGGGGAACAGCTGAGCCTGGGCCCCTCCATGGGTTCTGGTGGAGACCCTAGTCCTGTGCTCCTCCCTGTCCCCTGCCTTTTGCCCCCCAGGGCCTGAAAGGCATTCTGGGACATGGCGGGGCAGGCTTCTGCCTTGCAGTCCCTCCGCCCAGTAAGACTCGAAGACTTTTGAGGCTTGGTGCCTGGTTGCACCCTCCCTATTGACCCCAGTCTCCCAGAGGTGCCCAGCTCACCCCATTCTAGGGAGCACCCCATGGCTTGTTGTTGGAAAAGCACTAGCCTTGGGAAGCAGATGTCTCAAGAACCAGCAATTCCCAGCTGCCTCCCAAACCAGCTGGGCTAACACGCCTCCCATTCAGCCCTCAAAGCAGCCAACCACTTCTCCCGATGCCGGCTTCCGGGGCACAGGGGGTGGCGAGGGAGGAAAAGGCGAGGGGAAAGGGCCCAGCCAAATGGCACGCTCTAGCACACACACCCCCACTCTGCTCCCTCCCGGCCACGGCAGACATCACTAATCAATCACCGGCTTCCTTCCCACTGAGCGGAAACACAGCTTGGAACCTCCACCCTGTACTCCACCCAATAGAGCTGCGCACCAGAGGAAGCCGCTTCGCACGCCTGCTGTCACCCGCCAGGACCTCAGGGAGGAGGGCCACCGTCCACCTCTGGGCACGCATTTATCCAGGGGCATCAGGACACACTCAGAAGCGGGCATGACATGTGCCGGGGCCCTGGGATAAGGAGTTTCAAGTGGCACTCCGCCGATCGAGAGAGGCTGGGCACCAGAAGGCACTGGGGGGGGGGGGCAGGTGGCATTTCTGTGATGTACACAGCCAGTGAGCCCTCTGGAGAGGCTAGGCCAGTAGTCGGCAAACTGCGGCTCGCGAGCCACACGCGGCTCTTTGGCCCCTTGAGTGTGGCTCTTCCACAAAATACCACGGCCTGGGAGAGCCTATTTTGAGGAAGTGGCGTCAGAAGAAGTTTAAAAATGTTGGCTCTGAAATTTCAATCGTTGTGCTGTTGCTATTTGGCTCTGTTGACGGATGAGTTTGCCGACCCCTGGGTTAGGCGGTTCCCAGAGGACCGGGAAGTGGACTCCGGGACCTCCGGCAATTCGGACGCAGCACAAACATCACATCCTCTGCCTCCTCCAGGCGGGGGGTGCTCCACTGTGGGCAGGCGACTCGCTGGCTTAACAACAGGGGCACAGCGTCCCCTCTGGGAGGCCGGCGGTGAGAAGCGAGGCTGTCCCCGGGAGGGTGCTGAGAGCCGTCTGTCTAAACCCCTGCCGCCGAGCTGGGCGAGAGGACGTGTGCGGGGCTGCCAAGCGTGCAGATGGCATTCGCTCTGCCTGCGAGGGGAAACGAGGCCACGGGGGACGTGTGGCAGGGGCAGGGAAGGGGGCATCAGGGAAGGGAAGCCGAGTCTGGTCTGGAGAGACGGGACCGTGAGAAAGCGGCTGACCCCGCTCCCCAGAGGCTGCAGGGAGCCCCCCGGCCAAATCCTGGAGCCGCCCAAGCACCTGGAGGGACAGGAGGGCCCCACAGGAGCCAGGCGAGCTCGGTGCCAACACAGAACCCTCACTGCCTGCTCCTGGCACCGCAGGCCCCAGAGCGGCTGCGCGGGAGCTGGTTCCGGGCCATGATCTTCACCGGCATCTTCCAGGGCCTCGCAGGGCCTCTCAGAGGGGACAGCTCTCGCCAGGGCCAGCGGAAGGGCGGGCCGCAGGCTGCGGGGACAGAACGGGATGCTGTGCTGCCCACACCACAAGCTACTGCCCCCAGCGCTCAAGTCTTCTGTGGCTCCCTGTGGCCCTTGGGGACAGGCCATGATTCTTGGCTGGAAAGAGGAGGAAAGGAATGCAAATCCTGTCCCTGCCAGGGACCCCCTCCCTGAGCCTCAGCATCTCCAGGGTGCAGATGATGACAGCGACCCCCAGCCCTGAGGACAAGAGGAGCCCAGATTGCGGGTCTGCAGCGTGCACTGCGATAGTCCCTGTCCGGCGAAGAGACGTCTCTAGGGCCACTGTGGGTCCGAGAGACCACAGCGGTGACGCCACCATCGCTGAGCGCTCCCCGTAAACACAAACACCATCCCAGCTCTCCTCGGTGACCCTGCAAAGGCAGCACCAGCACCCCCTTTCCTAACGGAGAAAACAGAAGCTTAGAAATCCTCACAATAACCAGCATCTGCCCAGCACGGGCCACGCAGTGCCCGACACACTTTGCATGGATGCCCTCCTTTAATCCCCTCTCGTTAGCCGGAGGAGAGAGCTCCCCTAACCATCTGCCTTTCCGGACAGGGTAGTCTGGGCACAGAGAGGTCAAGAAGGGTGCCAACGTCACACAGCCAGCGGGGAGGCAGGAAAGCTCACTCCAGATGTGAACGTGCTAGACGCTGAAGCCCCATAAATACCTCCATGGGGCGGGGCTTAGCTATGGCGGCCCCCCTCTCCGGCCATTTCTGAAACAGCCAGCCTTCGCTGACACTGGCTATGAGCTAAGAAAGGGCTTCTGTGCCTCCTCGTGTCATGGGCATCACCCGTGTCCCCTCAGTCCACGCCGCGAGGCGCAGTGGGCGTGAGCCCGGCTTCAGAGGGGCACCGGCGGGCACTCGGCGGGCGGCGGCCAGCGTCCCGAACGACGACTCTCCCCGCTTCTCCTAAACACACAGGACAAGCCCCTGGTCCTGGCTATTCGTGTAAATGATATTCCAGCAAAGAAAGCAAGCTCCCTGCCTCCCCGGGGGGCTTCGGGCATTACGTCCACAGACTCCGGGCAGCACGGACAATGACCAATTGACTCTCATTAAAACTCCAATAACGCTGGCGCGCTGGTGGCTTTGATACGCGCTGCTCTGAGCGGGAGCCAACCGCATTAGGAAAATGTAATTAGACTAATAAATTCCGGGCAATCCCTTCCTCCTCCCCCTCCCCCCACCCCTTTTGCTCCAGTGAGGAGCCACTCACAAGACCTCATTACCCACACGCAGCCCCACAGTGGGCTCTGCTGCAAAGAAGCAGAGTCCCAGTCTCCTGGGCCTGACCCGAGAGAGGCCCTCCCTCAGCCCTCGCTCCCAGCTCTGCACGCAAGGGGGACACTCCGGCCAAAGAGCAGCGGCTTCGGGCAGCTGGGGACACATGGCCACCACTCCTGCTCTCCTCTCACTCTAGACTCTAGAGAGACCCCCTCCCTCCTCACACCCCTCCTGGCCCCTCTCCCAGGTCAGGCAACATTCCACATGAGCACTTCTTTGTGAGTCTGTGGGCTCATAGCCCTGCTTCTCTCTCCCCAGAAACGGGGGGATGGGGGGGGGGGTTATCATAGGCTTTGAGGTCCCAAAGCCCAGCTGCTGGAGCCAGCGAGGGGACAGACGTCAGGGGAGGGCCGACCCCACCCGAGTTCAGGGGCCACCGTAGGCCCTGAATGTCCGAGTTCACTCCCGTCTTCTGGGCCAGTGGTGGGCAAACTCATCAGTCAACAGAGCCAAATGTCAACAGCACAACGATTGAAATCTCTTTTGAGAGCCACATTTTTTAAACTTAAACTTCTTCTAACGCCACTTGGTCAAAACAGACTCGCCCAGGCCGTGGTATTTTGTGGTCAAAGAGCCGCCGTTTGCCGACCACGGTTCTGGGCGACGCAAACCGCACAGGCAGGCCCGTCCAGGAGGCACCCCCACCTCTCAGGACTCGTACCCCTGAATCCTGCTTCAGCGCTTGCTCCGGACACGCAACTCTGGTCCAGGGCACAGCACACCGGGGCCAATCGGGCAGCACACGGGTGTCGCGGGACGGAAGAATTCAACCATGTGAGATGGTTCGTACCAGAACACCACACCGGAGCCACTAGGAATGCACCACACACACACACACACACACACACCCAGGGACGGCGAGGGCCCCCCCCCCGCCCCCCGGGCTCCATCCCGGCACCTGTCTACCTGTGCCCCAGAGCCTTCCTTCTGCCACTTGGCAGGGCAAACTCACACCCTCCCTGCCCTCCCCTCAGCCTGTTTTGTACTCTTTCTCCCGCCCTCCTGTCTGTTTCTCTCTCTCTCTCTCTCTCTCTCCCCGGTTCCCCCCATTTTGCACACGGAGTGGCGGGTGTGGGAACTGGGCGGGCAACCAGCAGGTGGAGCAGGCACACTTCAGGTTTTCCTCCAAGATAAATACTAACATAAAGGTGGTACTTTATGTATTTCTTAACCATTAACCATGAATAAAACTCGGCTGCCATTTTATTTCATTCCTTTTTTTTAAGTATATTTTATTGATTTTTCACAGAGAGGAAGGGAGAGAGATAGAAAGTTAGAAACATCGATGAGAGAGAAACATCGATCAGCTGCCCCCTGCACACCCCCTGCTGGGGATGTGCCCGCAACCAAGGTACATGTCCTTGACCGGAATCGAACCCGGGACTCTTCAGTCCACAGTCCGACGCTCTATCCACTGAGCCAAACCGGTCTCGGCTGTTTATGCATTTTTAAATGGTTGGGGGTGGGGGTCAGAAAAAAGGAGAATTTTTTGTGACACATGGAAGTTCAAATCCCTGTGTCTATAAATAAATAAAGTTTTATTGGCACACAGACCCATCCACCATTTACATATTGTCTCTGGCTGCTTTCAAGTTGCGGCAGAGAAGCTGAGGAGTTTGGCAGAGCCTCTACGGCACACAGAGCCTAAAATGCGAGCGATCGGGTCCTCCCCAGAAAGCGTCAGGGACTCCTAAGAGCTTTACAGTCCTTACAGTAGTAACCCGCGGGGAGAGCACGACCGTAGTCTTCACTTTGCGGACGAGGAAGCGGGAGCTCAGAGGTGTTCCGGACATCACCGAAGCCTCCCAGCCTCCCCTGTGGAGCCAGGACTGGGAACCAGGCAGTGAGTGACTCCGGTGCCTGTGTCCTGCCCACGCCCCTGTCTTCCTGTCCGAGCCCAGGGCTGACCGTTCTCGCACCACAGCCCCAGGGAGCCGCCTGCCTCCCCGGCTAATAGGCCCTCCTGGCTTCACACCACGTGGGGGGAATCACCCCAGAGTACCTGGTCAGCTCCCTGGCCACTGTGACCCCCAGAACTTCTTCTAACCCTATTGTCCCACCCTTAAAAGGACCTAAAAATCCCATTGCTCTCTGGACCCTACAGAAATCGACCCCTAGCACCCTCTAGACTGGGAACAGCAGCAGACGTGATAAAATCCGGAGCTCCAGCCAGAGCTCTCTAAAAATATACGGGAGCCAATAAATCTGGCTCCAAATAAACCTGTCCCGTCCACCATCTTGCAGAGCTGGAAAGTCGAGGTCCCCGGGACTGCTGTCCAGGTTAGGGAAACCTCAAGGCCACCCTCCCAGTTTTTCTCTCTCTGAACATCCAACAATGAGGCGAGAAGGGTGCATGCTCAGTTACCATGGGAACGAAGCCAAGCTATGTCTGCAGCAGGAAGGCTTCAAGATAGACACTAGAAGTGGGAGGACTCCACAGGGAGAGGTGCAGGTACATGACACCTAATCTGTGACTAAAGTTTCTCAAAGAGGCCTCCACCCATCATTAACTCCGAGCTCAGAAGCGCATTAGAAACCGCAGAGCTCATCAATAGGTACAAATCAATATACCATATCTAGAAGGCAGATATTTGACTGTTATTTATTTGCATATTGAATGTAGCTGTATCACATCCGGCTGGAAGAAACCCAAATAATTGAGTCCAGGCATTGCACCCCGGTGACCCACGGGCCTTTTCAGCCCACGAAACTGCTTTATTGGCCCATACAATCTTTCCAGAAGTCTATCTATATAAAAGCCTAAGCAACCATTCCTATGGAAAGACTGGAAGGAGCGGTCGCTATGACACGCACTGGCCACCAGGGGGTAGATGCTCAACACAGGAACTGCCCCCAGCCTGTAGGCCCCAATTGCCCAAGGTACCTGCCAGCCAACCTCCCAGTCTCCCCGTGCCCCGTGTCTCCCCCTCCCCGCCCCTCCCCCAGCCCTGGCTGGCAGGCCCCGATTGCCTGATTAGGGCCCCCAGGCTGGGACAGGAAACGGGGTGGGTGGCAGCAGACATGGCCTCTTTCCCAGGGGTGCCGAGGACTGGCTTCCTCCTCAGGGCCAGCAGGCCAACCTCCCAGGTCCCTCTCCCTGACCAGCAGGTCCCAATCCCTGGATCGGGCCAGGCCCTGGGACAGGGAACCAGATGGATGGCGAGGGAAGGAGGTGGGGAGTGGGGGAACCTGATCAGCCCTAATCGCCGCCAGGCCTAGGGACCCCACCCTTGCATGAATTCCATGCACTGGGCCTCTAGTTTCTAAATAGATGACCAACATTTAAAATCTGAATTATTTTATAGCACAATTACTATGCCTGGCTTTTCTTGAACACAATGCAGAGATCTGGCAATGGCAGCGTTACAGAGCAACAGCGGGCTGGCCCTGACCGGGGACGCCCCAGAGGCTGGGGACATGCCTGCGGGCCCTCCATCCCCACGCCCTCTGCTCTCCTGCACCGGGTCCATTTCACACCAGTCATTCCTGGAGGCCTCCTGGAGGCATCTGAATTTGTGACACCCAATCCCAGGTGCCACCACCCCCATTTTACTGGGGGAAACACTGAGGCTATGGAGGAGAAATGTGCCGAAAATGTGCCGTGGACATGACACAGCCGACCTCCCCACGCCCAGGACAGGACTTAGCTCAGCCCTGCCTGAAAGCGAAGTCTAGAAGCTGGGCTATCTGTCAGCTGCGAACGTGTCTAAGGTGAAAATTAGATTTTTTCTGCTGACACCGATTTTGCCAGCTTTGTTCCGGCTCTTTGCAGGGAGGAGGCCGGGAGGAGGAAAAGCTCTACAGGGACAAGGAGGGAGTCTCCTCGGCCCTCTCCAACGACCCTCCTGCTCCCCGCCTCCCCTGCCCACCCACGACCCTGCTCAACACAGCCTAGGAATACCCAGAAAGAAAAGGCTGGAGGAGAGGGCCTGGGGAAAATGCCCAGGACGGGTCAGCCGCTGCCCCTGACTTCACAGCTGATGATTCTGTGACAAAGACGGGTGGAGAGTGTCGGCCAGACCTGGGTTCAAATCCCCTCTCCGCCATTTGCTCACTGGGTGACCTTGGCCGAGGAACCTCTCTTCGTCTGTGTAGTAGGGATAGCAGCAGCACTCTGGGGTAGGATTGTTGTGCAGGTTAGGTAAGGTCACACTAGAGCCCTTCATAGACTGTCAGGCACATAGTAGGTGCTCCACCAAAGCAGTATATTCTATTACTCCTCCAACTCAGCTTCCAGCCCCAGCCAGACAGTCCCACTCCTCCACCTGGTGATCAGGGACGCCTCCGCCTGCAGCTCTGGCTGCACGCCCCGTTCCCCGCGGGGAAGCGCCCGCTGGTCTCGCCACCTCCACGAGCCCGGCCAGCAGGTCCCGGCCTCCGTGACTTTGCCCAAATGGTGAGCCTCACTCTCAGCACCGCTCCCACCCTCCCCTTCTAGCCAAGCCCACCGCCCTCCAGGCCCAGCCGAAGTTCCCACAACCTTCCCCCCCGGCCCAGGAACCTCTGCCCACTCTGGACTCAGCTCCTTCACTTGCTCAGAGGAATTCGGTCCTGCTCGCTGACATTCTGTAGCTGATATCGCCTGCCCTTAGCGTCCCGAAGGTCTAGGACACAGCTCTCACACCAGGGACATCCTTTTAGGGGACTTGAGGTGTGTGTAGCAGCTAATACCCTCTTCCTTGGGTACCAGCACCCCCAAATTCTTTTCCAGGGCCAATCCTCCCCTCCCAAGTTCAGTCTTGGCAGGACTATTTGATCATGAGGCCCTAATCTCCACCAAGTCAGGAATGGTCACATGGCCGAAGCCCAATCAGTTCGATCCCCTCTCTCCCAGGACACAGAATTCCATCCTGCCATCCGGCTGGGCTCACCCATCCTGGAGGGATCCCAGGGGGCTTGTGCTCCTAGACTTTTCAAGGCCATTCATTCAGGTGGACGTTAAGCTGAGCCATTTCTTTTCTGTGGGACCTAGGAGCCCAGCACACGATGCAAAATCAAACGGTGCCGCCCAACCTCAAGTTGCTGGTCTGGCCCTGCCTCACTCCCCAGGCCCTGCAGCAGCCTCAGCCACTGTCGGTCTAGCCCTGCCTCCCTCTCCAGCCCTTAAAGCAGCCCCGGCCACTGCTAATCAGGCCCTCCCCCAGCACAGGCCCGCAGAGGCCCTGCCACCCCACCCTCAACAGTGCACGTGCAACCTCCTCCTCTCCAGTCGACCCATTGCAGTGTCCAGGTTAATTAGCATAAATAGAGAGGGGATGGGGATGGGGATGGGGATGGATTATGTGTTCCAATTTTGAGGAACACATAACTTCCCTGCCTGATCAAGTCAGCGCCCAGCACCTCTCCCAGCTCAGGGGGGCTGTCAGGAGGCTCTAAATTGGACCAGGGATGGGTGCACAACCCTGGGGAACGGCGCACCAACGCGTCCCACCCGCTAGTCATTGCGGCATTTGCAGAGCCACCAAGTCACAAAGCCAGAGTTCAAAGGTGACGCTTCCGACACATGCGGCCGAGCATCAGCTCGCTCTCGAAGCCTCAATCACAAGGGCAGGTTCTTACATTTGGGTCACAATATCGCCCAGAGCTGAGCATTCCGCAGAGGAAATTACAGTCATTAGCCGTGGGAGGGCTGGCTGCATGAACCTCAGCTGGTCTAATCCCGGGGTGAGATTTCCCTCTGGGTGTTGGGTGCTGTGGGGTCTGGGGGAGGAATGTTCCAGGAGGAACCTCCACCTCCCATCAGCGTCCCTAGGAAATGACACTCATGTCATTTACTGCACTCACATCACGCCAAGAGGCAGGAAAGCCTAGTGGCTGGAACATGGGTGTCAGCAGCTGGATCAGCCCTCCCTGTGGTCTGCTCCCCCACCCCCAGCAGGCAGAGGCTGTCTGCAGAGGCAGAGGTGATCGGGAACTCGCAGCAAACAAGACACGTACAGCTGCTATGAAGGAAGCAAGAAGGATGATGGCCAGTGTCCGCTAGGATGAGCGCATGGTGATTAACTGACCCATTTTAAAGATGGGGGCACAAAGGTCCAGCCTAGACCGGTCACACAGAGTCTGGCAGCAAGAACCTGGCCCCGAGAGACTCCCGCCTCTGTCCTGGAGCCTGGCTGGGTCCCAGGGTGAGGGAAGGCAGGAGCCAGCGAAAGCAGAAACATGCATTCATTCGGCACCTGCAGTGTGCCAGGCACCAGGCCCCTGGCATCCAGACCTTTCTAAATGCCACAGTGACCCCCAAGGTTTGAGCACAGCAGCCCCTCTTTTTCCTCCCTCTGCAGTGAAGGACCAGCCCCCACCAGCCCAGCCACCTCAGGCCCACCCCAATGAGGACACGGGCACCTTCTTTAAAACTCACCACTGCACAGTCAGAGGCTCTGACCCCCTCGGGTCCACCCTTCTCCTCTGATCCGTTTTATTGCAATGTAATAACTCATCGATTCCTCAACAGATGGAAATTTTACTTGACTAATCATAGCCGTCTGCCGGGCTGGAGTGGGGTGGCTCAGGGCACGCGGAAAGGGCTGTCAGGGGGCCAGGCATGGAGCCCAGAACTCAAGGCCACCTTGAGGGCCCACTCCTCCGAGAGAAGGCACACACTGTGGGAACGCACCAGGCGCTAGGCAACATGGGCAGCTGTGGCCCCCACCTTTCCCGGGTCCAGACCCTTCCCACCCCTCTAGACACATCATGGCTGGTGCCAAGGGGAAACGGAGGCACCTGGTGTAAACACCTCATAACAGCAGCGTGCTGGGTGCCAGCCCAGGCCACATTCCGATTGAGCACTTTCCTTTTCGGTTCTGTCAACAATCCCATTTGCCAAAACCGGTGTGGCTCAGTGGATAGAGTGTCGGCCTGTGGACTGAAAGATCCCGGCTTCAATTCCGGTCAAGGGCATGTACCTTGGCTGCGGGCAGGTCCCCAGCAGGGGATATGCAAGAGGCAGCTGATCGATGTTTCTCTCTCATCGATGTTTCTGACTTTCTATGCCTCTCCCTTCCTCTCTGTGAAAAATCAATAAAATATATATTTTAAAAAGCAATCCCATGGGCACACGTGAACATTCCCATTTCACAGATTCAGAAACAGCTGGAGGAGCGAAGTCACACACCCTGAGTTGCATGCATACACCCTGCATGCATGTCCCCAAGTGGGGGTGGCAGCCTGGCCCGGTAACTTCCTTAAGGCCCACATGGAGTCCCCTCCCTCCTATAAAAACAGACCCCCGAAACTCCAGGAACTCCTCAGCACCCTCTAGACAAGTCCAAGCCCCTCAGCCAGGCCTGTACCAAGGAACCCCATCGAAGTATCTATCCAAGATATGTGAAATTACGGTACACACAAAGGCTTCTTTGTCTGAATATCATAGCAGATGATTCATAACAGTCCCAAAGTGGAGCTATCGACATGAAAATGGATAAACACACCAAGATCTATAGTCGGCAAACTCATTAGTCAACAGAGCCAAATATCAACAGTTCAACGATTGAAATTTCTTCGGAGAGCCACATTTTTAAAACTTAAGCTTCTTCTAATGCCACTTCTTCAAAATAGACTCGCCCAGGCCGTGGTATTTTGTGGAAGAGCCACACTCCAGGGGTCAAAGAGCCGCAGTTTGCCGACCACTGATCTATACATTCATCAAAGAATCACTTTGCAATCAATGGGGGGAAGGCACCACCGAGTGACTTGAAAGGAGAAATTTCACATAAAGAATTATTCACTATCACCAGAGACTGGATTAACAGGGGGCGGGTTAGAAAGAAGCAGAGAACCTGGTGCAGCCATTTTCCACCTTTTCCATCTCCTGGCACACACAAGCTAGTTGCTAAACTTCAATGGCACACCAAAAAAAAAATAGGTTCTTGCAAATCTGACCAAAAACTAATTTTGATCCGTTCGCTCCGGAAGGCTGTCGTGGAGGCTGCGGTCATGTTTTATTGGACGATCTGAAGAAAAAGAGGCCAGAGCCCCTGGCTCAACAGGCATTGCCTCTGCTAGGGAGCCATTCATTCGTGCCGCACACCGGATCAAAATCACTGCTCAAGGACGAATCTCCCCAGGGCGGACACACGGCCCCTGAAGCAAGAGCAGGTGCCCCCAATGTGGGCTGAATGGAGCCCCAAGGAAGCACCCCCTGACCCAGGCTGCGTGCATGCCCACGGGAGAGCCCCCTTCCCCAAGGCGGGCGGAGGTAGAACCCCCAAGGCAGTACCCCCACCCATGCACACCCGCCGGGGGTGCCGTCCAGACCTTGGCTTAGCCTCCACGGGGTTCCCTGCGCCGCCCAACGCTGGTCTGGAGCCAAACCGGCGGAACTCGCTAGAGATTCCACCTGTGGAACTTACCAGAAATCGGCCCCGGAGGACGCCGCCACAGCTGCTCGCAGGTGTCTCCGCAGACACACCCCACTACCAAGCTGCCTGCGACGGGGTGCCGAGGCAGCTGCTGGGCGCGATGCAGGAGCCGGATACTGAGGCTGCTGGGGCTGCCCGAGCCTGTGAGCACATGGAAGCCAGGAAGTGGGGGGCTTCGCGGCCACGCGGGCTCCACAGCGCCCTCTGCTGGCGAAGCTTAGCGGGCCAGCTGAACTGGGGGGAATTTAAAGGGCCCAGATCCACTTTCACCCAGCAGGCAAGAAGGGTGAATTTGGATGGAGCTGAGAGGCAATTATCAATAGCCAGCAATGACCCAGCTTCCTTAGGAGCCCTTATCACAGTATTGAACTCCTGTGCAACCACACAACTCTGTATTGCTACCGAAGAAGCCACAGCTATCATTCCTACAAAAGTTCTCACCCTTTCCATTAGGGAAACCAGCAGGCCCACAAGTCACCGCTGAGTGCATTTATTAACCCTCCGATGCAGTCACAGTTCCACAGACTAGTCTGTCACCTAAATGTTAAACTGCAACGTTAACTTCCAAACATTTGCATATAAAATAAAGATGGAAAGAGAAAGAAGAAAAGGGTTAGTTGCTAAGTGTGCACAGTCTAATTATCCATTTCAGAACTGGGGGAATAACGTCAGGGTGATTCCATGCACCCGCTGGGCGGCTGTGAGTCAGACGGGAGCCGGGACCCGTTCTATCACCTGACTATTGCAAGTCCGCACTGTGACATATGGGCCAGAGTGGCATTGTGGGTCCCTCAGGATTTGTGCTTATTCAGGGCCAGTGTCAGGAATCCCAGAACCATCGGGGGGTATTTCCTCTCCCCAGTGCACAATCACTCTGGCAAATGGCCGTGGGGCCCTGTCGGGGAGGCATGAGCGAAGGATTATGGTAATTATTGCAGGACCTGGCCTCCCAAGGGCTTCTGGGTCTGGAAATTGACTTAGGTCTGCAAACTGAAAGAGAGACTAAGACTCTCTCTATCTAGTGGTGATGCAAGTCGGGTTTTGACCAGCAGATCCAGAAGTTATTGTGTTATATAGAGAGAGCAATGCTCCCGTGGGCTGCCCACGTATTTCATTCCCGGGGACACGGTGATCCATTAGCCGTCCTCTAACTCCCTGAGGCCAAGGCTCTCTGATTGGCTCGCATCCCTGCTGCCTTACAGCAGATGTGCCTTTGTCTTCGGCAGGGAGGTGCTCGCCCTGGGTCTCTGCTACTCTGGGATGTTCTTATCCCCACTGCAATCAGGGAGGCCATCTCAGTGGAGGCAGCCTCCGCTTTCCATCCCACCGACAAGAGAGCAGCCACAGAGCACTTCAGGGGTGATGCCTGGCCCTTCTTCTTGTGGAATATAGCTGCGTGCGGATTGCACATCACCATCCAGTTCAACCATCCTGTCTCCTCAAGCCTCCAGAGTCCCTTCTCCATCTCATGCCATCACAACTGCATTAACAGTGAGCCACGGATGGGTCCAAATTCTAGACAATCGGTCAAGCAAGCTGTCAGCGCCGCCTCCAGCTGCACACGCTACTAACCAAATCCAGGATGTCTCTACATGCATCCACACGATGAATTCAGCCCAATCTAGGGTTAGTTCCTGCCCAGTCGGCACCCACTTTCATGTATGGTCCCAAGTTGATACACACTGAGTGGCCAGATTATTATGATCTCTGAACACATAATAATCTAGCCACTCAGTATGTGTGTGTGTGTGTGTGTGTGTGTGTGTGTGTATGTATGTATATATATTAGAGGCCTGGTGCATGAATTTGTGCATGGGTGGGGTCCAACCAGCCTGGCCAGGTGGAGGGGACATGGTGGTTGGCCAGCCTGCCAGCTGGTTGAACTCCTGGTTGAGAGGACAATTTGCATATTAGCCTTTTATTATATAGGATATACACTGAGTGGCCAGATTATTATGCATTCAGAAATCATAATAATCTGGCCACTCAGTGTATATTAGCAAAGTCTTGCAAGATTTTTGGTGTGTCCCTGTCACCAGGGAGCAAGCTGAGATTTGACCCTAGTTAGAGATGGTGATGACAGGGGTGGTCTCAATGAGCCTTAAGAAGAATGGGTCTCCCTACTCAGGGACCCTGCTCCAGCCGAGGTGATAACAGGTTGTTGTGCATATTTTTTAACAGAAAGAACTGTCTCCTTGGACACTGGATGACAAGCCACCAGCACCGACAAGGGAGACTCAGAGTCACTTGGGGTTTAAGAGCATTTCCTCTGGGTCCAACAGATGTCCCCCACTCCACATTTCAGGAGTCCTTTCGTTTCCAATTGATGTCCTAGTTTCCACATGAGAAATCTGTCAAGATGTAAATTCAACTGTAGTTGGAATTCAGCACCCAGCTCAGTAAAAACAAAATTAAAGTGTGTGTTTGCTTTTCAGCATTGTCAGCTCTGGGGCTGTGAGAAACACCACAGTGAAGGGCTGTCTTGGAGGCTCGGGGGCTCTCAGACGTGAGTAAGAGCCATTTTCTTGGTGAGTGCTGAGCCCCTGTCCCCACGTGCTGGCAAGTGCAGTGGCACTTCATCTCCATCAGCCACGGTGACAGCTGGATTAACTGGAAGGCCACTACATGTCTCAGGTCGCTAGCATCTCATTTCCCAAGGTGCTCAGCCCCACGCTCACGCCCAAAAGCACGAGAAAACCCGCCCATCTCCCAGCACCACTCCTGATGACAATCCAGTATCTGTCCGGGACTCGTGAAGAAAAAGAAGCCAGCACCGGCTCAGTTGGCGGGGCGCCCTCCCAACACCAAAAGGTTTTGGGCCGGTCCCTGGTCGGGGGAGTGCAGGAGGCAGCCAATTGATGTTCTACTCTCTCCCTCTCCCTTCCTCTCTCAAAAAATCAATTACCCCCCCCCTTTTTTTAAGAAAAAGAAACCAGGCCCTGACTGGGCGGCTCAGTGGGGTAGAACAGTGGTCGGCAAACTCATTAGTCAACAGAGCCAAATATCAACAGCACGACGATTGAAATTTCTTTGGAGAGCCACATTTTTTAAATTTAAGCTTCATCTAACGCCACTTCTTCCAAATAGACTCGCCCGGGCCGTGGTATTTTGTGGAAGAGCCACACTCAAGGGGCCAAAGAGCCACGGTTTGCGGACCGCTGGGGGAGAGCAACATCCTGGTATCCAAGGTTGTGCTGTGTGTGGTGGGTTTTTTAATATATTTTTATTGATTTCAGAGAGGGAGGGAGAGAGAGAAACATCAACGATGAGAGAATCACTGATCGCCTGCCTTCTGCACAGCCCATACCAGGGGTCAAGTCTGCAACTTGTGGGCCTGTCCCCTTCATCAGAATTGAAGCCAGGACCCTTTAGTCCGAAGGCCGACTGGCTTTAACCACTGAGCCAAACCGGCCAGAGCAAGGTCATGGTTTTGATCCCCAGGCAGGGCAGGGCACACATAAGAAGCAACCAATAAATGCATAAATGAGTGGAACAACAAGTTGTCCTCTCTCTCTCGTAAATAAATAAAAAAGAAAAGAAACCACGTGTTAACAGAGAGAGTTCCCCACGAAGAATTAAGAGCTATAATAGAGGCCTGGTGAACGAGGCATTGCCTAATAAAGAAAGCAGAGGACTGGCACGAATGTGAGAACAGATGTGAGCAGCAGAGCCTAGAGAGAGCCCCTAAGAATCCCCTCCCCCGGGGGCTAAGAGAGGGTCCCCGGGGAAGGGCTCCCAAAGGGTTTGGTAGCCCTCCCCCAAAGGATGGGTCCCCCCAGAAGTGAAATAAAAACTCCAAGAAAAAGCCTCCAAGGAGGAGGCAGGACTCCCAAAGAACAGTGTCCCTCCCCCACACTCAAGGGCTGAGATAGAGAGAGGCCCAACGAACCCCCCACACACCTCCCAGGGCTAAAGTAGATCCCCCAGGAAGAGCCTCCAGAAAGACACCCCCCATCAGGCTGCAGTAAAGGCCCCAAGAAAGAGTGCCCTCAGGCTGCGACAGGGCCT
This sequence comes from Antrozous pallidus, assembly GCA_027563665.1. Classification (NCBI taxonomy): domain Eukaryota; kingdom Metazoa; phylum Chordata; class Mammalia; order Chiroptera; family Vespertilionidae; genus Antrozous; species Antrozous pallidus. The sequence continues at coordinate 202,776,442 of CM050508.1, forward strand.
CCAGGGAGGGTCCCCCAGGAAAATCCCCTCCCCCACACAGGCACACACACCCTTCAGGGCTGACATCCGACCAGACTTCGTCCTAGGCATAGCTGGGGCTCCCTGCACGGCCAAGCGCGGGTCTGGTGCCAACCCAGCAGAACTTGCTAGAAATCCAACCTGTGGAACTTACCAGAAGTCTTCCCTGGACGATACAGCCAAAGCTGCTCCCAGAAGGCGTCACCAGGGCACCCCACTACAAAACTGCCTGCAAAGGGGAGCTGAGGAAGCTGCTGGCCGCTGGGCGCCACTGGCCACCGTGCACTAGTGACCCCTGCACGGCAGAGCCAGCACTGAGGCTGCGGAGCCTGTGAGCACGTGGGAGCCGGGAGGCGGGGCTTCCCTGCGGCGTGTGCTCCATAGCGCCCTCTGCCGGGGAAGCTCAGTGGGCCAGCTCGCCTGGGGAAAGTTTAAAGGGCCCAGATCCATTTTCATGCCGCAGGCAAGAAGGGTGAATTTGGAGCAGGGGATAATGGAAACATTCTCTATTGTGATTGGGCTGGTGGTTTCGCAGGGGTAAAATTTGTAAAAATCCTTTAAACTGCCTGGCTGGTTTGGCTCAATGACTAAGGTATTGGCCTGCAGGTCGAAGTGTTTGGGGTTCAATTCCAGTCAAGGGCAGGTACCAGGGCTGTGGGCCCCTCCTTGGCCTGAGCCCTGGTCAGGGTTCATGCAGAAGGTAACCAATCAATGTGCTTCTCTCACATTGATGTTTCTATCTTTCCCTCTCTCTTCCACTCTCCCTAAAAATCAATGGAAAAATATCCTCAGGTGAGGATTAAAAAAAAAAAAAAAAAGTCCTTCAAACTGAACATTTAAAATCTGTGCATTTTGTTGTGGATGAATTACATCTCAATTTTTAAATTTCATCGTGTAAGTTTGGGTTTTAAGTCCAGTCACTCTGTATTGCCTGCACACAGTAAGTAAAGAAATACTTTTTAAATACTTTTATTGATTTGTAGAGCGAGGGGAAGGGAGAGAGAAAGAGAAACATCGATATGAGAGAGAAACATTTATCGGCTACCTCACTCATGCTCAAGTCTGAAACCTTGGCATGTGCACCAACAGGGAGTCAAGCAGCAACCTTTTGATGCGTGATGACACCCAACCAACGGAGCCATACTGGTCAGGGTGGTGAATAAACGTTTCTGAGTAACCAAATGCGTGCATGAGTCACACACTCTTCTTCGCTTTCCTCACATCAAACTTACCACAGTTTCTGAAAATCACTAAGCTATTGGCCTGCTTTTCCAGACTCCCATAACCCTCTGCTCTTAGCTCAGCCACTGCTTTTATTACACTGATGTCAGTTTCAGAGCGGCAAAAGGTATCTGGTACTACCAGAGGGGCCAGCCTGAGCGCTCTATGCCTCACACTGTCTGCAGAACTCTAGCACACACGGCAACCTGCGCAGTAGTTGCTTCTAGCATCCCCATTTTATTGATGCGGCAACTTAGGTATAGTTTTTTTTATATTTTTATTGATTTTTTACAGAGAGGAAGGGAGAGGGATAGAAAGTCAGAAACATAGACGAGAAACATTGATCAGCTACCTCTTGCACACCCCCTATTGGGGATGTGCCTGAAACCAAGGTACATGCCCTTGACCTAAATCAAACCCAGGACCCTTCAGTCTGCAGGCCAGCACTCTATCCACTGAGCCAAACTGATTTCAGCTGAGGGTCCGTTTTTCAGAGTGTCTACACTCTTAACCACTTTGTCTCCGGAGTCAGACTGTCCTCGTTTCAAACCCCAGCTCTTCCCCTTGCCAACTGTGGGTCTTGGGCAAGACCACTGGTCACACCGAGCCTCCCTCTAGTCATCTCTAAAATGGGGATAATAATATTTATTTTCCCCTTGGGTTGCCATGAGCCAAAAGTGGCCTTCTTGTCCACATAGAATGTTCAGCACAGTGTCCATCTCAGAGCAAGGGCACTACATCACCAAATTAAAAAATGGGTATCACCAATACTAAGACACGCATGTTAACATCTCTGGAATCAGAATGTGTGTGCTAATCAACGGCATCGCACACTCTCCTCGGACAGTGGCAGCTGTGACAGGGTTGTCACTGCCTCTATGTGAGCAAACCTGGCGGAGATGGCTCCTATCACTGTCACTTCCCTGTCTAAGCAAGTAGCAAGTAGCTCTTCCAATACGAATAAAACTACGATGAGCTAAGACAGCACCGTGTCATACTTTAGCTGGCAGCCGCTTTTCTTTCTTTGAGGCACATAGATTAATGGTGCGTCTTACAATTGATGGTTTCTTAGATTTGATAAAATGCACCACAATGTTATCATCACACGTCTGTCTCTCCTGCTGCAGATAATTGGATTACTGTCCCCTATGCACGAGTTAGACATTCGTGCCTTTTCCGTGTGACTTTGCAATGGAATGCAAGCAGTAGGACAGTGCACCAGTTCTAAGATGTGGCCTTAGGACGTGTATGTTTCTGCCCAACCCGGAAAACGGAGCCTGGACCCAACCTGCAGCCTGCTGCACAGCCACCCCGGCCGACCCGCTGTGAGCAAGAGGAATAATTGACTATAGTTATGCGCCACTGGGGGCTATTGGTTCCTCGGCCTTAGAATAACAACAATAGGTAATACACTCACTAAACCACGAGTGCTTTGCAGGCAAAGCCGATAGCTTTGCCTGCATCGGGCCTCTAGTATTACATAAAATCAAAATATAGTCATAAGTAGATACTGCTCTAGACAATACTTCTCATGGCCAAAGAACAGACAACTCACATTTCTGTTGGCATTTAATGGAGCTCAGATTTAGGATATCATTCTCTCTGACATAACCTGATACCCAAAATTTATGTCTTCAGAATCCAGCTTATTACCTGGGTTTAGAGGGCACTCAGAGAGGTACTCAGAGATGGCAAAAGGCAGGCTCTGGAATCAGACAGGCCTGGATTCAAATCTCAGCTCTGCCACTCAACAGTGGGGTGACCTTGGGAAGTCATCTAGGGCTCATCAACTGTAAAATAGGGGTGGTAAAAGTGAAGCAGCTGAACCAGTCAGCGAGTGTGGCTCAGTGGATAGAGTTTCGGCCTGTGGACTGAAGGGTCCCAGGTTCGATTCCGGTCAAGGGCATGTACCTTGGTTGTGGGCACATCCCCAGGAGGGGGTGTGCAAGAGGCAGCTGATCAATGTTTCACTCTCATTGATGTTTTTGACTTTCTATACCTCTCCCTTCCTCTCTGTAAAAAATCAATTAAAAATATATTTTAAAAATGATTTTTTTAAGTGAGGCAGACAATGTGTGGGGTCTTTACTCTGGACCTGGCATTAGTAGGCACTCCAGACACCCCAGTCCCTTTCCTTGGTAGATGTGTGTGCTTGTGTACGTAACTGAGACCCCTGGGACCCATTTCTGCACCCAGAACCAGCCAGAAAAATATCTTCCAGATGCTCCTGGCACATGGCAGGAAGGATCTGGTGGGAGGAGGCATCCTTGGCACACAAGATCTGGCAGGATCCAGGGGAAGCAGTGGCCAAGTTGCTCCCAGCAGTTCAGCTCCCCAAGGACCCCTTCACTAATCCATCTCCAACCCACCTGGCATCCGGTGCCTGGGCTAGTGCCAGACCCGCACTTGGCAGACTATGTGCTTCCCCAGAATTTTCTGCCCCGGTTACTCCCTGACAGGGTTCAGGGGGCCTCCCATCTGGTCCAGTCGGGGGGCAGGGGTGGGCCAGCTCCCCTGTCAGCCATCGGGGCCCCTGCACAGGAGCCCCTGGATCACAGTGTCCCAGGAAACTTCCTGCAGCTCCCCCCCCTCCCCCCCCCGGGACAGAGTATTCAGCAGGGAGGCCTGGATTCCAGCCCTGACTTTGCCATAGCCTGCAGTGTGCCCTAAGGCAGGTCCCTTAACCTGTCTGCCTCCATTTCTCTTGCCTCTACCATGAATAATACCTAAGAAGTCTCCATGGTTTATAACACAGACCCATCTGAGATCCTGGGAGAGGCCACAGACAGCCCCCCCCCCCCCCCCCCCGCCCCAGAACAATGCATCTCATTTCAGCAGCCCAGGACCTTGGAGCAGATGACCCCAAAGCAGCTGCCGGAGCTGCAGAATAGTGGGGCTGGAGGTCCACGGGCTTATCTCCCACTCTGCCCCTCTCTATCCTCTCTGACCAAAGCATCCACTCATGGCCAGGGAGACAAGCCCCAGGGGGCCTTTTCTTGAGCTTCTCTCCGTGGCCTCAGCAACACCCAGGTTTCTGGCCTCCTCAGCCCCTGCTCATTCACTTTCTCTTTGTTGCCATGGTTTTTCTGAGTCTTTCCCAGAGTGAAGGCCCAGAAAAAATCATTGAATCAGATAATCAGCTCACCTTAGGCTGAAGGGTCTTCAGAAATGACCTACATGCCCATGAACACACATGTGCAAACATATGCGCAAATACAGGCGCATATACACATATACGTGCTAGTACACACATACACACTCCAATCCTGTGCCTCAGCCCTCCACTCCTCAGCGCACATTTTGGCTGCTTTTTGTCCCAGAGGCCCAGTGACTGTCAGCACCCACATCCCATCTCCTGCCCTCCACACTCTACCCTGCCATGTCCCTTCTGGTGAAGCCTTCGGCATCCACCAAGGTCAGGAAGACTGAGGAGGCACACATGGTTAAAACTGCCCTGGCCAGTTTGGCTCAGTGGCTAGAACGTTGGCCTGCTGACTGAAGGATCCTGGTTTCAATTCCAGTCAAGGCCACATACCTTGGTTGCAGGCTCCTCCCCGGCCTGAGCCCTCACACACCAATATTTCTCTCTGTCTCTCCCTCTCTCTTCCACTCTCTTTAAAAATCAATAGGAAGAGAGGAACCAAAATGGTGGCATAGGTAAAACACCTATCTTGCCGTCATACTCAGCAATTTTAATACTACAACTTAACGAAAGAACAAACACCTTCCAGAATCACCAGAAAGATGGCCGAGTGATAATTCCACAAATAAAAGTGAAAATAAGACACTGTGACTCGGAGGAGTGGTGGTGGACAGTGTTGAAAGATTCCTGCGGAGAGAGGTTTGGAGTGCGTGCCAGCGGAGAGGGCGGGTGGCTGAAAACGGGCCAGTTTTCTCGAACGGGGAGACAAAGACGTCCCACTGGACTGATTCTCCAGCTCTGGGCAAAGTCCAGGGAACCAACCCACTATCATACGGGGTGAAAACTGGACAGTGGGAGGGCACACCGAAGCTCGGGTGCTGCCGGGTCTGCCGGCTTGTAGAGAAGGCAGCTTGCATGAACAGCTCAGCTGCATGACCGCTCAGAGAGCACTCTTCAACTTGCTCTCTCATTCGGAAAACCGTCAGACTGCTTTGTTTTACGACCCTGGGTGAGACATTGGGCGTGCAGGCTCATTTGGGAAGAGTCTGAATTCCCCGGCAGCCGGTGGAGCTCCACAGCGGCTCTCTCTCAGAGGTGCTGGCAGCCATTGCCCCCAGAACAGAGTCCCCAGGGCTGCATAGGGCAGAGCTAATGCTGTCTGCTTGGCCCAGAGACTCTGCCCATCCAACCTGAGCACAGCTGAGCTTCACAGACAATTGGCCTGGAGGTCAACCCCTCCAAGTGCTAACAACGATTAACCTGAGCTTAACTTCAGCAAGACTGTGCAGCCCATATCCACCTCAGGTAACCGGGGAGGCTGAGCCACTGTCCCTAGTAGGAAGTCTACCACACAAAGCTAATTGACCAACTCAGGGAAGCAGCCACCATGCAGAGACATGGAAAGAAATCAGATGTGAAAGAAATGGAGGGAAAAAAATGACTGGACATGGAATTCAAAACCACGGTTATAGGGCTTTTCAAGAGGCTCCAACAAAAGGTCAAGGCCTATAAGGAAATAAGCAAGACCACAAAGGAAATGACCAAGACCAACGTGGAAATGAATGAGTCCTACAAGGAAATGAACAAGACCCTCAAGGATATAAAAGAGACTCTCAAGGATATGAAAAAGGACCAACCAGAAATTAAGCATACACTGACTGAAATAAAAAATATTAGACAAAGGCCTAAAAGTGCTCTGGAGCACCCCAAGAACCAAGTTAAAGATTTGAAATACAAAGAGGTAAAATCCACTCAGCTGAAAAAGCAAGAAACCAAAAGAATCCCTCTGGGACAACCTCAAGCATACCAACATCCGAATTATAGGGGTGCCAGAAAAAGAGAGAGAGCAAGACAATGAAAACCTATTTGAAGACATAGTGACCGAAAATTTCCCACACCTGGTGAAAGAAATTGACTTAGGAGTCCAAGAAGTGCACCGAACCCCAATATATAGGAACCATAAGAGGACCACACCAAGGCACATCATAATTAAAATGCCAAGAGCAAAAGACAAAGAGAGAATATTAAAAGCAGCAAGAGAAAAACAGATGGTTACCTATAAGGGAGCACCCATACGATTGTCAGCAGATTTCTCAAAAGAAATGATGCAGGCCAGATGGGAGTGGCAAGAAATATTCAAAGTGATGAACAGCAAGAATCTACAACCAAGATTACTCTGTCCAGCAAAGCTATCATGCAGAATTGAAGGTCAGATAAAGTGATTCGCAGATAAGAAAAAGCTAAAGGAGTTCATCACCACCAAACCAATATTATATGAAATGCTGAAAGATATTCTTTAAGAAGAGGAAGAAGAAAAAGATAAAAGTGTCAGTTATGAACAACAAATACACATCTATCAACAAATGAATCTAAACATCAAGTGAATTAATAAGCTGATGAACAGGATAAACTGGTGAATGTAATAGAATCACGAACATAGAGAGGGAATGCACTGGCAACTCTTGGGGAGACAAGGGGTGTGGGAAGTGCAGCAAGAGACTGGACAAAAATCATGCAACTATGGGAGAGGACAGTGGAAGAGGGTGAGGGTGGAGGGTGGGATGGGTACCAGGTGGAGGGGAACTATAGGGTGAAAAAAAAGGGAACAATGTAATTAATAAACTGAACAATAAAGATTTAAAAAATCAATAGGAAAAGGCCCTCCAGTGAGGATTTTTTAAAACTGGACATCTGGGAAGTAGGATCATCACTCTGTCGCACCCCCACTGTAACCTGGGGGTTGCCGATGACATTATGAGTTACGCTGTCACTGGGCAGTCACATTTTGTGCAGCCTTAGAAGTGCATCATGTACTGTGCAAAGTGCTTTCATAAATTTCATCCTCACAACAAATCTACAAGGTAGATATTATTACCCCCATGTGTTATTCATCCCTACTGTGTTCCAAATTTCCCCCAAACTTAGCAGCTCACATGACATTGATTATCTCATTCAGCTTTGGAGGGTCAGGAATCTGGCAGCGGTTTAGCAGGATGGTCCTGAGCCTCCCATGAGGTTTCGGTCTCATCTCAAGGCCCGATTGGAGCGGGGGAATCCATGACCAAGTACGTCCACATGGCTATTCATAGGCCTCAGCTCCTCACTGGCTGTTGGACAGAGATCTCAGTTCTTTGACTCATGGGAACCTCCACAGACTGCCTGCGTGGCCTCAGGACATGACAGCTGGCTTCCCATATAGGAGTGGGTGATGAGGGAGGGAGAGAAGGAGGGGGAGAGAGAAAGAGAGAGAGAGAGAGAGAGAGAGAGAGAGAGAGAGAGAGAGAGAGACCAAAGACAAAGCCACTAAATCTTTTTATAACCCAGCCTCCTTGGGTTAGAAGTGATAACCATTTCCTCTGTCATATTATATTGAGCACACAGATCAACCCCAGTATAAAGAGGAGAATGACAAAGGGTGTAAATACCAGGAGGCCATATTGGAAACTGGCTATCACACCCCATTTTACAGATGACTAAACTGAGTCTCAGAGGGATGAAGTGACCTGCCCGAGGTCACAAAACCAGCAAGTGATGGAATGGAGACTTCCATGCACGACTGTCCAACTCCAACATCTATACCTTTAACTATATTTCTTCTCTGTAACATCATGATGATGATGATGATGATGATGATGATGATGATGCCAGTGATAACTGATGAGGATGAAATAAAGATGATGATAATGATGGTGGTGGTTTAGATGAGGAGGAGGACAGTAGTGATGGTGATGATGACAAGCATTGTGTACTTTGAGCACTTCCTGTGATGCTGAAAATGTACATTTCATTTCATCTTCATAGCTTTGCCATTTCAAATACAGTACATTGACATCACCTAAGCACTTGTTATTAAAGCAAAGTGTGTTTCTCTCCCCCACCCCAGGGGATTGGCATGCACAGTTGAGTCTCAGAGTTGCTCAAACTTCTCAGAATCAAGAGATTACACAACTTGCCCAGCTGGTGTGGCTCAGCGGTTGAGTATGAACCTATGAACCAGAAGGTCATGGTTCAATTCCCAGTAGGGGCACATGCCAATGATGTGGGTTCGATCCCCAGTGGGGGTGTGCAAGTGGCAACCGGTCAGTGATTGTCTCTCATCTTTGACGTTTCTATCTCTCCCTCCCCCTTCTTGTCTGAAATCAATAAAAAAAAATTTTTTTTAAGAATCTCTTTGGAAGGAAGGAAGGAAGGAAGGAAGGAAGGAGGGAGGAAGGAAGGAAGGAAGGGAGGGAGGGAGGAAGGGAGGAAGGAGGGAGAGAGCAGGAAGAAAGGAGAGAGGGAGGAAGGAAGGAAGGAAGGAAGGAAGGAAGGAAGGAAGGAAGGAAGGAAGGAAGGAAGGGAGGAAGGAAGGAAGGAAAGAAGGAAAGAAGGAAGGAAGGAAGGATCTCCAGCCAGGCGAGAGTAACATTCCTGTCTCTACTTTGCGGTGAGAAGCTGAGACTCGGACCCTTTGTTGGCTGAAAATAAAGGTCTTAATCCTCACCCCAGACCCTGGCCACTCCTACCTCTTGGGCTAGAACTCTGTCTGCCCCTGGAGGAGGTGAGGTTGCAGCCAGCAAGGACTCAGCCCTGAAAACATCAGGCCTGGGACCCTCACCACCACCGCCAGGCCTGGTCCCTTGCCTCCTCCCTCCTGCTGCCTCCTGCTGCTCACGCCGCTCCTCCTCAGGCTATTTGTGGGTAGATCAGAGGCCACACAGCCCTCCTGGAGAACAGTGACCTCGTTCCAAATTACTCCGGGGGAAGGACATTCGGAATCAAGAGACAGCACTCAGCACAGCGACATACAAACATTTCTGAAAGAGGGGGAATTATGTCTTAGAAATAACATTAATCATGATAATGCTCTTGCTCCTTCCCTGCCTGGGTGTTTGCTGGATGGTTTTGCTGGCTTTAACCCTGGGCAGCTGGGGCTCTCACAGAGCCCCCCGTGCTACGTGCTCTCCCTCCCTCGGCCAGGATGCTCGCCCGGTTCCAGAAGCAAAGGAGCCCATTATTTCCCATCTCCCATCAGCCTTCCTGGTCCAGGGGTCACTCCAGCCCAAGGTCAAAACCCAAGGGCTGGGCAGGTTAAATAAATGAAGGAAGCTGGCTATGATTGGGACTCAAGTGCCTGGCTCATCTGGGATTGCCTCCTTTTATTTTTTTAAATATATTTTTATTGATTTTTTACAAAGAGGAAGGGAGAGGGATAGAAAGTCAGAAACATCGATGAGAGAGAAACAACGATCAGCTGCCTCCTGGACACCCCCTACTGGGGATGTGCCCGCAACCAAGGTACATGCCCTTCACCGGAATCGAATCCGGGACCTTTCAGTCCACAGGCTGACGCTCTATCCACTGAGCCAAACCGGTTTCGGCTGGGATTGCCCCCTTGTAAACTGAAAGTCTGTTCTGAGGAAACCCTGAAGGGTGGTCACATTAGTGGGGACTGTCATAAACAGAAAAAAATTCCTGTCCTGCCAGAGCAGCCGTGACTCACCTCAGCGGATCACTACCACACGGTGTTAGAGCTTGAACTCAAACACTGTAAACCTAACCCCATGGGACGGTATTTGGAGAGAGTTTGAAGGCCATTAGGATTAAATGAGGTCCCGGGGTGGATCCCTAATGTAATAGGTCTGGTTTTTTTACAAGGAGGGAGAGGGGGCACCAGGGATGCATGTGCAGAGAGAAAAGCCCCTGCAATGACATGGTAGGAAGGTGGCTGTTGGCAAGCCCAGCAGAGAGGCCTTAGGAGAAACCAACCCTGCTGGCACCTTGGTCTTGGACTTCCCGCTCCAGAATGTGAGAAAACAAATGTCTGTTGTTTAAGGCCCCCAGTCTGTGGTATCTATACTAATAAAAGGGTAGTATACAGATTGGTCACGATGCCCTCAGAGTAACAACCGAACAGCAGGCTGCGTGAGGCAACCAAGCCGACAGGGGGGTTAGCGAGGGACGACCAAACAACTGACCAGCAGGCTGCATGGAGCGACCAGGCCAGCAGGGGGCGGGGCAGTGAGGGGCAACCTGGCTGGCAGAGGGGAAACAGTTGGGGGCAATCAGGCTGGCAAGCAGAGGCAATTAGAGGTGATTCGGCTGGCATAGGGGTCAGTTAAGGGCAGTCAGGCAGGCAGGTGATCAGTTAGGAGCTGAAACCAGCAGTCAGGCATCTCCCAAGGGGTCCCGGATTAGAGAGGGTGCAGGCTGGGCTGAGGGGATCCTTCCTCTCATGCACAAATTTCATGCACCAGGCCCCTAGTTTTGTTATAACAGCCCTGCACAGGCTGAGATACATGGGGTAAAGGGATAATATTAACAAAAGCCAGCACTTCCACTGCCCTCCCTGAGTCCCAGGAACTATTCTAAGCTCTACATGGATTACTTTATTTAATCCTCACAAGACCCTCTGGGGTGAGTGCCATTATCATCCCCATTTTATGGATGAAGAAACGGAGGTCCAAAGAGTGGAAGTAACCCTCCAACCCCCAAAAGTCACAGCTGGAAAAGTCATCGCTGGGTACAAAGCTGGGCTCCTGATTACTACACGAGAGTGACAACCCCTGTTGCCCAACCTTTCTGTTTTTCAAGTGAAATTGAAAAGCGTCCTGGTGTTTTGTTTTAATGCTAGCTGCTAATTAAGACAACAAAATCATATGTATGGGTGTGAACAAAAGCTACCTGTGTCTAACTCTCAGCTGCCAGCTTCTTGTTGCTGCTCTTAGAACATTTCAGCCAGTCAGATAAATGTGGGCCTGACCCTGTGGGGTTTGCAGACTTAGGGAATCAGAGAACGTGGGAGCCCAGCAGGATGTAGAGGTGTGGCGTTCAAGCCCGCATTTCTCAAATGGCGCCACTTGTGCACAGAGGTTAAATGAATCCCTGAGGTCACACAGCAAGCGAGACCAGGGCCGGCAAGACCCCTCCCGGTCACCCATCAAATCAAGGACAAAGGGATCCACTGTGTTTGGGGTCTGTTCTCCACCTCTCTTCTTTGCTTGTTTTTCTCTCTACCTCCGAATTGGGATTTCTGTCCATTTGTCCATCTCTCTGTCCATCCATCCATCCATCCAATTGTTCATCTAGCCATCTCCTCATTTATTAGCCTGTCCATCCATCCACCCATCCACCTATCCACTCAGCCAGCCAATCAGCCGGCTCCAAGGTCTGTCCTGACTGTGAACACCTTGAAACCAGGGCTCTCTCTTACCTGTTTATATGCCCAGCTGTTGCAAGCACAGTATTTGGCACAGTCTTACCCATCTTCACCCCTTCCTGGCTGTTCTTCTTGGACAAGACACTTCATCTCTCCAAGCCTCAGTTTCTCCATCTGTAAAAGTCAGGACATCACAGTAGCTAGTTCACAATATCACGAGGAGAAGTAGGCAGTAGAGGCACATAGTAGGTGCACAGTAACGGCCAGCTGCTGTCATGAACTTTCATGAAGGGCTGGAGCCCATGCTTTTCAGACCCTTCAGCTCCACTGTGCTGGCTCTGTGCTCCCCTAGGAAGGTGGGGGTGCAGGTGAGAAGGGGTGGGGGGTAAGTGTGTACCGGGTCCTAAAGGACAAGGCTGTAGAATGCTGACAGGAGATTTGGAATCACAGAAGAAGACAAAGAAGGGCAAAGGTCAGCCTGGCCATGAGGGGTGCACAGTCTGTCCTAGGAGTGGAGGAACATGGGGATGGGGGGAGACCCCAGCCTCAGGGGTCCCTCCTGGAATTGCACTGCACACACAGTCTGGGAGGCAGAGCGCATCCTGCCTGCTCCCTCCCCCACGGCCTCCAGAGCCTGACAGGGCTGCGCAGTGTCCCCGTCATCAGCTTGTGTGAAAAATCATCCGTGAGCGCTGAACTTCTGTTCCATTGTTGTTATTGTTTTTTAATTACACCTTCTTCTTTTTTTAACTCGGGAACCAAATTAAATCCAGCCAACCTGAAATTAATTTGTGGTGTAATACGGTGGCATGGAAACTGGGCCATCGGCTCTTGGGCTTGCAGAGAAGGAGAGGCCAGAGGGGAGGTGGAGACTTCGGGGGCACAGCTCAGCTCTTCTGCCTCTTAGCCTGCTCCTGGGAGAGAGCCCTCCTTGTCGCCGGGCCCTGGCCAGGCCTTCGAAATATCGCCGTGAACAGATGACCAAGTTTCTTGCCCCAGGAATTTGCTGTCCAGCTGAGTCATTGAGAATCATAAAATCTGGGGTAAAAAATAAAATGAAATAAAATAAAATAAAATAAGGTGGGACTGCTCACAGAGTTTTATCAAGACCTCCTATCAGCCTGCAATTTAGTACCAATTATGTCAGTGTCCCTACTTGCATTTTACTGAAGGGATAAAAGACCACTCACATAACTGTCACGGGGGCAGGCACTTTGCATGGGTCACTTCATGTGAACTGTAGGGTGCTGACATGCCCATTGTACAGATGAGAAAACTGAGGTTTAAGGGAACAAAACTTGCTATGATAAGGACGTGACAAAGCTGGAACTTGAACCCAGACCTGCACGCTCTCTAAGCCTGTTCTTATAACCACCCGGCTGTCCCGCCTGTCGCAGGAAACGGTGGCGCACTGGGCATGTCCTGTGCCAGGGTCAGACCTGAGCGTGATCCTAGAACGCCAATGAGATCCAAAGAGTGGAAGTGACTTCCCCCAGGGAGGGGATGAGGGCCAAGTGTGTGCCGGCAGCGTCAGGGACTGGCGGCCACGGGTGTGGCCACGAGTCGGGCCTCGGCGGGGGCAGTGCCCACCCAGCCCCTCGCCGCTGCCATAGAGACACACAGCTGGCCCAGGTGGCATCTCGCTCCCCTTCTTCCCTCTCCATTCTGTCATCCTTGGGAAAGGACATTTTCTCCGCCGTGGAACTGAGGTTAAAGAAAAGCAACTGTTTGGGGATTTGGGCTCCGGTTTCAGGGCAAAGATGGTATTAGGACCCACAGAGAGTCGGGCTCTCCGTCCCCCCAATTCCACGGAGCACGGGACCCCAGGGTGGAGGGGACCATGGGAGCCCTTTGTTCTCGCTAGAATTCTCTCTCCTTCGTACTCTCTTTTCCCACTGTTTTCATGTACTTTTAGTCGAGGTGAAGGATGGGTAAGGACACCCCTTGCACTCCAGGGCTTTTCTGGAAAGGCCCTCCCTGCTCCTCCAGAAAGGGCAGGTGAATTAGCCCCAGTGCCCGAGCTGGGACACCCCGGGGCAGCCAAACTGGAGCCCATGTAGCTCCCATTCCTCTCCCGCTGCCAAGAACACCCCCATCGGGGTTCAGCTTGTTTTCCCAGGGAGCTCTGACCTCCCAGCCCTCTTCCCCGCCTCCTCCCGCCTCCGCTCCCCCCTCGGCTCAGCACACAGCAGACATCATCGCCAGAGGCTGCCCCGGCTCCCCGGCGGGGAACAGTCCCAGGAAAGAAAAGTCCGCGTGTCCATCTCCTCTCACCCTGGGCTCAGCTTCCCAGCGGCCATCTCCAGTTTTCTTTTTACCCAACTCAACCTGGGCCTCGGAATCTACCAGCCTCAGAGAGAACGGTCTGTGAAAGATGACCTTTAAAAAGATACAGTGTTAGGACCAAAATAAATACAAACTGTGCACAGCGGTTCTTTGAGGAGGCAGAGGGTTCCCAACGGCTTTTAATTTCTATATTATTTTAACTTTTCACTATAAGAAAACAGTGTTTTTCTAATCAGGAGAAAAATAATAGAGGTTTTCTGAAACAGACCAAAGCCAGACAGCCCTGGCTCAGTCTCCGTTGGATAACAAGATCTAGACTAGGAGTCTGTGAACAGTGACTGGGGTCAAATCCGGCCCGCCACCTGCTTTTATAAATAAAGCTTTATTGAACACAGACATGCCCATCATTTTTTAAAAAATATATATTTTATTGAGAGGAAGGGAGAGGGAGAGAATGTCAGAAACATCGATGGGAGAGAAACATCGATCAGCTGCCTCTTGCACACCCCCCACTGGGGACGTGCCTGCAATCAAGGTACATGCCCTTCACCGGAATCAAACCTGGGACCTTTCAGTCTGCAGGCCGACGCTCTATCCACTGAGCCGAACCGGTTCGGCAACATGCCCATCATTTACAAATTGTCTAAAGCCCCTTGACCCTTAATCTTAGAGTTCAGTGGTTGTGATAGAAAATGTATGGCCTGCCAGAATGAAAATATGTGCTGTTTGGCTCCTTACAGAAAGCCCTTGGCCTGGTCTGCAAGAGCCTAAGTTTGTGAAGGGAGAACGAGTCAGTGGCCAGGGCCAAGGCAGGTGTCTCTGATGCATTAACAGGTTGGTAATCCGGGCATCACAGAAGCCTAGGTTGTTCAGGATTCGGAGGCCGTTCATCCACCCCCTGCCTCTGTTCCCCATCGATGAGGGGCCCCTTTGTTCTGACCTATCACCTAGGGCAGTGGTTGGCAAACCACGGCTCACAAACCACCTGCGGCTCTTTGGCCCCTGGAGTGTGGCTCTTCCACAAAACACCACGTTTTTAGCAAAGGCCAGCGTAGGAGCACCCTAATGAAGTTAGTAACAATGGACCTACCTATATAGTTTAAGTTTAAAGAATGTGGCTCTCGAAAGGAATTTCCATCTTTGTGTCGTTGCTATTTGGCTCTGTGGACTAACGAGTTTGCCAGCCACTGGCCCAGGGAGAGCAATGCCACCAACGCAGGGGAAGTCCTTCCTTAAGTCTCGCTTAAATCCAGCACCGTCCGTCCTCCTGCCTCACAGCTCAGACCCCTGGCCCGGCCCCGAGCTCTTGGTTGCGTCTCACATTGTTAGAGGCCGAGCCTGGGATCTCGCCCAACACCCCATGAGCCAGCAACACAATAACCGTTGGGAGGGAGATGGCGCCGAGGACCGCGGCCCCGCCCGCCTCCCCCTCCTGGGCACCAGGCCCCAGAGCTGCAGGGGCTGCGCAGTGGGGTCCACCGCGCCAGCGTGAAGAGGGAGCTGATGGCTTGGGGAGCAGTTGTTGCCACTTCGGGAAGAACGATTATGCTAACGCTGCATAAACACCCACCCAGACCCTCCTCGGGGGTAAATGAAAATACAAGAGCATCTGGGCTGATTTATCTTGCCCAGAGGAAGCCGGAGAAATTCATTTCCCTTCCAAACGATCTGCTCTGGGTCCTAAATATTCAATAATTTCCTACCTTGGAAATGGATTTCCTCCCCTTCCCCGTGGCAGACAGCTAGCCTTCTTATGCACGACATCATCAAGGTATTAAGGGGCACACTTTACAGCAGGCTCTGGGCCGCACCCCCCACCCTTGGGAATATTGCTCCCAGCTCCGGGAGCCTTCTTAGCATGTCAGGACCACAGGCTCCTCCGAACGGATTCTGGCAGCCCCACCCCTCTCCTGACCCTGGCCTGGGCCGAGGGCACCAGCGACTGCCCCAGCCCAGCCCACTTTGCCCACCAGCAAATCAGTGTAGGAAGAGGCCTGGGTGCCCAGACCCCAAACCTGTCAAGAGCTCAGAGCTCAGAGCCCCTTCATTGTCCATTGACGTGCCTGTGTTCCGCACCGAGAGGTGACTTTGAGGGCAGGATGGCCTATGTGTCTGTGACCTGGTAGGTATTCACTGTTCATTGGATGAGTGGATGGATAGACAAAGGGACGCATGAATGACAAGAGAATAGAGGGTAGATGGATGGCACTTTGAATGTTATTCACTTGACTCCTTAGGGTACGGGATGTGATTAATTTCTCTCTCTACCTCGGTGCCCGAACACCATAGAGAGACAATAAATGTTCGCTGAATGGATGTGTCGGAGACAAACTAGTGTGGCTGCCCGCACCAGTCCTGAGGCTGCTGCCACCTGCTCCGCAGGGCCCTGGCCAGGGCGGGAGGCTGGCATCCACTGGCAGAGGAAGAGAAGCCAGTCAAGGTGCCCAAGGGGTCGTGGGGTCATGGCCAGAGAAGAGAGGTCCATTAGGTGGGGTCACCTGGTCTGACCCCCCTGCCTCCAGCGAAGCTGAGAGCGGGTGTCCCCAGGGCCTGACCCACGATGGTGGGTCTGAGAGCCTGTCTGTCTCAGGACTCTGCCATGTTCTGCTCCTTCTTTGCTCGTGTGCGTCTCTCTTTTTATTCACTGTCTTCGTCTCCTGCTTCTCTCTCTCCCTTTCTCCACTGCTGGCCCGTCTCCCTCCCTCAGGCACGGCCAGACCCCTGGCCACCTCCTGGAGCAGTGGTCTGCAAACTCATTAGTCAACAGAGCCAAATATCAACAGTACGACGACTGAAATTTCTTTTGAGAGCCAAATTTTTTAAACTTAAACTTCTTCTAACGCCACTTCAAAATAGACTCATGCAGGCCGTGGTATTTTGTGGAAGAGCCACACTCAAGGGGCCAAAGAGCTGCGTGGTGGCTCAAGAGCCGCAGTTTGCCAACCACGGTCCTGGGGAATCCCTCCCCGTTTTTCCACTCCACTTCCCTGAGATTGGGGAAGGTGGGAGTGCTATAGCTCATGGTTCATGGAGCAGGAAATGGGCTCAACAAAGCCAGATCCCACATACAAAGACACCGGCTTCAAGCGGCAGAGCCGGGACCCCACAAGGTCCGTCTGACGCTGGACTCCACGCTCTCCCTGCTGGAAGAACTTGTGAGGTTTGAGCCCATGTGACAGGATTGACATGTGTCTCTCCCTCCAGCGCCCTGGCTAAAATCGGGTTCCCTTCACCACGGCACAGTGCCCCATACCCTGAGGCACAGTTAGGAGGAGAAGGCACCAGCCTCAGAAGACCCTGCGGGTTCCATTCTGCCCTCTGATCATGTGTGCTGTGCCGGGCCCCCGTGCAGGGCCCTGTCTCTGTGGGGAGCTCACAGCCTGCCGTGGCCCTTGCCAGCATGCACCGCCACCACCCAAGCACAGCCTGGGATCTCAGACCAGCAACTCGGGGGACATTGGGGAAGAGGAGCCCAGGCTTTGGGAACACCCCTGGCTTTGGGAACACCCCTGGCAGTGGCAGGAAGCAGCCGCAGACACAAGCTCACTGAGTCCTCTTGTCCAAGGAGGAGAATCTCCGAGCTGCCTGCAGCCTGGTAGAGCAGCACTAACCCTCCCTCTTTGTCTCCCCCCGCCCCCCACCTTGAGCTGTACAGCAGCCCAGCGTTGGCTGGAGCGAGATCAGGTTATTAATTCACCAGTAGAGCCCTATTCAGTGGTTCTCATCCTTAATTGCAATCAAGCGGGTGGGAGGCTGCGTGAGGGACAGGAGAGGGGGACCTCCCCGGAGGACTGGAGTGTGGGTGGAGGCTGCCCGACGCTGCCAGCAGCAGGATAACCCTGGACACTTAGTGGGCAGGGGCTGCCAGGCAGGTTTCACCGGAGCTGGGTTAGGCCCCCTAAAGTGCCTATGAACCCAGCATCCAGGAAACGAGGTTCCAGTCTCGGCCCTGCCCCCCAGGTGAGTTACCACACCAGCCTGAGCTTCCGTGCCTGCATCTGAAGGGGGGTCGCCATAACCTGCCTCAAATGGTTACCGAGAGATTAGATGAGCTCATCCGCACGGAGCACGGAGCACAGCCCTGCCCTGCGCCCACGGTCCGTGGAGACCCCGCACTGCTTCTGAGCCGAGAACAGAATGAAAGGTGCTGTGTTCTTAAACAGCCACCCTCACAAAATGCCCTTCGATGGCTCTGAAAGGAGGCCGGTGCCTTTAAGACAGGAATCAATCTGGCCCCTGGCCAGGCCAAGGAAGAATATCAATGCTGGGGCACATTAGGGGTGGATGGGGAGCTCAGAGGTGTGATGAACAGAGGCCTCGGGGACCCGGGCCTGACCCTGGCCAGGCCCCATGGGCCACTCCCTGCAGCCGGGCTCAGCATTCAGGACTCTCAGACCCAAACCATGATTCCTGGGCCTTTTTCAAAGGAGAGCTATGTGCACGAAAACACACGCACATACACGCACATGTACACATGCACACACACACACACGCACATGTGTACATGCACACACATCCCTGCCTGCATCCCATGGACAGCTGCAGGTTGGGGGGAAGGCTAGTCACAAACGTCATTCAGTTACACCAGTGTTTACAGAGCACCTACTGTGTGCCAGGTCCTGGAGCTACTGTGGTGAATGGACACAGTCCAGTCTGGGAAACGGACTTGGAATAGGGCATCACTGCTCAGGTGATGGGCACTCCGAGAGAAGCCAGCCCAGGAGAGGGGCACGCAGCAGGCCACATGCCAGGGAGAGGCACCCTCTGCTGAGCTCCAGAGGGGCATTAGGTGGAGAGCAAGGGAAACGTGTTCCAGTCAGAGGGAACAGCATGAGAACAGGTTGGAGGCGGGAAAGAGCTGGTGTATGGGCAGGGACTGGCAGCCATCCTGCTCAAGGCAAGGGCAAGGGGCAAGAGGGGCCCTGGTTAGCCTGTGAGCAATGAGGAAGCATTAAAGGCTCTTAGAGTCCATTCTAGGCCTTCTTTCTGGAGTGGGGCATGGATGGGAGAGCAGGAGAGATGGAAGAGGAGACTGTCGTGTTGGCATGCAGACTCTGCAGGGCCCGGCCTCTGGATGCTGCATGTGTTCTGCTGGGGACCCTGAGTGCAGAAGGCTGACCTTGACCCCCAGGACAGCTCCACACTGGAGCATGCATCTGCAGGCCTAAGGTCAGAGTTGAAGGGACTTGAGTGTGCAAAGGGGGGACAGCACAATCCAGTTGCTACCCAGGATGCTGTGTGACCCAGGACTCACTCCACCTCCCTGAGTCCCCTTCAGTTCTCATCACTGTACCTCCCCTCCTTCCCTTGGCAGTGGCTGAGAAAAAAAAAAGGAAATGAGCTTAAATCTAGTAAGTGCCGACTATGGGCCAGGAGCTGAGCTTCCTCTCTCTGCTGATGACTAGAAAAGTCCTCTCTGCCGAATTGACTGTGTGGCCTTGGGCAAATCACTTCTCACTGCTGAGCCTCAGTTTCCCTCCTATAAAATAAATGCCAAGGTTGGTGCTGCTTGCCTTTTAAGAGTTTATCCAGTGCCAGCATTCTGGGCAGTGCAAAGAGAATGGTTTTTGGAGCCAAGTTCCTGGCTCCAGGCTTACTGGGCTGTGTGACTTCAGGCAAGTATACCAACCCCTCTGGGTTTCAGATTCTCTGCAGAATGGGGATAATCACTCCCACCTGGCCGCACACAGTGGGCATGCAATGAGACAGCTATGCAAAGCACCCACACATCCTGGGCACCCAGAAGCCTCTTGATACCTGCGATTGGTTCTGCTTCTTGGCAAGGAGCTGGCCCTCCTGAAACCCAGACTGGCTCTGGCCAGGGCTGGGGATGGAGACAGGGGCTGCAGCAAAGGACAGGGAGGCAGCAATGCACGCAGCACCGGTGTTTGCTCAGGCATTCCGTTTGGAACGAATCGCCTTTTATCCCGGCGAGTGAAGTCTCCACGCTGGGCCATTCCTCCGACATGAGTGCCTACGGCCGCCCGGGTCCCATTCATCACAGGCGTTTGATGGAATATTCCTCCCCCGGGGATTGCGCTCCCAGACACTCCTCACGCCGGCCTGGGTCTTTGAAACTTAACGGCAGGTTCTTTAAAGAGACAGGAGAGGCACGCTGCATCCCAATACGCGGCTTTTGAACATTAATAGAGGTCACCTTCCAGGGGACGCGGGGCCCTTCCCAGGAATAACTCAGCAGCAGGCACCTCCGGCCAACAGATAGGTTTTGCTCGTGTTTCCTTTTGATCATCCACTATGCGGGGGTTACAGGGGTGGGGAGACACACGTGCACCCACTTTACTGAGCCCTGGGGGAGGATTCTGTGTTAAAGAGGATGAAGATGTCCTCTGTCATCCTGTCCCTGGCCCCGCTGCCGGGCTGGATCACGGAGCTTCACCAGTGGGCATTGCAGAGGGCTTCCTGGGATCAGGCGCCCGGCTCAGGGTGCAATGTGCATATTCTCATTTCATCCTTACGGCTGCCTGGGGAAACTGAGGCCCAGAGTCGTCAGGGTCCTTGTCCAAAGTCCCACAGCCAGTAAGGGGCTTGGCTGCAGCTTGGCTCCAAAAGTGCACCCTGGACTTTGAAACTAAACAGGCTGGTTCTAGCTGCAACTAGACAGGCTTGGCTCTGCCAGGTCCCAGCTGCGCAGCCTTGGGTAAGTGGCTTGACCTCTCTGAGGCTCAATTTGAAAACGTACCCTCACTCTTGATTTGAAAACACAACTCCTCCAGCAAGGCCTCTGCAGAGTTGTGGGAAGGGGACTAGGGTTTTGGTGACAGTCATCCTCATTGCCCCAGACCCCTATGATTCTTCCCAACCCTTCACCCTCTGCGATAATGCCGGCACTGAATGGCTGGTCACCGCCACGATCCTCCCGCATTTAAAACTCTTAACAAATGCCCAGATGTATAATGTTTTATGTTTCCTTCGTTTCTCGATTACTGACTGTTTTATCAATAGTGGTGTTTATGGGCATTTCATGATTTATCTGCCTCTGCCCCCCACCTCCCTGTGTGGCCCTGGGCGAGTCATTCATCCTCCTGGATCGCAGAATAGAGGAGCCGGGAGGGAGGGACCTCAGCGATCATCAATCCAGGCCTTTCATTATATCGATAAGAATCACAGCAACAACCCAAGCCACCTAAGACGCCTGTGGCAGACCAGTGACCCCCACCTCCTGACATTTCTGCCCCAGTGGAGGCCTCTCCTTCGCAGACTCTGCGTGAGGCCATGCAGTTCACTTTGGCCGGTGGGACGTGAGCAAACATGAGCAAGCGTTCCCCTCTTGAAATGAATGCTACCTGGAGACTCCCCAGCTGTAAGGAAGGCCAGGCTGGTGAGCAAAACCTTGAAGCCCCAGCACACGGCCAGCCCACTGCCAGCTGTGAGCGAAGCCCCCTGGAGGCCTGGCCCCGTCAGGCCTAAGCAGGGCTGCTGCAGGATGACCGGGACCACAGGAGGAACCTGCCCACCTCAGGGTGCCTGGGACTCGCCCATCTGGGCACTGAGAAGCCCCACTTCCCAGGAAGGGGCCCCCGGCCAGTCACCCTCCTGAGAACAGGTGCAGCAGAAAAACCACCCACCAACTCACGGGATCGAGAGAAATTGTAAACAGTTGTCCTTTTAAACCCTCAATTGTTGTTGTTGTTGTGCGTGCGTGTGTGTGTGTGTGTGTGTGTGTGTGTGTGTGTGTGATGTAGCAATAGATAACTGAAACATGTCCCTACTATGTGGCAAGCTGGGCTCAGCCTTTGAAATAAGAACTTCTCATCTTCACATCAGCCCTGATGAGACTGTTTATCATCCAACAAGCGAAAAACATGAGGCTCAGACCAGGCCCAGTGCTATTTCCAGGTTAGGCATCAAGAAAGTGGTGGTTGGGGGCAGGGAAGGGGAATGACAAAAATAAATAAATAAATAAAATAAATTCCAAAGGCTTTAGAAAAGAAAGTGGTGGAGCTAGGGCTCAAACCCCAGTCTCGCTCCAGCATCTAAGCCACAGTTGTCACGACAAACATCCATTTAGCAAACAGGAATGCACAGTTCGGACAGATGTGCCTCCCCAAGGCCACACGCAGTGCACAAATGCCTGTGCTCTAGCGCCATAACAACGCTGTGTGGCAAACCATCCCAAACTCAGAGGCTTAAAACGATGAGCGTTTCCTTAGCTCACGAGTCTCAGATCAGTCCAATGGCTATGACTGGAGCTGGGCTCCTGTGCCGGGGCCTGGCTGGCTGTTAGCTGATTAACTGGGGCACCTGGGCTCCTCGGGCTGTGTCTTCAGTCCTCCAGTGCGCAGCCTGGGCAAACTCTCATGGTCAAGGCAAAGGTGCAAGAGCAAACACATGGGAATGCACAGGGCCTCCACTTGGAGCTGGTGCAGCATCGCTCCAGCGCGTTCCCACTCGGCCAAAGCAAGTCACAAGGGCGGGCCACCCACAGGGATGGAGAAATGGGCTCTGCCTGTTGGGCGAGGGCACGTGCAACGTCATAGGTACAAGGTCACTGCAAAGGACATGGGTATGAGAATGACTGAGAATGCGGGTCGTGAAGGCAATTGGTGTGTCGTAATGGAGTCTTTATCATGGGCCAGGCAGTGTGCTGGATATTTTATCCTGGTTATCACTTACTTTTTGAACCATTCCTATGATTTAATTAGATGCTATTATTAGCCCCCATAATCCAGTTAGAGAAACTAGTCACTTGACAATTAAGCAACTAGCCCAAGGTCACTCAGAAGGTCAATGGCAGAGCCAGAATTCAAGGCCAAGTTCATTGGACTCCAAAGTCTATACCCCTAACCACTGAGCAACACCAGCAGGCTCCCCTCACTGAACACCGCTCCAGCCCTGATGCTCCAGGGACCAGAGTCTGGGCTCCCTGGGGCTCCCACTGCAGGAAGGAGCCGTTTCTTCCCCAGCCAGGAGTTTCCGCTGACGCGGGGGGAAGTCCTGCTCACAGAGATGAAAGCCTCTTTGCTGAGCGAAGCAGCTCTGCTGGAAGGACAGGCTTCCTTTGGAGTCGGGCCTCCAGGAACAGGCTGGGGGAGGAGGGGAAGGGGCGGCAGGTGGAAGCCAGGGAGCAGAGGGAAGGCTGCAGCGTGCAGTTGGCCCGGGTGTGCAGACCAGGAGTAGCCCACAAGCTTTGCCTGCGTCAGGGGGGCCAGGGAAGCTTGAGGTTCAGCTGATGGAGGTTACTGAGGCACTAGAAGCTATCCAGGTCGATGGCTTATGGTACAGATGGGGAAACTGAGGCCCAGAGAGGAGCAGAGACCTTAGCTCACACAACCAGATGGAGGCCACCGGTCCCTGGGCATTCGTCTCCCTGTAACCCAGCTTCCTCCATGGGGAGCTGGAGACCCCCCTGTGGGCTCCCACTGAGAAGGGTCCCCGTAAACGTAGGGGTCTGCAGAGGCCTCGCATCGCCTGGTCTTCACATCTCCAGGGAAATCCAGACCGTGGGGCACTTGGGGCCCGCTGAGCTATTTCTGTGTCTTTTCTTCAAGGAGAGTCAGCCGAACACAGTGCCGATCAGCAAGCATCATTTATTACATCTGCGGCTCCCGGAGCTCTGGACTCGGAGACAGATAACGCCCCTTATCTCGGGCTGGAGAGCAGGGGTGGGGAAGGCCGGCAGTGACAGTCCCGCTGCCGTGATAAGGAATTGGAAGCACCTGTCTCCGCGCCGGGAGCAGAGGCAGCGGGGCCTGGCGTTTGCAGAGTGCGGCTCTGCCAGGCTCCGCAGAGGCCCCCGTGGTGCAGAGGACACAGGGGACACACGTCTCGGATGCCAGGCAGCCCTGGCTCCCCCAGTGACCTTGAGCAAGTAGGGCAGCCCCTCCAGGCCTCCTTCTTCCCATCTGCTCAAGGCAGGGTCTGGACAAGGTTTTCAAAGTGTGTTCCTTGGCACCATGGGGTTCCCTGAAATGGCCTCTGGGACGTTTTGAAAGGGGAGGAGAGGAAGTGGCGCTCTGGCCCTGACCCCCAGCGGCCACCAGACCAGACCCCCTTTTGTCTGCGTGAGGCGCTGAGAGTCATTTCAACAACCTGCCATTTCGACAGAAGGTTCACAGTTTCCCCGGAATCTGTTGGAAGCCTGGAAAAGATGAACCACGAAGACCATTCTGGGGTCTCAGGGAGGCAGGACAGGAAGGGTGGGAGACGAGGTGGAAGGCCATGTGATGGGGAAGGGGTTAGGACTAAGAGGTATGCAGCCCTCATCCAGTAGAGCTTGTGTGATCCAGAGCCCAGCACCCAAAGGCCATGCCCCGTGCCTTCCCACCCCCGCAGCTCCTTTAAGAGAAAGCTCACAGGAAGTTATCCTGGATGCATCAGACAGCAGCACTCAGGTTCTGTGTCCTGGAGCTGACAGACCTCTGTCCCTTCCCATCTCCCATGCCAGACCCAGCCCCGCTCCCCAGAAGGCCCGGTCAGGTCTAGAATTTAAAGGTGGGCACCACATCTCCTATTGCATCCCTGATGGGATGGGATGAGTGTAAGCCCAGCTGCCCCCTCACTGGCTGTGTTACCTGGGGAAAGTGACTTCGCCTCTCTGAGCCTCCTCAACAATAAAAGGTGAATGGTAACACAGGGCAGAAGTGAAGCGCAGTGAGAGAGTGGACAGAGAGAGCACCCAGCAGGTTCGTAGGCCTGACCCGCAGCTCAGACAGAAGGGTTGGGTGTGAGGGTGGGAGGAGGCCGCAGTCCCAGGTCACCATGAAAGGGCCTAGCCTCCAAGGCTCCCTTGCGAATCCAGCCCCGACTAGAAGCTTTAAGAGGTGGCTCACGTGCTGATTCAACAAGCAGAGCTGCGGCCAAGAGCAGGAAGTCCAATGTTTAGCCACTACAGGAAGACACCGTTCCATGCACATCCCAGTGGGGTTCAGCCCTTCCCAGGGTGTGGGTGGTTCGTGGGAGCAGGGAGAGGTAAAGGGGGCCTGGTCCTGAACTTCTTTCTCCCCTTGAATAGCCCTGAGGGCTCAATCCACCTCACCCTGCCCCCTCACCACCAACACCCCTCCCAGCCCCCGCTGGCTGCAGGAGGAATGGCTGGGAGCAGGGGTTTTAGAATTGGACTGCCTGGGTTCAAAGCCGCACCCTAACCATTCCCCACTGGGTGATTGTAGGTAAATGACTTCCCTAGCTGAGCGACTTGCCTCACCCATCAAAGTAGGCGTTCAGTCAAATAAATGAGCTGATGCGTGTAGATCAGTTACAATAGGGTCTGGCACATAGCACGTGCTCAGTAAATACCAGCAGTTCTTTTTTATTTTTCATTTTCACGTGTTCTTTATTATTTATTTACTAGAGGTCTGGAGCGCGAAAATGCGTGCACTGGTGGGGGGATCCCTGAGCCTGGCATACCCCCTCTCGCAGTCCAGGAGCCCTCAGGGGATGCCCTCCTCTGTGGAGGCAACCAGGCTGATGAGGGGAAGTGCTGCCCCCATCACCCCCTGCTGCTGCCACTGTTGGCCCAGGCCCTCAGCCCTCCCTTCTTAGCGCTGGCCCCACTCCCTGCCCACTGGTGGGTGGGGGGCAATCTGGGCCAGGCTGGCTGGGGGAGGGGTTGGGGGAGGCTGAAGCACAGCAGGTTGCATCCTGGCCAGCCTCTGTAAAGGCCTGGCACCTGGACAAGGCCAGCGCTGCTGCCTCTGTGGCTACCTCCACAGAAGGGGGCACAGCGCCACCTTCTCACAGCCTCTGCAAAAGGGGCTGGCCCGGCCACCCCTCCCTCACGATGAGAGACGAGCACCAGACACGGCCGCCTCTGCTGAGTGGCGCCAGCCCTAGGCCCTTGCAGCAGCTGTGGCTTTGTCCAGATGGATGTCCAGAAGACGTCCACCCTAATTAGCATATTAGCCTTTATTAGTATAGATCTTGATTGTTGAAAGTATTGCAAGCATCCTCTCCACCTCCTCCTCCCTGCTTCCAATTTCAGCACTTTTTGGGGTTCTAAGCAAGGCTCCCCACACCCAGTCTTCCTTCACACACCAGCCCCAACCCTCACCCTCAGCCCATCCAGACAACTGTGTTGTCATGACTTCTGGCATAAGACAGAAGACGTAGGAGAACACCGGAGAATATAAAAGCAGAGAGGGCAAGAAGGCACTTAGACGGTGGTGGAACCTCCGTAAAAGTGTGGGGACCTCAGACAGAGAGGCAGGTGGGCCTCACGTGTCCTGTATGGACACAGAATAAGAGCAGGAGAACACTCCGCCTGCAGGGTCCAGGCAGAGGGGGCCTGTGCTCTCTGCTTCCAGAGGCAGAGTGCTCCCACACATGGAGCCCGGGGCTGGTGAGCCTGTGGGGGCACAGGCAGTGACTAAATGGATCAAGTACGTCAGTTGAAACCGGTTTGGCTCAGTGGATAGAGCATTGGTCTGTGGACTGAAAGGTCCCAGGTTCAATTCTGGTCAAGGGCATGTATGTACCTTGGCTCTGGGCATATCCCCAGTACGGGGTGTGCAAGAGGCAGCTGATCAATGTTTCTTTCTCATCGATGTTTCTGACTTTCAATCCCTCTCCCTTCCTTTCTGTAAAAAATCAATAAAGTATATTTTTTTTTAAAAATAAGGAACAACCACACAAGACCAGTCATAAAGGCTGCCGTTGGTAGACTGAGTTGTGTGCCAAAGACAAGTGCGGGTGAAAAATGGAGGCCACGGTGCTTCCAGGTGACCCTGCTGCAGGTCACACAGCCATGGACAACTCTCCGTGTCATCGCTGAATGGTCCCCACATGCCAACATGTAAGAGGGATTCCAGGAAGTAAGAGCGCTGGGAGGCCCAGGCTCCTGACTGCTACAAGCTCTTCGGGCGATCTCGGAGCGCTCCCCCAGTTCATACCCATCTCTACTCGGGCAGCCAAGGATGAAGCGCCTCCACACGCCCCAGCACTCAGAACTGCCCAGCGTTGCCGATGTGATTGAAGAAAAATTAGTCTCCCAGTTTCCACTTGCATTCTCTGGTTAGTAGAGCAAAGTGCTACGCTGAGCTTAGGGGAAAATCGGAAAAGTTAGGATTACAAGGACCTTGCTAATCGTGTGTGAGAGTGTGCACAGCATCTCTGATGTGAGACATCTCCTCTCTGGAACACCCCTGTCAGAGAGCACCATCCTGTCCTGTACTGCTCTGACCCTCAGTGGCCTCATCCAGTTAATGGGGAGAATAACATCTCTCTTGTAGGAGGGGAGTGGAGGATAGTTATTTGTAGTTTGCTTCCTTGGCATCCTCCTTTCCTCTCTCCCTCCCTGCCCAACATTTCTGGGTCCTGGCCACGTGATTTGACCAGGGGAGGGCTTGCCTGACTTAGACCAATCAGTGTCTTCTATTTCCCTGACCACAGTGATTGGTTCAGGAATGGGCACATGACCCAAGTCTGGCCAACCACAAGCCAAATTCTGGGACTCACTAGTAGACTGAGCTGTGGGGTTAAGTGGGCCCTCATTTACTCGAGGCTGTGAAGGCAAAGCTGCTAGTAGGGACCTGCGGGCAGGAGGGGCGGGCCTGCAGTGAATGATGTCGCACTGAGGGAGCGGAGCCAAGCGGTGGAGAGAGGGAAAATGCATCTATCCGTGCCAATCAGGGCCTGGAGCTGGATCAACCCTTGCTTGATGCAGGCCCGACCTCCTGTTCAGTTATGTAAACAGAAGTCCCTTCATTGCTTAAACTTGTTTGAGTTGGGTTTTCTGTCACTTGCAACCCTAACTACAGCACTGAAGACCGTTGTAATGGCAGGGACGGTGCCTGGTTTGGCACATGGAGGTCGCTCAGGAGGCCGCAGCCGTGTGCACAGAGGCACAGAACAGAGCCGCCCGCCGTGAATCACAGCATCTCCCCTGAGCTCTGCTGCAGAACCCTGAGAGCACTACCTCTCCGAGGAGGACAATATCTGCTTTCTCGAGGTTTTGCGGGAATTAAGATAAAATCCATGTAAAGCAGTTTACAGTCCCCAGCCCATAACCAAGTGTCATTATTATTTATTAACTGTGTTGTGTTACAGCTTTGTTATCACCTGTCTCCCGGCTGCATAGCGAGCTCCTTGGGAGTTAGGAGTTTGTGCTGCCTCATCTATCGTCTGTCGCAGCCATCTGAATTACCACTCCACTGCTGATTCCCTGTTGCATTTTACCTCCTTGAACCTGGTTAGCAAGCTCCTGGGACACGTGGCTCACCCATCCACCCTCTGCAGAACACTGGCAAATCCCTTATAGAGGCATAAGCCAATCCATCATAAGAACAGCCACGTCTAGCCCTATCAGGTTTGGCTCAGTGGAGGGAGTGTCGGCCTGGAGACCAGGAGGCCCCAGGTTCGATTCCAGTCAAGGGCATGTACCTTGGTTGTGGGCACATCCCCAGTGGGGGGTGTGCAGGAGGCAGGTGATCGATGTTTCTCTCTCATTGATGTTTCTCTCTCCCTCTCCCTTCCTCTCTGTAAAAAAAATCAATAAAATTTATATTTTTAAAAAAGAACAGTCATGTCTAAGAAACATAATGGAGAGCATCATCATTCGCCACTCTGGGCGAGTGAGGAAACTGAGGCTGAGGGCCCCAGGCCACGATGGCAGTGTGGAGCCCATGTTGAATCTCAGATCTGAACCCGGGGCCCATGCTCCCTGCACAGGTCCAGTTGGCACTAATGGTGGTGAGAGGCCATCATGAGCCTGTGGCACACGCCAGGGTAACGGGATGGAGACGGGTCCCAGAGCAGACTGCACTGCACTTGGAAAGAGCAGATGGCCAAGAGGGTCAGTGGGGAGGGGGCTCCGGCATATGGGAGACACTGAGGCCCAGAGCCACCAGGTCAGGGGTTCAGGGGTTCAGGGGTTCAGGGGCTCTGGGTCCTGGGGAGGTCAACAGGTAGGTGAGGAACTTGTGCCCACTGTCTCCCCTCAAGGCTGCTCATTCAGAGCCAGCAAGAGCCCCCGACGCCCAGGCAGGCTAGGGGCACGCACACAGAGAGGCAGCGGCTACAGGCCTGAAAAGGCCTGAAAGGACGTGGAAAGGACCTGAATGGGGGGTCGGGGCGGTTCCCGCTCCTCATACACCAGAAATAGGCATCGCAACAGTTCTGGTGGTTGAGCAGGGACAGTGGAGAAACTGAGGCTCAGGGAGGTGGAGCAGCTCACCTGAGGCCCCACCGCTGGGCTCTGAAAGCCCATTGGACATGAGCCTGTGCTGTCTCTCAGCCCCAGAAGCAGCCCCGGGTCCCCAGTCAGAACCAGAGCCCTGAGCAGGCAGGTACCTTCTTCCTTCCTTCTCCGTCACAGGTGCGGCCCAGGCTGCCTGCACTAAAGCAGCCAGCGGGTGGTTCCCACCTCTGTCCTCAAGGCCTGAGACAGGAAATCCTGGCCCCTCTGAAAGGCTTCCGCAGGCCCGAGAGACTCAGGGCTCCCGCTGTATGGATAAGGACACCGAAGGTCAGAGAGGACCACAGCATGCCCCAGCTGACATCAGGTAGATGTCAGAACCCATTTGCCCCCACCCCTCTGCTTCCTCCTGGGCGACCCCCAGAGTCTGACCCTCCACTGCAAAGCAGGGGGGCAGGCACCTCCCCGCTGGGCCTGAGGGTCTGACAAGCTGAGCCAGGAAAGGCCCGGAGCAGCCGAGTTTCTCAGGATGTAGACACAGAGAGGGGTGAGATCAGACACTCTCCCTCCTTCACCGAGGCCCACAGAGGCAGAAGCGACAATTGACAAACTCTTATGAGTTAAAGACTAAATCTTACTAGAGTGTTGGCTCAGAGAGGACAGGGAATTGACCTGTTCTGTTTGTGGTTTTATCCCCAATAACTAGAACCCAGGGTTTGGCATGTAGGTGAGCAATATGTGTACTAGTATGTGTGTGATTGTGTGTGCATTGGATGGATGGATGGATGAATGAATGAATGAATGAATGGTCAGGACTGACCACTATCAGTCCAGTTGCCCAAACCAGAAACAAGGACGCCATCCCTGACGCTCCCTGGCCCCCAGGTCTCCCATCACTCCGCCCTGCTCCCCTGTAGACAGCCCCCAGCTCACGTGGAGCGCCACCATAGCCTCCTAGCTGGCTCCTTGCCTCCCCTCCCCTCCCCTCCCATCTCAACAATCTCATTTACAGAGAGAGGAAAAGTTCATTAACCAAATTGAGGGCATTCTGCCACAGGGGCTGAGCCATTATCAGGCACAACAGAAAGTCTTATCTGTGTCACTTACAAAATTAACTACAGAAACTCAGGCGCTGCAGCAGCAGCACACCGCCTCCCCAGGAAGCCCGGCTGGCAGAGCGGGCCCCAGGGCAGGCAGATGGAGGCAACGGCGGGTGCTGGTCACTCACGGCCCGGACCGTGGCGGAGCGGGACCCTGAGCAGTCAGGTCACGCTCTGACACTCCTCCCCTCCTCACCCCCGGGCACTCTGAACCTGAGTCCAGCCGCTCCTGCCTCATTAAGCACAGGGCCCTGGGAAACATCTTAATTAGGTGGCCACACTGGCTTGCGTAAATTAATTTGATAAAGCTAATGAAGTTCAGCAGAGCAAAGCTGACCATGTTTTCGAGAGCAGCTGCCCCGAGGCCTGAGCTCTACAAATCAGGAGCTGGTGAGTGGTGACGGGGCTTGTGGACAGCGCCTCTCAGACACCGGCCCTCCCTGGCTTTCCTTGTCCCTGCATGCAGTTCACTCTCTGGAGGCCAAAGGACCCAGGGGACCCATCTTGTTTCTAAAGGTCTCTGGAGCCCTGGCCAGTTTTTATAAGTGGTTAGAGCATCAGCCAATGGACTGAAGGGTCGAGGGTTTGATTCCAGTCAAGGGCACGTGCGTACCTTGATTGCAGGCCTAATCTCCGGCCCTGGTCCGGCACATGTGGGAGGCAACCAATCAATGCATCTCTCTCACATCAATGTTTCTCCCCCCCCCCCCACTGCTCTCTAAAAATCAATGGGGGGAAAATATCCTCAGCTGAGGATTGATAAAGGCCTTTGGAAATTGGCTGGGTGTCCATCCTGTCTTTGCCACGTGCCATAGGAGGTAAGCCCTCTAATCTCTAAGAGCCTCAGTTTTCTCAGCTGTAAAATGGGTATGGCAATCCTTCCTCGTAACACTGATTACATGAGATAATACATGTAAAGTATTGGACGCATGCTGGAATATATAATGGGGCCTCAGTAAATAGCAGCTATTTTTATTACTAACATAAAATAATGGAAGTCACACACACACACACACTGACCTTGAGAGTCTTTTGGAAAATGGTTCTTTGAATAAACCATTAACTCCTGATTCTCATGAGCTCTCCCTCATTCGGGGCCTTCTGTGCCCTTTGAGGCTCAAAGGGTTAAAGAATTTGGTAAAGGTCACACCACAGTTCTTCCCACCCAAGAGCGAAGCCCTTCCCGCCACACCGTGCGCTGAGGAAGGGCAGCTGTGCAGGCGAGAGCCTGTGATGAATGGGCTGCACCAGAGCCTGGACACCTGCCACGGTTCTGTTTTTCTTCAGATCCTCATTTGCCTCCCAATCCAGTCAGTTGCACAGGAGACTTAAACAGCCCGGGTCACATTGACCATAGGTGGTTGGTAGAAAACTGTTACATCGGGAATCAGGAGACTTGGGGTTCAGGGTCAGCTCTGCCAGACTTTCTTGTGGCTCGTTAGCCCAGTCACACCCTCTCTGGGCCTCTTGGCCCATGTGCAAGGGAAAGAGAGGTTTCTGATTCAGAACACCTGCCAGCCCAATTCATTCCACCTGCTCTTTGGTTTGGGGCTGACTGACGTTCCTCACCATGCATCCTGCAACCCGCACAGTGTCACCCCGACAGGGGCCAAGCACACCGGGGTCCCCTGCACTCTGTTACCTCCGAGAGCAGGAAGAAGGACCGAGGACAGATGGCAGGGGTTCCAGAGGCATCCAGGGATGAAGGGTCCTGAAAGCAGAAGTTCTCCTTGGGGTATAAAATCCCGAGCTGGGCACGTGACCATCAGCAAAGGAGAATAACAATGATGGTGGGAAGCTTTTTTGTCCCTTGTTGTAAACACAAGGGATGTACTGGGTGTCTCATTAGCAAACAATTAGGTAATTGTTGTAATTGGGTACCCTTCCCTTTCTGACAGCCTCTGCTGTGCTGTCCCATTTCAAGCTTGAGCTGCCAGAAATATCGGCTGATAATTGCAATCCTGAAAATGAAAAATCAGATCAGAGTCATCGGAGGCTCCCACTTAATTGATTTAGGACCAGAAAAATTAATGGGATTCCCTTGCTTCTCCTTCTCTCCCCTACCGGGTCCCCTCCTCGCTCTGCCCAGAACTGAGCTGCCACATGGCGAAAGGAGAGAGGATGGGTGGCCCGGCCACTGGGTCTCCAACCGGCTCCCACCCTGCAAATGCCCAGGAGCCACCTCCTGTGAAGGCAGGGAAGGTGGTAAAGCATCCAGCAGGGCCTCAGACGGAGCGGAGACAGCTCTCCTCTCTCAGGAGAACTGAGCCTCTAGGATGGAAGAGCGCAGCTATTTCTGAGTTTGATAAGACAAAGAAATGGAGTCAGTGTAATGTGTGTCAACCAGCTTAAAGCGGGGGGGGGGGGGGGGGGGGGGGAGGGAACAAAAACATTTATTGGCTCATGAAACTGGTAAGTCCAGAGGAAGAGCTAGCCCAGAGACTCTGTGAACCCAAAGGTGTCACACCGCCTCTCGGTCCCGGCCGGAGCCCCTTCTGTGCCCCTGCGGCTGGGAATCCTGCATCCTGAGCGGGTGTGGGGACAGGGTGGGAACATGACTACAGGCAGCTTTCGGGTTTACATGGTCCCAGTTTAGCAAACCCAGAAGAAACAGAGCTTCTCTCACCCAGCATCCATACAGAGAGCCCAGGGAAGGGCTCTGATTGGTTCATCTTGGGTCACATGCCCATCTCTGGGCTAATTACTTTCTTTAAATATATTTTTTTATTTATTTCGGAGAGGAAGGGAAAGGGAGAGAGCAATAGAAATATCAATGATGAGAGAGAATTATTGATCCGCTGCCTCCTGCACGCCCCACACTAGGGATTCAGCCTGCAACCCAGGCCTATGCCCTGACCAGGAATTGAACCATGATTTTCTGGTTCATAGGTTGATGTTCAACTACTGATTCACTTTTGCCGGGAGGGGAAGCATTATCCTGGCCAGGCCTGCGTCCCACACCCGCTCCTGCGACTGAAGGAACAAGGTATTATTATGATGGGCACCCCCACCGGAAAGCAGGCGAGGGGGGCATCCCAGAGGATGCTTTTACTGCTGGGAGAGGAGGAGACTCGGGGTTATATGGCACAAACAGCCCCGAACGCGCATCTTGAAACACAGCCTCTGCACCACCGCTCGTGATGGTGCGGGTTGGCCTGGTTCCGTTGGGTGGTTCTTCTCCAGATGTGACGTCATCCGGATCTGGAATCCTCTGGGGACTGGACCGGGCAGCGGTGTCCAAGGCGATGGGTGCATGTGCACCCAGGGCTGGGTTCTCTCCCAGAAATGGCACAGTGTCACTTCCGACATAACTGATGTCACACGCGTTCAGGAACGGTTCTGACTTAACAGCATGGAAGTGGACGCCACTTCCCAAAGGGGGGAGGTGGCCGAGAATCTTCACCCAGGACAGGCCGTGCCACCTGCTGTCCCCTCATCTGTGAGTGAACTCAGGAAGTACTCACACAGGCCCACTCAGCACCAGGCATGTGCCAGGGGCTGGACCTGAGGTTCCTTCCCTCAAGGAAGGCACCCCTCCAGCCCTCCCTGGGGTGGGCCTGCCACGGGGCTGTGTATCTGTTGGCATGGAGACCAGGCCATTCTGGAGGCATGGGTGTTGCTATGGTTCCTTCTTCATGAGGTGGTCCAGCAAAACATAGGGAAAGGAGAAAGGGCCTCTTCTTCGGCTTTCTCCTCTCTCTAAGCAGGGCCGAAAGGTCTGGAACCAAGTTGGCATATGGTGATTCCAGGGCCTCTAAAGACCAGTTCTGCCGAAACCGGTTTGGCTCAGGGATAGAGTATTGGCCTGCGGACTGAAAGGTCCGAGTTCGATTCCGGTCAAGGGCATGTACCTTGCCTCGGGCACATCCCCAGTAGGGGGTGTGCAAGAGGCAGCTGATCCATGTTTCTGATTTTCTATCCCTCTCCCTTCCTCTCTGTAAAAAGTCAATAAAATATATATATTTTTTTTAAAGACCAGTCATGTGGCCTTGGATGGGTCACTTCAGCTCCTGTGCCTCAGTGTTCTCATCTCTAAAATTGAGTTAATAACCTATCTCATAAGACTCCAAAGTGAAATGGTTTATCGTGTATAAAGAACTTAGATATAACAGTGCGAGGGGACATTACTATGTACAGCCCTCCCCCTGTCTATGCCTTTGCCGAAGTCTGTGATAGGTATTGAGGACACCCCACCCTGTGGTTTCACCTGTACCCAGTTGCCCAAAGGTTCTCCGTCCCCCTCAGTCCTGAGCAGCACGGGGCCCAGAGTCCTTCCCTGGTCTAACCATCCAATGGAGACCACCAACACCTCTGAGCTCCTTCATCCCCGCCTGTGGGGTTCAGGCCAGCAGAGAGGAGGTGAAATCAACACACTTATTTCATTTTACACAAATTAAATTTGGGCCTCTCAAACCTCACATCCAGCAAAACATGCAAATGGATGCAAATGAGTTTCCTGATTTATGCAAAGCAGCATGAAAATGCATGTCCCTGGATTTGCCAAAGAAAAAGGCCTGGTCACCTAGTTCAGCAGAATGGGGAAAGATCATGTCTGTCTGTCAGAGTTAGATTCAGGCTGACAAGAACTCAGACCTTCAGGAATGGGGCTGGCCTCCTGGCCACAGGTCCCCTCCCCCCCAGTCCCTGGAACCCAAGTCCTGGGTTTAGAGTCCAGCTTCACAGTGGGTCTCCCGTCCCTCCAGGTGGGCCTGAAAAAGGATGGTCTGGAGGCCCCTCCCCCAAGCAGGTCCCATATCTGTGGAACCCCCCCCCCAAGCTAATGTTATCCCCACATGTTGGGCTTGTGAAGCTTCTATTTTTAAACCTGTTGCCCGTGAGGCTGGGGGCTCTGGTCCAAGAACGCAGAGGCAGTGTGTCCTCATCGGCTGCCCTGGCTCTGCTGCCCCTCCCTAAACTGGCACACAGCAACCAGCAGTAGACACTGATGAACAGATGAATGCATGAAGGAATGAGTGAGTGAATGCATGAAGGAATGAGTGAGAGAATGGATGAAGGAAAGAGTGAGAGAATGCATACAGGAAAGAGTGAGTGAATGCATGAAGGAATGAGTGAGATAATGCATGAAGGAATGAGTGAGAGAATGCATACAGGAAAGAGTGAGTGAATGCATGAAGGAATGAGTGAGAGAATGCATGAAGAAATGAGTGAGTGAATGCATGAAGGAATGAGTGAGAGAATGCATGAAGGAATGAGTGAGTGAATGCATACAGGAAAGAGTGAGTGAATGCATGAAGGAATGAGTGAGCGAATGCATGAAGGAAAGAGTGAGTGAATGCATGAAGGAATGAGTGAGAGAATGGATGAAGGAAAGAGTGAGTGAATGCATGAAAGAAATGAGTGAGAGAATGCATGAAGGAAAGAGTGAGTGAATGCATGAAGGAATGAGTGAGAGAATGCATAAAGGAATGAGTGAGTGAATGCATAAAGGAATGAGTGAGAGAATTCATGAAGGAATGAGTGAGAGAATGAATAACGAATGCATGGAAGAATGAATGATGAATGAGTGAGTGAGTGAACACTGAATGAATGAAACCTACTCCAGGATATGCTTGCTCAAACACTGTTGTCTGCAAATTTACACCATCTATTTCTGGATGCAACTAACAGCTCGCAATGAGATGTCTATTTGTCACGATGGTGTTTCCTGCACTTTGTCTTTATTTCCCCAAATCCTTGGTGAGTGACACGGGTGTGGGTGAGCCCTCCGCCAGCAGAACTGCTAGAGGTTCTGCACAAACCGCGTGTTCGCCGCTGGGGAGCTCAGCTATCCCTCTCCGGGAGGTGCCGGGGCTGCGCTGCATGCCTGGGCGTTTAACGCTCTACCGAGGAGCATCCCAGGCCCGGACCCAGGCAGGGCTCCTGCGCGAGATGATAATCAAGTTAATGAGGGCTCCCTACGGGCCAGGCACGGCTCTGACTATTTAACATAAATTAACTCATTTCATCCTCAAAATAGCCCAGGCAGTCAGCGCTGTAATATCCCCAAGTTCCAGAGGACAAGACTGATGCTCCCAGTCTGCAAACATTCTGTGGTTTGTCTGGGCGCCTGTCCTCATACAGGGTCCTTGGGTGGCAAAAGGAAGGGGATTGGGGTCGGGGAAATGGGCCAAGGAAGGGGTGGCAGTGTTGAGACCCACAGCCCTGGGCCTTCTGTGCTGTGTGACCCTGAGCACGTGACTTCACCTCCCTGAGCCTCAGTTTACTCGTCTGTAAAGTGGGGGTGATCATAGCACCTCCTCTGGGGATGGGTGTGTGACAGTTCATGGCGGTCAGGGACATACTGCGTAACCACATACAGTCCTTGGACCCAGCAAGACTTCAGCACGTTCGGACCAGGGTTGGGCAGGATTGGGGTTCACAGAGGCTCAGGGACCTGGGGATCACCCACACCCTGGTGCCAACGAACCTCATGCCACGTCTCCTGACTCAGGGCCCGGGCGCCCTCTCCACCACGCAGCCCGGCCCGTCTGTCAGGCAGGCAGCTTCCCGAGCTCGAGGGGCGCCCGTCGGAATCCGCTCCCTGCAGAGGAGTCAGCTGCCTCTTCGGGGACAGAGCCCACAACCACCCGCTTCTCACCAGGAAAGGTTTGTGGTTCTGTTGACGTGAAAGGATGACAAGAAATAGCTCAGGTAATTATATTAATTTTCCTCAATTTACACATTCTTGCTATTGGCAGGTTCCAAGAAAGTGTAAATGAGGAGTTGGAGTAGTTCGGCAGCGCTGGAAATAGGTCTGTTCCGTTTAAAAGTTCCCGTCGTGTGTCTCATTATGAAGTCTCTTCACGTTGAGGGCCCCATCTCCCCTGTTAGATGGGGAGCACCCTGAGAGCAAAGTGTATACCCCCCACTTCACCCTGGGGGGCAGACTAGGGTCTCCTCACAGGCAGAAACTACATCTTCCCCATCAAAGAGGCAGGTGAGCCTGAGAGTTAGGCTAGGTCTCCCCCATCAGAGTTAGGGCTCTTAGGGGCAGACCCATGTCTCCCATCAGACTGGCAGCTTCCCCGTCCAACCAGGTGAGAGGGCCTCGAGTTCTCCATCAGCCTGGGAGCTTCCTGACAACAGGACCTCTGCCGTCAGACTGCGAAAGTTCCCAGGGGGTGGCTCTGTCTCCCCCATCGGACCAGTGCTGTTGGCACCCCCCAGTTCGGTGGCTGAAGCTCACATTCCATCCCCATGTGACCACACTCCTCATGGACACACATGTACATGAGAAAGCAGGCTTCCGAGGCTCGGTCACCCCCACGGAACAGCAGGCAGTGCCTGGGCTTCTATGTGTGTCCTGAGCTTTCACAGGGTCACACGAAACATGTTGGTGGCAGGAGGGCTGGTTCCCCTCTGCCAGGGCCAGAGGCCTGTGCCCAGGAAGGAGCCTGTCATGGTTCTGGCTCCAGCGAGGGCCAACTGAGGTCTCCTGCCCTCAGGGTTTAAAAACAGACCAAGACAGCTCGGACCGGAACACAATCCCAACCCCATCTTCAGCCCAGTCCCTTCCAGAACCAGACCTCCCCAGAACTGCAGACTCCCCCACCCCGTCCTCGTCCCCCTCCTGGGTTACTACCTCCTCTCAGCCTCCATGTTTGGGTTAATTTCAAGAATGCACTGAGATGATGCTGATAGGAATAGCAGCAGGATGAGGGGTTGTAGTCGTAATAGTAACAGCGGATACCTAACACCTGCTGGAAGGAAGGTGCCATGGGACATTTATTCAGTGGAGGCCACGGCAGCACAGGTTATCACATGTCTAAGGCCACACAGGAAATAGGTGATAGAGCCAAGATTCAAACCCAAATCTGCATCACCCCAAAGCCCACATTTGTGCACCTCACCCTGCTGCCTCCAGGAAGCCTTCCTGGGTTGCATCTCCTGGGCACCAACATCCTGCTTGCTGGACTGGGGGTGTCTCAAGGAGCACGAGGACAATGTTGTATCCCCAGTGACTTGAGCCTAGTGTCAGGCCAGCAACGGTGTTCACCTGTCTAGTGGGATGATTTGCCCTAGGAGGGGGCGTCACCTGGTGGCTAAAAGTCTGGCTGTGGTGGCAGACTGACCTCGATCTTGGCCCTGACGCTTTCCCCGGGCGTTTACTTACCCTCCCTGAGCCTCTCAGGTCCCTCTCCTGCAGAATGAGGCAAGGGGAGGGGCCGAGTGGGTGAAATGAGCTGGCATGCCCACGTGCTGGGGTTAGTGTTACTCTGATCCGCATCTAAAGCGAGGGCCCCCCTCAGGCGCAAGGCACATCCTCCACACATCTTGAAGTCGTTTCTGACGTCCCCATCCTCCCTTGTTGTCAGAGACTCGGAAATGAGTGCTGCCTGATCTGATAATTTCACGAAAGCGGCAAAGTCCTCGTTGTCTCGGTGATGGATGTCACGGGCCCATTAGGTCCACAAACCCAGGATCTAACAGACGCCAACTCCTGAGCAAAGGCAGTCTGCCTCCGACAGCGCGCAGCCAGGCTGCGGTGACGTCGGGAAAAATCACAAAGCCGCCGGTGGAGGCCTGCTCCAGGCTCTCTCCATGGGCTGGTCACCACTGGTTCACAGCCATCGTGCAAGGTGTCGGTCATGGTCCCCACTTTAGGGATGAGGAAACTGAGGCTGGGAGACACACGGCAGGTCTTCGCGGGGGGAGGGGGGCCTGTCCTTGAATGCATGCCTGCAGGATCCTATGCTTCAGGCTTGCTCATGGTCCCAAGCAGCATCTACTCACTAGTCCCTCGGAGGGTCTAGGAAAAGTCTTGATCGGCATTTGACGAACGGGATAGAGGCACCCGTGGGAGCCCCACCCTGCAGGGCACTTGATAACGGACCTGAGCATCGTGCACTTTGTCCCATTCGTACTTAGATAGGACACTCCTCTCCCGTGAGAGGTGGGCAGGACAGTCGTGAGTCTCTGTTTCATACAAATTGGGAAACTGAGGCCCAGAGAAGATGGGTTCAGCTGGAATGGAATGTTGTTGGTCAGTGCCCATGGCTATGGTTCCTGCATACACAGCTCCCTTATCCCCTCTTTGCCTTGCTCTGTTGCCCATAGCAACAACCTAGACCCGACTTTCCATGTGGTGCCCCAGCTTCCTTCCTTCCCAGGTTGGCAGAGTCAAGACGTCCTGCCTCTGTACTCTCCAGAGCTGGGGCCCAGCCTTTTCATCGAAACACTAGAGGCCCGATGCACAAAATTCGTGCAACGGCCTTGCCTCTGCCTCGGCTGCCTCTGCCTCAGCCCCTCACCCACTGCAACTTTGTCCAGAAGGACATCCAGTCTAATTAGCATATTGCCCTTTTATTATTATAGATATTCAGAAAAGAAGCTCCCAAGAGCCCCTTCTCGAGCAGAGTGGTGGAAAAGGATACTAGAGATCTGTGTCTACTTGTCCGTCAGCCAGCACTCACCTGTGGGCTTTGAAAGCCAATGGGATGAGAAACTGAATTTGTCATTTAAGTTAGTTTTAATTAATTTGAAAAATTAAGTAGCCATCAATGACCAATCACAGGGTACGGCACAGTCCTGGGGCTGCTCTTGTGGCAGGTCTTCGGGTGCAGGGCCTCGGCCACTCCTGCCGAGGGTGGCATCACTCCAGCTCCCAAACACTCCCCACCCAGAGGCCGATGCTCTCGGTCTCTCCCCGTGTCCCCTCTCCAAAAGAAAACCCCCTCAATCCATGTACTGATGTTACTCTCGCCTTTTATTCCAGCATCTCCCAGAGCTCCAATATGTACAGACTTTATTTATACACAGATAATATACACCATATATACGTATTTATATATATTCACACACCAGCCCACACGCTCTCATACACGCACACGCTCACACCCTTCCAGGAGGGGGCGCGTGGCCGCCTCTGAGCCCCGCTCGGCTCGACAAGAGAAGCTGGGCTTGCCAGGCAGTTGTGAGGTTTTGTGTTTTGTTTTTTAAAAAAGTCCATTTCCTCCAGAGTAGTCTTCCCTCTCCACAAACCCAAGCCCCTCCCCCAAACTCTAAATTTCATCTTGTTGTAAAAGGAAGAGGTTTTCCTCTGCTCAGCCAAGAGTTACTGGAGATCAGGGCTGTCCACCTGGCGGTTACTAGAGACCCAGCCTGTCCCCATGGGTGGTTACTAGAGATCCAGCCTGTCCAATTGGGGTAGTAACTAGAAACCCAGCCTGTCCACATGGGTGGTTACTAGAGATCCAGCCTGTCCAATTGGGGTAGTAACTAGAAACCCAGCCTGTCCACATGGGTGGTTACTAGAGATCCAGCCTGTCCAATTGGGGTAGTAACTAGAAACCCAGCCTGTCCACATGGGTAGTAACTAGAGACCCAGGCCCACCTGCCTGGGGTAGTAACTAGAGACCCAGGCCCACCCGCCTGGGGTAGTAACTAGTGACCCAGCCTGCCCACCTGGTTTGTTACCAGAGACCCAGCCTGTCCACCTGGTTTGTTACTAGAGACCCAGGCCGATCCACCTGGGCAATTACTAGAGACCCAGCCTGTCCACCTGATTAGTTATTAGAGACCCAGCCTGCCCACCTGGGGTAGTAACTAGAGACCCAGCCTGCCCACCTGGGGTAGTAACTAGTGACCCAGCCTGCCCACCTGGGGTAGTAACTAGAGAACCCAGCCTGCCCACCTGGGGTAGTAACTAGAGACCCAGCCTGCCCACCTGGGGTAGTAACTAGAGACCCAGCCTGCCCACCTGGGGTAGTAACTAGAGACCCAGCCTGCCCACCTGGGGTAGTTACCAGAAACCCAGCCTGCCCACCTGGTTTGTTACCAGAGACCCAGCCTGTCCACCTGGTTTGTTACCAGAGACCCAGGCGGATCCACCTGGGCATTTACTAGAGACCCAGCCTGTCCACCTGATTAGTTATTAAAGACCCATGTCCGTCCACTTGGTAGTTACTAGAGATCCAGAATGTCTCCCTGGGGTAGTTACTAGAGACCCATGTCCGTCCACTTGGTAGCTACTAGAGATCCAGCCTGTCTCCCTGGGGTAGTTACTAGAGACCCAGGTCCATCCGCCTGGGGTAGTTACTAGAGATCCAGGTCCATCCGCCTGGGGTAGTTACTAGAGACCCAGCCTGTCTCCCTGGGGTAGTTACTAGAGACCCAGGCCCATCCACACAGCCCTGTGCAGGTCCCTGGAAGGCGATTCCACCCACACTCCCGGCCGAGAGCGGGGTACGGCTGCAGCTCTGCTCCCTGGGTGGGGGCTATAGCGTCAACAGCGGCACCTGCCAAATGAGGAGGGTGCTGTCCGTCTCCCCGCAGGGGGCGGGCCTCCCACCCACGCCCGAGGCACTGCCGAAGTTCCGGTAGCCCTGCCCGCCAGAGACGATGGCCACGGAGCAGATCTCCTTGCGGTGGGCATCGCGGGCGTACGGCCGGCTGCGCACCCAGACATCCGGGTCGTCGGCCATCTCGTAGATGGAGCCGTCCTCCTCGCTGTGCTCCAGCGCGGAGCCGTCGGCGGGCGCGAGCTCCCGCACGGAGAGCAGCGGGCCGGGGAGGTGGGCCGTGGAGCGCAGCCGGTACTGCAGGAGGATGCCCTTCTTGCGGGTCAGCTCCCGGCCCACGTGGCCGGAGGGAGCGGGCGCTGGCTCAGGAGCCTGCCCGTCCGGCTTGTCCTCCTCGGCCTTGGGGCCCTCGGCCTCCTCCGGGTCAGTCCGTAGGATGTCCAGGGCCAAGGTGCTGGTAGCCACGGCCAGGAAGGTCACGGGCCCGCAGTGACCGTTGAGGGAGACCATGCCTTTCCCTGCAGATGGGGGGACAGAGAGAAGTGGCCAAAGGTCCGGAGCTTTAAGCAAGACACCCACACGTCTCTGGGAGAACTTTCTGATTGTGGGGTTTGAGGGGGTTGTAACTGCAATCTATATTGGAGCCTTGCCAGGGGGCCATGGGTCTGGGCTAGGGCCCTCCCATGCTCCAGGCTACTTTCTTGGGTGAAGCAGGACAAGAGTGAGCTTACAAAGCGCCGGGGACCCTCAGTGTGAAAGCGCCTGCAGCTCCCTGCCTGAGCCACCAGCACGGCTCAGGGCCTCTGCCCAAGCCATCGCCTCCATCGACAGAGCCTTTCCCACCCCCGATTCTATAACATCCATGGAAGCCCAGCTCGAGTCCCTCCACAGCACATCCTTCTGGAAATCGCCATGGAGAGCTGATCACTGTCTCTGTGCCCAGAGTCCGTGGGCCCCCACTTAGCCCCTGCCACCCTGGACGACAGCCGCCCCATCAGACCATCACTGCTTGGGGGCAGGGCCTCTGCCCAGTGCCTCCCTGCACCCCCAGGCCCCAGCCCGGGATCAATGTGACCTATACGATGCAAGCAGGAAATCTCAGAATTTAGGGATCTTCTTTAACAGAGAGCTTGCGATCTGGTGGGGCTGGCCTCCCTTGGGGCTCCTCCCTCCCACTCACCCCTGCTCTCAGGGAGGAGGCAAAGAGCAGCCCAGAGCTCTGGGGTCCTCCCTGACCCACTTATCCTCCTGGCCCTGCTACCACATCAGGACAGACCTTCCTCTAATCTATGCACACCCCTGCCCCCAAGGAGCCCTCAGCAATGGCTATCTCTGGAGCCTGGATGTTTTGAAGCTGCTGTGGGGAGGGAGCAGAATGGGCCCTGCAGAGCCTCTGCCATCAGTCAGGTGTCTCAGCCAGTCCTCAAACCACCTGGCCAACATGCACTACTGTGCCCATTTGCCGCACTGGGAAACCAAGACTCGGAAAGAAAGTGGGAGACTATGGAGCTGAGATGATTTAATTGCATTGCACCACAGTGCTGCCTGAGATGACTGAGAAAACTGAACAGACACCCCCAAACATCTGGGCATGATTCACCATGCCCCCGGGCCCCTCCATCTGCAGCTGACCCCTGAGCCCTGACAAGCCTTCCCCAGAACCTCACCTGTGATCTTGGGGATGCCTTCCAGCCGAGGCACGGGCAGCAGGACGATGACACCCTGGTCGGTGCCCACCCAGAGCAGACCCTGGCAGATCAGGAGGCTGGTCACGCACACCTGCTTCTGGCCTGCAGCGAGAGAGTCAGCATGAGCAGAACGCCCCCTGGGGCAGCAGTGGGTTCTGGGAGCATCTCAAATTGAGGAAGTGGTACCACCCGGGCTCCTCTGGTGAGACAAGCAAGAAGCTGGATGGGGTATGGTTAAGAGCTGGGGTTCGGGGGGCGGGGGGGCCTGA
Source organism: Antrozous pallidus (assembly GCA_027563665.1). Classification (NCBI taxonomy): domain Eukaryota; kingdom Metazoa; phylum Chordata; class Mammalia; order Chiroptera; family Vespertilionidae; genus Antrozous; species Antrozous pallidus. The sequence goes on from CM050508.1 coordinate 202,819,635, forward strand.
CTTGGCTGGGGCCTGGCCCCTAGACGCCAGAGCCGAGTGCTCCCTCACCCAGCCTCAGTTTCCTCCCGTGTAACCTGGGGCTGCTGCAAGGATGCAACGAGGGAACGCCCATAAAGCACGGTGCTGGCCCCTGTGAGCTTTACATAGAGGGGCCGGGTGCTCTGACACGCGGGGCAGGCCCAGGGGCCCACACCAGGGTCACCACCCGCCGCCTGGGAGTGAAGCCAGGGAGGTGCAGCTTTGAGGTGAAGGAGGTTGAATTCAGCCCAGGATGAGAAAACTGCTTTGGAGCGTCGGCTTTAGAGCACTCATGTTTGCTCCAGGCTGACATAAACCTTGCAGCCACTGAGAGGTGCAGATGGGATGCATGGGAGGGGCCAGGGCCGATGCGAGAAGCAAAGCAAACTGACAAACAGCTGCAGCCCCTAACTCTCCGGCCCAGGTGGGAGCTGTTGCCCACATGGGCCTTCCTCCCTGCAGTCCTGGGTCCGATAGTGAAGAGGATAGCTCGGTGCCAGGAACGAGTATGTTTCTGATGTCGGCCCAGGTTCGCTCTTGTGGGCTATCCCCTGGGGGCTGTCTCCTCTTTCAGCAAACAGCGATGGCAGGGAGGGTCCCACTGCTCTTCACAGGGAGGGAGACAGTGTGGGCGGCACAGCCCGTGCCGAGAGCAGGGCAGGCAAGGGCATTTCATGGCCTTGTGCTGAGGATGAAATGGGTCGAGGAATGGGAGTCACTGGAGCCAGCGCCGGCACGTGGTGCGCACAGACAGTGTCGTCCACCATTGTAGTTGCTGTTCCATCGCCAACTGTCGGGTCAGTGAGGATGGGCGTGAAGGAGAAGCCCAGAGCGGACCCCTGGCTTTCCAGAGGGCTGGCCGGCTTCTTGCCCAGATCCTTTGGCCCCCCTGCGAGGCGCTGACTCTAACTCCTGCCACGCATCTCAGCAGTAACAACGCCACGTGGTGTGTGAAACGATGCTGACAGCGGGGGTCCTCAAACCCGGGCCTGCAATCGGCAGCACAGGAGAGGTGAGGCCCCAAACGGCGTTTCTAGCAAGGTCCTCGGAGGCACGGATGCTGCGGCTCCTGGGACCGCACGTTGAGATAACTGCTTTGGAGCGTCGGCTTTAGAGCACTCATGTCTGCTCTAGTCTGACGTAAGCCTTGCAACCACTGAGAGGCATGCAAGGCACAGACGCTATGCCCATTTCCCAGATGGGAATGCTAAGGCCCAGAGTTCACCCAGCTGGCGACGCAGGGTGGGGAGCCGCACTCAAGCCCCTGCCTATTAAACCTGGCACTCCCAATGCCTCTCTGCTCTTGTGCAAATTGCCTCCGGTCCATACGAGGAGGGGCAGGGGCCTCCTCTGCAGAGCAAATCATCTCGGAGGAGAATGATGGGGCTCCAGTGACCCCGGAAGAAGGGTTTCATTATGGGGCCCGCACAGCCTTGTCTAACCCAGCGTGCCCTGTTGTCACCCATCCGTTCACTCGGAACTCCAGGGCATTCCTAGCACCTACTGTGTGCAGGATACTGCCCTCCGTGTGGGAGGCACAGCAGGAACCACACACAATGTTCTGCTCTTGAGGAGCAAACATTCTAGAACTTTCTGGCGTGATGCTAATGTTCTCTACCAGAATGTCCAATTATATAGCCATTAACCATGTGACTATTGAGTACTTAAAATGTGGCTAGTGGGGCTGAAGGGTTGACTTTTTCATTCCATTTCATTTTAATAGTGGCTACCGTATCCGAGCAGCCCTGGAAAGAGAACGCGGGACGTGAAAACATAAACTGGAACAAACACTAGCAGAGGATTCCGATGGGGTGATGGGGCGGGGGAGGGGGACCCTGGGACTTCGTGCCTCAGTCTGCTTCCAGGAAGGATGGGGAGGCAGGTGTGAGGATGCAAGACCAGGGTGACAAGGAGACAGCAGCCACGTCAAGGAGACATGGGAGACAGCATGTACAAAGGCCCTGTGGCAAGAGGAGCTTAGCAGGCCAGTGGACACACTGAAGCCAGTGCAGCTCAGAGACCAGGGCAACCTCGAGATGAGCAGGGGGAGGACAGGACGAGTCGGGGTGAGGACTGTGACTGTTCCTTCTGAGGGTGATGAGAAGCTTCCAGAAGGCCTACCTCTGACCTGGTTTTAGAGGAGCATTTTCGCAGCGTGACCGAAGAAGGGGGCGTTAAGATGATGACAGAGACGCAGTGGTGGCAGGAAGAAAATGAGAAGCCAACAGGTTAGAGATCCGTGTTGATGCAGAACAACAGCCCCGCTGACAGACCAGAGTGGGAGGAGAGGAAGGGGAGGAATCAAGGGCAGCTCCAAGGGTTTTGTCTGGCGCAGCCGGCCGGGTACATGGCAGTGACACCGACCGCGATGGGGGAGGAGCGGGCTCGGGGTGGAAGTCCAAGTTCTCCGCCGGATGTGCTGCTCGCGATGCGCGTTAGACAGCCAAATGGAGCTGTCAGCAGGCAGGGAGATGTATGAGTCTGGCGATACGATGCAAACTCAAAAAGTCATATTCATAGTATTGATTCGATGTGGAAATGCAAACCACGCCGCAGAAAAAGCCCGTTCATCACTTGACGGCAGGCACTGTTTATTTCACTCCCAGCACCTGCAGGACCATGGAGCGGGGACTCGGCCTCACACCCGCGTCAACCACACGACACCTCCGGTCCCGCTCCGGCCTCGGGAAGACTCAGGCTGCGAGCTCCCTCTCTCACCAGCTGTCTTCCCTCCTGGCCCTGGCCAAGGCCTATACCTCCCCTCTTCTCCCCTCTCCTCATGTCCTGTTCGCTGTCCCAAATATAAGCTTAGTGAGGGCAGAGGCCTATCTGTGCTCAAGGCCCATTCCCGGTACCATGGCCCATGGCAGACACCCACAAAGTGTCCGTGAGTAGATGGGTGGGTGAATGAATGAATGAATGAATGAATGAAAAATAATGGAAAGTGGAAAAGGACATGGGTGCTGATATCACTGACTAACTGTGTGAATTAAGTCACTTTCACTGATCAATGACTATTACAAACGTACCTTGCTCAATTTTATGATTATTAGAAATATACATGTACATATACAGCATGTAGAGAGATAATATATGTACACGGTTGAGCACAGCTCTTAGCCCTAGTGCACAATCAATAAAGGCAGGCTATTAGGAAAACAGCTATAATTATTAAAAGGACCTAGTCTCTTCAGACCAGCTCCACCAGAGCCATAAACCCACAAAAACAATAAAGCCACACACGGAAACAGTGGCAAATTTTTCATCTCTAGCGCCTAACCTCCTTTTCCAGGGCCCTGGAGCCTGAAGACCAGGAGATCATTTCCTGATGCCCCTGCATCCTCCCGCCCCCCGCTCCCACCCCCATCCCCATCGCCATCCCATCGCCCAAACCCAGCCCACAAAAGGAAGGCAGCGAGAAACCGAAAGAGATGCCGGAATTGAGAAATGACTTCATCGTCAGACCTCATTCCGGGGCCCTTCCTCCTCCCCCTCCGCCTCGAGGGAAAGAGCAAGGCCCCTCACAAACAGTCCGAGAGAAAAAAATTCTAATGGTGGATAAATATTTTATCACAGAGACTTAATGCAGCAGTGTGCAGCGCGCCCGAGCCATCTATCCGGAGATATGCAACTTTAAAAAGCTCGAGCTCTCGGAGAACATTTTATTAATGACCTGTCTAGTTAAGAGGAGGAGGGAATTTAGGCTCAAAAATGCATTAATTCCAGTCGGGTGCCGGGGAGAACATTGGGGGTCGGGGGAAAGGAAGCGTGATAAATATTTTACGTCCCCTTAAAGAAATCCACGTGTAAAGGAGGAACAAATTTATTAGTAATTATGCAATTATTTCATTTGCTGGTGTGGGCGAAGAAAAAATACTTAAAATCCCTTTCTAAATATTTCTGATAAAGAACATAAGAGTCCTGCTCTGTGGTTCTCTAGCTGAGGCACAAGGGGGTGGAGTTGAACCCTTGGGTGTGGGGGCCCTCGGGTATGGGGGCTCTTGGTGTGGCATAGAAACGGTCAGGCCATGGGGTAAGGCCCAGGGCAGTAACCTTCCAGAAGCCTTGTACCCAGGAACCTCAGCCTCCATCCTGGATGTGCCCACAGCCCAGTCCCAAAGAGATCCTGTAAGCGTAGGGGCGGCTCTGCCTGTTCTGATGTAGCCGATGAAGTAGGAAGGGCATGAATTGGAGGATGGGGGTGAGCAAGGAGCAACTTGGGGGATGCATGGCCCACAGGAGCCAGCGTGACCAGGGATGGGGATGGCGGAGGAGGCATGATGGAGCCGATGACTGTGCACAGCACCATCGAGGACTGAGACTTACTCAAGCCCGAGGCTGCACTGTCTCAGGCCCACACCCCCCTGAGAGGCGGGGCCCAAGGACCAGAGAGGCCCCGGGCCCACCTGCACCCGGTCCCAGGGCTGCAAAGTGGCAGGGCCAGGATCCCAGCAGGGCCTGCCCGACTCTAGGTCCCAGGCTGCCCTACATGGCATGGTCAAACTCTGACTCAAATCTCGGCCCCTCAGCGTACAGGTGGGGAAACTGAGGTCCAGGAAGGGGGACGGCACAGTAAGTCTGGAAGAGAGCTGCGATTCGTGCCCTGGATCCAGCCTCGTCAGCACCGTGACCTTGGCCCAGCTGCTTAACCTCCTGGGCCCCGGTTTATCTGGCTCTGAAATAATCACCACCATGAGGAACGCTCTCCCTTCTTTGAGGGGTAAGTGCGAAGAGCAGGTCAGCCAGGGGGCGTGGGTGCGGTTTGGAACGTCCACCGTGAGTCAGGTGCGCCGTGGGAGCTGGAGTTTTTCTACCTGCAGCCGATCTGCCCACAAACCACCTCTGGGCCCCAGAAACTGTGACTCTTCCTCTCTCTCTCCCCATTCCCACTGATGAGATTGACAAGATCGGAAAGGCCCGGAGATTGGGCGATTTCCTCCTTATCCCACTAACTTGAAATAATTTAGCTATCAGCATGGATGGGGGACTATTTTGTGATACAGAGACACATCTATCATAGCTAAATGGATTTACTTTGTAGAATGGCTAAATCCGATGAAATATTTTTTTTAAAAAAGCGGCAAAAGAGAAAGACCCGTAACATGGGCCCCACGAGCCCCTCCCATACCCCAGGGAACAGGTTAGAGGGCATTTCTTCTCCTGGTGTACCCACCACACCCCAGGCCTGAGCAAGCTGCCTTCACACAGCCTATGGCATTTACCAGGAGCCCGGAACCACCTCAGTCCGCAGAGGGACCAGAGGCTCCAGGAGGCAAAGAGACCTGCCCAAGACCCAACGTGATTGAGCCAGGACTCTGGGCTCCGCTAAAGTCATCCCTTCCCCCATTACACACCGTGGGAGTCTGAAGTGAGTCTGACCTCTTGTGACCCCAGTCCTGCCGCTGGCGGGTGGCATGACCACAGCCACCTGACCTGCTGAACAAACCTCAGTTTCTGCATCTGTACAGTGGGGACAACCCCCACCTTGTGGGGTTCAGATGAAGTGAGACCCTGTAGGTAAAGCGTCTGGGAGCTCGCTCATGCTCACGGTAGGGCTCTTGGTGAGTGGTAGGGGTGGAAGTTAATTACATACAATCGCTGTTTGTGGTCGATCTTGTTGTTAGTACATGATCCCCTGTGGCCACAAGTCAAGGACAGTCTCAACTGGCTGGGAGGAAGCTGGGGCCAGGGTGATTTCCAGGCGCTCTATGTGGGGTCAGCAACCATGCCTCTGGGGTAAGCAGGCTCCCATGGCCGCACAGTGCTGGCTAGCGTGCCTGCCCTCAGTACAGCCTCACACAATGGGAGGTCAGTCCTCCCGCTCAGCTGCTTTTAGCGACGCCGTAGCCCATCTGCCGAGTCCCGGTAACAATTGGTGCCAGGCCCTCAGCCTGCCATGGCTGCTCTGTCCCTGGCCCCAGAGCCCTTCAGCTCCCCAGCTGAGCCTGCAGTGCTTGGGCAAGATGGAGCTTCCTCCTCCTCTCAGACCAACACGGGTCAGCCTGCCTGTCTGGCGGAAGCTGTGCCAAGCAGGAAGGCGAGGCAGGCTGCTGCAGCTGGCTCTGTGGTCGGCTCTAAGGCCAGCTGTGGGCAGGAACGGGCCCTGAGCAGGTGGCCGCCCTGGCTCTCCCAGCACAGCCTGCGGGGGTCTGGGCGGCAGCATGGGCAGCAGATGGTCAGGGAGCTGCCTGGAGCCAATTCTACCAAAGCCTGAGACAGATACAGACAGGGCAGGGGTTCGGTGCGCTCCAACCTTAATCCTCTCCATCACCTCTCCCCAACAGCTCTGCAGGAGGAAGCACTGGCCCCCGGGGGTGCTGTCCAACCCCACCTCCCAGGCTGGCCAGGGAACGAAAAGGGACAGCTGCCTTTCTTAGAAAAACCTCTAAGAGAAGAGCCCCTTGCTTGGCCCTCGCTCTCCCTGTGCGCCTCATCCTGACGGTGATTCGAGGCAGAATTGCTTTTTTGTCCACCTGAGGCAGGTGGACACTGGCCTGGTTCTGACCAGAGTGGCTTTATAGCATCTGCCTGGCTTGGGAGAGAGTCCGCTGAGCTCGGAACCTCACTCCCTGCGAGCCCGCACCCTCTGTGCTGCAGGGTGAGGGGGCATTGGGCGACAGGGCTTTAGAAGGACAGTCCCGGGCTCGAATTCTAAGCCCACCATGTCCTCCCTTGGAGGCCCAGTTTCAAGGCTGACCCAAGGCTCCCACAAGCTAATGAGATGGGCTGGGCAGGAGGCACCTCTGCCGGCTGCCAGTGTCAGCGCCCTCCCTCCACAGGCCCAGGACGAGGCCCCGCAGCCTCACCTGGCAGGAGGAAGGTGGTCCTGGTGGCGATGTTGATCTCCTGCAGGTGCTCCAGCGTCTCCGTGTGGAAGAGGCGGATGGAGGAGCCGGAGGAGAAAGCCATCCAGACGCCGCTGCCTGCCTTGACCATGTGCGTCACGCTCACCGCCTCATCCTGGTGCGCCTCGAAGCTTTGCTGCGGACAGAGTGGGGGTGTGGGTGCTGGGCCCGCCAAACACCTGGGGGCCACGCTACTCTGGCCTCCGCCTGAACCAGCTGAGGCCGGAAGGAAACCCCAGAAGCCCAGCAGTGGCGTGTTGGAAATTGTTTAACGGGAAGAGGTACCCTGGTGTGTCGTGTCTGCCAATTCCCATGGTGTAAATACTTCCAACAGGGCCCATCTCAAGCTACCCACATAATATCACTAATAAACAAGGAGCAGGGAGAAATTCACACACACCAGGCCCTCAGGAGTTGACAGGACCTGGCTCCAGCAGGCCACTGTGACAGGAGAGAAAGGACCAAAGGCAATGGAAGGGAGCAGCCGCTGACATATTATCTAACGTGACAAAGGCAACCAACACAACCCCTGGGAAGAGAGGGTGCTGTGAGCCAAATCCTCACCTTTCCCAGCGGGGAGGCAACACCGAGCGTCCAAAATGGATAAGCCGGGAACCAGCAGGGCAGACAAGTTACAGTCATGCCAGGTGAAAGAAAAACAGAAACAGGTGACACGTATTTCCTCCCGGGAAGGGGGCAGGGGATGAACCATTCTATGCTGTTTGGGTTTTTTTTTTTAATAGGTGTATGTATAATTTTGGTCTTTTAAAGAAAACCTCTTTTTTAAAGAGAGAGGGCAGTCAGAATGCCCATCCACTGCAGGACAAAGTCCAAGCTCTTTAACTCGGCACTCCGCCCGCCTCTGCCTCAGCTCTGCCCTGGCAGGCTCCCTCCACACCCAGCCGGCCCAAGCCTGTGTGGGAAGGACACTCAGGAGGAACCATGCGGCCAGGCCTCCGCCCTCACGGTGACCTATGTGCTGTGTGAATCACCTAGTGCCCTCCTAGCAACAGCCTTTCAGCACCTGAAGACTCCCCCTCGGGGTGACGCCCCTTTCCATGAGGCACCCCGACCGCCCTTGCACCGGACCAGCTTCTGCACGCGGTTCTCCACTACCCGGCCCTGTGACACCTACGCCGCCTGCCCTGTGTCTGCTCGGCGCCTCCCACCCTGGACTGTGATCCCCAACAGCAGACACTGAATCTCAGGCCCGTCGGCACCCCCTGCTCAGCACAGGGACCGGCACACAGGAAAACGTGGTCACAGAGTGGGTGGACAGACCCTTGAGCTTCATCTACAACATCCATATGTTGCGCAAAGGCAGACGACTCCAGCACAGCAGACTGGAGACAACCTAAGTGCCCAGCCATTGGGGACAGCCAGGTACCTCCGACGTACCCACCCGGTGAACTGTTCCACACCCAGTCAAAATCGCTTACAAAGGCTGTAAAGAACAGAGGAGCGTGTGAATGAGAGAGCAGTTCGTGCGAAAACAGTGCAGGAGGAAGAAGTGCAGGGGAGGAGAAACCTGAACCCGGAGAGCTAGTCCGGGGCAGTGCCTGGTGAGCTCCCTCCTTTTCCTCTTCCTCTGTAAAGAGCACAGAAACCCGAAACTGCAGGAAGATGTTGGACGGAACATGTATTTGCTATCAGACCTGCTATTAGAGCTCCTTTCCTCAGTCACTTCACAGGCCTGGGCCTCAGTTTCCCATCTGTAAGTGGAAGCTGTCATGACAATTCCAGGGACCTGGGTGAGGGGGAGCTCGCGACAGGCCCAGTTCCTAATATGGTCTCACTCATTCCGCAGGTGTTCTTGAGCTCCTGCTATGTGCACGGCATGGGTCTCTGTGCTGGGAAGGTAACGATGAGTGAGATGCCCAAGAGGGTCTCATGAAGTGTGTGTTCCCAGTGCAGAGACCATGAAACAAATAAACAGGTAAAGACAATTCCAAGTAATTAAAACCACTGCACAGAAAAAACGGTGGGGAGCCCTTAAGGTTGGGTGGCCAGGGAAGGTCTCTCTAGGAGGCATTTAATCAGAGACATTAAAAATGTGAAGGCATCAGCCCTTGGATAATGGAGTGGGGCCAGGGAGAGCATTCCAGGCAGAGGGCACAGGAGGTGCAAAGGCCCTGGGGCAGGGATGAGCTTGCCATGTTTGAGAAACAGGAAGATGGCCAATGTGGGCAGCACAGTGCTAAGACAGAGGGTGGGAGAGGGGGGGCAGAACCACCTTAAAATCCATAGTGACACCCTCACCGGTTTGGCTCAGTGGATAGAGCGTCGGCCTGCGGACTAAAGGGTCCCAGGTTTGATTCTGGTCAAGGGCATGTACCTTGGTTCCAGGCACATCCCCAGCAGGGAAAGTGCAAGGAGGCAGCTGATGGATGTTTCTCTGTCATTGATGTTTCTAACTCTCTATCCCTCTCCCATCCTCTCTGTAAAAAAAAAATCAATAAAATACGTATTTCTTAAAAATCCGCAGTGAAGAGGTTGACTGTAAGTGCTGGAGGGGGCTGAGCGGTAAGTGACATGATCGGGTTACCTGGGAAAGGGGCTCAGTTCCTCAGCTGTGTGTGGCAGGAGCCTGGAATTATGGGCCTTGAGTGACCTTGGTGAACAGGAAGCAGCAGTAACACGACTCGGCTTGTTTTGCTGCAGTCACTCTAGCCACAGCCCCAACCCGACTCCATCCCCTCTCAAATCACCAGGAGGTTTCCCATGGAGACAAAGAAGCTGGTGGGGCTCGGGGGTCCTCCATGGGGAACCAAGGCAATCAACTCAGAGCTCACTCCTGATCTCATTCCTGATCTGAACGCAGGACCCTGAAGGGCAAGACTTTGAGACGGCCAACAAAATTGCTTTTCCTAAGCCAGTCCCTGATGGCTGAGCTCTGCGTCCCAGCTGGGGGGAAATGGGGTGCTCTCAGGAGGCAGAGTTTTTCGGCTCACTCCTTACTGGGGGATCCTGAGAGCAGCAGCGATAGCTCCCCCTCAGACAGGACGTTCACCAAGGGCAGGGGCGCATCTCCATCAAAATGGGGGCTCCCCAGGAGCGTCAAGAGGGCAGGGAGCTATTTCCTCCCTCAGACCTTGGCTCAGACTAGGGGCTCCTGGGGGGAGGGGGTTCTCTGTCCCTCTTTCCTCAGCACCCCACCCCAGTGAAGGTCCAAGTGCTGGAAACTCAGTCAGGAAGCCTCTGGAATTTAGGGAGAGGCTGAACCTCTCACAGCCTCCACAAAGCCAAGTCCAGACCATGCAATGCCAGGGGAGTGCAGGGGGAGCGGGGAGGAAGGGGTAAAATGTCCATTTCTCTGTCCTTTCACTCCAAACGTTCTGCCTATAGTCCTGGCAACCCTAGCTTCCATTTCTCTTTTGTTTTCCTCTTTTTAAAAGCCTTTTTACTGAATCTATTGGGGTGGCATTAGTAAAATTACACAGGTTTCAGGAGTACAATTCTGTAATACGTCATCTGTACACTGCACTGTGCTCACCACCCCAAGCCAAGTTTCCTCCCATCACCACTAATCCCCGTTACCCTCTTCCACCTCCTCCTACCCCTTCCCTCTGGCCCTCACCACACTGTTGTCTGAGGGTGAGGCTTTGGGTTTTGTTCTGTGTTGCTTAATCCCTTCACCTTTTCCTCCAGCCTGCAGTTCTCGTTTCTTGAGAGGCAGCTCCTTCTGGGGAACCCCTGGAGGAGGGGGTGTCGTCCTCCAGAAGAGCCTGCCCCGGAGACAACTCTCCTGAAAGCCCACACGCAGGCCAAGCGAGCGCCTGCTCAGAGTCACTCTAGCCAGAACCCAACCCGACTCCATCCCCTCTCAAATCACCAGGAGGTTTCCCATGGAGACAAAGAAGCTGGTGGGGTTTGGGGGTCCTCCATGGGGAACCAAGGCAATCAACTCAAAGCTCACTCCTGATCTCATTCCTGATCCGAACGCAGGACCCTGAAGGGCAAGACTTTGAGACAGCCAACAAAATTGCTTTTCCTAAGCCAGTCCCTGATGGCTGAGCTCTGCGTCCCAGCTGGGGGAAATGGGGTGCTCTCAGGAGGCAGGGTTCTGTGGCTCACCCCTTACTGGGGGACCCTGAGAGCAGTCCCGGGGCCTTGCCAGGAGAGGCCCGGCGAGGACCTCACCAATGAGACGCTGAGGCCCAACCTGACCTCCCAGGGCACTGCTCTCGGTGAAGGGGCGGACGGGCGGACGGGGAGCAGGTGCTCCACCCACACTTTTCCAAAGGCAGCTCGCACATACTTGTATACAGACACGCACGCACACACATGTGCTTTGAGGCTCCTGCCCAGCTCCTGCAGAAAAGTGAGCGTTCTCTGCCTCCGAAAAAGCCTGCGCTGAAACCCACAGGCCTGGGACCGCAGAAAGCTGCCCCCGGTCTGCAGCCGGCCAGCCCTGCTGCTGTCAGAATGGAATTAAAGGAGAAGTCAGGGGTGGGAATCCAGGCTCATTTCTCAGAGGCCTCGCAAGTCTGTCTCCAGGCCCAAAGGGCTTTGCACGAGGCCTGCAAAACCCGCCAACCCAGTGGTAAGGTGGGTGGGGGCAGGGCAAAGGTAATAGGACCACAGCACAGCAGCCCCAGCCCCACGCTCCTCGGTTCTCTCTGGGCTCCCCAGGACCCCTCCCTGTGTGGGGCACGCAGGGCAGGAGCAGTGGCACACCAGCATCACGTGCCGAGGGGGGCTGAGGAAGCGGAGGGCAGCATCCCGTGGGGGTAGGCGCCAGCGAGACCCACCCTCGCTGCCCACTGGGCTCGGGGCTGACAAGCCATGCAGTCTATTCTGTTTTCCAAATGGGGTGCTCACTTGCCCTGAAAGGAGCTCAGAAATTTCAGGAGAGGCTGTCACCTCAACAAGGGCAGGGGCGCATCTCCATCAAAGTGGGGGCCTCTCCTTTCCTCCCCACCAGGGCCAGGAGATACACTGCCCACCTGGCACCCCAACTCGGGTCATGGCTTCCCATTTCTCACCTCTAGATGCCTCCTCTAATCCCTAACGGTATTGGGGGCCCAGGAGTGGGGGTTTTAAAATGATCCTGCGAATTTGTAGTAGTAGTGGTAGTGGTAATTAAAGGGGAGGGATTGCTGAGGAACCGTATATTCACAAATTCTACAAAAATCACCTGCAGGTGACCTTACATTACAAAGGGAATCTGGTACCTTTAAGATGGGGAGACCTGGCGAACCCACCTGGACCCAGTGATTGAGAGGGGGGCCAGCCTGTATGTCCTGCCTCCATGGGTGATGTGACAGGAAGTCACATCTGGCCAAGCATCTGGCCACTCAAATGTCGTCAGGAGGAAACAACTGGGCAATTTCAGATTATGGGACTTTTTAGAAGACACTGGCTTGGACATCTAAAAAAGTCCATATCATGGACACACACACACAAACACACACAAACACACATAAACACGTGTGTGTGCAAAGGGATTATTCCTGCTCAAAGGGAGACTAAGAAACATGACAATCGAATGCGACATGCAGCCCTTGCTGGACCCTGGGTGGGGCCAGGGAGAGGCCATGAAGGACACTCTGGTGAAAATGTGCACATGGACAGGACAGGCCGTCCTCGGGTTACGTCACACTCGAAGTACATCGTTTCGTAGTTACCTCGCCATCTCCCATTTATTTATTTTTAAAAAGTTCCACTGGAACCGGTTTGGCTCAGTGGATAGAGCACCGGCCTGCGGACTGAAAGGTCCCAGGTTCTATTCTAGTCAAGAGCGTGTTCCTTGGCTGCAGGCACTTCCCCAGTAGGGGGTGTGCAAGAGGCAGCTGACAGATGTTTTTGACTTTCTATCCCTCTCCCTTTCTCTCTGTAAAAACTCAATAAAATATATTTAAAATAAAAAAAGTTCCGTCATTTCGACGTGTGTACATATGTGCTTTATGTTTTTTATTATTTATTTACCACAAGTAAAGGTCAGGAATTGTTATCTTTCTTTTAAACTGTTTTGTACTGTTTCACTTCATTAGTGCTGTGTCTGTGCTCCATGTGAGTGACGTAGGTGCTTATGTAGGTGGGTTCCGACTCACGGTGAAAATCACATTACGTTGCACCCTGCAAACGGCTCTCTGATGTAACCCAAGACCTACTGTACGTTGATGTCAAGTTTCTGGGAATGTTAAATGGTATGGAAGTCACAGGAGAGCCACGCTGAAGTATCTGTGGTGGGTGATGATGCCTACAACTCACTTTTAAATGGCTTACCCCAAAAGGGGGAGGGGGCTGGATATGCATAATTTGGGCGTGTTAGGAATTGTAACAAAATGTTAGCTGGCTTACTAGGTGAAGAACACACGTGTGCTCATCGTGCTATTCTTTCAACTTTCTGGTAGTTTTAATTTTTTTAAATAAAAGGTTGAGTAGGGAGAGGCAGTTATTTTAAAAAATTAAAAGCTAGCCACTGGGGGGAGGCCTGGGCCTCCCGCTGGCTCCCAGGGCTCCCAGCTCCTCCCTGTCCAGGGAATGGGGCTCCCCTCTCTGTCCATGGTGCTGGGAGGTGCTCCGTGCACGCTGGCTGCAGTCAGGAGCCGGTTGAGGAGAGGGGAAGAAACCAGGTGTCCTGCACCCACTCACGGCGCCCTGTCCCCTTCACCCTGTCCCTGCAGCCTCAGGGCAGACCCCACAGGCACTGTACCGAGGGCTGTGGTGAGTGAAACGGCCCCAAATAGTGCTGACACAGCCCGGCCTCCAGTCGTACAATATTTATGTGCCTCCAGGTGACGCTCTGTGCTTGGTTTCTACAAATTCCCAGGTGAGCAGCTCAGAATTCAAAGTCATTAGAGCTAACATGATGCCAAGGAGCCAGGCAAGAACGCTGGGGTTTTGGGGAGCCAGGGGCTGCTGGGGCAAAGGCCGGGGGCTGGCAGCCCTGCTTGTTGGGCTCCTACTATGTGCCAGGCTCTTCCCAGGCCACAGTGTTCCACCCTCTCGGAGACCCGTATGAGAGAAGAGGAACGGCGCCCAGAAAGGGGACAGGATGAGCCGGGTGACCCACAGGCAGGGGCGGAGCTGGGCATGAACCCCAGCTCAGTGATCTCCCAGCACCCTTAGGCCCAGCACCCTGGCGGGGCGTGATGTGAAGGGGCTCAATCACCTCCCCTGCTGGCCTAGGAGGTACCATCATGGGCCCTGAGACCAGCCACAGAACCTCAGCCACTCTGCCTCCCCCTAACACCCAGCACCACCAGTCCAACCTCATCGAACGGGCGGGACACCGAAGCTTCCAGAACCAGGGGTGCGGAGTCACTCCGTCAGCCCGAGGTCACGCTCCAGCTGCGCACTGGGCAGGCACCGTCCCTTTCTTTACCTGCCTTGTTCTTATAAACTCTCCAGAGCCGAGGGAACACACTGCGAGGCTGAGTGGTGGTCGCTGAGTTCCTGTGCTTAAGAAACGAGGGGCGGGGGCCAGGATTCCAGCTTAGGGTGACCGACTTGTCCGGTTTGCCCAGGGAGGTCCCCACTGTGGCACGAGACATCCAGCTTTTCATCCCGGGCAAACCGGGGCGGCTGGTCACCTTCCTGGGCCTCCAAAGCCCACGCGCACACACTTGCACGTGAGCCTCGGCCGATGCCTAGACACTCTGCCTTCAGAATCCCACCCGGTCCAGGCCCAGTGACCCTGCGCTCAAAGCAGGGCTGCCCTTCCAGGCATGTTTCTTCTTGTTGTTGTTTTCTAATACATTTTAATTGATTTCAGAGAGGAACAGAGAGGGAGAGAGCTAGAAACATCAATGATGACAGAGAATCATGGATCAGCTGCCTCCTGCACGCCCCCCACTGAGGATCAAGGCCGCAACCCGGGCATGTGCCCTTGACCAGAATCGAACCTGGGACCCTTCCGTCCACAGGCTGACGCTCCATCCACGGAGCCGAACCAGCTAGGGCATTTCTGACTGAGGCATCCGCCTCCACCTCTCAGCAGCAGTCAGTCAGCACCTCTGGGCCTCAGTGTATTCATCAGGAAAGTGGGGATGAGGTTACTCCTGACTTCACCCGACGCTGGGCTCACAGAGACCCTTATGAGAAACCTAGAAGGGACAGAGGGCCGGGCATCCCCATCAGCTTCAGAATGGAGGGCCAGTCCAAAACTGTTAGCAACCCAATCTGGCATCGAGGGTGCAAAGTTTGGTGTCTTTGGTGCGTTTTTCTAGAAAGATGGCCAACCGGCACCCAAAAAGTTAAGCTTCCTTGTGCTAAGCTGACTTGCCACAAAGCACATAAGAAGGTGGGCACAGGGTTTGGGGTTGACCCCAACCACAGCCCAGGCCGAGGCTCAGAGAGCTCCACGGCTGAGAAGCTCGCCAGCGGCGGCCGCACCGACGTTTTGCCTTCAAAAACAAAACAAATTAAATCTGTACGCCCGTTCGGCTGTGCTGGAGGAATCGGAAAAATAGCAGAACGTGGCCTCTTGATATTCTGCTCATTAGTACTATTTCATTTCCTTTTGTTTTCTTCAATTATGTGAGCCAGCGCAGCGGCTCCTCTCCGTGGACAGCTGCGGGGAGGCCTCTGCATGACCGTGTCCTGCAGCCACTCCCGCCTTGCCCTGTGCAAGCAAGAGCCTACGGAGGCCGAGCAGCGGAGACGGGGTGTGCACGTCCGGCACCCGTGCATGCCCGGGCTGCAGTCACGCAGCTCAGCTCGCCTCACGGTGTCCTGCAACCCCCGTGAGGAGATGGGCCCCCTGAGCCTCTGATCGGGGGAGGAAGCGAGGCTCAGGGCTGAGTGAACCTTTGTGGACAGAGCGGGCGGAGCTCAGTGTGCCTGGCTCGCCCTCCGCAGGACACCCATGGTGGCCTGAGGTTATCTTGTCATCTATTTCCTACTCAAGACAGGGGCTCAGAGCCAGACTGTCAGGTTCAAGTCCAGCTCCACCACTTCCTGCCTCAGTTTCCTCACCTTTCGAATGGGGGTGATAAAATAACAACTGCAAAGGGCTGCTGTAAGGATTGCATGAGTTGCCACTGGCCAAGTGCTTGGAATAGCCTCTGAGAGTAAGTTTCAATAAGGGTTATCTCACTGGGGGTGGGGGTGGTCTCTGCCAAGCCATGACCCCCCCACCACCACACCCACCCCAGAGGGGCAGGGCCAGGAGGACAGGGGCCACTGCTGGAGCCCAGTTCCCGGTGCAGGGACCGAAAGTGCTGGCAGTGCCCCCCCCCCCCCGGGCCGGGGGCTGGAAGAGGAAGGGAAGAGGCAGCCTGGACAGTCTGAAGTAGGGTTGGATGTGATGGGAGCTTTAATCTGGAAAGATCCCCAGCAGCCAGGCCTCAGAACTTGATTCCCGATGTCTGGCTATGGCTGCTCTGCGCTCCATTTGCTTCCCAGCTCCAGGAGCAGGCAGAGCTGCAGCTGTTGACCCTGCCTGGGCCCTTTGCCTCTGGTCACCAGAGCACTGCTTACAGTCTGTGCTCTTCACATACCAAGCTTAGTCCGGGAGTAGGTTCTGTAATTATCCCATTTTACAGGTGGGGAAACTGAGGCAATCAGTGGTCAAGCCAGGGCTGAAGCTAGCCAGCCCAGCTCCCGAGCCCACAATGACCACCATCCGAGCTGAGCTAGGACCAGGCAGCTGAGGAAGCCAGGGATGCCTCTCCAGGAGTGTCCCGCCAGGCAGCCCCTTCCCCCAGCCCGGCTGCGGGGCCTGAGCTGGCGGCACCTACGGCTTGTGTGAGCACGAAGCCCCAGACGCTAAACCTCTGCCTGTGCGGCCTCATCGGTTGGTGCTACACCCGCAGTCCGGCCCTGGCTCGCAGTCCCAGCCTCCGCTGTACGTAGGAGGGCCCAGCACAGGCCCGGCACCCAGTGGGTCTGTCCCTGGCCCTGCGTGTCCCCGCCCAGTTCCAGGGGGCTGGGCGGCTGCTCCCCTGGTGTCTGTCCTCTCCGACCCCTGCAGCAGCACTCCGAAAGGCGGGGGACGTGGAGGAGCCACGTGGAAGGAAGGACAGACAGACCCTGACAGCCAGGGGGGCAAGAAGGAAAAGGACTGACACCTGCTGCCATCATCTGCCCCCCACTCACCTCCAGCCGCCGCCCCCTCCACCCCTCCCCACCCCTCCCCTGACCATTCTCTGCACAATGTCCCCTCCCATCGGCCTTCCCCTGCTGTCTCCCTTTTCTCCTCTGTGGCTTCACAGAACTTGTTCCTGAGCCAATAGCTTTAAACCACCTTTTTTTTCCAACCATGAAATCCTTTCATCAACATAAATCTTCCGGGACTGGGGGCTGGGGGACCCAATTTTGGATATAAGACCTGCACCTTCCGGATGAGGAGAGAAGAGGTCTGGGCCGGCACGGAGCTATCCCAGGCCCCCCAAGACGTGCCCTGAGACACCCAGGCTCAGAAGCAGAGTCGGCAGCCACAGCCCTGAGCCCCCAGGACCCCCAAATCCACCCCCACACCCTGTCCTTCACAAGCACCCTGAAAGGAAGTTCTTCTGAACATCGAACCTCACTTCTTCATGCTGCTGGGAGCCACTCACCCTCCTGGAACTTGTTACTGTCGGAGCCTCCAGGGAAGTCTCCACAACCTTTAGAAAAATCGATTTCTCAAGTCTCACCTGCCAACTTGTAATTTGGGAAAAAAAAGAAAAGAAAAAAAAAGAATAGGATGACAGCAATAACAACGAGACACACACCCAAAAAGAAAAAAAAAATTAAGGCAGAACTGCTGCACTGGACGACTCCCTGGAGGGAGGTGACCCGACCCGCAGGCTCTGGCGGCCCGGAGGCGGGGCCCGCACCCAGGACTTCGTGGATCTTTCCGTCCTCACGTCAATTTGCATACCATTACCCAAGAAGCCTTGCGCCTGGATTGCGCTTTTGCAAATTCCCACCCGTTTCTTGTCATAAATAAGATAGGAGACAGAAAACTAATACAGCCCCGTGATGCATTATTCATGCTGCACCTCACTGTTATGATAGATTTACAACAGCTACTACAGGCAAACTAAGTTTGGGCACTAAACGTGAAAATTAAGGGTGGGCCAGGCGTGTCCCTGGGGGTGGGCAGGGGGCAGTCTGGGGGCCACTAGTGCCCGGAACCCGGGGGAGTTTCTCACCGGATGTGCTCAGGGACAGCAGGCGCCAGTGCCCGCAAGCCAGTGGGAGGCATGGGCTCTGCCAGCCCCGAGACCGGCTAAAATCAGCTGTTCTGCCCACATCTCCCTTCCACGCTTAGCGGACCTCCCCACCCCCAGACAGAGCCCATTTCCCTAAGGTACAAGCCCTCTGTCCTTCACAGCCCCTCGGTGAGCACCTACTATGCGCCAGGCATGACCTGCAGAGGGAGGGGGAGCAGGTGCATGTGAAGGAGGCTTCTCCGAGGGTGGGGAACTGGGTCTCATGGGAGAGGATTGCCCCTATTAACCCACACAACAACCCTGTGGGCGGGAACCAGGCCTGGTCCCCAAACTCGGGCACAACCTGCCTGTGTTCTGGCCCTTCCCAGGCAGGACCGGAAGCCCCGAGGAGGCTCTGGGGAAGGGACCGACACGGAAGCCTCTCAAGGCCGGCAGGTCAGAGGAGAGACCTCTGGGTGACCCGGCTGCCCCGCCCACACATGTCCCCGCTGCCCCGGTGCAGGCCCCACCCTCCTGGCACAAGACCCTCTGACCAGGTCACCAGATTCCTTCCGCCGTCTCCAGGTGTGGCCTCTGAACCGCTTCCTGGAAGGCACTCTTCCTCCCAGGACACGTCTCCCACCGCGATTCCTGGGGCGCCATGAGCCTCCCAGAAAGAATGGTCACAGAGTCACGGCACACTCCCAGCAGTCCCCGAGGCCTGCCAATGCAGGAAGGGCAACCCCACCTTCTCCCACCATCACGGGCCAGGAGGTGGGGGCGGGGCCCAGCCCTGGGACACAGCAAAGCAGACAGGCCAGGCCCTGCGAGGGCGGACGGACCCTGGTCAGGAGGTAATTTCAGACCCTGGTCGATGCTCTGATGACAGGAAAGGCAGGAACTGTGTCCAGACGGTGACGGGCAGAGGAGACGCGGATGGAGCCATCAGGGCAGGTCCCACCCAGGAGGGAGCGGCTGAGCTGAGACCGGGGTGAGGAGGAGGAGCTGCCGGGGGATGCTGTGGGAATGGTGTTCCAGGCAGGGGAACAACAGAAGCAAAGGCAGGGTGGTGGGAAGGAGCTTGATATGTTCAGAGACCAACAAGGGGTCAGCGTGGCTGGGAAGCAGGGGCGCCGACGCCAGGTGAAAGGCCTGCCTTCTGGCCCACCTCCCCATCTGCAACATGGGCCAGCTGGTCTCCGCAGCGACCTGAGGCTCCAGTCACACAGAACCCAGCCCCGTCTCCACCGCCCATCCCTGCAGCCACCGCCACCTCCTATGGCAGGGGTGACGGAGTCCCCAACCCGTGCCGTGTCAGGGGGCAAGCCTCGCCCGGTGCCCAGATCACCCCCACTCGCAGAGCACACCCTCTCCTCCTGTCCCCAATACATTTTTTTAAATTAAGATGCAACAATCATCCCACCGCTGGTTTTCCCCTCCAGCGATGGGTTAAAATGAACTCCAGACAACTGGATTAGACTTGAAGGTGGCCGCTGATGGAGATAATGAACACGGAGGATGCGGTGTTGACACGGCCGGCAAGCCGCATTACTATTTAACAGCCTCGCTGCTGCCTCCGCTGGGATCAAGGAGCGGAACACGCGACGAACACAGAGAGGGCGGCGGGCGCTGCTCCCCGGGAGACAGGCTCGTCGAGGTCAGGGGAAGCAGGGGGGACGAGTGGGCCTAACAGAGACAGCCATCCCATCGTCCGGGGCCCCCACACACCGGGCTGTCTTTGGCTTGGCCTTGGCTCATGGGACTCCCTCTGCCTACAGCAGTGGTCAGCAAA
Source organism: Antrozous pallidus (assembly GCA_027563665.1). Taxonomy (NCBI): domain Eukaryota; kingdom Metazoa; phylum Chordata; class Mammalia; order Chiroptera; family Vespertilionidae; genus Antrozous; species Antrozous pallidus. The sequence continues at coordinate 202,839,374 of CM050508.1, forward strand.
CTGCGGCTCTTTGGCCCCTTGAGTGTGGCTCTTTCACAAAATATCACGTGTGGGCGCGCATGTACAATGCGATTGAAACTTCGTGGCCCATGCACAGAAGTCGGTTTTCGGCCTGGGAGAGTCTATTTTGAGGAAGTGGTTCTAACACCGAGCCACACTCAAGGGGCCAAGGAGTCGCATGTGGCTCGAGAGCCGTGGTTTGCCGACCACTGACCTAGAGCATCCCCCCGCCTCCTCTCTTCCTTCACCCCTCAGAGCCCAGCCTCCTCAGAGATCCCGCCCCCCAAGAACCTTCCCTGCTCCCGTCCCTCCTCTGGCTGCGTCTGGCACCCACCTCCCCTGAGTTCCCAAGGGGCCTCCTACTGGCTGACTGAGCTCACGGGGAGCTGACACTGGTCTTCCTGTGTCCATCCGTCCAGCACCCTCCATAAGGCCTGGAAGGGAGGACCTCCTCGACCCCTCCCGGTGCACCTGCCATGGGAGCTACGGGAGCGATCCCGGGCCCCGAAGATGTGCTGGTGGAAAAAGCAGGTGTGTGAGCAAATGAGGGTTCCCAAGAGCTCACATATGATGGGACAGAAACTGCGGGGGACAGTGCAGCCCAGAGGAGGCGGAGCCTTTAGCCTTCCAGGGCGGCCGGCACAAAGGTAAAGAGCAGACTCAGGTGTGGGGGGCCTGCACTCAGCTCCCAACGCAGCCTCCCTCCAGCTGTGTGACCTTGGGCAAGCCACTTAACCTCTCTGTGCCTCTGTTTCCTCACCTGTCAAATGGGAGTAATAGGAGTACTGATCTCAGTGATCTGGTGATGACATAAGTTAATTCATGCAAAGTACCGAAACCCATATAAACGGTCCACATTAAGTACTCAGTATGTGTTGGTTGCTATTTCCTCCTGGGGATGGGAGAAACCCGGGAGAACTCCTTAGAGTAAACATACTCCCTAGATGAACCCCGATGCTTTGGAATGTGGGCCAGAGCCACAGCCTTGGTCAACAACACACTCCTCCAGGCACGGAGCCCTGAGCAGCATTGAGTATCTTAAACGCCGAGAGCAGGTTTTCTGGAGCCCAAGCAGGGGGCCTGAGGGGGAATTGGCTGGTAAGCGCTGCCCTCCCTCTGAAGTGAGGCAGTCGGCTGCAAAGCTCACACAAGGGCCCTCTCTTTCCTGCAGGTGCTGAGCCCTCGGCCCCCACGCGAGGCCACAGCAGCCCAGACTGCAGCGCCACCTCGGGGCCCCTCCTCCGAGCCCGGCTGGCCGTGAGAGGCACCAAGACGAGACGAACATGGACAGCAACGTGGAGCAGCCATGCAGATGGGGAGGCCATCAGCAGCCCAGACTGAGCCGGGGCGCGAGGGTGGGAGGCTTCCTCTCCATTGCAAGCAGCAGCAGAGCGCAGCTGTATTCAACATGCATGGCCACCGCCTCGTTACCGGCCCGAGGATCCTGTGTGCGGGAGGCGAGCTGCCCACACAGACTTTGCCATTTCCCTTGGTGCAGACCAGGCGCAGGCTCCCGCTGGCCCCGCTGAGAAGCTTCCCTCCCCACCCTCTCCTCCCTCCGCCTCCCCCACCCAGCACTTTCCGACACCCTCCAAGGTGTGCAAAGCAGGAGAAAGGCCATATCGATCCCTTTCTAAGAGTAGCTGACCAGAGCTAATCTTACATCACCCCAGCCTCCAGCTGCAGCATGGTGGCCGCCTGGAGACAAGGACGGCAGGGCCAGAGCTGAGGTGCGGGGCCTGGGCAGGACGGCACCGTGACCGGTGAGGGGCAGGATCGGACGAGAGTGGGCAGGGCCCAGCCCAGGCCCCTGTGCTCCCCTCGGTCCATCTGTCTCCGCACCCAGGCAGCTGTCTGCAGGAGGAAGCATTGCTGGCAGAGACGGGAGAGGATGGCGGACCCACAATGCAGTACGGACACACGCCCAGCAACACGGGCCCTCAGGAAGCAGCGTGATTTTCCACAGAAGCCACGGAGTGTGGCCACGAGGGTTTCAGTTGGCCAACAAGCACAGGGATAACTAGTGTTCACCGGACACGTACTTTGTGTTGGCACTGTGCGAAACACTCCTTCTACACACACATTCTCACTCACTCCGGAGGTAGCTCTACACCAGTGGTCGGCAAACTGCGGCTCGCGAGCCACATACGGCTCTTTGGCCTCTTGAGTGTGGCTCTTCCACAAAATACCACGGCCTGGGCGAGCCTATTTTGAAGAAGTGGCGTCAGGAGAAGTTTAAGTTTTAAAAATGTGGCTCTCCACAGAAACGTCAGCCGTTGTCCTGTCGATATTTGGCTCTGTGGAGTAATGAGTGTGCCAACCACCGCTCTACACCATCATCCCATTTTACAGATGAAGTGACTGAGGCCCGGGAAGGCTCGGTGCTTTGTCCAAGGGCTGACCCATTGGCAGGGCAGAGCCAGGGTCCCACCTGAAGCAGTTGCTGGCAAACCACACCCCTCCATGGAGGGGCGCCCCGCAGACCCGAGTGCAGCACAGCCAGGACAGGGGTGGGTGCCTCCCACTCCCCCCCCCCCCCGCTCCAAAAAGCCATGTGGCCCTGGGAGGGGCCGAGGGGCGCCCAGATGCTCAGGCCCTGCTGTCCGTGTCCCTCCCCAACCACCCACAGCCAACTTCCCTGCTCCCTCAGGCCTTGGCTTCCAGATCCACCAGACCCTTCCTTGGAAGATCCTCCCAGAAACACCTCTCCGTTCCCATTCTGCCTCCGGCCTCCAGATGGCCGAGCCCCCACTGGCCGTCCCCTCAGCACAGCTGGGTCCCGGGCACCAGAGCGACAACAGGCACCTCCACTGGCAGCAAGAGCCACAGCTCAGGACGCAGATCACAGCCCAGTGTCGTCGGGACCCTTCCCCTCACACAGCCCTGGGGTGGGGGGGTGCGAGTGGGGGCAGAGGGCAGGGCCCAGGGGGGATCGTGGGTCCCCCCTGCTTCCTGACAAACTGACCCCTGAGACACGAGAGGAGCTGAGAGCTGTGCCAGCGAGAAGGTCGGAGGTCAGCAAGGGTGTGCCCGGCGGATGGCCCCGTGGGCAGGGGCCAGGGGCCATGAGGAAAGGCCATACCTGAGTCTGCAGGCTGGCGGCGTCCAGGACGGTGACCCGCGGCCCACAGCTGGCCCACACGGCATCCTCCAGGCTCAGCAGCGTGCGGATGGGCCCCGACCCCACTGTCAGGCACACGGGGGGGCTCTCCAGGTCCCAGGGCACGTCTCCTGGGAGGAGAAGAAGATGCAGGTCAAGGCCCAGGGCTCCTCAGCCCGGGGAAGCCACAGTCTGCAGCGGGGGCCCAGCCTGGACCCACACACCCCCTCCCCCGGTTCTGTGGGGGATGGTGGCGGTTCCCGTCGGCCTGCATTTATGGCCCATTCCGTGGGGGCTGGACTCCCCCCTCCTCTTCCTCTCTTCCCCTCTCTCTCCTGCTCATCCGTCCCACACACGCCTGCCTTCTCGCTGATCTGCTTGCCTGCCACGAGGCACTCTATCACCTTTGCCAAATCTCTGATGACCTTTCTCCTCCAGAGACCACGGCCCCAGGTGTGGAAGAAGGAAGCCCCGAGAAGAAATCAGTGCCCAGTCCGCACCCCTGCAGATGGGACTCACCAAGGGAGCTGGCCTGGCCCTGAACAGGCTCCCCCTGCCCAGCCAGGGATGTGCGCTCACTGGAGAACAGGCGGAGAATTTTCCCTGGCAGGAAGCCATGCTGGCTAAGCTGGGTGCTTAAGTCACACAGAACCCCAGTGGCTGTCCTGTCTTGTCAGGATGCAGGTGGGAAAGGGGTGGGCACACCCCGGAAAGACAGACAGCAGTAGCTGGGCCTGGGAGGCAGGACGGAGCCTGCTGCTGGCTTGCCAGTGCTCAGGCACCCCACATTCCCTCCATGGGCCCTGCAAGCAGCCCCATCAAAGACCCTCCCTCTGAGCCAGCTGCTGGTGACAGGATGGGGTACAGCTGTCGGCAGAGCGGGAGGGGCCACCAGGGTACATGTGAGAGCCACTGTCCACAGTGCAGCAGGAACAGCCCTTGGAGGACAGACCACCCCCCCACCTCCCAGGCTTTATACCACCTGGAAAGCAGGCTTGCCTCTCCCCCTTCTGTCCTACTTAAACCGGTCAGACTCCCAGATCACCTGAGAGCTGGGGAATAGGGACCCCTCCCCCCAACACACTACCAGGTCTTTCCAGCCCCTGCATAGGAGCACATGGGAAGCAGGCAGGGCCAGAATCCTGGCTGTGGCCTCTGACCTTCTGCATGAACTAAGAACAGGTGACTTCACCTCTCTGAGCCTCAGTGTCCTCATCCGTAAAATGGGCATGACGGGGGCCTGCACCCCGCCGACACTGCAGGACTAAATGGAGCGTGCAGAGCATTTAGCTCGGGGTTGGCACGCAGCAAGGAGCGACGGCAGCTGTTGCTCCGTGCCGTTACATATCTGCACACCAGGCGCTGTTTTCGTGAACTGTTTCCCTGACTCCCAGCCTGTGCATTCTATTTCCATCCCCGCTTTACAGCCGGGGAAGCGGAGACACGGAGTTTAAATAGCCATCCCGGATCACACAGCTCGAGAGCGCCGGGCGCTCATCAGCCTGGTCTGTTTGGTGTCATTTGCCACAACACAACAGTCTGTGGAAACAGGTGCTGACTCCATTCGACTAATGTGACAACGAGACCAGGGAGCTGAGAACTTGCCCGAAGCTACCCAAGGGGTGACAGGCCAAGCAGGATTGAAACTCAGCTGACCCTGACCTCCCCCTCTGGCCCTGGCTGCCCTCTCAGGTTCCAAGGGCACTGGGGCACTGGGGCCATACCTGGGGTCAAGGAGGAGCGAGTGACCACAGACAGCCAGGCACACTGAGCCCCACCGAACATGAGAGCCACAAAATGCAAGGCTTTGAACGCCCCCCAGTGGCCATAGGTAAGTAGTGCTCATAACCAGAAGCTGGAGCTCAGTCCACTGCCACCTTCTTCCCGGGAAGCAGTTGAGAATACTGGGACCACACCCTGAAAACTAGGAAATGGGGATCTGCTCAGTGGGCACCAAACCCTCACAACCTCTAGCCTACAAGGGACAGCATGGTCGGGGCTGCCTGAGGTCGGAGCCAGGACCTGCTACCCCTGAGGGTCACAGGGGCACTGGCCATACCTCCACCTCCTGGGCTACTGCAGGAACCTCTAAGATGTCCTGACTGAGGACAGAATGGTGAACTGTGACTGAGTTTAACACCTGTATTGTCATATCAAAAGGACCCTGGACAGGAGTCCCCACCGAGGGACCCTGCGCACGAGGCCGCCCTTGCTGGGATTCAGCTCTCCCATCTGCACCTGAGGGACAGAACTCTGACCTTCCCAGCCCTCACGGCCACAGCTCTAAGATTTTAAATGCAAAGATCGTGAGCTCTGTGCAGAGCAAGCCCCCTGGAGCCTGCAGTATATGTGTGGGGGGATTAGGGGGTCCACCCTTGCCTTCCAGGCTTTACGTGCACACATACATGTTACAGAACCCACATGTGTACACATACTTGTTACAGAACCCACATGTGCGCACACACACGCAAATACACACACACACACCCAGGGTGACAGCCCATTTGTCTTGGCCCCTCACTAGCTCTCATGCTGCCAGGCGAAGGGGAATGGAAGCCCTTGGAGGTCCAGATCCAGCTGGAGCCGAGGGCAGGACCCTGAGTAAAAGTCACTGAGACTGAGGGAGGCACCAAGGGTAGCCCGCGCCTGGTCAGTACTGAGGCGGTGACAACCATGTAGATGGAGGTAACAAGCACCAGGCTACTCCCAGGCTCCAACCAGGTCACTCGTGTGGCTGATCCCGCCTGGCCTTCACAGCCAGCCTGGCGGTGGGCGGTCATCGTCCCCATTTTACAGGTGAGGAAACTAAGGCCCCAAGAGGCCAAGTAACAGGTTGTCTCACAGCTGGGTCTCAACCCCAGGCAGACTAACGCCCCGGCCCGGCCCCTCGCCCCTCCTGCAGGAGCCTGGGCCCCCATCCCCAGCATCTAACCAGGAATTTCCCACACCTGTCCCAGGCCTGGGCATGCTCCTGGGCCGGCCCAGAGATGAGGCAGACAGAGGGATCGGGCAGCTCTGCTCAGATCCGGGCCTGGGCAGGGACAGTGGCCATCTGGCTCCTCCAAGTCCCGGGTCCAGCTCGGAGCACTGAATACATGTTTTCTGAGCGCGTGAATAAATGAACAGGTGAACGAATGACTTCCATGGCCACACTGCTCTGGACCTGTTTCCCCATCTGTCCCCCTCCGGCTCTGACAGTCCAGTCAGTGAAGTGGGATCCTTGACCCCTTCTCAGCTGCTGGCCCCACAGGTCCTCCAGGACTCGGCCAAATCCCAGGCTGATATTTCTGGTCCTGCCCTCTTGCAAGGGGACAAAGCGTGGGCCAGGAAAGCCACTTTTATCCAGCCGTGGTCTCAGCCAAACCCAGGCAGATGGTAACCTCTCATCCTATACCAGCTCGAAGCTCAGGATAAGGATCTGGATCACTCACAACCCTTGCCCCTCCCAGCCACCAGGGGGCGCCAGCGGTGGGTTCTGCAGGCACGGGTCTCCAGCTCTGTGCTCAGGCTTGGGCTGGGATGGAATAGGGGCGTCTGGGGTCATCGAAGGCCTTGGTGAGTCTGGAGGAGGTCGCACAGCTCAGTCATGGATAAGGTGGATGGTCCCAGTCCCAACCGCAGGCAGCCCAGGTGAGAGGTGACAGGTAAGTATAAGTTCCCTGCTTGTTCACTGGACTAATTCTGTCTCCCTCTGCAAACTCTGCGAGGACAGGGTCCTATCTGCTTTGCTGGTCGCCGTGTCCATGGTGCATAGTAGGTGCTCAGTAAGTATCTGGAGCACAAATGTTTGCAAGGGGGAAAGGTACCTCAACCTTCTCCTCCAGGCCAGATGTCTGCCAGCTCTGGGGAGGACTCGAGGCCCGGACAGAGGGCATTTGGGTTCAGGTCTCAGCTCACCCCTGAGACTCTGGAAAGTGAGGGGGTGGAGCTCAATGGTGCCTAATGGCCCTTCTGGCTCTGACAAATGACCAGTCCCAACCCCACGCTTAAGGCCAGTGGCTAGATCCAAAATCCCCTATAGGTTGAATTGTGTCTCCAAAAATTCATGGGAAGTTCTAACTCCCAGGACCTCAGCCTGTGACCTTATTTGGAGATGGGGCTGTTTGCAGATATAATTAGTTAAAATGCGGTCACCCTGGAGGAGGCTGGGCCCTGATCCAAGGTGACGGGTGTTGTTATAAAAGAGCGAAACATGGACACAGACACGCACTCAGGAGAGCACCGTGTGAAGAAGGGAGGCAAGCAGCCATGGCCAGGGGCCACCGAGCTGGGGTCAGAGCTGGGGTCGGGCCCAGGACAGCTCCTTCTTTGGCATCTTTCAAGGCAGCGCGGCACCTGACAACACCCTGAGCCTGGACTTCTCAAGTCCAGAACCATGAGTCAGTGAAGTTAGTGTTTAAAACCCCAGTTTGTGGGGTAGACGAGCAAACTCATACGCCACCCCCTTTCCTCCTCCCAACGTGGGCGCCCAAACTGATGGGCCAAGAACCAGGAAGAGAAGAGCCAAAGGCAGCCCAAACTGGGACCAGGGGGGCGCAGTGTGGGACCAGCGTGGCTCACAGCGTTCGAGGGGCCCCCGCAGGGGGGAGCCCCTCCAGAACCCCTAGTCTACGCCCGGAGATCTCTGCCCATATTTGCATTCACAGGCAGGCTCTGATGGTAAGAAGAATTTTTCCCTCCCTCTTCCCCCTTTAATTAAAAACTATAAATGCCTTATCAAAAGCTAATTAAAAATACCAACACAGTGCCAAGTGGCAAAAAAAAAAAATTGCTCAGTACAAATATCCATTTATAACCTTGCAACAGGCTGTGATGATGCAGCAATTCTCTAATTCTGTCGCCGGAGGGAGCGGGAGGGAGGGCTGGGCGGCCACAGGAGCCCTCCCGGAGGTATGGGGGGGCGGGGGGGAGCAGCTATCCTCTCCCCACCCCCAACCCTTGGCCCCTGTCATCATCCAGGTGGGAGCGGAACAAGCACAGGGGACCGGGGACCACAGCACCATGTGGCTGTGCCCAGCGCCTCCCCTCCCAGGCTCAGCCCCGGGTCTGTACAGAGGAGGCAATTCTCTCAAGGGCCGCGGAGACAATTAAGATAATGGCAAACACCAAGCACTTCACCGTGTTTCTGGAACACAGCCGCTCACACCCTCAGCCCTGCCCACCAGCATCATAATCGCTGCCGTCAACGGCTCGATGGGATCACAGAGACTCAATGCTGGGCACTGACATCCCTGTGCCAGGCCCTGTGCCTTGCCTTCCCTGGGCTGTTTGACCCACCAGTACCCTTAAGAGGTGGGTTTTGCCATTATTACCATTTTAGAGACAAGACAGGCGTGAGGAGGAGCGGCTCACTGACGGGCACAGCTGGCATTAGGCTAGAGCCTGGCCCAGAAGCCAGGTCTGTACAAGCTCAGAATCCCTGCTCTGACCCACTAGAGTCTCCCTCCAATAGGCAGAGCTACCTGTGCATTAGTGAGCACCCCATTCCTGTGGGGACCCCGATGGGGATCAGGGATCTCCAATCCCCCCACCTCAGATGGCCTGGTTCGTTTCTGCCACCTTGGCCGGCCTCCCACAACCACCTGGCACAGCCCCACCTCCTCACCGCTGGTCCGGGGGTAGGCGGCCAGCGTCCCGTCCTGCAGGCCGGCAAACAGGTGGAAGGGGCTGTGTCGCAGGCAGAGCACAGGCTGCAGGCCTGGGCTCCTGCAGGTCGCCAAGCACTGGGTGCCCGTGTCCACGCTGCTGTAGACCAGGATGCTGTGGAGAGAGGCCCGCGTGATTCACTCAGCCCCCCCATATGCCCTCCAGGGCCCCCGCCGTGGGACCAGGCCTTCATTCCACCAAAGGGGAGCTCAGACTTCCCACGGGTGGCCTTTCGAGGATGGTGTCCTCCCTCCCCGGCCTCTGTCTTGTGGAAGACTCGGCCGGGGGAGGGGGGGGTCCTCCAGAAGCAGCACAATAAAGGTGCCGATCCCTGGCCGTTTTTGCTCAGTGATTAGACCATCAGCCCTCAGACCAAAGGGTCCGGGTTTGATTCCCAGCCAAGGCCAAGGGCATGGACTTGGGTTGCAGGTCTGATCCTGGCCCAGGTCAGGGTGTGTGCAGGCGGCAACTGACCGATGTGTCTCTCTCACATCCATGTTTCTCCCTCTCTCTCTCCCTCCTCCCTCCCTTCCACTCTCTGGAAAAACCAATGGGAAGAAAATATACTCATGTGAGGATTCACAAGGGACTGACCTGAGTTTTCAGGGTCACACAGACCTGAGTGTGAATCCAGCCAAACCACCTCTGCCTAGTGGACCCCAAAACAGCCTCCACTCACCGCCCAGTCCTGCCTTGCTGTTCTCAGGCCCTCCTCCCGGGCCCCTCACCTGCCATCCTGGAGCCCCAGGCAGATGGTCGGATGCACGGCAGCAGAGGGGTCAGCAGCCGGGTGGCTCTCGTCTGTGTCTGCATCTCCACTCTCCCCCTCCTCTGGCTCAGGAATGTACTCCATGCAGAGCACCGGGGCCGCCAGCGGGAAGGACTTGACCGTGCGGGGTGAGGGCCGGTTCAGAGAAAAGATCTCGATCTGGCCTCCTGCGCCCTCCTGACCGCCCCCAACCTGGGGCAGAGACCCAAAGAAGCTGTCAGGAAGAACCATGAGAGCAGAGGCGGAGCTTAGCTCCTGTCCTCCGAGACCCAAACTTCTAAGAAGAGAGAGGAGCGTCCCCTGCCTGCCCACATGCATCCATCCCGCTGTCACTGAAGGTCACTTGTCCCCAGACTCCAAGGCAGCAAGTTAGATTCGGGGCACAAAGGAAACCAGCTAACCAGGTGGACGCGATACCCAGTCAGCTTTCTATCTCCTTGTCTTCAGGCTAAATTTCAACCGACAGAGTGAGCATACACTCTGCCCCTTTAAAATGACTTATCTGCCTGTTCTCTGTTTTACTTTAGTGTCTAGCACATGGTATACCAGTGAACTTGCTGAGTGGATGGAGGGATGGATAGATGGATGGATGGATGGATGGATGGATGAACGGATAATGGATGGATGGATAAATAAATGGATGGATAGATGGAGACATGGATGGATAGATGGATGGAAGGATGGGTGGATGGATGGATGGATGGATGGATAAATAAGTGGATGGATAGATAGAGACATGGATGGATAGATGGATGGATGGATGGATAATGGAAAAATGGATAAATAAGTGAATGGATAGATGGAGACATAGATGGATGGATGGATACATGGATGCACAGATATATGGATGGATAGACGGATAGATGGATGGAGACATTGGATGGATGAATGGATACATGGATGAATGGATGGATGAATGGGTGGGTAGATGGATGGGTGGGTGGATGGATGGATGGATGGATGGATACATGGATGAATGGATGGATGAATGGGTGGGTAGATGGATGGATGGGTGGATGGATGGATGGATACATGGATGAATGGATGGGTGGGTGGGTGGATGGATGGACGGAAACACCATGTGCCAGAGAAAGAGTAAAGAACAAATTGCCCTCAGAGGAGTGTCTATGGGAGGCACAATCTGTGCTATAAGAAGCATGGGGAGGTCGCCTATTTGAATCCAGGGAAGCTTTGCCAAGAGTCCCGAGAGCAGAAAACTGGGCTGGGATCTGAGATGGGCAGTAAGCAGCCCTGCCTCCTGACCCGTGAAGACCTGCCACCCAGGCACACAGCAAGCTCCCGCTCACTTCCTGCATGGCCTGCGGCCTGTGCAAGAGCCATGGTCACTTATTTGTCCCCGGTTTTCTATTGTCTTTGGTGAGGTGCCTGGCACCTGCCAATTCCAAGCACAGAGCCTGGGATGGGGGTCCCAGGAAGACCTTGCTGGGCAAAATGCACAAACGGGCCAGCAGGCAGGTGGTTTTCTCCAGCACCCCCTCCCAGGTGCTCCTCTCCCTGTTCCTGTCCTAAGGCCAAAGCTCCTGGCTGCGGACAGGGGGTACTCACCCAGAGGTAGCCCTGAGGAAGGGAGGTGCTGACGGCCGAGAAGCCCAGCAGGGGAGAGCTGACAGGACTGTGGACCAGAGCCCCAAGCTGCGGAGACAGAGGTGACACGTGCAGGGTTAAGTGTTGAGGTGCCCGAGAGGCCAGCGTCTGGCTATCATGTGAACCACCTGCAGGGGTCAGAGGTTGTTAAACCTGCAGATTCCCAAATGAGAATCCCTGAGGATGGGCCGGGAGAATGGGAGGTTTCCAGGATCTCCAGGAAGTTCCGATGCACCCGCATTGGCCATCACTCTCCTAGAGCCTCTGGCTGGCAGGGGCCCGGATGATGCTCTGGGGCCCCCAGGGTTTCTCAAACTGACCAGCTCCCATGTAAAGTTTGTTGAAAACCACTAACATCCGCTCCACTTCCTTTACTTTACAGGTGGGGACAATGACACAGGATGGTCCTAGGCCACAGGGAAGGTGAGGGGCCAGGCCTGGCCTGTGCCTACCTCCCCCCTCCGTCTTCCTGCACGCCTCCAGAGAAACAGTGGAGGGCCCCCCAGATCACCAGAACCACTCTGCAGATGAGCCCCCAGAACACAGGGCTGGGTGGCTTGTGTGGGCTGCCGGCAGGGGCTGGGGCTCTGTCTGTAAAAGGCTGTCACCAAGAGCCACCAGCGACCTGTTCCTCCTGCAACTTCTTCCCTCAAATCCATGCCAGGTGGGCCTCTGGGGCCTGTTTCCTGAGCTGAATCCTCCCAGTCTGGCCCTCTGGCCGGGATGGCAATGGCAGGAGGTGGCCTGGCCCTTTCAAGGGCGGGGCTTTGCCCCTCTGAAGAATGTGGCCACTGCTGGACCCTTTGCTGGGTAGGTGCTGCCCTCTGCTGGCGCTGAAGGCCTGGCCAGCACCAGCCCTGCTGGAATATTCTAACAAAATCCCTAATGGCCATAGGTGAGGGGACTAGAGGTTACCTCCCCCGGCCCCTCATTTAGGACTCAGTAACCTTGAGGTTCGGGGAAGAGGCAGGGAGAGGGGGACATGACTGGCTCCAGGTCACACAGCATGTCCCCAGGGCTGGAATTCGGTTCGGCTCCGGGGCAGGGCCCCTCTTGGTTGAATTCTACCCAGAGACCAAGCCGGAGGCCTCGGCACGCTCACGCTCAGGCTCACGGCCCAGCCCCTCCTCCTGACTCATGGGCTGCAGCCTCGCTGCCTTCCCCGGGGCGCCTAGGGCGGGCCTTTGGGCGCTTTGGCTCTTTGGGATATTCTTCACTGGGCCCTCACCGGGTTGCATCCTTCTTGCCATCCGGGTCTCAATTTAATGCCACCTCCTTCGGGAGGCCCTCTTTATTGGCACCATCTCTGTATCTATTATATCTGATTTATTTTCTTGAACACACACATCTCTCTTTTCTATTTCCCTTTGTTTGCCAGAGTTTTTCCTACCTCTCCCTTTCTCTCTAGATTGAACACTATAGGAAGGTATGTGGCATGTTTTGATCATCACTATAAGTCCCAGTGGCCAGGACAGGGCCTAGCACACAGTAGGTGCTCAACAATGATAGGTAGATTAGACAAATGAATGGGTGGATGGATGGATGAACTAATGAATAAATTGACGTCTTAAGGCTATGTTCTTTCAGCTACTTAGCACCCCAATCTACAGTCCTAGCCACTTAGCTCTTGGGACTTATTTTTCTGGGCCTGGGTCCCAAGCTTGCTCTCCCCTCCCCAGAGCTCAGATGACCTCATCTCCCTGAGAGGACGATGGGCAGCAGTTGCTCCAGAAGAAGGACAGATGACCAGGGAGGTGAAGACCACAGGTGTGGGAATCAGATAGAATGAGGTTCTCATTCCGGGACCCATCCTTACCAGCTGTGGCATTTTTAGAACGTCATCTGTCTGAGCCCCAGGTGGGCCTTCCCTGTGAAATAGATCTAGAAACCTCTACTTACCGGGTTTTTGTAGGTAGTAAAACAAGACAGTGACGGCGGAGCAGTGGGGAGCACAGTAGGTGCCTGACAAGCGGAAGGCGTGATGGCTACAAAAGGTGTGTTGTCCTCCCCTCAGGCCCCGCCCACATCCAAGCCGGCTGCTGCCTGGCTCCAGCCCACAAAGGGTCCAACCCACAAAGCCTGGCACAGCCTCTCGGGCATATTCCGGCCCATCTTCTGGGCTGGAGTCAGGCCATCGACCGATGAGATCACTGCTATTTGTTAGCTCAAAAATAATGGAAGTTTCCGTTCCCTTGACCCACGGAGGGCATCTACCCCCACATTGTGGGTGGGACAGCTGACTCCCAGAGCAATAAAAAGGCTGGACCAACTCCATCGGGAAAAAGCTGAGGCGCTGGGTCTGGAGCCGGGGCCTCTCCTGCTGGGGGCACAGCCTGGAAAAGCTGGTGCTCCCAGGAGAAGGCGGGGCTCAGCAAGCGCTGCCCCTCTCACCTGCAGGCTGAGGCCCCGCAAGGAGAAGGCGGGGATGCAGCAGGCCAGCGTCGGGCACCAGAACGGGGCTTTGCTCTTCTTGTCCTCGTCCGGACATCGCCAGCCTGGCTGGTTCTCCTCTCCTGCAGCAAAAGGAAGGAGGCGGGTGAAGCAGTCAGCGCATGAGGACCAAGCAGGCTGTGAGCAGTCCCGGGAGCCCAGGGAGCCCCGGCAGGCCCCAGAGGCCCAGCCTGCACCGCGGCCTAGGCAGACCCCGCCACTCACTGACCCCCTGACCCCCAGCCCCACTCCTGCCGATCTGAAATGAAATCTGGCCTCACTCTGTGGTCATGGCCCAGGGTCCCCAGCAAGGAGACCAGACACCTAAGGTTTAAGACTGGCCTTTTGCTTAACAACCTTGTGCAAGTCACCCAACTCCCTGACCTCGATTTCTCCACCTGTACAATAGGGATGAAGGAAATGCCTTCGTCCTGCGGCAGCTGTGAGCCTCCCGTGGAATAACACAGGGGAAGGGGCTCAGGAAGCGCTAGGAGGCTGGACTCAGTGCAGGCCTGGCAGCCTTGCCCTTGGCTTCTGAGAGGGGGGAGGGTCAAAGACCAGCATGCGGACGAGGTGATTTTCGATTAGGATGATGATGTGAGTTCGGCTGCTTTTACTCCTGACGGTGGTGATGATGGTGCCGTGGAAGACTCTTACTCTGGTTTCCTCTGAAGCTACCTTGAAACCTCCAGGTCCTCCAGGTAAGCCGAGCCCCGGGGACCTGTGCCAAGTGCAGACACCCAGGCCCAAGCCCGGGCCTCGACTCACATTTGGAGACCTCTGTGCTCAAGATCATCCACTGTTATCAGTGGTTCCTTCACCTGGGTCGGGGCTTCTCACGTGCTGCCACTTCCAAGAAGTCCTCCAGGATCACCCTGGTTACAGTGGCTCCCTTTTCTCTGGGGGAACGCCCCTGATTCTAAAGATCCTGTCAGACTTTTCACATAGCCTTCACCACAATCTCAAATCACCGTGTCTGCTTTCTTGTTTATAACCCATCTCCTTCGAGAGGCCCTCTGCGAACCTCTGTGACCTGAGGTCACAAGTTCAGGGCAGTCAGATCCAGGTTACCTCACTTGCCACTGTCTCCCTGGACCTCAGCACAGTGCCTGCACAATTCATGCTCAGCAAACATGGGTTGAAAGGATGAATGAAAGGAGTAAGCAAGTGAGTGGGTGAACAAATCTCCATTTCTTCCAGAGTTCTCCCTGCTAAGGAGCCCATCCTTATGCTCCACATGGCGACACTCCACATGGCGACACTCCATAGGAAGACTGTCTTCCCTGGACCTGGACAGCAGGGGCACGGGACAGCTGGGGCACCCTACCATGTGTCCATGCATCAGGCACACACTGAGTGCTATGTGCGTGTCCCTGGCCTTGTCTTCACACGGACCAGGCACAGTCCGATGATGATTTTCACTTGGTGCATAATGAGATAGGCACTCGGGGATTGTGCCGACCGGGTCCCATGCATGCCCACGTGGCCAAGGCCAGATGGGGACCAAGGCCTGTCTGACTCAAAGCCCAGGTTCTTGGCATTAAACCAGGCATTCTTCTAGCACCCACTGTCCCTTGACCTGGTGATGCTGGACAATGAGGAGGAAGCTCAGCCCCAAAGAGCCAGAGGCGCTGGGACACCCTGAGTGAGGGGCCACTTAGCGCAGTGCCGTGGAGCCGAGGGGAGCCAAGAGCTCTGGCGTTGGGAGGGGAGCTCAACCACTGGACTGGCACAGCCTTCCCAACGGCCCAGAGCAAGCCCCGGAGAAGGGCCGTCAGGGAGGGGAAGCGGGGCGTCCATGAAGGACACCGCGCCTGGCTTACACAAGCTAAGTCCAGGCTGTCTGTGCAGCTTGGTGTCTACAGCTGGCAGCTCCGTAGCACGTGCTTAGAGATCTGCTCAGAGGACCTTACATGAATCGTTCTTATCACAGAGAATAACAGCTAAGCGGGCAGGAGGGATTTGGGGACGGGTCTGTTATGTGGCATAGACTGTGGGGATGGGCTCACGGGCACATACTAATTTCCAAACTCATCGAGTCGTATGCATCCGACATGCACAGCTGTTGTATGTCCATCATGCCTCACGAAGTGGCTTTTGAGAAAATGCCATTGCCCCAGAGGAAGGGGGCGCCTGAGTCAGTCACAGCGAGAGAACTGGACGCAGTGGCAGGTGTGGATGTTCTTGGAGACGTCAGAGACGCTTGCAAATGTCAGGCATGATCAGCGCCTGCCCCACCGCTCTCCCGCCCGGCGCACCCACTCCCTCAAGCAGCAGAGTCACCGGTCGGGCGAGCTCACTCCCTCTGCCCCACTGGGCCCCGGAGACAAAGTCCCATCAAGCCTGGTTCCTTCCACTGAGGAGGCAAGGCCACCAAGGAAAAGACACCTGCGCCCGGGGCGGGCATCAGCATGGCAGGACTGCGTGCACCACACTTCAGTTTACAGAGCAGCCCCCACACTCTCCTTTCATCCTCCTGAGGGCCCGTGTTTCCTTCCCCATTCTACCCCGAGCAACAGAGGCTGAGGAAGACACAGGCAGGACCCAGAGCCCAGGAACTAAGCCAGGGGACCCTACACACAGCGCCTGCCACCTGGGGTGTTCCCCAAGACAGCCCCCCCACTCCCCTGCAGGGGGCAGCACCCACCTCCTTGGCGGGAATGAGGACTGCGAGGTCTGAGCGTGCCCCTGCTCTCAACGAGCTTACAGTCATGCAGACCTTCCCCTTGACCAGATGGGAGCCCAGCAGCGCCCCCAAACCCCACGCCTGCGGGAGGCTTCCCAGAACTCTCAGTCCATGAACTTAACGCCCCAATCACGCCTGCCCTTGAGCCCCACTCCCCGCCCCCCGGCCCAGCCCATTGAGTCCTGCGATTTGTTAGGCTACATGTTTCTTAATGACCTGACCTCCTCCTTCCAGATGGCACTGCCCGGCTGCGCCCGGAGCCTTAAAGGAAAATGGAGTTGCTGCTTCCCATCTGCTACTGCCTTTGTCCCTGTCACAAAACGGCGGCTGAGACCGAATGAGAAGCTGCTGCCGCCGAAAACGGAAGGCCCACCTGGGATAAGTGACATGAAGGACTGGTGCCGACGTCAAAGCTGCCATTTCCAAGTGATGCTAAGTGGGGGCTTGTTAGCGCCCAGCTCTGGGAACCAAAGAGCGCCCCTGGGACGGCGGGAGCAGCTCAGGGCTGGGAGCCGGCCCCTGCCGCTCCCCCACCTCCAAGCCCGCAGAACAGCCCCACAGGCTGCGGGAGGCCGGCTCTCCTGGCACATCCCGGCTCAGCCTCACTCAGCGCCACGCCGAGCCGGACACTGAGCCCTCAGAGGCTGTTGCCTCATCTGGAAAATGGGGGAATCATTCCAAATGTCTGCAGCTGCTGCGAGCACTGGGAAGAATGGGTATAAGGCCTGGCGTACCCAGGCACTCAAGAAAGAGGCCCGTTCTGGTCACTGTCCTTGAGGTTGAGAGAATTGCCTATTACTATGCTGAAGGGTCCTGCCCAGTGGGCTCCCCCACAGCTGCCAACCTGCCTGGCCAACTCCTGCCTCTGTCACTGCCCCTCGAACAGCCGACTGCGTCCCTCCGCCCTCTCACAGCTCCCGGCAGACATCACCACGAGTCCTCTCCAAACACCCCTCCCCTGGGATCCAAGCGAGCGGCCATGGTCACCCAGCTGGGTAACGCCCAAGTCATGCCCACGGCCACCTCGGCCCCCTCCGGGAGGGCAGACCCACTTCCAGTCCTGACCACAGGTTGAGGGTTAAAGGTCACGAGGGTCACAGCACTCCTGGCACACACCTGGGCCGTGCTCAGGCCTCCACAGTGGACGCATCGCAAGGGGGAGCAGTGGTGTCACTGGGAGGGTTGAGGGCTGGATACCAACCGCGTCAGAGGCAGCGAGGGAGAGGCCCCGGGCCGAGCCTGTGAGATATGCCCCGTGAGATACGCCATGTGAGATACGCCACGTGAGATATGCCCCGTGAGCCGAGACCGGTTTGGCTCAGTGGACAGCGCGTCGGACTGCGGACTGAAGGGTCCCGGGTTCAATTCGGGTCAAGGGCATGTACGTTGGCTGCGGGCACATCCCCAGTAGGGGGTGTGCAAGAGGCAACTGATGGATGTTTCTCTCTCATCGATGTTTCTGACTTTCTATCCCTCTCCCTTCCGCTCTGTAAAAAATTAATATATTTTTTAAAAAAGAGAAATATGCCCCATGAGATGTGCCACGTGAGATGTGCCACTTGAGATACGTCCCTGTGATATATGCCCGCAAGATATGCCACGTGAGACATGCCACATGAGAATATGCCCACGTGAGACATGCCACATGAGAATATGCCCCTGTGAGATATGCCCTGTGAGATACGCCCCCATGGGAATCAGGATGAGAGGAAGATACAGGGGGGTGTTAAAGGAATAACATCCTTTGTGAATAAATTTTTAAACATATTTTAATGGGCACATGTTATTTTCCCCTCCCCACCAAGCACTGCAGATAAAAAAACAAACTGGCAAAACAAAACACACAAATTATTCAAGCCCCAGGGGAACCCAGGCACTCAAATAAGATTTGAAACGACTCTCGTTCCATTAAAACTTTTGCTGCAGTGAAACTGCGCAGACAGGGCGGCTGAGCTGCTGCACAGGCAGCGAGGACTGCGAGGCTCACGTCAGCCAGCTCCTCCCGCCACGCCAAGCCCCACTCAGCAAAGCAGCTGGGGTTCCAAGAGATTCACCTGCCTTTGGAGCAGGTGCACGGACAGGGTGTAGGCATCTGCCCAAGACGCAACTGCTGCACCAGCGGGGGTGTGGCCTGAGTGGTGGGGGCCAGCTTAGCCTTTCCTTGGGCCAGAATTCCCACAGTCCTCCGCCAGGGCCAGGAACAGCCCTCCTGGTCACTAAGACATCCAGCAGAGGCCTGTGCACTATCAGCACCAGATCCTAGAAGGGACTGGTGAGCAGAAGCCTCTGATCCTGAATCCCCCAAAGCCACAGCTTCCTCCCCTGCCCTCCCAACCTCCACGTGCCCTCTGCACAGTGCCAGAATGATTCACTTAAATAGAACCCGGGACATACCACTGTCCGGCTCTCAGCCCTACAACAAACAACTCCCCATCAGGTTCCATACACCTTGCCCTGGCTTTCTGAAAAACCTGCCCCTGCCTCCACCTGCCCAATCCCCCAGCTCTGGCTACCTCAGGACCTTTGCATGTGCTGTTTTCAAGCCTGGACCATTTTTCCTGAAGCTCTGCATGGCTTCAGATGTCACCTTCTCAGATGCCCTCTGTGACAGCCCTTCCAACCCCCAGGCTTGGTGCCAGTCAGGTCCCCCAGCTCTGTATCCTCACAGCACACCCCCTCCCTGATGGTTTGCTCCCCGCGCATCAAGTCCACCTGCCCCTCAGAAATCGTGAGTTCCTTGAGGGTAGGGGTCTCTCTCTTTCTATAGCTGCTCTTTTCCCCTCTGCCTAAAATTACTGTAGAGACTCAATAGATCATTGTTTAATTGACGGAAGTCCTGGCCCCTTTCCGGAAATGTCGCAGAACCTATTGGAAATATATGCTTATCTAGAAAAGATCACAGCAGAAACCAAGAAAGCAATCACCGCTATTGGCTGGAATCAGCAAAGGAGAATTCCAGTACATCGCAAGGAATAAAAGCTCTGATCGGCAGAGGGCCGGGCCTTTTGTCAATTTACAAAAAACACAAATACAGTAATTATAACTTAGTGAACGTGGTTTGGAAGTCAGACACTCGCCAAGAGGAGGAAGCGGGATGCACAGGAGCGGCTGCCCGGGCCGTCCCTCCTGCTGTATGAGCTCGGGCCAGTCACAGCACCTCGGGGCCTGCAGACCTCACCTGGGAAAAGGGGCTCAAACAGCCTGCCGTTTAGGGTTACTGTGGATGTGAAACTTGCTTAGGAAGCGCCCTGTGAGTACAGGTGCCCGCTGTTAGCTGCATTTTATCGGGGTGCACAGGAGGAAAGAATGCTAAAGAAACTCCGTTTAGTCTATCCTGCATCGCATTTGGAGAACAGCTTGGTTAAGATGTAATTCAGCTACCATGAAACCCAGCCTTTGAAAGTGTACACCTGATTGGTTTCTGGTACATTAAGAGTTGGGCAACCATCATCCCAAAACTGAGAGTATCTTTATCACTCCCACTAAAACAACAACAAAACAAAACAAAACAAACAAACAAACAAAAAAAAAACCCTTAGCAGACCCTCTCTGATCCCCCTCCTCCCAGGTCCCTGGAAACCACTAATTTACCATGTCGATTCCCACTGTTTCATAGATGGGGAAACTGAGGCTTGGGGAGGGAGTGACTTGTCCAAGATCACTGAGCAGCCGCAAGACTCCGAATCCTTGCTCCAGCTGCCCCACCTGCCCCCTTCCCCCGCAACTCAGGAGCCTCCTTCCCCCATGAGCCTGGATGCCCCCCCACACACAGAGACATACACACCCCAAACATCCCCTCTCCCCTAACTGCCCCCTAAGTGCTCTCTTTGGGGCTTTACTTACGGAGTCCAATCTTGGCCAGGTGCAACCTGTTGACCCAAGAGATCTTGCTCAGGGGGTTGGGGGTGATGAAGACCACCATGAAGCTGATGGGACGGCCGGACCTTCGTAAGAAGGGCGAGAAGGGTGAGGAGTGTGAGTGCTCAGGGCAAGGGTCTGGCTCCCCCACCCCCAGGGCCAGGGGCCAGCTCTTCCCTCAACCCCATGCCTGGGAGAAAGGTCTGCTCAGAGCAGCCAAGGGTGGCCAGCAAAGCCTCAGTCCCCTGGAGGAGGGGTTCTTCCACTTACCGTGGCCCCAGGAGGAAGGCCCCTCCCCCAGAGGGCCAGGACGCACAGCAGTAGCCCAGCCCCAGGTGCCTCAGCTTGGGCGCCTAGCAAAGCCAGAGGTGTCTGGCCCTCTGTAGGCTAAGAGGCGAGAGGCCTGCTCCAGGAGCCTCTGCCATGTTTCTTTCTGTATTTCTGGTGCCATATCCTCAGGGCAACAGCACTTGGCAAAGGGCAGTTGCCTGGTAACTATTTGCCAAATGGACACGTGAGTGAATGAATGAATGAATGAATGAGGCTATGGCCAGGCCAGAGGCAGCAAAGGTTCCCACACTGGCATCCCACCCTGGAGCATCAGGGGCCCCTCAGTGGTGGGCATGGCCACAGTGCATACAGTCCCCCCCACACAGCAATACTAACAAGCAGAAGAGTTCCAGCTGCCCCTCCGAGTGCCCCCTCCCAACACCCACTTCACCGCTGGCTCCTCCGCCTCTCACTTGTCGGGTTTCCCGGGAAGCAGGAGCCGGAGGCGGCACTTGTTGGCCGAGTGGATCTCCTCCTCCTTCACCCGCATCAGCCTCTGCAGGGCCAGGCACCAGTCTTGAGCCACAGTCATGTTCAGGTTCTAGGGCGGAGGAGGCCAGTGAAGTCCCCACCCAGCCCACTAGCGCCCCAGAAGCCACACCAGATCCTCAGAACCCACCTGACCCCGTTTTGAGAGGGGCACATCCTCCTACCAGCTTCCTTCTCAGCCTAGGGCCCTGGTCGGCAAACTGCGGCTTGCGAGCCACATGCGGCTCTTTGGCCCCTTGAGTGTGGCTCTTCCACAAAATACCACGGCCCGGGAGAGTTTATTTTGAAGAAGTGGCATTAGAAGAAGTTTAAAAAACTTTGTTCTCAAAAGAAATTTCAATCGTTGTACAGTTGATAGTTGGCTCTGTTGACTAATGAGTTTGCCGGCCACTGGCCTAGGGCAACGCCAGGAAAGGGCTACAAGACTGGCTGGCCACCGTGCAGAAAACAACAACAAAAAACACCAGGCAGCCAGGCCCCCCTCGTCCTGAACCAGAGCTTCAACTAGAACCAGAAGCCACACACCAGACTTCTAGGTAAAGACAGGGGGCGTAGCCACTCCTGCTGGTTGGGGGAACTCAGAGCCACAGCCGCCTCTGGGGCCTGGGCCAGGAGAAGAGCCCCCACTCTGCCTGCTGAGTCTGGGACTGCCCACAGGGCGGAGCCGGGAGCCTCGCAGGCCAGGCCAGCGCTGCGTACCTGGTAGGTGCCGTGCAGCGTGCTGATGAGGAGGGTGATCTGCTCCACCACGGCCAGGTCCTTCTGCAGGTCCTGCAGCTCCTGGAAGAGTCGCGGGGGACCGAAGTACACCTTACCTGGGCAGGGAGAGACCGAGTCGGCTCAGGAGTGAGATGACACCAATGAGAACCCAAGTGTCCACTCACTGCAGAAAAGAAGAGCCGTCGCCCTGGGGATATGGCAGCAGAGAGACAGAAAGAAACATTACCGGGCTCCTGTCTCCTGGGGAGCACAGCGCCAACACAGGTAAAGCCCAGCACCTGTGAGGCAGGGCACACTCACTCTCTACAAAGGGCCACAGGCAACCAGAAGACAGAACCGATTATGCCTGCAAAAGATGAGGAGCCCTCATGGGGCCAGGAGAGCGGTGGGCCCTGCCAAGAAGCAGAACAGCATGTGCAAAGGCACTGAGGCTTGAGGCAGCCTGTGAACAGCAAGTTGTTCAAAAGCATGCTGAGGACCTACTGTGTACCGGGTTCTAGTCCAGGTGTGAGAGGGACAGGTGTGGACAAGACAGACAGGGTCCCCAATCTTATGGAGTGTATGACCTGGGGGAAGGGGAAGATGGGGACGCAGT